>JALXJV020000010.1:29595779-30195779 GCA_024633595.2 Lepomis macrochirus | reverse complement strand
TGGTGGACACACCTCCTCCTCTCTAGTGCTCAACACCAGAGCCCCCCAGAGCTGTGTGTTCAGCCCTGTACACCCACAACTGCATCTCCCGACATGGAGAGAACTCTGTCGTCAAGTTTGCAGATGACCCCACCATCATCGGCTGGATTTCAAACAACGATGAGACTTCATATCAGTAGGAAATTCATAATCTTGCAGAGTGGTGCACAGAGAACAACATACTTCTTCATGTCAGCAAAACTAAGGAGCTGATCTTTGATTTTAGGAAGAGGGAGATAAAGAATCAGCATCAGAGAGAACCTGACATGGTCATGTCACATCTCTAGTGAAGGGTGAAGAAACCTCAGAAACGACTATAATTCTTGAGGAAGCTTAAGAAGGCCAAAGGATACTAAAGGACAGTACCCACCCAGCCACAGCCTGTTCGCCCTGCTGCCTTCTGGAAAGAAATATAGAAGTTCCTGCTACCACACCACTTCCCCCCAAGCTATCAGACTCTTAAACTCTAAGTCATGCTTAGCTGTCACGATCATGGCTGCCTCTGTGTTTTGATATTGGTTCCTCTGTATCTGGGTTTCAGTCCTGTCTGTCTGTGTCTCTTGTTGGGGAGTCTGTTTTTTGTTCAATGTCTTTGTTCCTAGTCCTGTGCCTTAGTTCATGTCGTAGTATTTGTTAACCTAGATCCCTGTCACCTATGTTGCTCCCACCCTCGTTCGTCCCTGTGCATACAGTATATATCCGGTGTTTCTGTTTTGTCTTTGTCTGGTCATTGCAGTGTGTTGTAGCTTTTTATGGCTCTGTCTCGTCTCATGTTGTGTTATGCCCTGTCTTGTCCTGTCCTGTCCTGTCCTGTCCTGTCCTGTCCTGCCAGTTCCATGGTTATTTGAAGTATGCTTTTTGAGTTCTTTTGGATCACCGATTTTGTTTGGATTGTTTATTTCTTGTGGATTACTTGGAATCTGCCACTCAGTTTGTAAGTGTGCTCGCTTTGTGTTGCCACAATAAACCTTTTAAACACTACGTGCTCCACTCTGAGTCCTGCATTTGGGTTCCACCAACCTGCTCACCATACCCCACCCTGACATCAGCACTGCTCCATTTTTCCATTTACCATTTTTTATAATTTATTCTGTATTAATGTATATTGTCTACTACGTATCAGAAGGGAGTTACAAAACTCATTTTCACTCTATAACTAGTTATATTGTGACAATAAACCTGCTTACCGACCTACCTACCTGGGTATTAAAGGCTCTGGGATAGATAGGTTATGGCTGCCAGCTCTTTAGAGGTGGATGTGATCCTTGAACCACAGGGTGACTTTTGAAATAGATTTGGTTCTGGTTCTGATTGGGGAAACTGAGTTCAATGTTTTCAGACAGAGGATGTGAAAAGAGTGCATTAGAGGGTCAGAGTCAGAGATGAGAAGCAGCTCAGACGAGAGGGCCAAAAATGCATAACATAAATTTCGAGCTTGTGTTGAGTTAATGATGCATGAGTGTATGGAGGCCAGTGTAACTGTAGAGTGCAGAGACGAACAAATTAAACACTAGACTACAATGATCAGATAGCCATTCACTCTTGTTATAATAATGTTTCTCATACACAGAATGTTTAATAATGATGATGTTCCAGTTAGTAAGCTTTGGCTGTAGCCAAGTTTCCATCCAAATATAGGCCAAACTTTAGTCTAATTTCATTACATAACTTGCATTGCCTATCCATGTACACTTGTACTTGGTTTTATAGCAACCTAGGTTATTTGTTTCCAACCCGAGAGCGGTTTTATCATACAAGATACAGTTGTCTGTTGTCTCAGGTGTTAAAAATCTTATCAGAGGGTTGCTGGCACAATTTCTTGCTCCCCCAGTTGCTCCCAAATTGCTTGATGGCTGTGCTGTCGGTGTGTGTGTCTATGGGTGAGCTTTGGATGGGAAGTGCTATATCCCTCCTGATGAGCAGGTGGCAACTTGCTTGGCAGCCTCTGCCATTAGTGTAAGAATGTGTATGTGAATGGGTGACCAGCGTTTTAAAGCACTAGACCTGAAAAGCATTGTATAAATCAAACAAAGAAATAGTCATCCTGCAGACAGATCTATATCTAATTAATAATATAAATTCAATTGAAGCACAAAGCTGTCTAGTTTTAGACTAAGTAAGATTAAGTAATTTCCCATAAATTCTGGGTAAACTAAGACTCTTAAACTAAAAAACATTGTTGACTGAGTGACTGTGACCCCATCACGCACACACCTTTTTCACCCTTGCACCATTTGTGGAGGCTTGGTAAATTCGCTCAGCTCTCTTCCCTCCAGCAGCCTATAGTGGAAAACTTAAAAAAACAGCTGCATGAACATTAGACTGTGAAAAGTCAGCAAAGAGTTCAAGTACAGAAAAATTATCCAATAACACAATGTCAACACAGATCTGTAACAGAGCTGAGATGCTGTGGCCTTGTCATGTCGCAGGGATCAGTATTTCTGTTGTCAAGTCAGTTTCCTTGGTCAAACAAAAATGACTGACAATGAGATTTCCTTTCTCATTGTTAACAAACCAAAAATTATGAGCCGTGTTTTCTCTTTTGTCATTTGGTGCCACTGGTAAGGAGTTGTCACTGATTGTTACCATGGAAGCATGGCTGTTTGTTCTGCTTTAGCTTGGGGCTTAGAACCCAGAACAAGCTAGTCTTTTTGTGAAATCTAAAAGCAACATTAATACTGGCCTAACACTACAGACTGGTCTAAATTATTTTTGCGATACCAGCCACTCATGTCGAATTAACAGCCAACACAGTCTTTTGCCATGCTTGACAAAATGAAGATTAAACAAGACAACAAGGACACAGCCACGGGACTGTTTTTAGGCACAGCTGTGCTTTGAGCTAAAGGCGCTGGATGAAAAGTCAGGGGATCACCAAAGTCTGTGGTATCAACATCTGGGGACGTTATCAAACAGTTGAGATATTTCTGACTGGACCAAAGTTGATGTTCCTCTCATTAACCAAGACCCATGTGGGTATAGTGGGCTGTGGGAGATGTGTCAGGAGGTATCGTTGGAAGAAAAATACATGGTCACTCAGAAACACTCTACTGTAAATCCTCTGTTGCAATTCACAGATGATCAATCTGCAGTGGTTAGGCCACTGTGGAAGTAAAGCTAATATTATATTCTACATCTGCTCTTATTGCCAAATTAGTTTTGGTCAACTGTATTTTGCATAGATTTGACAAGGCACTGCAGGTGAATAGGTTAAACAAAATAACTAAAGCACATCCCCACAGATCTTCCTCAGTTAATTACTTCAATTAAGAGTCTTTTCCCTTGAAATGTTGTTTTTAAATATGCAGATTTGCTCATTTTAGTCATTTTAGAATAAAGGAGGCTAAAGAAGATGTGATCTCTGTGTGAACTGATGAGCCCCCTAGTTGGTCCAGAGGCGTGTGACATCTGATATATAAGCAATTGTAAGTCACTTTGACTAAAAGCATCAGCTAAATTAATAAATTTAATGTAATGTAAAAGGAACCATTTGCAAGCTGCCAATATTTGCATTGACAAAAAGGTATTTTGCATGCTGCAAGCAAAAACGTAATTTTATTTTTATCAAAAGCATACTGAGCTTCAAAATAAATGTGTATCAACATCATGTCTTAATGTCGTACCATGTGTAAAAGTACCCGTTTGCAGGCTGCCATTATTTGCATTGGCAAAAAGGTAATTTGCATGCCGCAATTATTTGCATAGGCAAAAAGGTAACTTTATTTTTATCAGAAGCAAACAGAGCTTCAAAAGAAATGTGTATCAAATGTCTTAATGCTGTACCATGTGTGTAAAAGTACCCATTTGCAGGCTGCCATTATTTGCATTGGCAAAAAGGTAATTTGCATGCCGCAATTATTTGCATAGGCAAAAAGGTAACTTTATTTTTATCAGAAGCAAACAGAGCTTCAAAAGAAATGTGTATCAAATGTCTTAATGCCGTACCATGTGTGTAAAAGTAACCATTTGCTGGCTGCCATTATTACTCAATGACAAAAATGTGCAAATGTTAACAAATTTGTTTTTTTTTTAAGATGCTCTAACTGAAAATCTTTAACAGAATCACTTTTCATAAAGTCAAGTTTGCACAAATTCAAACTAACACACCTTTAACCATGTGTTGCATAATGCCCAAGCTGTGACTGTCACATGCAGTGACAGCATATACGGTCAGCAACTTTCTTGTCTTTTCGACCACTCAAAGTGCTTTTACACTACTTCTGCATTCACCATTCACACACACATTCACTCACTGAGCCTAAGTGCTCAAACAAAAACTAACATTCACACACATTCATACACTGGCGGAACAGCCGCCAGTTCCTGTTTCTGAACTTCCTGTGCCTGTTTCTCAACTTCCTGTAAGAGTTGAGAAAATTATCCTACTTCTTAATCTAAATAAACTATTAAAACCGATCAGCTGGAATCAGGGCTGTTTTTCTGAGCTCATGTAAAGCTTGAATTTTTGGAGATAGAGACAATATGTGGTTGTCACAGGATCGCAAATATATGATGATCTTATAGAATAGATGCATTGCTGTTGATTACACTACCCAACAGCCCTATGCATTTACAGAAGTAGAATGCAACAAAATGCCGCAGTAATATTTATCCTGTTGCATGGTTGTTGCACAAACTGTGCAAAATTATGGAAAACACTTCACATCCTCTGCATGAATTTCCAGTCGGACAACAAAACATCTTCAGTCAGAGACTCCTTCAGCTCCAGAGTGATAAGGACTACTACAGGAAGTTAGTCCTTATAACCTCCCGTACCACATACCTCATGTGTGTTTTGAGTAAGCTGTGTTTGTTTCATAACTGCAGTGGTATGATCATTTCAGTTATGTAAACCCACTGCAATTTCCCATTGAGGGTGAATATATTACTTAATATTAATCTAATCTATCAATCAATCTATCTATCTGCTACACTGCAATGATTGCATATGTAAAATACAATTCTGTCAAATACACTATATGATTACCATCCATAATTACACTGCTAATTTCGCATGCTGGTAAACTTAATCGGTAACCATATAGTGTAAAAGGGGTTGTGAACACCAGCCATTCCTTTCAGAGTAAATTAATTTGATTAGAAAAACCTATATGTTGCATAAAAAATAGAATACAGTAATAGTTTGTTTCTTGCATCAGTAATTGTAGAGTATGTCTTCATTAATCACAATTTGATTACATATAGGATAGATATTATGGAAATGTTAGATTCTGTAAATGTTTGATAATGTAAGTGTATTGCCTAATGTGAAAGCTGTGCATGCTGTATTTTACATTATACTGTAGCATACTACTTTCAGCACTTCTAAGGTGATTTGAAACATGCATCTTGCATTGTTTGTTATTGGATTCACTGATAGTTAAAATGACTAAACTGAAAAGATATCCATATGTCATTTTTTGGTGATTAAACCATGTGTTCTCATGACATTTCACTAAAAACATATATTTTGAATCAATTGTTGTGTGATTTTAATGAAAGACTTATTATAAGATTTACACCCATGCCAGTGACCTCTGTTTCCATTCAGGGGGTTAGTGGCCCCTTTTCCATCAAAGCATTTGAGAGCTGGTTCGGAGCTGGTGCCTACTCGCGAACCAGTTCTTTATGTTTCAACAGCCAAAGAACCGGTTCTCGGCCAAGAAAACGTCTCGGGTTACGTAGGTAACCCTTGTTCCCCGAGAAAGGGGAACGAGACACTGCGTCGGTGACGACACTATGGGAACGCCTTTAGGCGAGGCAGGGCTGAATGTGAATGAAATCAACTCCAATCCTATTGGCTTAGTGAGAACGGTAGCATGTGACGGCGTAACTGCAGTGATATAAGCACGCAGGCACATAGATACGCTAGCTCTTTACTATGAAGCAAGGCACTCCAGGCGGGAGAGGTGCGGTGAACCGACGCAGTGTCTCGTTCCCCTTCGGGGAACAAGGGTTACCCACGTAACCCGAGACGCTCCTTCGAGGGGAACTCGAACTGCGCCGGTGACGACACTATGGGAACGAGATACCCACTATGCCGCGCTGAACCCCGCCTGCCCTAAGCGTGCAGGCAACCTGTGGGCACGACTAGAGAGAGAGCTCTGGTGCCGGGTGCGGAGGGAAGGTCCAGACTATAAAACCGGATGAAGGTGTGAGGAGTGGCACAGCCAGCTGCATCACAGATCTCCTGAAGAGATGCTCCAGAGAGGAGAGCGTGGAGGCTGCCATGCCTCTCGTGGAGTGAGCCCTTACAGCCATAGGTGAAGGCAAGTTGCGCACCTGATAAGCCAGGGAGATAGTCTGAACGATCCAATTGCTGATCATATGTTTGGAAGCGGGGAGCCCAGTCTTGGGGGACCCGAAACATACCAGCAATTGGTCTGCCTTCCTCCATTGAGAGGACCTCTGAGTATATGTACTCAATGCTCTGACAGGGCAGAGCAAATGAAGTCTCTCATCTTCCGCCGCCACATGAGGTGGAGGATGAAACGCCTGCAGTACCATCGGGACCCATTACACTGGACTGCACCTTAGGAATGTATCCTGGAAAAGTGTGCAGGATGGCACTCCTATTCCCTCGGGCAAACTCCAGGCATTGCGGAGCAACTGACAAAGCCTGGAGGTCCCCACCCTCCTCAGAGAAGTGATAGCGAGGAGAAAAGCCATCTTAAGGGTCAGGTACTTGGCCTCAGCCGACTCAAGGGCTCGAAGGGGCCTCAGCCAGAGCTTCGAAGCACCACTGCCAGGTCCCAGGTGGGAACTCTAGGGCGAAGTCGCAGGTCTCATCCTTCGGTCCCACGGAGGAATCGCATGCGACCAACGGGAGCCTTCCCAAGAACCCATCCCTACAAAAGGGTGTGGAAAGCCGATATAGCTGCCACATACACCTTGAGGGTGGATGGGGAAAGTCCCGCAGAGAAGCGGTCCTGCAAAACTCCAGCACCTGAACCACCGGGCAGGTAACTGGGTCCAGCTTGCGCTCTCTGCACCATGTGGAGAAAACCTTCCATTTGATGCCGCACATCCCCCGTGGTGGATGGGGCCCTGGAGCTAAGGAGTGTCTCGACCGGCCTCCTGTCGTTAGGCCCGCCTCTAGGTACTGCGCCCTCAAGGGCCAGACCCACAGCCGCCACAGGGCGGGCAGGGTGAAGAACCCGCCCCTTCCCGGGACCACAGGTCTCTCCTCAGAGGGACCTGCCATGGCGGACCTTCCAGGAGCTCCAGTAAGTCCGAGAACCACACCCGGTTGGCCAGAGCGGTGCTACTAGTAGTAGTTGAATACCGCCCTGACGGACCCTCTCCAGGATCCCCGGAGCAGAGCAACTGGGGAAATGCGCACAGACGTAGCCTCAGTTACGAGTGTACTATGGCGTCCAGCCCTAGTGGGGCCGGGGGTGTCAGGGAAAACCATAGAGGACAGTGCGTAGTCTCTTGAGACGCAAACAAATCCACGTCTATGGGCCCGAACCTTCTGCACAATGATTCCACCACCTCCGGTGGAGTCTCCATTCCCCGGCCTCAGCCCCTGCTCTCGACAGCAAGTCTGCTCCCTGATTCTGAAGTCCCGAATGAACGCCGCTCTGATGGACAGTAGCTTCCGCCAGGACCACAGGAGGATCTGGTGCGCCAGTCTGCAAAGAGGGCGTGAACGCAGACCCCCCTGGTGATTCAGATAGGCCACCACCGCCGTATTGTCGGACCGACAAGAACGCAGTGACCCTGGAGTTCGGGCAGGAAGCTCCTCAAAGCCCGAACACTACCAGCATCTCGAGGCAGTTGATGTGCCATGATGAAAGATGCTCCTGCCAGACCCTCGGCGACGAAGCGGTCTCCCATGACCGCTTCCACCCAGTGAGGGAAGCGTCTGTCGAAACGATTACACGGCGACAGGATGCCCCTAACTTGGGTCCCTGGGACAAGAACCAAGGCTTCTTCCACACTGATAGTGCACGAAGACATCTGTGCGTGACACGTATCAGGCGGAACGGATTTCCCCTCGGGGAGAATCCCTTGATCTTCAGCCATCACTGCAGGGCCCTCATGTGCAGTAGACCAGAAGGTATTACGCTGGAAGCTGCTGCCATGAGGCCCAATATCCTCTGGAAGTGTTTCCTTGTGATGGCATGGTCCAATTTCACTCTCTTCACAGTGGTCACAATGGACTGGATACGTGCTGGAGACAGCTGTGCCTGCATCGCTCCTGAGTCCCATACCACCCCTACGTAACACAGTTCTTGTGGGCACCAACACACTTTTCTTCACGTTGAGCCTCAGCCCTAAACGTTGAAGGTGAGCGAGAACGACATCTCGATGCCGAACCGCCAACTTCCGAGACTGCGCCAGGATTAGCCAGTCGTCGATATAATTGAGCACTCTGACGCCCTGGAGTCTCAGGGGGTTTAGTGCTGCATCCATGCATTTGGTGAAGGTGCGAGGAGAGAGTGCTAGTCCGAAGGGAAGGACCCGATACTGGTATGCCACGCCTCTGAAGGCGTAACCTCGGAACTTCCTGTGGGATGGATGGATGGGGATATGGAAGCACGCATCCTTGAGATCTATGGTGACAAACCAGTCCTCGGACCGGATGTGACTCTATGATGGCGGGATGGTGAGCATCTTGAACCTGTATCTCCTCAAAGATTGGTTCAGGACCCGCAGATCCAGGATCAGCGCAGGCCTCCGGCCCTTTTGGGGACGATGAAGTAACGGCTAAAACCCGACACGCTTCCAGCGTGTCCACAGCCCCTTTCTCCAGCAGCTGCATCGCACTTCCTGTCCCAGCACCAAACGTTGTTCCGGCGTAACTTAGGTCTGGACCATCCCATTGAATCTGGGGGACGGACCCGAACTGCAGTCTGTATCCCTTGATGACGGTGCTTAGGACCCCGGAGATATTTCTGGCATGCTCCACCAGGTCTCCACGAAATCCGCCAGCTGGTGGCCGGGCCTCGTGCTGGTCTCGAAGGTCTCCTGAAGCACACTGGCAGGAAAGGAACCCCGAGGACCCGCGAGTCTGGGAGCCAAAACCTTGTCGACAGCCGCTCGGGCCGGCTGAAATGGCTAAGGTTCGGTGGTGGTTAGCGTCCCGAGCTTCGGGCGGCGAAAAACTGCGCTTAGTGGCCACTCTGGAGGGGACCTCGGTCGGCCTCCGGGCTGAAACACAGAGTCAGAACCTCCTCATTTGGCCCCTGCGTAGGGTGGGGGTGGGGTGGGTGGGGTACGCAGGAGCCGCCGCCGGTCCCAAGCTGCTCGAGGGGACCGCGAGAAACTACACTCTGCTTGCAAGTCTCGCTAACGGAACCAGCCCCTCGGGCTAGTGGTCGGTATCTTGTGTGATTCCTAGGTGGACCCCTGAAGCGCCAGAACGGCAGGGGAGAGCCACCGAAGATCCACGGTGAGTGAGTCTGATGCCGCCTGACTGCAGACCCTCGGGCAGGCAGTACTGTGTGGACTCAATGGTGGCAGGTGCGCCCCGAACCTGTAAACGGCGGGATAATGTCACCCGCTGCCATGACGGAGGGGACCTAGGTCGGCCATCATGCTCGTCGCACTCAGTGACATCGCCGGGCGAACCGACCCTCGGGCTGGTGGCCGGTATTCCCAGACGATCTCGGACGGTCTCCTGAAGCGGGCTGCCAGGAAAAACTGCCGATGAACTGCAGTCTGGGAGCCGACCTTCTGGTTGACTGCCACTCGGGCCAGCAGAATGGTGAAAGCTAAGCGGTCCCGAAGCCTCAGCGGCGGAAAACAGCGCTAGTCCCAGAGTGTCCTCTACCAGCGGCATCGTCCCGCAGCCGCGTCCTTGATCCCCACCGCTTGCTGTACTCCAGCAGCTGGGGTAGACAGCTGGACGGAGAATGTTATCCCAAGACTTACATAACTCATTATGCATATAGTCTGGAAAAGACGGCATGGGGATGCCGAAGTGGTTCCTCAGGAAGCTGATCATCCAGTTACTACACTGATAATTTTACAGTGTACCGGCATAAAACTTCCTCACAGCCTGTGGCCAATCAGGGATGAGCTGAGCCACAGCCCGCGCCACCACTTCCAGCAGCTTATCATAGTCGTCACGGCGCTCTTCTGATGACGTCGGCCCGACACCCGGAAGTCATTCTCCTCCGCCATGACGTTGAACACATCTTGCTCCTCAGAGCTAGATTGCATTTGTCTCGCCGAACGGAGATGAGGAGAGTCGGAATCAGCAGATGAAGGCAGAGAAAGGGCATCAGCCGTCTCAAGATCCTCCAGCAGGTCCTGCTACAATCCCCATGACCGAAGCCGTCGGTCTGCCTCGGCAACCGCGGGGCTCTAAGCCACGGGGAGAGCGTATCCTGCCGTCCTCTGAGAAGAGTGCCATGCGGGACCTCAGTACCCGCATGAGAAAGGCCTTGCAATGACCACAGCCAGCTCCCTCGAGAGCTGCTGTGGCGTGCGGCAGACCTAATCAAGCAACACACAGTTCGTTAGAATCTCCTACCGTGAGAAGCCTTCTGCAGGAATGCACACATCTGCGGAACTGGTTCGACTCAGAGGACATGCTGCGACTTCCAGGTGAGTATTACTAGCCATTTCTTCTTCTTTTTGGATGTGGGAGCTTTCACTAACAACATTCGCCAAAGTGCCTGCTGAATAGAAAAAAGCTAACGTATCTATGTGCCAGCGTGCTTATATACGCCCACGGTTACGCCGTCACATGCTACCGTTCTCACTAAGCCAATAGGATTGGAGTTGATTTCATTCACATTCAGCCCTGCCTCGCCTAAAGGCGTTCCCATAGTGTCGTCACCGACGCAGTTCGAGTTCCCCTCGAAGGGGAACTGGTTCCAAAGCGGCACCAACTCTTTGCTGGACTAGAACCGTTCTTTTACCACGCTTCTGGGAAGGCGAAGACATATGGCGACGTAAACAGAGACGTAATGACGTTGTTTGCTGGGCTCTCTAGTCAGTGGAAAAACAAACAGATTATGAGAGGGTTTGCAAGTTGTACCAACTTTGAACCAGCACCAGTTCCGAACCAGTTCTTTTTTGGTGGAAAAGGTGTAGGTGTGGACACTGTGGAGGACTACAAGTACCTGGGAGTGCACATCGACAATAAACTGGACTGGGCCAAGAACACTCAAGCCCTCTACATATAGCTGTCTCTATTTTCTGAGGAGGCAGAGGTCCTTCAACATCTGCCAGACTCTCCTAAGGATGTTTTATGAGTCTGAGGTGGCCAGTGCTATTTTGTTTGCTGCTGCATGCTGGACAGCAAGTAGAGGGTAGCGGACTCTCTGTTTGTGTTGGCAGAGAGTAGGATGCTGTCCAAGTTACATGTAATCTTGAACAATGCATATCTATGAGTTGTGAGCAATGAAAGCATGTTTCGAGGTTCCCTTCTCAGATTGGTTAATTAGAATAGTCAATAAAGATTAATGGAATTAGGAAAAGCTTGGAAATGTATTAGAATGTTGTTTGTTTGTTATTCAATTGATCTTTGTAACCACCTCAAATTAATCTTGCAAACCTAAACCCCAGGTTGGGAGCCAATAATATACATGTTGTGGTTGTAGATTAGAGATGTAACAGACATGAGTGATATGAGAGTTGTTCCATTTGTCAGCGCAAACAATCTACGTTACTTCATCTCAATGGCCATGGTGAAGTGCTTGTTTATTCAACCTGGTCTCGCACGCAAAACTTTGCAGACATGACTGCGACCTTTACTCTGACACTGGTGATACCAAACGAATTAAAAACAGAAGTGAGCCTTAAATATGTTTGTCTCAAATCGTCTGTTTTTGGAATTAAGTGAAAAATGGGACTGATAGCTATTCAATTTCAAGGCTGCCACTTTTATTTAGGCCCCCCTTTGCCATTATCTTGATTCTTGCATTTTGTTTTAATGAAACTCTGGATGTTACAAGTTAGTGCACAGCATCAATCACCTCAATTAGGCAAGAAGGAGCTTTGGTTAGTGTGTGTGTGTGTGTGTGTGTGTGTGTGTGTGTGTGTGTGTGTGTGTGTGTGTGTGTGTGTGTGTGTGTGTGTGGGTGGGTGGAGATTCCTTTAAAATAAAGTGAACTTAAAAATGCACTACATCATACTGTCCTACATTCAGTTCTTTTGCATATATCTTTGCTGCTTTATAGTTAATGCACTTGCAAATGTTGGAGCTGCTAAATTTGTATGTCTGGATGTTGTCATTGCAATTTCTGTCATAATTTTTCTCTCAGCTGACACATTCTTCCTTTCTCTTTTTCTACTGTTCACCAAGGTCGTTCAGCAGATAGAAGGGACGAACACAATGTGAGATTGTCAAAACTGTCTGCCATCTGCAAAGAGCCTTGTCACAATCTCTTCTCTCAGCCATATATCTAGCCCTCCTGCAAATGGCTGCACCCTCTTCTGTGTTACATCTAGCTGCCTGTATCCACCAACAGGTTCTCCTGAAGAAGACAGATGTAGTTCAACAGTAGAGTTTGTGGATGAAAAGTGTGAAAGAGAATGGAGGATTTAGGAGAGTATGAGTGTGTGTAAAGAGATGAAGGAATTGCTGCCAAGTTGATATCAGCGACTTAATCTAGCCCACTTCTAATCACTAGATCATTTGACACAAATAAGGTGTATCACATTATAAATATTCCAGGTTAGACTTTTCTGATAAACTATTTTAATGTCTACTTATATGCACATGTTGAAACACCATTTAAAGCAAGAGTTAACATTTTTGGAAATTCACGCATTTGCTTCCTTTCCTACAGTTAGATAAGAAGATGGATAAGTCTTTTACCTGTCTGTTAGATTTTAATCTGGAGCCAAGAAATGGTTTGCTCATTTTGCTCCGCAGAAAGACTGGAAGCAGAGGGTCTGGCTCTGAAGTAACACAATTTGCCTACCAGTACCATTGCACACAAAAGGGACTTCAAGGTGTGCATGACTTTAAAATTTGTTCACTCAGTTTTCTCTGTAAATACAGAAACACAAGAACATTGGCAGAATGTTGTGGCTACACACAGCAGGCAGTTTACATCTTCTGACTGATGTTATAAATCTTCAGGTTCCCTCTCGCATAAACATAAAATGACTATTCCCTGAAAACACACACTTAGTGTTCCACATACACACAAATAGCGGGCTACAGGTGACTAAAATACTGATTCCCTAATTAGCTGATTAGATGTACTGTTTAACAACATGCCATCTCACTTAACTTGCAAAACTCCAACATTAGTACCTATATTACTGTGTCACCCTGTTCATACATCTTTTCATCACTTTTGCTCACCTTCAAATACAGAAACACTTGAGCAGAACATCGTGGTTATGCACAGCAGGCTGTTAAGGACCCCACACGCTCTCTGTGTGAGCTTTACTCACATTATAACCATAAACTGACCAACTAAAATTTTACAGTTGTCATTGCACAAGAACATATAGAATCAGATTAAAACAATTAAAATAATAATGAATGGGGATGCCCAGTGTTTAGTGGGCATCAATATGAAATCAAACCATTAACAAGTCCAATAACAAGGTCAACATTACTGTACGTCTAAAGCTCACAAATTAATTACCATGTTTCTTGGCCTGGAACAGTGACTTCCTGAAGTCACTACAAAGTTGCGATGCAACCAGCAGAGACTTAAGTTTGCAAGAGCTGGCAGAAGTGAGGTAATACTTTACTCTATTCTCTTAGGCCGCAACAAATTAGCAAAATACGCCGAAGCTGTTGAAAAGCGATCTTTTAGTGTAGGTTGCCAGGCAACACATTGATTTGTTCCAGTTTGTGGATCGGTTGTGTTCTCACTGCAAACGAACCGCTCCAGGGTTTGTATGGAATTGAGCCGAGACCACCTCTTCTAGGCGATCTCGACTCGGTTGTTTTGTTCCAGTTCAGAGTGCGATTGTTGTGTTCACATATTACCAAAGGAACCGGGCCAAAAGGGAAACGCCCCCCCTTGTTTTGGAACAACGTCTGCAATCGATACAGGTGTGAAAGCACCCTTAGTCTTGATGTGCTATCACTTTGCACATTACTGAGCATTCCACTAGAATCTGAAGGCCGGTTGAGCAAGCTCAAACAAATGGGTGTGTGTCCCACCCACTGAAACCAACCTTTTGTCTTGGTAATCCAGACGGCAATCTCAGCTGGGTGCAATTAGTCTTAACGCACAATGCCTGTATATAATTAGACTCATACTATTTCAGTGAAACCTACCAATGAAGCATCACCATAAGTGTTGGCTCCTTGTGTGAGGACCAACTTGGGTAAAGACCAAATATAAATGTTAATATTATATTTGACGGATAGTTGTTCATGCAAATGCTCCTATTGTCGAAAATGTTGAAGTATTCCTTTAAATACACATCATCAGAGTTTTTAAGGGAGTACTTTTACTGAGGTATAGTATTTCAGTACAAGACCAGTTCCTTTCAATATTTTCATTTTGGGAGACCGTTTAGCAACATTTTACAGGGAAATTAGATTTTTTTACACCCGTTGATCCTCATTTCTCTATCATATATATTTAACCTCTCACTCCAAAGTTGTCATATATGGACATATTATCAAGACACCTTGGGCGTCAGTTTGTAACGTGCTGGGATGCCCTTCAGCTTTGTTTTTTTTGGAACCAGACTTCCACCCAGCAGACCAGCTTTTGTTTCCTGTGTGAAACACAAAGTCAACTTTTCACGTTTACCACATCGAGCACATTTCAAAACATTAACCACTAGTTTTATTTCGAAAGTCTAACCAGATGTTGCATATTATTGGTAACTTGAGTATGAACATATGACAAGCTGGGAGTGAGATTATGTTGTCAAAGAATGGACGGTGATCCGAAATTATTTTCAGAAAAGCGATACCTGAGATTTTGAGAATTTCCTCAACCTGGAAAGAACTATGTATTTCATCAAAATCCCCCCAAATTGGAGAAAATCTTTGTGTTTTTGTTTTTCCCTTGACAATGTTCACAATTTCTTTAAATTATGCTTAAAAGAGACAGAGCTGCTCTTTCTAACCTCAGGTCCTAAATATAAAACTTTAAGAAAAAAAAACACTTCCCAAACATTTCACAAATATACCCTGAACTCAAACTTGAATCTGACACACAGAAACTCCCCTAGTTACTGGGAGAAATGCCAGAATGCCAAATCATTGCCGCAAAATATATCTCTCCATGCCACAAACTGAGGCTCAGAATATACTGATAAATAAATTAAATAACTGTCCTGTAAAATGTTAAAATTATTTTCATTGTTTGTTATTTTAGTAATTGTTCCTTGGAAAACCATAAATACTTAATGGGTTTATTTGTTTTTGTTTTTTACATTTGATTTCTTTTTTTTGTTAATATATTCTTGTTTTGTTATTGAGTCTAAACATAAAATTACTTCTACAAACTAATGACCTATGGTGCTCGCACACACACATACACATATTTACTGTTTTATTTATTTTATTTTATCTATTTAATGAACTGCATGAAATGAATTGTTCTTTTGTATTATCTTTTGAGCTTTGGCAATATTGTTCTTTGACATTCATGCCAATAAAGCAAAATTGTATTGAATTGAATTAAGTAGACCTTTAACAGATACTATTTGTTTATGATGACTAAAGGTTGCTCTAACCAGTATTTTTTAATTTTTAACAGTTTATCAAGCATTTAACTTTACTGTTTTTGTTCAGTCTCATCACCCTCATCAGATTTGTTTCCAGCTGCAACAGGCAGCTTTTTGAGCAATAAACCTCCGATAAATCCACTGCGCAGCTGCTTAGCATCAAATGACTGACAGACAAAGTTAGCAACTACCTGGTGAACATAGTGGTCCATTTAGCAGCCACATACTTCCCTCAGGAGTTTGTGGAGAGTAAACTAGAGCTAACAAGAGAGGGAATGTGGAGCCAGGTGGCCAAAAACATGACTCTGAATGAAGGCTATTAATGTTTCCCACATTGCAACTGAAATAGACTGTACATTTTTTAGGACATCCCTGGCTTGCTGCACAGATTTGATCCTTTGGGAGAGGCTTAGTTGTGTAAGCTGATGAAAGTAGTATACACTAGAAAAAAGGAATTACAGCAATATATTGTTAATCTGAGTGGTAGGTCACTGCAAATGATGGATTGACCCACCATAGCACTAATACTTTTGACATAGGATCACATTGACACTACATTGTGACACTACAGCTGTGTCCCAGTTTCCTCCCATAAAGTATGCACTATACATTAATCTGCATATGTTTTGGCAGTTAAGGCCTCTACAAGAAATCAGTGCACTCTTACATAAATTAAATTGGATGTACACCACCAGATATCAATCAAACTATTACTTTAGAATGCTGCTGGCAGTGTAAAATTTAAATTAAAAATGTTAAATAATAAGTACCCCCTGCCCCCCAAACCTTTTATTTAGTTATTTTGTTTCTTGTGATGTACCTTTGTGGTGTCCATCAAAGCATACCGAAATCTTGAAACCAGATTCTGAGTATGTAGTATGGAACTGGGATATAGCTCAGATTTGTCTACATCGGGTCCCACACTAAAAAGGTTTAGGGAGCCACAATGTTAGAAATTCCCCTAATTAAAATGGGTACCATGCCGTTCCCAAACGTGTCACCAGATATTTGCCTGAAGCACTAAAGATTGTTACATAGCAGGAGCTCTGTTTTCCACTTTGCCAGATGACACCTCTGAGATTCTCCAGGAAAAAGCATTTTGTCAAGCTTAAATTTTACCAGCACGTAACCCAGTAACCCTAATAATGCACTCTTGGCCTGTGATTTGTTCTCAATTGTCATCGCAGGAAGTGCAAGGGGAAACACCGTGCCGAAACATGAGTCTGGCAGAAGTGGAAGAACTGCATCAGCTGCTGCCCGACACAACCTCCCATTAGAGAGAGGGCGGACAGGCCTGAGGAGAGATAATTAGTGCTTCCCTCACTGATTTGTGTAGATTAATGTACTTTTTTTGTTTTTTTTTTAAAAAGCCTTTGTTCTATTTTTTCTTACTGGTAATGGAACAAGGTTTCAAGTTGTTCATAAATGCATAAATGTCTGGTATCAAATATTAATAGATGTGCTTAACAATGGCCAGCAACAGGATTTGATGCAATAATATAATAAAGAACATTGTCACTTATTTTTTCACATGCGTTTGTAAGCTCAGATGAATCTGTATGGTCTTACTGTGGTAATACTGTACTTAAGCTTTTTTTTGTTGTCACCATCTGTGGTGCGAATCACTCATTGCTGTGGTCTGTCTGCCATTTCTGGCAGTCAGAGATCACTTGTCAATCAGTGTGGGTGCTACTGTGAAATCTCATTCCTTGGATTTTCTCTGTTGATGAAGTTTATCGCCTTGCAGCTGGCACTCTTTTTAATGCTACAGTTTATTGTACCGTGTTATTCTGAACAAGTGGGCAAAATAAAATTTGTCACACATCAGAGAATTATTCACAAGTCGTAAAGACTTGGGGACTACAGGGTTATTATTCATTTAGCTGACGCTTTTATCCAAAGTGACTTACAATTGCTATACATGTCAGAGGTCGCACGCTTCTGGAGCAACTAGGGTTTAAGTGTCTTTGCTTACGGACACATTGGTGTCTCTCAGTGGATTTGAACCTGTGTCTCTCACAACCAAGGCATGTGTCTTACCTCGTTCAATAGTAGTCATTAGTTCAAGTCATTAGTTCAAGCCATTAGTCGTAACATGAGTCATACAGTCATTGCATGTAAATTATTTAATTTAATTATTTAACTATTTATTTTTGGGGCATCAGAAAATGGGTTCCAGGTCTGAGAAAGAATGTTATAAATAACGTTGTCAAAGGGTAACCTTTCCATTAGTATTTTTTAACCTGGACCTGGGAGTTGCTGGTCTACCACTGCCACATTTGGTTAGTTTGTTTGTGTTATTGTGTTAAAAACACCAAAGTCACACAATAACACAAACTAACCAATCAAGGGTTGGGCAGAGTCAGCTAAAAGGACCGCTGACTGAGCTAACTAGGTACAGGCAATGCCTACAGTTGGCTGCAGCGCATTATATAATAATACCATAAACACATGTCTTTGAATAATACATCCATGAGCAGTGTGTGCTGGTACGTGACTTCCGTGTTACAAAAGAAAAGGTCCGTAGGCCTGTTGCAAAATGCCCTGATACTTTTGTCCCAGCCCTAACGACAAGACCCAGCTCACCAAAGGAGTTTGAGGTTGTTGGGTTTTTTCTGCGACTAACTGACCAATGAAAATTTAAGTTGACTATTATCAGGCAACCCTAATATGACTGAAAATTTTCTGCACCATAATGGCTCTAAATATGGTGGTCTCTGAAGTCCATAAGCCACAAAATAAACTATCTTCTTTTTCTGGCTTCAGTTGTTCTTCACAAGGGCGTAATCAATTGGATCAGGATCAGACCTGGGCGTTTTTTTTTGCTGCATTGTTGTAAAATGGGGCCCACATCTTTACAGCTGAGCATCAGCACTTTAACAACATAGTTGTGTGCTTAAGTACAGAGTCAAAACCAATGGGTAATGTCTCAACAAGTCCTTCAATCTAAACGACAAGATAGGTCATTTTAACACACCTCCATACAACTCATATGAGCGTATCCAATCCAATCCCAATCCACCTTTATTTATATAGCACCTTAAAAACAACACTGTTGACCAAAGTGCTGAACACAGTCTACAAATAAATACATACAATAAAAGCACAACAAGGACAATTAATAAAACAATAATTCACAAAGAAGTATTACAACACAATACAAAACTGAAAAGAACAACCCTCAAACTGTATTAAAAGCCAAAGAGAATAAATGAGTTTTAAGACGAGATTTAAAAACAGAAAATGACTCAGTAAGTCTAATATCTAAAGGCAGCTCATTCCAGAGTCTTAGAGCTGCCACAGAAAATGCACGGTCACCTCTAGATTTACGTTTAGTTTTAGGGACTACCAGCAGTGCCTGATCAGCCGATCGGAGTGAACGAGATGGAATGTAGGGCACAAGCAGATCAGACAAATACTGGGGGGGCCAAGCCATGCACGCAATTAAAAACAAATAAAATAATTTTAAAATCAATACGAAAGTGCACTGGGAGCCAGCGTAAGGATTGGAGAATGGGTGAAATATGGTCAAATTTTCGAGTTCCAGTTAAAAGACGGCAGCTGCATTTTGAACTAGTTTAGCGTATCCTAAACATAAACATGAGTTGTGAGTTTTGTGTGGCTGAAACAACCTATAAATTAAAAAATGATGTCTGTTTGCTTTTGTCCACTCAACACTGGAGAAATAATACCTGACCATATGGCATTAACTATTCTGCTCCTAGTGACCCTTGCTGCCTGCGTGGAGATTATCCATTATATAACAATGGCCAGCTTCCCTTATAACTACACTGTGTAGCTAATGGTCAGAGTGCCACACAAACAGCACCACACGTCTTCAGAGGGCCCTTCAAAGTGCTAACAGGGTTGGATTTGTTTATCTGGCCCTGGCAGGTTGGATGTCCAGCAGTTCTCCTGCAATGCGGAGTGTCACTGTGAAATTAAATTTATAAATAGATTTTGGCTCAATGCTGGCACCACCCCATTGAGTCCTACGGTCCTGGCTGGAATCTACCATATGTCTGAAAGCGTTTGGGAGTTCTGCCTCAGCTGAAGAGACGCAGCGGATGTTGCCTGCGACTGTGGATTTTAAAGGGTATATTTGCCTACAAAAAAGAGAGAGAGGAGTTACAATAGAAAAAGTTAAATTTGGATAATTTTCCCCAAATTGTACACTATATTCCCTGAAAACTTTGTTTCCTACGCTGTTTGCTTAAGAAAACTATTTTTATTTAGACTGTGTATGGATCAGAGCATAGAGGAGGATCTTTTCATTTTTGTAATTTTAATAGCTTATTTATTTTGAAATCAATGTATAATTAATCTACAATTTTTACACGATTTAAATATAGCTTGCACAAATCATGTTAATTCCATAGTCAGAGGGTGAGAAAGCAGTTGTTACTTTGCTAAACTAGTTAGATTTCAATCTCAATCTGTCTACCATTAGTTATTATTCATCTTGAAATATAATTAATTAAGCTATAATTTAATGTATTTATGTGGCCAGGCCAGGATTAATGAGGTCAAACACACAATAAATTTTACTAATTTAAGGCAGTTGGTGGTTACAAAAAACACAGAAATAACTTTCTTACTTGTCCTTTTCTTATTGCATCTGATCTCAATTATGTGACTAAACAGTACGCTACAGTACCCCTTACCACAATATGTAAACAGCTGCCATAAACTAGTTTACACTCACTCTGGTAGACTTACGTTACTTCTAAATTCTCAACAACAAAATCTGTAAGACAATCAAGACTAGACATCTGGACTAAAATAACACCACTCTAAACTAGACAGTCAAGACTAGACAACTAAGACTAGACAACAGAAGAGGCCTTTTTTAATATTTAATATTTGAATTTACCATAAAACATAAAATACATTCAGACCTGTCCAGGGTGTACCCCGCCTTTCGCCCAATGTCAGCTGGGATAGGCTCCAGCCCCCTCCATGACCCTGTACGCAGGATAAGCGGTTGACGATGGACAGAAGGATAAAATGCATTCATTCACAGAATACAATTTGCCCAACACTTTGTGCAGAAACTCAGAACTAACATTTTATGAATGAAATCAGTAACTCACTGTTCTACTCTGCAGTGTGTGCCCTCACGACACGCCCACACAGACACTCTATGAACTCCACATGCTTTTCTCCCCTCTAAGTCAGCAGAAAAACACAAAATAAACATTGTTTATTTACAGCGTCAGTATACACTAATATAACGTGATTTTGTTTGTTAATACACTTTGTTGTCACTCACACTGTCATCGCTGGCCAGAGTCTCTTCCCTTTGTGGTGAAGACACACACACACACACACACACTCATTCGGCTATCAATCACCAGGAATCAACTAGGACACCCAAGTCTTCAAGCATCCACCTTGGTCCGCTAGCTAGTTCAGTCTTCCGTCTGCCGATCACAAAGATTATTAATGTACTTTACCATAAACCATGGTAGATATATCCTCCTTATCTATAACCCAAAAGTACATCTCGCGCTGTTTCTCTTCACCGCAGGGCCCAACATTTCCGTTTTTCCCCGTGTCCCGTCAAAAACTCTACCTTCTCGCACCATTCATCCCATGTAGTACTCTTAAATAGTTATTAAATAGACAGCAACGTTATCGCTGCAGTAATCCTACCAGCACTTTCATAACATTATAATCCACATAACATTATTGAACTCTGTACCCCTGGTTCACCTGGCTACATTTAAACAAGTTTTAGAGGTAGTTTGTACAAATTCCTCTAGAGGATAACAGTTACTGCTTAGCTAGACTATTTTTTCCTGTTAGTTATGTTATTTTATTTTTATTTTATTTTTTATTTAACCTTTATTTAACCTGGTGAGTCTCATTGAGATTAAAATCTCTTTTGCAAGACAGGGCCAAGACGTAGTATAAAACAACATAAAGGACAAGTTTTCAACATATAAAACACATCAATCATACATACATAAGTCACACAAGCACCTGTGATTGAATAAGGGAGAATACAACTCTATAAACAATGACCACTCATCACCTGCTCCATATCCTTCATAGTTGAAACAAACTGTCTGTAAGAAATAAAGGCAGTCACTTTCAGCGAGTTCTGAAGAAGCTTCCAAGCAGAAGGTGCAGCAAACATGAAGGCTTTTTTTAAAAAAATCAAATTCTATTCAGACACAGGGGACCAACAAGTGTAGGACGACTTTTGAATGTAATCAATAATGGCCTTGTGGTACTTGTTAAAAAGATACTCAAATGGAGCTAGTTTAGCAGGGTATTTATTTTCTGCAGTGACTGCTTTTAGCTTCTGTCTGGCTGTGTAATAATTCATTTATTAACAACAACAACAACAACAACAATAATAATAACTTTATTTATATAGCACTTATCAAACAAAAGTACAAAGTGCTTTAAAAAAGATAAACACAGGATAAGAAAGGACACATAACAGCACTATAAAGATAGGTGGACAATGCAAGATACAAACTACAAATTAAAAATAAATGTAAATCACAAGTAGGTAAAACAGATTTATTATAAACAAGAGACAAGAAACAAGAAATAAGAAACAAGAGAAATAGCAACAATTTCCTCATATCTGACACTTAGAATAGACTTGATTTTAGCGATATGTCGAAGCTGATAAAAACAAGACTGGACAAGTTTAGTTATGTGTTGCTCAAAACACAAGTTACTCTCAAATAAAACACCGCCACACATTCTAGCAGCATGCTTGATGTGTTGTGACAGGTGACCAATAGATGGCAGTATTTGTTTAGCAAGGTGTTAGGGACCAATAACAAAAAATTCAGTTTTTTTGGAATTTAGTTGAAGAAAGTTATTTGACACAATGTACAATTGCGTATCATCGGTGTAACAGTCGAAAGAAATACAATGTCAGTTCATCAATATTTATATTTTTCAATTACAGGAAACAGTAGGGGGGCGAGCCTCAGTGAATTCTGTTTTCGACAAGGCTAGCCATGGCTATTCATAGTATTCACTCACGTGACATGTGTGGTGACCTGGAGGGCAAAACAACAGACCAACATAACGGCTCACCGCAGCTCCCCTATAAATGCCGCAAAAGCAGTCAACTTTTATTTGGATCACCATTCAACGTAAGAAAAAGAAAGATATGAACACAAAATACTAGTGTTGGACATATCTGATCCATATGATATAACGTTATAGCATCCGATACCTAATTTCTACTGTTAAAAACTGCCAATTTCCTCGTTGCCACCGCTCCACTGCTGTAATGTTTACTTTTACCTTCTAGGGAATCCCTCACCTCTTGTCTCCTCAATTAGTGCATCTGAAAGCACAACCATCCAGCATTTTGGCAACGCAAAATAACAAAGTTACAGTGTATGACTTGCTTATTGGTTGGCAGGCAACGGAAAAAGTGCCTTTTTTGCCCCCCAAGGGAGCGTTTTTCCTTGGAATATGATGTCACGTGAAAACTATGAATAGTTCTCTTGTTTTACGATGCCAGAGTGCAGATACTGTGGTTTAGCTTAGTTTAAAGATTTGTCTTATAGCTAGGAAGCACATTTTAAATGCTACTTTCATAAAGTTTCTATTTATTATTTCCATGGTAAAAATATCCTGGTCTTAGCTCAGTTTGGACCAAATATGTAGCTGCTGCATTTTGACTTTATAGACAGCATTTAAGATTATACAAAGCCATTTTCTGCTTTATAAAATGTTTATTTCCCTGCTGTGGAAATGAGCTAAAGGATTTTCAGTTGCAGTAGTTGACATTTATCATTTTCTTTGTCAAATTCAGTTATTCCTCACCTATAACTTCCAGTAGGATTCATCAGTCATGTCCACAGAGAGGTATTAGTCAGGTTCCAGCCTTGGCAGTTATGGGAAGGTCAGGAGATTTGTCTCTTCCTCAAGTGTATTTTCTCTTCTCTGGTTTCTGAGGAACAGTGAGCTGCGATGTTAATGCCGGGACACAGCCTACACTCCATCATGGCAGACATCTCAATCCGTTTCCACTGTTAGCCTTTTATACCACGTTTACAGCAACACAGGTTTTCAATACTGATCGGTCACTGCTCCTTTCCTCTTCATTCATCACTACCTCCTTCCTGCTGTTTCTGTTCCTCCTCATCCTTTCCTCTTTTACAGTTGCCTGCCATCACTCCCTGCTTTAGCACACACCACAATGCTTCTTCCTCTCTCCAGTAACAGACCAGTCCATCTATCTCTGCCTCTGTTTTTCCTCTCACCTGTTTTAGCCTTCCCTCCTCTTTTCCTCCCCAACCCTCTCTCGTTTTCATCATTTGTTGAAGGGCTGAGTGCGGCCGGATGCTGGTAATCTGGTGCCCTGATTGCATAGGACATGCATGAATGATACCAAACCTTGTTCTTAATATCCTCTCGCTTTGAGTCATGACTTTAATCATTACAAATGGAGGGTGATGAATACTTGGGACTGGTTGAGTATTTCATGGATTGCACTGTGGTAGAATGACAGGGGCTTTCAGAAGGAAATTGGATTTCCTTGTTTTTTTTATGTGGTGACTACAAGGTTCGGTTAATGAAAGACCTAAAGACTCGTCACTACATTGTTTGTGACACATGAATATTTTTATTATTTAGTACTTATAATGGATTTTAACTGTCAGAATACCCCCATACATACTGTAATCTTTCAGATGATACCACAGTCAGTAAAGCAGCAAGAGGCAAAGCTATTAGAGATTGCAATTTGGTGAAGCTCTCAAACGCTGCGGTGGCCAAAACACATGCTGATCTCTCAACTTTTGTGGGAAGCTAAGTATCTACAGTATGACCGGGTGTATGTTATCCACCTTAATGAAAGGAACTAGTAATTAGTTCTAGCTTGGACAAAATAAATTTAATATTAAGGTTGATTTACATGCTTAACTTTTCAATTTCAGACATGAACTTTCAAGGTTAGGCTTTCAGTTCTCTTTTTTTTCTTGGCAAGGGTTCAGATGTCATTTTTATGCTTATCACTCATTGTGTCGTTGACTTTCTTGTTGTGTTTTTTATTAGTTCAAAGTTCATTGTGTTACTTAGATCTTGAAAAGCAAATAACACAATAATTAACCATATATAGATCTGAATTTCTGCCAAAATAAAAGGTACCATGACTGAAGGCAAGGCAAGGCAAGGCAAGTTTATTTATATAGCACATTTCAACAGCAAGGCAATTCAAAGTGCTTTACATAAAATATAAAAGCAACAAGGAAAAACAATAAAAAATATAATAAAAGTTAAAAGAGTTAAATGGGAAATAAAAACAGGCTGAGGGGTTGAGCAAATAACTGAGTCACAATCATTCTGAAAAGAGAACAAACAGAGAAGTACTCTTAATCTACTCTCTCTAGCTAGTCTGTACTCGGGTCCACAGCAATCTTTGGGTCCACTGAAACTCCAAAAAACCCTCGGACACTACAGAGAAACCAGGACATGTCTGTCAACAGGCCCCTTTGATCCAGTTATACTCTGGACCCACCTGCACGTTTACAGGTGGACAGAGGTTCCTGCAAATCACTCGGGCGCGAGATTTAAGATCCACTTCCTTCACTCTGTTCAATCTCACCTCCAAAACGTCCCAACCCAGCTACCTACTCATTTCTCACCGTGTAAATATTTAATTAAAAGCAATGGTAAAAAAGCTAAAAACAAAGAAAGAGAAAACAGGACAGTAAAAGTTACAGTGCAGTGTAAAAGAAAAAACCTAAATATTTAATTAAAAGCAGTGGTAAAAAGAAAGGTCTTCAGTCTTGATTTAAAAGAACTGACAGTTTCAGCAGACCTGCAGTTATCTGGGAGTTTGTTCCAAATATACGGAGCATAATAACTGAACGCTGCTTCTCCTTGTTTAGTTTTGACTCTGGGGACAGAAAGCAGACCTGCCCCAGACGACCTGAGAGGTCTGGTTGGTTCATAACGAAGCAGAAGATCAGAAATATATTTTGGCCCTAAACCATTTAGTGCTTTGTAAACTAACAGCAGGATTTTGAAATCAATTCTTTGACATACAGGAAGCCAATGTAAAGACCTCAGAACTGGGTAAATATATGGCAGAAAATCCACACGTTATACCTGAAACACAACAATTTTCAGGGAAATTTGAATATCAAGGCTTAAATAGAAATGTTTAAACATTTTTAAAAAAAATTGAAAAGGTATTGGCCAAAATTCAACTTAAATCTTGCCAAAGAAACTGTTGTGCACACAGGTATGTTAATCGTGATTAATTGGTGCAGACTGACCAGGCTTCATGTGATAGGCTCACTGACCTCAAGGGAGGGAGAGGTTTGTTCATATATTCTGATTATGATTTTGCATAACCACAAAAACATCAGGGATTCAGCTTTGTTATTAGAAGTTTACTCGCTGGTAGAAAGTGCTCATAATTTGAATCTCACATGAAGAGAGGAGTATGTCTTTGGTAAGACATCATGCTCAGGATGTTGAATGATGCCCTGCTCCTGAAACAGGTGGTGTGGCATAAAATACTTCCTATTTGATAGACAAGTGTTCTGAATAAGACGTCTTTTACATGATGTGACTCTTTTAACTTACCAAGTCAACAGGAGCAAGCTCTATGAATTCCAAAATTGACTTTAGGTAATGAAGGCATTTATAGTAGATCAGTTCATGTACAATGTTGTGAAAAAAGTGTGAAACAACATGAAATCACAGAAGTTTAATGATTGTCCCAGGTTTATGTAAACGAGAGAGCAACTGTTCTTTTAAATTCACTCCTGCTGTTCCCTTTCTTGTTTCTGCTGGTTTGATCATGTCACTTCCTGTATTGATGACCCAGAAAGGCAACTTAACTGACTTTATAAAGTGCAACTTTAACTGTACCCTGCTAAATTGATTGAGCAAAATTTAAAGATTGTTTGCTTAACTCATAAAACAGATACAGTTGACAGTTTGCATCTTAAAACTCTTGTTTCATGATAATGAAATGACGTCTTACTAAAAATCTTCCAAAACTGTAGATAACTCTTAAACTACAGTCTATATGTTTGCATAAACTCTTATATAACTGCATGCAAAGCAACAAATAAAGCTGTTGTTTCCCTGCCACTGGCTCTTGCATCAAATACTTCTTTGTGCTGTGTGCAGTTTATCAGAGATGAGCATCTTGATATTCTCTCTCTTCGCTGTCTTTACCTTTCAGCTTCCTCCTCACTCAAAACGCTTCTGCTTAGTGATTAGAGGCTTAAAATATACTATTGTGTGAACTTTACTCATTTTACAGCTCCCTAAACAGAATCACTCAAACGTAAAGGTGATTAAAACGAGAGTGACGGGTGTGCAATGAAGTCTGTGGAAAATGTTTGAGAGCTCCTGCTTTCCATTAGTTTATTTAGATTACCTTGATCTGATATAGGCTATTTAAAGGCATCACTCTATTTATATATGCTCTTTTTGTTGGTGGCCCTGAGCACTGGAGTGTGTATTTATTTATTGCCTCCCTCCTAACATGCACACACACCTGCAAACACACACAAACACACATATTAGTAGGCTGAAAGTTCAGTTCCATCTGGTGTAACACTGGAAGCCTTTCAAAATCATATGAATTCATTTTTAATTAACATCTAAACTTAGGTGTTTTTCCGCAGAATATTTTATATTCTACTGGGACACTAAAGAGTTCAATGTTTAATTAATTTATCATCATTCAGCCTTGAGAGTGGTTGTCTTCACATTGTTTCTACCTGACCCAAACTTGTCTGAATGTTTTACTTTTCTATTTGGAAGTTTCTCCAAGGTCCTCTGAATATTACCTTTTACTTCACAATCAGCGGTTATGTTTGTAGAAAATATACTGAATTGGCCTGGTTTCTTCAGAATTATGGCTTTAAGATGGCATGATTGTTTAGTAACAATTCAACCACCATCACACAAGCGGTGGAAAAAGAAAAAAGGCTGGGCACTCTAAGGGTGCTTTCACACCTGGATCGATTGGAGACATTGTTCCAAAACAAGGGGGGGGGAGCGTTTCCCTTTTGGCCCGATTCGTTTGGTGATATGTGAACACAACAATCGCACTCTGAATCGGAACAAAACAACCGAGCCGAGATCGCCTAGAAGAGGTGGTCTCGGCTCGATTCCATACGAACCCTGGACCGGTTCGTTTGCAGTGAGAACACAACCGACCCATGAACCGGAACAAATCAATGTGTTGCCTGGCAACCGACGCCAAAAGATCGCTTTTCAACAGCTTCGGCAGCGTATTTTGCTAATTTGCTGCGGTATGTTGTTGTGGTCGTATTATGTAGGCCTACTGCTGTCGGAGTTTTTCATGCGGCGCTGCTCGACGGACTGTTCACAACCCCTCTCTTTCATTTTATCACTGACCCGCTTGTAGACTTCAGTGTTCATATGTGGTGTGCAACATTCGGGAGATGTGTTGTTCCGACCAAACATCTATTTCACCTCTTTGCAACGCCAATCCGAGAAGGGTCCAGCGAGACCGTGACGGAAGTTTAACTTCCATATATGGTTCGTCCCAGAAGACACTGCGCACAAAACGTGATGACGTTTATCTTGGCTCACGTACAGCATAGATCCTAATGCAAACTGTTTTATGCGCACAAAACGTGATGACGTTTATCTTGGCTCACGTACAGCATAGATCCTAATGCAAACTGTTTTATGCGCACAAAACGTGATGTTTATCTCGGCCGCTCGGCCCACGCATAGCTGTCAAATAAAATAAAAAAGAGCCGTAGAAAAAAGAGGTGTCAAGTGTCAACGTAGTAATCAGCGTACTTTGTGTTAATATTTACTATACTATAACTATATATTATTAATATAGTATATTTATACTATAATTCGACGGAAGGTTCAACTTCCGTCAACTTCTGTCACGGTCTCACGGTCTGCAGGCTGCAGCTGGATATACTTGCCAAGTCTACCCGCGATTCAGTTTGTGTTACTGTTGTCATGGAGATGTCCCCCAATGGAATGCGCGACCTGCACGCATGAGGTAGTGACGTAATGGCGTAAGGAAAGCCCTGGAAGGGTGAGCGATTTGGACCGTTTTACAACAGTGTGGTGTGAACACGAGTGACGTAATTAATTGATTCGGAACAAAGTATCTTTTCCAGAACAAAACATATCGATCCACGTGTGAAGACTGATGAGTGAAGGTTGAATGCGTTGATGTCACTTCCTCTTCCGGAACACGCTGGACCGAGTGGCAACACATCTGTTACCATGGCTGAGTTTAGGAAACCAGGAAAAAAAGCAAGTGATTATGTAGCATATACGTGGGGTCACAAAAGACAAGGTTTTGGATTAAGGAGGTGTTGAAAAAGTAAATAATGACACTGAGTCTGATAATTCTATTTGGTGTTGGTACCATATATTATGTGGAAACAAGACAAAAACAAACAATACCCAAAATATTTACAATCTGCAGAAAAGTTGGTTTTGATAAAGTGCACTTGAGAGAATTCAGTTCCGTAGACTCAGTAGTTCACAGAAATAAACAAAATACAGCAACAAATTTAGGAGTACTCAGAGATAATGACAGTCACAACACACTATAGGACATTCTCTTTTGTTCCTGAAAGATGAACGCTACGTCCAAATGGAAGAGAATGATCTGTTAACGCAAATAGTCCATAAGCCAGGGCTTAGTAAATGGCGTGTGTGTGTGTGTGTGTAAATGAGAGTGGAGGGGGTGAGCAAAGTTGCAGCAGCCTCCTACCAGACCCACAGGGGGCGAGGATGTTATAGGGGCAGGTTCTGTTCCAGGTAGTAGCTCGCCATCAATTGACCCGCAACTGGCCGCACCTGGCCTGTATTAAATAAACAGGACCCATGGGTTAACCACTACTCATTATTTAATTTATCAACTAGCTAGTTTTAACTTCTATATTCTATGTTCTATGTGTACACAACATTCAAGATATGGCATAATTAATTGTTAAATAACAACAACAACTACAAAAGTACTTCAATGGATGTAAATAAACACCCATAATTATTAGGAGTATCTACAACATAATATTCCATTTGATACAATTGATAATCTTATCATTCACTATATAAATAAACCATTTAAATGGAGAGCAAATGCTACTAGTATTGCTAATGCTACCAGCCACCACAGCCCCTAGAATTATATTGAGATGGCTAATGCTGTTAGCATTGAGCTAGTGGAACACTTTAACACAATAGATAGCATGACTAATGCTATTAGTATTAGGCTAGTAGAGAATCCCATTAAAATAAATAGGGATGCTAATGCTAATAGCAACATGCAAGTGGATACAACAAACAGACTCACCAATTCCCGCAGATATTCGACACACCGCGGCACCAGTCGGCTTCTAAAGACCACGGTAGTGGACACTACAAATACACAATCGCATGCTAAAGTCAACCAACCATTTAAGATGGAAAATAAGCGAAAATAGCATTGTTTGTGTAGAGACATACCGAGTGCAGCTGCTCCGGTGGCTTCCCCCTCATACTGATTGGGGAAACTCACCTCAGCTTGTAAAATGCACTTGAGCTCTATGATTGGTTAGACTCAAGGGTGTTTCTTGTGATGTGTTCAGACTGGGAAAATTGGGACCATGAAATCTTAACCTGGGTTACAATTATTTGCTCAAATTAAAGGCAGTCAGACTCACCAGTGATCCTTACTTCTTACCAAAGCACCGGCGGTCCAGCTTGTGCGTTCTCCTTCCGGAACATGCTGGACTGAGTGGCAAAACATCCGTTACCATGGCTGCGTTTAGCAAACTGGGAGTAAAACAAGTGATTCTTTGCTCAAATTAAAACGCAGTCGGACTCAACAGTGATCCTAACTGCTTAACAAAGAACCAGTGGTCCAGCTCTTTCCCATTTTAGATGTATTTAAGCTGATTCAAGCTAACACTGTTGCTCATCTTTGTCTGCCACTGAGTAAGCGTAACTGCGTTCTGTGACATCATGCGCATACCCTCAATTATACGGCTCACACCCTCCCCAAACAAAAGGATTATGCACTGGGTTGCGTGAAGGTTCAAACCAGGCATTCATTAAATCATGTTGTTAAGAAATGTCTGTACTATTATGTAAATTGGTTGCTAGGAAACATATTTAGCACCATCAAATCAAAAGTAATCAACTATGTAAACAAACTGTAGCAACACAAGCTGCCATATAACAATATACAAGGTACAAGGTACAAGGTAGATTTATTTAATGTTTAACACCAGGGTAGTATAATGATATTGGATTGGATTGCCCTTTATGCAACTCACAAGAGAGGCAGAGACAGAGATGCAGTTCCTCCTATAATGTAAACATTCAATGAAATAAGGATGTGGTCATGGTCAACTCACATCTTCACACTCGTAAAGAAAGCCTAGAAACAGCTGTAGGGGGGTGATAATGGCACAATGGATAAGACGCCTGCCTTTAGTTTGATAGACCTGGGTTCAATCCCCCACTGTGACCCATCCACCATTGTGTCCCTGAGCAAGACACTTGTTGCTCCAGAGGCGTGCGACCTCTGACATGTATAGCAATTATAAGTCGCTTTGGATAAAAGTGTCAGCTAAATGAATAAATGTAATTCTTAAGGAAAGTGGGCAAAATTTCCGTGCCAAGTTCCTATTAACTGTCATGGGAGATGCACAGCTTAACATGTTAAACTCTGTAATTTCAGATTTTAAAGAGCTGAATGACCATGATAATTTGTTACCACAGCAACCTGTTAATTAGGACAGAGTAGTAGCAATAGTGACCATCAGCAGCTCCACCTTCCCATCCAAATATGGGCTGTGTTCAAAATGGGCTAAACTGCTGTCTCAGAAGGTGTCTAACAGGACAGCAAGGCATTGAGAGCTGTTTGAAACGGCTCAAACTATCTCTTTCTGTCTCCCGAGATGCTTTCAAGCTGCCCCAATAACGGCCAGTTTTAAAGGCTGAATTGACGGTGACTTGATGCTATTATCCATAAAGTGCGTAGCTTTCGAAAACTGGTAAAGATGGCGGACAAACAAGCTGAATTTGTACACAAATGTTTTTTAAGTTTTTAGTTTTCTCGCTTCGATTTTTGAAAAGCTAGCGAGAACTAAAAATTATCATATTAGCCCGTGACTGTAACCAACCAAGTTTGTTCAGTATGATTTCTGAGGCGTCTGTTAGCCGTTTAGCTTTTCAATAGCTAATGAGCTGATGCTAAGGCTAGCATCTGTTTTGACAGCCAGCAAAGACACGTTTCCTTAAGTGCTAATGTAAACAGAGCTCCCTTCACTTGAAAGTGATGTCTTCTGAGGCAGCTGTCTTTTACGGTATCGAGGCAGTGAGGCAACTGGCTTCCGTTTCAAACACAGCCATGGTCACTTCTAGTTCCAAAATACCAAGATGGCGACACCCATCAAGGCTTCAAAATGGTAGGCATTAAACCAATGGGTGACGTCACAATGGCTATGTTCATTTGTTTTATACATTCTATACATCTTTGTACAAACACGTAAATGTCCACTTGGTAAATGTGCCATAACTAAGCTAAGGCTGAGCTCAGCAGCTGCAACTGGCTCCTGTTTTTAGCAGGTGGTTCCAGTATGGATGGATGGATGGATTGATGTTCAATGCAATTTAACTTAACTTTCAACAATTTGTATTCTTAGTTTAAAATATTGATCAAAATCATAAATTTTATGACAACAGAATTTAATATAAAATATCAAATCATCACAATATGAGTCCAATGAAAGTCAACAATAAAATTGAATTATGTCCCAGCCCTATATTTGCTGCCCATGGCTTGTATATAGAGTATAAATTATACAAAAGGTGCTTTAATTAATAAAAGGGTCCAAGATAAAACACACAAATACAACATAATGAATTCAATACATTTAATTGTTAATTGCACATTAGTTCAAGTGCATCATACTCAATGTAAAGCTTTAAAAAATACAATCTCAGTCATCTCTGATGTGATTCTGAGTGCTTTTACGTATATTTTTTCTAAATGAGACAGTATATGACAGATAAACCTTCTCTTCTTTAGAGTTGTATTGTTTGATAAAGCTGTAAAGTAAACACTGAGAAACAGGGCAGCATAACTGGTCAACATCAAAGATACTTTCATTCCTATTTAGGTAGTGTAACTTCTGACTTAAAAAGGTCATATTATGCTTATTTTCAGGTTCAAAATCTTAATTAGGGGTTGTACCAGAACAGGTATACATGGTTTCATTTTCAAAAAAAATCCATATTTTTGTCATGTCACATTGTTGCAGCTCCTCTTTTCACCCCGTGTGTTGAATGCTTCGTTTTAGCTATGGAGTGAGGCATCTTACCTCTACAATATTTTTTTGGGGAGTTGCACATGCGCAGTTCTTAATTAAGGACTACAAGCCAATCAGAGTCAGAGTAGGGCGGGTCATGAGAAGCCGCCTTACCAGCTTACCAACATGGACTGGATCAAGAGTTTCAGAGTGGTGAGTTTGTAACAAAAGCATCTTTCATCCATAAAGTTATAACTGAGCACTGTCTCTACATCACAGTAACAACTTTATGTCCACTGACTGCCTGGAGGGCAGCTAGTGTTTGGAATAGAGAGGAGAGTCAGGCAGGCAGACGTGTTATCACCGTGTGCTGCAGCTCAGAGAGTTTTTCCACTGGTGTTTTTGAGGGCATGTTGGACTAGTCGCTAGTAGAGCATTAGAGCATTATGATGCGCATTTTGCTGTGATGTCACAGAGAACAAAAGGTAAAGGCTGGACTACAAACTAGCTGTTTTCAGGCAGTTCAGAGCAGTGTTTTCTGTGGGAGATGGGAACTCCTTTTGGGGTGGACTTTTTCACTTTGCAAACCTATTACATGCACAAAAAGATATATACTGTAACTCAATAAAGGAGAGGGAAAAAGCCAAAAAAGCATAATATGACCTCTTTAATACATGTGCATTTCCCTTTGTCTGTGTAAACACAATTTTGTCTTTTTTTTATTTGTAAAGTGACATACTATACTACCCTTTAGAGGAGAGCCCTCACATTAACGGTAGCATGAATTACCACCTTTCTATTGGCACCTGAATTATCATAAACACCACTCTTGAGCAGAAGCACTTTTGTGCATGCTCCATATCACATACTTGCTTCATATCTCTTTTAGAAATAGCTCAACAGTTTTACAATACTTAACATTTTTTTCTCAAATTAAAAAAATAGTTTGAATCATCGACTGTACACAATACCAAAAACAATGTGCTTTTCCCCATATAGTGTATAGTGCTGAGTTCAACATGCCTTCCACTGGCTGTAGTTACAGTGCGCCCATCTCCCTTCTTTGAGGCGGGTGGTCTTCACAGGATGCATCAAGGAGGCCTCTCTCCGTGAAACTTTCGGTGTCTGTACCTGCCGTTCTTTTCCTTGGCCATGTTGATACAGGCGTTGTGCTTGTTGCTCTGCAGGTGGTTCCAGTACTTGATGAGTTCATTGGGGTGGAACTGATGGGATGTTATCAGGTGGCTGTACTTACAACTGGAGTAAGACACCCGCCAATGGTTGAAGAGGAACTCGTTGGGAGGAGGCGCCGGGTCAATGCGCAGCTTCGCCAGGCAGATCCCCACATAAACGTCCTCCAGGTGCAGCCTGCGTATGCTGAGAGAGGCCTGGTAGATCAGCTCGGCCATGTCCCCTGAGAACACGTACCCTGTGCCGGAGCAGAATATCGGGTAGCGCTCACTCGGGTACAGCTCTGGCGGCATGTACCACTTACTGTCCTTGTTCCGGTTTGGTGCATAACCCCTCATCAAGTAGCCAGTGAAGTACCTCTGCCTGGGAGGCAACTCGGGCTTCAGTAGCTTTTGGATGAGATACTCAGTATTGACAAACATGTCGCTATCTGTCTTCATAACATAGGAGGCGTGTGGGCAATAGCTGGCCACCCAGTTCATGCCCATCAGGGTTTTGATGGTAAGGTTGTAGTATGTGTCCTGATAGTCCTGTTGGATGATGTCGTGGTAAACACGGCTCTCTTCTTCTATGCTGTTCTGGAGAAAAGTGTCTGAGCTCTTTCCTGTGCCAAGCAGAAAAAGACGAACAAACCCCAGGCCCATTGCTATGCTCTCATTCCCCCATGTCTGCCGGATGGCGTTGCGAGCATCGGCCTGGCCGGGTTCTGCAGCGATGAGGAGGACGAGGAAGGGCATGCTGTCCCTGCACTTGAAGGGCTCATTCAGGATGTAGCGGTAGGGCTGAGCACTGAGCCTCCCTCCCACACCCATCTCCTTCTGTAAACTGTTGTTAGTGCTCATGGAGTCCCCAAGACCCATAACACCCATCCTGGCTCCTCCCACCACCCCTCCTCCTCCTCCTGCAGCCTCCCCTGCTGCTCCATCCGCTTGCTGAGAGCTGAGGTTGAGCAGTGGCTTTGGCGCTACATACCCTGTCTCCTTCCACAGGCTCCTCAGGGAATTGCTCTGGTTGGCTTCTCCCTTGGGGCTGCGGAAGCCCCTGACGGTGTAGGCCAGCGGGTTTTCCCGGGGACCACTACGTCCTGGCAGCCAGTCCTGGTGACTGAAAAATAAAAAGAGGGTGAAGAGCAGAGCCAGAGAGAGGAGGCCAGCAACATGGGCCCGGAAGAGTGAACGCTTGACGGTCCAGGTCATCTTGATAGGACAACAGTGCCGCCGTCTCCACTGCATGGTGCAGATCGGGGTCGCAGAAGGCTGCTGCTGCTCGAGAATGGGCGGCGGCGGCGGTCACATAAAATCACCTCAAACATGTGGTTGCCAACAGTCAGTCGGGTTATCTGAGCTGGCAGATGGGTTGGAGTGAGCCTCCCAGTGGAGTCAGGGGAACGTTTGAGCCCCCAAGTGCAGCTTGGAGCAGGTCTAAAAGGGCTCCTGACGGAGCTAGGAAGGCGTTGATTCTCTGGCCATGGAGGCTTCTGCCTGGCTCATCTTTGGCACTGTAGACAAACACAAGATCATGCTCTGTGTCTTGTCTCCTTCAGGATATGATAAGGGTCACCTCTTCTGTGTTTGCTCTCTCTAATCTGAAAAGAGAAAAAAGAAACAGAGAAACAGTCTTAGCAGCGGTCCAAAAAGCACCTCCTATTCACTGGCACTTAACCACATGTCAATTGTTTGAATTGCATATATGTTTTTTATTCTACTTGTGGGGACAGCTGAGCTTATTTCTTAATTATTTTATTAATGGTTTGTTTTGACACACTCAGAGTAATTCTGAATAAATTTCTTCCAGATGCAAAAGCCCCAATTAGAGATTTCTGTGGAGGCAGTGCCCACTGTGGTAAATGGCACATTTGGTGAGCTGACTTTACATTTTGAAAGGGAGAAGCTGAATCAATATGACAGTGGTATAGTGTCTTTGATTGGACAGGGGCATAAAACACAGCAGGCCCTGGGGATGTGGTTTTCTGAGGAAAGAAAATGGGAGATTTAGAGAATAATGTTGCCAGCAGGTCTGTGACAGAAGGGATTGCTGCGCGAAAAAAAATTACTGTGCGTACAGTGCATCTGTGTGGTTAAAAAAAGCCACATCCAGATGTGTTCCTAGTTGCTGAGATACAGCAGAACACACATCAATCTCATAATAAACACAACTGATTAAATAAGCAAATTTCCTTATTACTTTACACAATGACAGAAAATAAGAACATTTCCTAGATCATCACAAACTCATCTTACAATTTACACCATCTAAAAATTGTGAAGAATAGAAAATACATTCATCATACGCACTATGAGCTGATTAGCTGGCTGTCTGATGCTGAGAATAGTGAGATGGTGGTTGCTCTTGCATGTTATTATTCAGTTATTATTCAGTTAATGCCTAGGGCAGTAGTATAAATTGCAGGTTTGCTCAACGTGGTGCCAGCTAACGCTACTCTGAGCCGCTTGGCCGAGTGAGTGTCATCAGCCCCCCATCGCGCGTCGACAGCTAGGGAGGAGATGCATCTGTCAAAATGAGTTTTCAGGGTCCAGCAGGCAGTGGTGCCGAAGCCCGAGCCAGCCTCTGGCGATAACAGCTTTCACCCGCCATTCACCTTCCACCTTCAGCTTATCAGCGTTGCCTACTGTCTAGATGAGAACACCCAGGCTGCTCGATCGTTTCCCACAAACAGGCATAAATACAGGACATAAAAGGAATGCAAATGAATAAACACACAAACATGCAAAAGGTGTCGTGAATGATCGCATCTGTTGCCCTCAGGGAGTTGTGCACCAAGGGAGACACAAAGGCGATCACGTATGCACACACTGATTCCCTAACTCACCAAGGCAAACAATTTGGGCATTGCACATAATTATATGCACACCTAATACTGCACACTTAATCATTTTTTTGTGTTACACAAAATGTAACTCAGACCAGACTTAATGATGACAAAACAAACATACTATCACTCTTGTCTATACACTTGCACAAAAGATGCATGTGCACATCCCATATATCCACACTAGACACATACATCATTGCTATGTATGCTAACTTACACACACACACACACACACACACACACACACACACACTAGAGAAAACAGAATATGTCAGCAGAGACTTGCAGGTTGTACTAGACTCTAGTGAATATTAATGTAGCAGCAGTGCAAGGCTTGAATCCATCCATTCTGACTGTGTTAATTTACTGACTGTCTCCGACGCCCTTCATTTTATGTTTGCTTTTTTTAATAATTTGCGAATACCAAACAACAGAGCATAATTTTGAGCAAATGCTACATGCCGGTTCAGTGTGAGGCAGATTTTCTAAACTTCCAATTTTCATTTCCTGCTATGTTTGCTCATTCATCATGACAACTGGCAAGGAACACGATAACCTTTTCAGGCGAGTGTGCTTACCCAGCGCAAGCAATTACAGGAGAATGAGAGGGGCCAGGGCCGGCTTTGTTTTAAAGGTTAACATACTTTACATCAAAGCATATCCAGCGCTTGAGAAATTTCTGCTGTCAAGTAAATGAACATCTAGTTACATGAGCTCTGATGAAGTGTACACACACATATGGGCACATATACACATAAATACACATCTACACAGAGATACACAAGTAATGGATGCCCACACACGCCCACATCAACCCACCCACACACTCAACATACAGATGACCCTGTGTGGTTGAGTGTGTGACTTACTTTTTGGTTTTTGACGTAAATGCCAATTTCACTGGGAGATCAAATGTCCATTTTTACTTTTCAGTGGTTGCATTTAATCTGCCAATGCCTCTCCTCATTAATTCATTTTCTTGCCTACCATCAATGTGACTTCTATGCAAGCCAATTAGTTACACTAGCACTAATTAAAGCCCCAGCGATTCTGCAGTGGTCAATAATCAGAAGGAAGGCTAGGGGAGTGACAGAGTGACATACTAGGCATAAATTATGGTATTTTCACCACTTCAGCGTCAAACCTAGAGGAACAATAGAGGAAAAACTTTATGCAACAAGGTCTGAATGCCTTTCTCCACAGTTTGCTTTCTTTATTTCCATGCCTACATAAAAACCCTTGCTGATGTCGATGAGGATATGACCTTCATTCAGAATAATAAAGCACTTTGTGATAGTGGAAGATTTTCCTCAAGAAAAATACAGTTCCCATTTGTGGGCTGTTTAAAAAGGCTGTCTACTGAAGTTAGAGGTTAAATGTAGTTTTTTTTAAACAGGCCTCACTGATAATGTGGCTGAGTGAGTTCTTTTCTTCCGATTAATAACACTGCCTTGAAGCAACAATCCTCATTCAACCACTACATACGATTTATTTTAATGTTGGCTAATGGTCTTCATCAAGGTGAAGAAAAGTCTGGATACTTTAAAAAAATCTCTGACAAAGGCAATTTGACAAAATACTACTTTAACAAAGAAAGCATGATTGTTGTGGCTGAATGAGGACCATCCAAACCCAAGGTTGCAACTAACGGTTATTTTAATTGTCATTTACCCTGCCAACTAGACTATATAAAATCACATATTCAAATTGCTTGTTTTGTCCAACTAACAGTCAGTTTACTACCATATAACAAAGAAAATTTTAAATACAGCAAATCCTCACATTTTAGAGGATAGAAGCAAGAAATTATTGAAAAGATAATCAATTAATCGTTTCAGCTCTAATCAAGAAAGTACTATAAGAATAAACTGAACTGGTTGAATAAAGTACTCCAGAACTTTAGTTAACTAACTAAGTGCATAAACTCAAGTATTACATACATTTACTATATACTTTATTTTAGTATTACCATTTTATGGTACCATTCTTCACTACCATTTCAGATTGTACTTTTACTTTTACTCCAACACATTTATTTCACTGTTTTATTTTGTATTTCATACTACTTTAGTAGTTCAGTTTAGTATTTCATATGTTTTAATGACAAAGAGCTTAATAAATGACAAAGAACTTAATAACAATATTAAAATTCATGAATTGCTATAGAATATACTACCTTACAGTATTTAAAGTAGTTCCATCTTGACTAACTACAAGAGTTAATGGCTACATACACCTTAATACACTAGTAACAATAATCCACTGATTGTTTTGCATACCGAGTATACTGAATATATTTTTTCTGATAGGCCTATTTTTTAGAGGGAGTTTTATTTGCAAGGGAGTATTTCTACACTGAAGTATTTCAACATCTAAATAAGAGGATCTGAATACTTCTTTTGCAACTGTTTTTTTTCCGTAACTTAAGCCGAATGTTGAATTAGTGTTTGTATTCTCAGCTTTAGCAGCACATTTAAAGTCATATCAAAAAGATATATAGTTCCTGATTTCACAAAATAATGCAGCCGGTAGCTATGGACTTTTATTTCATCTTCGTTCTCTACTTACCAATGTTTTCAATTATGATAGCAGAAGGTTGGAATGTCAGTGTCATCCAGCATCTAAATGTTTTCTAGGAAATGAAAACTAGGCTATTCCTCTTCTATTTTGCCATAATTTTATAGCAAACCCTGGAGTGTTGCACTCCAAGAAGGCTTTACAAACCTCAAATTGGTCTTGTAGTTTGTCTACTCTTAGTTTCCATTGTTAGTGTTCCAGTGGGAGCCAAAAAACAAATCTGTGTCAAGAAATGTCTTTAAAACAACTTTATCGTCTCTCTCTCTCTGAGACCTCTCTTCCCATTACTTTCTTACTGTATTGCTTATGTTGGCAAGAAACATTTGAACTAGTTTTACTGTCATGTGACTTGATCTGCACAGCAATGACTCTTAAGAATTTAATATATGATTTTGTTCTGTCAAGGTCATGCTGGGCTCATCTTATAAAGAATCTTCCAGGGAATTCAGTCTCGGGATTTTTTCAGAGCAGTCACTTCAAAGTAAGGAGGCTGCTGGTGAGTCCACACCTCTCCCTTAGTGCTGCTATGGGCTTATCTTAGTCACCCCCCCCTCCCAATTCAAGTTACTTTCCTGCCCCTGCGTAGCCACACTGTTCCTCAATTCATATCATTCTGCTGTTATGTTCAGCTGTCAATCACTTTTAACTGTATATTTATTAGTTTTAGCATATACCATTGATCCATTTCTTTGAGATAACTGCTAACTTCTCTGATTGCTTCCTATTTAGTTTTCAAGCACACTCAAACGCAACACGTGGGGTATTTAGGTTTTACAGATGACTCAAAATGTGGACATGCAATAAATCAATTTGTAATTGTTGTTTCATCAAATTAGTGGAGCTACTCAACAGCCTTTTCGCATACCTGCTTGGTAACTGCAGAAGTAGGCAGCACCAAGTATTTAAGTTGACAGATAATAAGTTGGATAAAATAATGGCTACATTCAAGTTCTGAGCATTTGCCAAAGTGCACTTGCTCTTCTACAGCTAGAAACTTTATTATTCTTCTGTCACACTTTTTTGAGTACATATCTCCTCAGAGTTTTTGACATAGAAACTCCATTCAAACACCAAATTGTTCAGCTCAATGAGGAGAGTGTTTCTATTACTTTTCTACATTAATACCTTGAATACTTTCCAAAATATTCAAGGTTTTCCAGGAAATATTTTTCCACGCAATTGAATTGAGATAAGGTTAAAATCTATCAAACCTACTTCACTTTAAAATATCACTAGTTCAGCATAACTTACAGCTATAGATGTAATTTAAACTTAAATTAATCACAAGAAATTTAACTGTTAAATCTGTATTTAGCATTTGGGCGGATCAAATCTGACCCCCCTTTCTGGCTCCGTACCTTTCATACAGCGCAGCGAGCCAGCATACAGGTGCAATACTCCCGGAAAATAAGACAGTGTGAAATCGCCTTATCTAAACAGCAAGGCAGTTTACAGGATCAAGGATACACACAGATGATGTTGATCGGCTGATTAAACATCAAAGCACTTTGACTGGGTTCTGACTGGTGACTCAGCAGTGGCTGGGCAGAAATCGACAAAGCTAAGTGTTATTGGCTTAATTAAAGGCCTAAGTTTCAGTCCAATATGCATGGTTGGCTACTTTTCCTCCCTCAACTTTATTGATGAGTCATTATTGGCATTATTGATCAGGTATTATTCAAGCCAGCAATCCACTTTAGTGTCAGCCTTCAACAGCCAGCATTCACACCCCAATTTCTTAAGTAATTGCATTCTCTAGTTTTAAATGTATTTATTTAAAAACAATTTTAAAAAATAATTTCATTGCATTGTATTTGTATCCAGTTTTTGAAGAAACAAGTGACTGTCCATTGATTTTTTAATTCAACCTGTGTCCATAACATAGACTGTATAAAAGAAGTGGATTAGACAGTATGACGTCACCCATTGGTTTATGAACTACCACTTTGAAGCCTCGAATTTGGCATTTTTTGGAACCAGACACCCAGCTTGGTTAGCAAGGTGCATCTGTAATTTATGTTAACTGTGATATTAACCAAGATGCTAATTTTGGCTAGCAAAAAACAGGCTTAAAAACAAAATGCACTTAATGGAAAAATGAACAGCTGACTTCTAATAAGCTGTCTTAACAGCACTAGTCAAATTTAAGTGCAGTGGATAAGAGTCACCCCTTTCCTGATTGACAGGCCATAGTAGCGACTTGTCAATCACAAGATATCCCAAAGCAGTAGTTCTTAACCCGGGGGTCAGGACCCCCCTGGGCAAGAGAATGCTGCTATAGTCACAAAAATAACTTAAAAATAACTAGACGGACTATAGTTGTGAATGGAATCACTTTGGGTGGACACTGTTAATATTTTGCACTGTTTAATCCAGTAGGTGGCGGTAATGCCAACCGCTATAAAACGACAAAGAAGACTCAGGCCCCGATGAGACAGAAAGCTCTTTGCGGGTTCAAAACGCGAGGCGCACAGCAATGGCTTTTGGTTGCTAATTAATAACTGTCATATTAGCAGAAACTTGATCACAACTCACAGGTCTGTCTTTTGTTGCTAAAAACATCTGCTAAACGCAGACCGCCTGCTCTGGCACTGTTTTGAGTGTGTGAGGTGTACAAACATGCAGGAGACAGGGAAATTGAGATCCGTGTGGGCACATGAGACTCTGAGAAAGGGGAGACACCGCTGGTAGTAGGCTACCACCAGCTGGTCCAGGAGCTTTGTCTTGGTGATGGTCAGTTTAAGGCTTATTTTAGGATGAGTCAGGGACAGTTTGTTGCAGTCTCCGGACAATTCGAGCAACTGTAAACGTCCGTCAGCACAACTGCCCGTCTCTCCATTCATTAGATTGGACAATGAGGAAAAAAAACGCGAATGACATTGGGTCCGAGATGAATTTTTTTCAACTCCGTGCGCTCAGAGCGCTCATTCAAAAATGCAAGGCGCCCAGGGAGCATTAACAGTGCGCAGAACTGCCAAAAGAAAACAATTTAAAAAGGCGCCTCTCACTGCAAAAAACGCACTCTGTCTGAGGGTGGGTCGCAAAATATTTTCAACTTCAAAAAGGGGTCGGACTGCCAGAAAGGTTAAGAACCCCTGTCCTAAAGCATAACCTGTTTTGTTATTTTGCTCTGAATGCAACCATAATTTACTAAATGAAAATTGTGCTGTATTAAAGAAAACTTGAAAACAACAAATGATATTATAAATTAATAAGTAAAGTGTTTATAGTGCTATTAATTCATGTGGGAAGTAGGGTCATTTTGTCATTAAGTCTACTACAATCAGACTTGTAACTAGAGGAGTCATCCCCTGCTGGCCATTAGAAAGAATGCAGGTTTAAGAAACTTCCTCATTGGCTTTACTTTTCAGACCCTACTTAAGTGCACTCAAATAAAATAATAGTTTTTACTCATTCCTTGTGTTAAGTTATGCAGACAGATCCAACCCAAATACAATGGAAGGGAATGGATCAAAGTATTAAAATCACATTAAAAAAATTCAACAGCAACATATCTTCAAAAAACAGTGCCCCTGTTATTTGGATAATCCACAGACCAACTGTAAGAAAGAAGATAAATATGTTTTGGGATACAGTAAAACTGACCCTTTGAAAATGTTGTTTGGTATATCTGACTCAACTAGGATAGGACCACTGGGAGAGGGAGGGTTGCGTTCTCACTAAGTGTTGCAGAGCAGATGAGTGACACTGGATGGCCAGCTGTTTTTTTTTACCATTCATCACTTGAGGCTGGTCAGATCTGGGCCAGGCCACTGGAGCCCCTCAACACCCCCACACACCCCCACCCATCACACAACATGACCATATCTGATCGTTAAGGGTCAGTTCACCCAAAATACAACTCCACTCTGCCGGGCAGACAGTTTTATTTCCTACTATTTTAACCATCTTGACTCTTGACTTTTTTGCAAATTTTTTGTTTCGATAAAAACTAGTTCCATTGAAAACGGTTCCAAGTGTAGGTCTTTGTATTTACCAAGACTAACAACAGCTTTATTTCTTCAAAGTCTTGCTGTTGATTTTGAGCTAAAATAAAAAGCACATTAATCAGTCAGTTGATTGAGATATATTTAGGTAATTTTTCAAGCATAAATGCCAAACTCCAGTTCCAGCTTCTAGATTGAGAGGGTTTTTGTATTTTGGACTGTTTGTTGGACAAAAAAGTTATTTGAATATTCTGTGTTTTCCTTTTGTGACCAAACAATAAACTGATTAATAAAAAAATCATCAAAATAATAATAATAATAACAATAATTTAACACCTATTTATTTATTTTTTACATTTTCCATGATATTAGCACAAATGTATTCCCATTCACCATTTTGACGGGGCGGAGGCAGAAATCTCACACAGACAAATTTTACCAGATGAGGAAAAAAAATAGTGAGAAAATGTTTTTCCTACATTGTGTGAATTGACCCTTAATGCACAAGTCAAAGCCATATAATGTTGACATACAGTGCAACATTTAGTTTCATATGTCTTTTAAAAAATGCAGTAACAAAAGATCGAGCAGCCTCTTAAAACTGGACTCAAAAATACAAGAGACCTTTGGGAAATAAACCTTTGGCAGCTCGGAGCTGCTGTAGCTGTTGTAAATATTATGACAGTGATTTTCTTCCACTCAATGTGAGTGATATCCAACACATCTCATTGTGCTGCTGCCAACTCATACCACTGAATGTAAATCTAGCAGTATTTCCGTTTTACTTCATTAATAAAGCCCAGCCATATTCTACACGCCTCAACTCTTTTTGGGGACGCCACAGCAATTAATTATTAGGTGATTTGAAAATTAGACCCCATTAAAGTTTCATAGTAGTGGGCAAAGTGAATACCCAGATGGTGAGCTTAGCTCCTGTTTTTTAAAGTCCAACTCAGCAGTTATCCATGAGCATGCACAGGCTTCTGTGCCAAATAGTTTAGGAAGCTGTATGTGATGAAGTGAATAAAAAGCCCAGTTAATTGACCTGGATCAATGGGAACTCCTTGGCGTCTTGGCAGATCCAAGAAGGGGTTTCCTAAACTTGAATCTTTGTAAACAAATTCAGTACACTTACTCCTGTTTGATTATAGTGATTGTACCTTCAGGAATCTCTGATTAGGTGGGCGACAATGCTCTAGGCAAGGCGGAATGAAAGCTATTATCAACATTCAGTAACATTCAGGGACTTAAGTAATAGTAAAATCAAAGTATACTTATTCTTTCAGTGGCATGCCTGCTTTGGACACCTGCCTGAGGGGTACTTGAGTGTCCCTGCAACATTTTAGGAAGCCGCTGGGGGCCCAAAAAGTGCCTGATGTATAGGAGATGTAGGATGTTGGGACATAGAGGAAGAGCATACATAGATGGATTGATAGGCTGCTAGTCAAGGTGGCTGGGAAGGGTGGGTGGCTGGAGGTAATGGAGGGGAGAGGAGGGCGGGGAAGGCTAAATGAATAATGAGGATGTGGGGGACTGATGAGACGTGCAGTGCTGCGTACCTCCTTCTCCACATGCTGCTGCCGCTGAGGCTGCTGACAGGGCTGCGGTCGGTTGACGGAGTGCGTGAACCCTGGTGCCTTTACCCGCCGCCACCGCCGCCTTGCATTGGAAACAATTATCTGTACTTTAGTGCCTCTCCTCTTCCAGCGCCTTCTCCTCTAATCACACCGACACTTTGCATGTGTTACGTCCCTCCTCGTCCTCACCCCCACAGGCTCATCAAACCTGCAGGTTTTTGGTTCTCCGCCTGCAGCGACTCCTCCTCTCCTCGCTCTCCTGCTTCTTGTGTCCGTTTTACACTGCAGCTTCCCTCTACCTCACTACTTATTAAATACGTTTGCTTTCACTCGCTGCTTTACCGCGGTTTTACTCGATCTTATCATAGTTTAACTCCCTCTCCAGAGCTTTTATTTCATGTTTAAAAAAAATATAAGTGAAAACACCCCAGCATCCACACACGTTTATCCGGAGCCCTATCCGCTAGAAGGAGGGAAGAGCACCGGCTGCAGAGCAGCAGGAGTGCGGCTGGTCCTTCACGATGCTCTGCAGGCTGATGTACGGGATCAGAGCAGTGAAAGCGATGGAGAAAAACAGAATAAAAAATCCTCTCACACCTCAGAGTCCAATCACTGCCAAAACATGTTCCCCGAGTGCTGAAGGAATAACAAAAACAACTAGTAGTCTACCTTCACCTCCCCGCTTCGGTTTGCAGGCAGGTCCTTCTTGTTTTCCTTTTCCTGAATTCTTCCTCCGCTCCGTCTTGGACCGAGCCCTGTCGGATTACACAGCCGGACAAGGCAGCTGCTGGCCCGGACAGGCTGACTGTCAGACACCGCTACATTGACGGAACTCTACCACGTCACTGCATTATTAGCGGAGCATCTCACGTGACCCAGTTAGACGTTCACGTTGCGTTCATGGGATGTGGGTGAAACTACCCCTTCCCCAACACACACACACACACGCACACGCACACGCGCACACACACACACACACACAAACGAATTCACACAAACACGCCCAAGCTCAGAATGTTTTCCAACACATACTGTTATAATTAAAACTTTGTAAAGGTACAGTCCGTGTTATTACCGGTATTTTATTCCTTTGACAAGCTCAAACATTTGATTAGTAATAGTTAAGTTTAAGAGGTAGGCTACACTAGTATACAATAGTGTATAATAACTATTATAGCCTATCAAGTGGCAGATGTTTGACACACATATGAGCATTGAGTTGGATGCAGCAATGAAAAATTTAGTTTAAAATCCGATAGTACAAATACATGGTCATATACACTTTGAAGATAGGCATGAAACATTACCTTATTTTAGTTTTACATATTTTAACGTTACATTGAGGATGTCTCAAATATTAAACTTACCTTCATGAAACCATAAGCCTGCTTGAAAACATTATGTCCATGCTTATTTAAAGATGTCAATGTCACAGCAATAGTGTGCTTATAACAGTTTGAGTAAGGCTCGTTTGTGTTTCAACATGATAATGCACCAAAGCCAGATTAATAAAGAAATGGTTTCAAGGTTTAGTGTGGAATTTGCATCCAACAACTTTGTGATATACTGAAACCTTATTGCCCAATCTTATTGCCCAACTATAGGCTAATGCTCTGGTGGTTTAAGGGAGCAAATCCCTGTAGCCAGGCTCCAAAATTCAGGTTGGAAGCCTTCCTTGAAGAATATAATTGCAGCAGATTAAAGCCCATGGCTTTGGAATGACATGGTCAAGACTTGCTTATAGATGTGATGTTTGAGTGTCTACTTCGGCTACTTGCTAAAATGCCTGAACTGATTACAAATTGATAAATGATTGTTAACTGTCCCATTAAGTAACATTTAGATACAAGGAAGGAAGAGGAAGTGTATGTAAAGCAACCGGACAAAGATATAGGACTAAAATTTATCTGTGTGTAAGTGGAAATTATGCAGGTCCACAAAACAAAACAAAAACCATATTCATGTCTGGCAATGGTATTCTGTTAGTATTGATTGCAAATGTGATGACAATTTGTTTACAGTTACAGTATCATATGATCCCGAACAATGTCAGATGATGACTTCAGTAGTAGGGTAGTGGAGCTATGAGGGACAATTCTAGAAAAAAAGGTGAAAAAAAACACATTTGCAAACAGTGTTTTCCACCTAAAAGCTAAAATGGTTTGTATTTTCAAGTAGAAAAATCTTTTCTCCCACTTTTCCCACATTCACCTGAATGCAGCATCACTCCCTCCTTTCCCTCCTCTTCCTCCTCCTAAACCAACCACCCTGCTCCCCCCCTGTGGTTGGAAAAAAAGGGGATTTAACTCTGTAAGAGCATGGTGGCCAGTGGTTGTCTGGTAACAGCTGGATTTGCCACCATTGTGCTCTTTGTGTAACGGTGCCTCTAACATTTCTCATTGGACAATACCGTTGTAAAACACATCTTTTGCCCTTTGTGTTACATTAGTGATGCATCTTTATGCACACACGATTACCAACTATATTTAGCCTTCTTTTACATCTAGACTGACAAGAAGAAAAGAACACATGCTTGAGGTTGTTGACAGCACTGACTCTCTCCCTCCACCACAGCATGATGATGAAACCCTACCTGCCTCATTAATGACTTGAACACAATGCAAACGCTTCAGCCTTCAGTCATGTTTACACTCATGCACCTCCAGAGGCCAGTGTGTTTCTTGATCGCCGATGAAAGCAGCTTGTCTCTTTCCCTCTCTCAGTAGAAGCAGAGCAGATGGAATTATGGCTCATGCAAAAGCAGCCCACCACTTCAGGGACAGTAAGCCGGTGGGAGAGCGGCTTCTTGCAGCACAGTAAATATTGTAAGGTAGCACTACAGCATAGGAGCACAGGTGACTGAATAATTAATAGGAGCTGTGTCTTTGACAGATATACTTTGGAGGCCATTAGCTCTGCTACCTGGCAGAAGAGAGCATATTTGTCAAAAGAAAGTAATGCCGGGGTGGTGATTGATTTTCCGTGGCTGCCAGGTTAGAGGGAGCGCGCCTCTGTACATTAATATCATGTGGCATCTATTAGATAGGTGACTTCCTCAACTCGTCTAACCTGGCTGCCTCGGCAAAGACCGGCATATCAAAATTTAAATTGTCATCATTAATTTCTGGTGCTTGGGGAGTATCTTGGAACACCACGTCTGCCTCTCCTGCTGTAAGTCAGAAACCCAGTCTGCACACAGACACATATACACAGATGTACCCCATGTACAGTACTCAAATGCACATGCACACAAACCCGTTCTTTATTACTTTACCCTTAATTCTTGTGATGCCTCTGTAGGCATTTTTTTATGAACTGGATTGCAGCTCCTGTAAAGTGATCTCCTTTTATCTCAGAATGTTTACACACCCATGCCTTGAAGTGCAAAGGCAACAAAAGCATGTGTGTGCTTTGGCATGCATTGAGGTGCTATACACAAAACATGACTGCAGTGGAAAACAAATAAAGACAGAGACACATTCCTATTTTTTGGTTTTGTTTCAAACACACTTCCAAAAAGTGAGAAAGTATAAAAGTACAGCCCAGTTTCTTTTATATGCAAAGCAATACGTTCAAACACAAATGGTCCAACATTTGCATAGCAACCTGGAAACCTTTTCGCATTTGAATAATTTCTAATTTCTATGCCTTCAGTCATGGTCAATTCACCAAAATGGAAAGTTCTGAAAAGAAATGCTAACTGAAGAGGCTAATAATACAGTTATATCTTCCAATTCACATTGTGAGTTTACCCATTTGATAAGTCAATTGTTTTTTTGTTAGAATTCTTTCTAAAGTACATTTACCTCAGGTTGTTCTGTACTTTACGTTCTCTTTTTCTAGCAGACAATGTTGGCAGGAGAAAATGTTGGTTATCTCAACGCTATGCCTTTTAAGAAATGCAGTCCCAGATGAAATGCGAGCTGTTATTGCGTATCTTAAAGAGTGTAGTTGTGGCAGAGCATCAAGGGCACACAGGGATGTCAATGTGAATATCTTTCCCTTCAGTCAGACTCAGGTCCTTGTTCATGAACAAAAATCTGGGGTCAGCTCTGTCATAGGATGGGAATCTTACAGACCATTAAGCATTATTCGCCTAATTTCATATTATCTTCGAAACTAACCATAGCGGAAAATTACACAGGTAACCTTTATCATTCAAATAACAGGAAAAAATGGATTTTACTTTCTGTGTGCATGTTCTGATAAGTTAAAAAATAATGTGCATAAGTCACACATACTGTGTGACAGATGCAGGAGGAATGATAAAAATGCCTCAAATGTCATGAGAGATGCATTCAATCACATTAATGATAAAGAGAAATTGTAGTGTATGTCAGATCCAAATACATTCTTCTGAGCATATCCAATCAGAAAATGCATGCAATTCACACAGTTGGCAGCCAGTTTGAATAGTAACATGCCTGTCAAAATAGATTGTCTGGAGTCTCGCAGATGGGAAACAAGCGGCGTGGTCTTTATTGTAAATATATAGAGACAGAAAAACGAGAGCTTGCAAACATGCATGTGTTTCTTCACAGGAAAGAGAATATACGGGCAACACATTTTAATTCCATGTGTAAATCGATTTCAACCATATCTAGACTTGTCTGGGCACAACATAGATTTAACCCGGACTAAAGCAAGCCAGAGCTGTAGATTCATCCTTTTAAGAAAGGATCTCATTATTAACAGTCTTTACAATCAAATATAAAGAACCATAGAGACATGAAAAATAGCCCTAGTAAGCAATTTACATAGAAGTTCAAATGTAATAAAAGAGGAAAAAACAGGGCAACGCCTTGTGAACTGGTCTGTGAAAGCATGTAAATATGTGGTCCGTATAATTTGAATTCAACATACTGTAGGTGCACACACTATGCAAATACAAATTATATGCAGTGGGGATAAGAACAGCAGGTAGAGATAGGCATTTTTTGTCGTTATCAGCAATATAATCTCAAAAATCTAATCTTGAGGATCCAAATCAGAAAATCAGGTTAAAAAAAAATTAAAGAATAAAGTGTGGATTTGAGGCTTACAGTATAAGGGAACCAGGGCTGCTGCTGAATAAAATAAGAAAACAAAACTTTTTATGAGTATAGTCTCAAGGCCACTAAGTCTGCAATGGCAGTCTTTTTTTGACTTGTTCTAGTTTTTTGTCAATCAAACCAATAAATCTTTTCTCCTAACAAACAGTTACATCTCAGACCACTGACTTGGGGTGCCCAGCGGCTTCATGTTCAAAACCTATACCACATAACCACAATGCCTCAGTGTCTCTCCCACAATTTTTAAAGGCTAAAATTTCAAAAAGTCTCCTCATGTGGACATTTTCTCTACATATTAACAAACATCACATTCCAAAAATATTATATCATAAACATGAGCACTAAACAGCCTTGCAGCACTATTCCCCGTTGTAAATAAGCACACAATTAAAGAATAAAGCCAAATATAACTTTAGATTCGATCAGCTATCATTCACTGTTCAAGGCTGAATTTGACATCAGAACATATCTCACGTGAAAACATAATGCATTTACCATATAAATACATGCTGATCTGGCTCTTACTGAATAACAATCAAATTCATTCAGATGATAATGTGTGCTATACAATTATCCAATTAGTTAGATATTAATATGCTTTAAAGAGATGTAGCGTGTAGGAGGAAGGCAGGAAGGCGGAGTAGTTAGAGAGGCTGTCTGTCAAACACACAACTCAGCTTCAAGGCTCTGTGTGGGCCACCAGACACCTGGATGAAACATCCTCCGCCAAGAGACTGTGTACATACCAGCTGCTGTAAGATGACCTCTGACCTCCCTGTGAAAGATTAGATAAAACTGTAAAAATATCATTATCATCTGCAACCATGAGACCACTCTTAATAAACACCACTTATTTCTGTAAATGTGATCACTGTAGATTGCACCATGCTGCACAGTGTGCGGGTGCCGGGTGAAAATTATTAATGTTAGTTACGCGTTGGTTTTATTGATCATGTGAAAGTTTAGTAGCGGCAGTCACTCATTCAACAGCTGCCTGTCTGCGTCAAACAGGGATGAACACAACATGTCTCCGTTGTGTGCACATCACAGAAGGCTGGAGCTGCACTTCCTTATTTCCAAGTTCCGCCTTTTTCGTTCTGTCAACATTAACAAGTCGAAGTTGGACACACCCTTAATGTACTTGCGCCATAGACCATGCAGATAGTCTCAATTGGGCCCTGTGGTATCTCATGAAGATAATAATCATGCTTAAAGTCACTTTGCCCAAGTAACATTTTATTTATTTTTTTAATCCAAGTGGTATCTCACTCCATTGCTCAGGACAATCTTTTCTTTTTTAGTAATTTGGCTAAACTCACTCTTTTAAAGTCAGTGATTGGCTGTAGATGCCAAACAAAACAAAAAAAGTGTGAATGAAGGCATCTGATCACAAGCGGTGGAAGAAGTACTCAGATCGTGTACTTAAGTGAAAATCCTACAATGTAAAAACACTCAAGTGAAATTCTTCCAGCTGATTGCAGTGCCTTACCTGATCTGGAGGCTATGGGCCTAGTGCTTAACAGAAAATAAAACACCTACCTTCCAGCATGGCTTTCCCTTCGTCTTCGTCTTCCCTGCCAGTGCCTGCACTATTTTCAACTATTTTCACACACCCACACAAATAATACTGATGCGGCTGATTACACACATCATATTTAAAGAATCAGTTCAGTTTATTTTTGTTATAATATCTAGCCAGTTAACCAGTTAAATAACTAATAAATAACTGGTACGTATTGGCATTGTATCCTTCCAGTTTGTCATGGCATATGTGGTGGTTTATGACATGACAATTACATAAAATGGAAGTCCCTGAAAAGTGTACTTCGGTACAGCACTTGAGAAAATGCACAACCTCCTAGAATAAAAACTTTTTCATAAAATTGATCGGCAGTAAGTGTACAGTACCGGATACTGCCAAAATTAATGTGTTTTTGACAACAAATGTCTGTATTTGTGCGAGTCCTGCAGGTTTTCAGGAGAGTTTTTTAAGATTTGTAAGGCGATTAGCAGATTGATGCTGAATAAGCCCAAAATCCTGTCTTTTTCAGCCCCACAGTTGGGGAAGTTTTCTCCTACTTTGTCTTAAAATCTTCACCACGATCCATCATTTATTGACAGTGCAAGACCTGATAAATAACACACAGGACTGATGTGTGCTGGTCGGATTTGGGTTTTTGGTACTATCCAACCATCATCAACTGCTTATCCTGCATACAGGGTCACAGGGGGCTGGAGCCAATCCCAGCAGTCATAGGGCAAAAGGCGGGGTACACCCTGAACAGGTAACCTGTAGACAAACAACCACTCACACCTATAGATAATTTAGAGCCACCAATCAACCTAGCCTGCATGTCTTTGGACGGTGGGAGGAAGCTGGAGCACCCAGAGAGAACCCACACAGACACGGGGAGAACATGCAAACTCCACACAAAAAGGCCAGGGATGACCAGGGTTTGAACCCACAATCTTTTCATTGTGAGGCAGCAGTGGTGACCACCACACTACCATGCCACTCTTGGTATCAAGAGCTAAATTGAAAGTAGGGTAGACTTAATTTTGCAAATGGCCAAGGAACAAGTAAAGCATCTCACTTGACAATAAAAAGACTCCATCTGTTTTGTACAGTGGTCGGTAAGTGGACTTGATGTACAAGATCAAACAGGGGTCTTATTCTTTTTAAGGTGGTTAGATTTTTAAATCTTTTAGAAGATAGTTTTAAGGTGGTTAGATTTTTAAATGTAACAGTTTGAAATACATACAGGCAGCATGATGTCTCATATTCTTAGCATGCGGCCACCAAAGCTTTTCTTATTAATCCATGTCATAGCCCGAGTACTTTGTTTGTGGTATTTTGCCTGGCACTTTATCTTTGTTTCCCTTCTGCAGTGGAAAGATGATCCATCCTTGATTGAGTTATTATTTCATTATTACTGTCAAAGCAGCACGAGGAAGCGCTACACTTTGGTGAGCACAGTTTGAAGCAAGAGATAGCAGTTTAAATTTGAATTATCTGAGAGTCAAATAACTTCTACACCCAAAGATTTGATTGTCAGTAAACTTCACACTACTCTGACTTAAACATGGAGACTGTGTAAAATATTCTTTTGATTGTGAGTTTTTATGTGTACAAACAAAAAATCTCTCTGTTATCTACGTCAGGTTGAATTTTGTTTGAGCTTCCTTTGGTAACATCCTGCTAAAATGTCCAGATTTTTCCAGACACCTGATATTTACTTTAGGAAATGCAGCCAAAATCTGAGATTTCAGATGCAAGCTAGCTGTACTCATTGTAATAGGCTTATTCATGAGATGCTATTGTGGAAAATTTTATGTATGTGGGCTGTTTCTTTGTTTGTGCACAGATGTGTGTGCTAGCCCATGTTCAGTGTATGTGTGTGTGTGTGTGTGTGTGTGTGTGTGCGTGCTACTGTGCAGGTGCATCCGTTTTTTTAATTTTTCACATGCATGTGTGGGTGTGAGAGTTAGCTTACCAGTGTGCCCTTCCTGTGTGTAAGTGAGCATGTGTGAAAAATGGTGACTGCTGTGGGGGTGTTGACAGTGGGATGGGTAAAATGCAGAGGTCAGCTATCACTTTGAAACATGCTGGTCCTTATCTCTGTCATGAGGCCTAATAGAGTAATGAATCAACATAAAGCCGGTACTCTCCTGAATGGACCGCTGCCTCCTCCACCAACACTTTAGTGCGCTTTAGTTCAACTATACTTACTGCCTCTGTAAGCATCTTTTGCCTTCCACCGTTGTTTATGGGTGGTTTTCAAAAGTGCCTGAATTGTGACTACTGTCAGAGGTGTAGTCACACATGAGCAGCCCCACAACCTCATCTTACACTCAGCCACTATGAAATAACCCCAGCCACAGACAAATAGGGTGGAGGGTCTTTTTGAAGGGAAGGTAATAAGGCACAAAAGCGAAAGCAGCATATCAATGATCGCCTTATGATCTCATCTCATGACTAGTGACAAATCACTGACTACATTCATTATGAGCTTTGTGAGTTATCATAGAAAAAGTGGGGGAAAGACATTATTCACAACATGAGGAGATTAGCAGAAGAAAAGGTTTTCAAATGAGCTGCTGGGCGTCTGCAAAGGATAGATGAAGTTTGGTCGATGTTTTCAGTTGGCAGAAAGAAAAAGACCTGTATGAAACTTATTAGGTGTTCAAAGCTTCCAATAGCTGCTATTTTGCCTGTAGTGCAAAGAAAATTGCATTTTCTTTCAGTGACAGTTCCAGTGAATGTGTCTCACAGTATCATTCATTAGCCCATTTATTATGATTCTTGACTCAATGTAGGCGACACCATTTCAATCAATTTTCCTCCATTATTGAGAGCTGCAGTAAGTTCAGCCATGAATATTCACAAAGCATGTAAACCTTCATACAAGGAACTGTACAAGCCAATTGTATAACCCAGAGTTGTTCATTTTCAAGCAGCTCATTCCACCAGTATTACATAAGACATCACTCTAACACCACTACTGAGGATGAATTTTCACACTAGTTTCACTTGAAAGTTGCAGTGATGGCACATTAGAGTTTGGGCTGAATATCAGTCAGACTCCACATACAGGTGTGTGGCTAATGTTCTAAGACATATACACCAGGGAGATCATGTCCCGCCGCTCATTTTGACAAGTTTTAGTAAGTAAAACAAATGCCTCACTTGCAACCCATGCTTGAGCATAAAGATCCTGATATAACTAGCACATTCATCTGCAATGGCTTGTTTTGCTAAATCCCTCCTCCAAACACTGATTTTTTTTTAAAGTGAAAGAAGATTAAGCTGTGACAATTAGCAGGTCTGTCTAAATAGCTTACTACTACAAGTATTAACCAAGCATTACAGGCAGACTAAAACATTAAGGAGGGTGAATGTGACATTGTCCGCAATTGCCATCTATATATAAAGAATATGCGCAAATCACAATTGTGAAACAAGCCCCCCTGGGTATTATCTTGAATTCTTAACAATTTTTGTTAATTTTTGTTTCGCGTTTTGTGTCATTTCAAGCAACATAAGGGAGGGTAACAACCAATCTGGCAGCTGTAGGGTTAACATGCATATTTACTTAATGATGGTTAAGGTTAGCAGTAAAATAAATCAGGGGAGGTGGATGTCAATGCTAGCATCATTAGCTAGCTATCGAGCAACTTAAACTTTAATGTAGCTAATTACTACTATGTAGCTAACGTGAGCAACAATGTAGCATGGTAACGTAACGTGACATAGCGTAATAGCATAAAATGGCACGCCGTTTCAACATGGTGAAATGACACAAGAAATGCAAAAAATGTGTCGGAATACCATGCCAAATGGCAAAGTGTTATTCATACGCCTTTAGATGATACCAGTCTGATATAAAAATTATACAAAATACAGAAAAAATGTTTGCAACATTGATGAAATGGAAAAGTAGCTGCTCGAGTTTGAAATTATTTTAAATTGTGGCGAAATCAACTTTATTCATTGTCTTTATGCTACAATATCAAGAAAGAAACATAGAAAAGCTAAAACTAAGCTAAACATAATTGAACCTTGAACCCCTACCCTCATGCACATATTTCTGTGCGGCCACATGTTAAACCAGAAGGGCAGACATCTACCAAGGTTAATGGTCCAGTCTTTTGTGATATACAAATCTGAAAGCACAACCACTGTATATGTCTGGATATCCACCCCATGGCTCGGATCCGCTCCAAAATTTAATTAGCTCTTGGCCCATGCTACACTCTTCCACCAAGTTTCATAAAGATCAGATCAGTAATTTTCCATAATCATTAACCGTAGAGCTTCCATCTTTCTACGCATAAGCCCAACTGTGCCATGCACTGTATTATTCTGCAGATCATCTGTTTGGATCAGAGCAACAGTGGCACAGCTCAGAAAAAAATAAGCACAGACCATGTTTGAAATCTTAAGAAATGTGAAATTTAATTTCAGTCTTCAAGTTTCTGACCACAGATGTGCGCTGACCACTTTATAGTGTAGGTAATACACTGACTACGGATACGTACCTCATACAACCTCACTTCATTTGATCAATCTTATCTATCTTGAGGGGTTCACTAAATCTAATTCATACCAGAAAAATACACTTTCTGCTTTTCATACATTATGCTTGACCTGCATTACTGAGTTTTTTATGAGGATATTTTAAGATCATATAAGGCACATGATGCACATATGCTTCCTTTTGGCCCCCTAGTCATATTTGATATCATTGCATGTGCTGAGCAAGTCCTTGCTCACTCAGCCTGTATGACTCGCTTTTATGAGACAGGCTTGTATCTAAAAGTAAACCTCTGCACAAATTGGCCAGGTTACCATTCTTCAAAGAGAATACATTAATCAATTTCCATTGGCTCTGAAAGGCAGGGTCCCTGTTTGAATTCTACAAGTGCTCATAGACTGAATTTTTTAATAGTGTATGTTCTCGATCCCTCGATTTAAGTGCAGCTGATGGCAGTCAACATTTCTTCTCTGTCTTGTTCTGTAAAGAACATTGTAGCGTATTGCATTGAGGTTACCACACACATGTGGTCACATTTGGAGATGGGAGATAACTTGCTCAAAATGGCCACAGTATTTTATGGCTCTAATCGCCCGAGTACTGAATTTAATACCTACTGATTAATAAAAAATATTGTCTTTACTTAACTGACATTTTCCCAGTCTTTAAAGCTGATTTAATCATATTTTTTTACATTAGTAATGGATCAAATGATAATGTGTAGTTGAAGGGTGTCACTTGTAGTGACATACCTACAAGGATTGATTACCTGATTGCGGTTTTTCTCAAGTATAGAAAGTATTTTAACGTCTTTTAAGTCATTGTTTTGTTTTTATGGCCTGCAGCTTTACAGTTCTGGCTCACTCTAGCTGATTTTCTTAGTATCATTTTCAGCTGCAACAACAAAAGCTCTGAAAACCCTCTGTACACAACCTGCACAGCACCAAATGACAGAATCAGTGGCTGGCTGATGAACACAGTGGAGCATCATGGAGATCAAAACTGAACTTAAAAGAGAGTGAATATTAGGCTTACATTTATCAGGTGTAGATAAAAACAACTCAAAATGAATGCTAATGTAGCTCTGTGTCTGCAGAGCTGCTCACGAGTCTCTGACTTGCTAGAGTCCAAGTCAGGTCTTAAGTCTTTTGTGGTTATAATGACTGTTGTATCACTGGCTGTGTTCCATCCAGGCTGCTTATAACACTGCAAAGCTATAAGGAATTATGTAACTGTAACCTGCTTTTTACTTACAACCATGTGCACTGCGACAACTAATCACTGCAACAAATGACATTTTGATGTTTTAGGAAATACTCTTAGGCCTATTCACTCTCTTACTTATATCCTTGCCATGACGTCTCTAAGATGAATCACAGAGACTCCTTAACGAGAGGTTGATGCTTAGAGCAGCACCACTTAGCCCTCGTCAAACCCAGCAATACCACTGAGAGGAGAAAATATTGTTTCTCGTGTGATTGTTTTGTTTTGACTCTCCGTCTAACTCATAAGAGGCATGCAGTTTGGCATGCACATCCGTTGGCTTCTCTCTGTGGAGCAGACACGTATAAATCCTTTTACATGCAATCCTGCCAAACTGGCCTGTAGGCAGGCTTTGCATTTGAAATGTACAATTAGTTATCCCTGTTTGGTTTGAATGCAACATTTCTGAGACATTACGCCTTGAGGCAACACATGGAGAATGGCAGTAGTGACCCCATACATTGTACCTCCTTGTTGTTTGTTCTCTGTCTTGGCCCCTCTCTCTGTCTCGATCTTCCCTTTTTATTCTTATTTTCTCTCCTTTTTTTATAATATCCTGAGATGAACTGGAAAGTGTGAGTCGTCACCTGAAGGGGGGATGAGGTGCGTCTGCAGCTGTGTCTTTATGGAGGCTGCATTCACAACAGTATGTGTTTTGGCAGGAGCATAAACATGCTCCCTGAGCTTCCTGGTCAGGGTTGAGGGAGTATATGGGATAAACTGAGGTACTTCATCTAATCAGCAGGGCCAGCAGCGCGCTGTAAAGCCAGCTGTTGGCCAGTAGCGGGTGGGGCAAAAATCTGCTTGTACAACCTGCTTCTATCACTGACCCCTAGCGTGCCCCCTCGCTGTGCCTAATCTACAAAGACATTAATACAGGCAGGGCTGACTCACAACGAGGCTGTTAGTGGAGGTCTTTTAATCTTGCTAAGTGTTCTGCTGGCAAATCGAGAGCTTTTTTGTGAACTCCCTATGAAGGATTAAAATGTAGTTCAACATGCCTAATGCTTGTGTTAAAAAGATGCATTTTTAGCCCTGCGTGATCTATTTTTTTTTTCTGAGTTTCCATTTTCTACATCCTCCTACAAGGCCTGAAGATTTTGGTAAAGCTGCATGGAAATTCCCCAGAGAATCATGTTTGATAACATTTTTGCTGCCAATAGCCAGTCTTTTATACCAAGGCCAGAAGAGCCTTGGTAAGGTCAGGAGGAGCCACCCACACATCTCTGACAAGCAAACAAATGTTTTGTGTGATGTCTTATACTATCTCATTAATTAAGGGAAATTCTGAGAATGGACCTAAACTTTCTGTGGCGTCATCTTTTGTCACTCTGCTTAGAAAATAACACCTCACTTCCATCTAGATTCTAAACACAAGAAGCATAGAAGCGTTTGGTTTCTACCAAAACGCTGCTGTAGTAGGGAAGCAACACAAAAGTATGATCTGTATCATAGTTTATTAGTTTAGTTTATTTCACCAAAATGTCTGTATGTGCAAGGCTTATACCAGAAATAGTTAGATTGCTTAATTTTCTGTGTTCAGTCATTTGGAAAGTAGTAATAGAATGGAATGTTTTAATATCAGAAATGCATTGAGCCTTATGAATATTATTTGGAGTTAGTGTATAAAATGTGAGGATGCCCAGGTGAAAAATTAGAGAGCTATTTGCAATAATTTGAAGCGCTTTCATGGCCTTTTTTCATGCTCTTTTGAGATGGCCTCTAACCAATGGACGAATATTACTGCAAAGATTTGGGTGTTGTTCATATCTGTTCATATCCGAATGATGTATTCATAGTTTTACTATGAAGTCTAAATGGTACAGACTAAACATTACATAACATTTTACATTCTAGAGATGTCTGACAGTAAGCGTTCCCTCATCTTAAGTGCTTGTGATGACTGACCTCAAGCAGGTATGTAGTTTTATTTTCTTTTTTGTCCTCAGTTCACTGATGAAAACTACAGGGCCATTGTTTCATGCCTCATTTTCGACACTCCTCACACACAGCAAAGTATTAAGTAACCACTCGTGCTTAACTGGATCGACTCCATGCTTTCTGCTCACATTTCCTCAAGGATACTTAGCACATTCATGGCCTCTTATCCCCATGGAAAAACACATCAGGAAGGAAATGAAGCCCACTGAGAGTAAAAAAAATGAGAAGCATTTTCTATATTTCTTATCAACAGGCGACAATGGGCAGAGTCAATGAACAAATCCTAAACTGCTTCAATATGAGCAGCAGTGAAGCTCTTCAGCTCAGATTCTAGTGTGTCTGACTGACTGAGCAGCAGATATTAAACATTATTGAATCTTTGCAAAGACCTGGACTGCGGGGTTTTGAAATTTGATACAGCTGATGAAAGCTGCACAGAAAATTGGGGGGGAAGTGCTTCAAATGTTTCAAATCTCTGGGCTGAAATGAATCTGGTTTTATCAGGTCACCGAAGCATTTCCATGGCAATCAGAGAAAAAGGCCTTGAACTGAAATCAAAGCATCAAAGAGGATCACAGAGCCTCAACAAGAGCAGAACTTTAAAATACATTTCATTAAGCTGATTCATATCTAAAATAATCTTCTTGACAAAATAACTAAAACTTACTTAGCATATAGCATGATTCTACGAGGAAAATACCATCCCTTATATATTGTTGGAAGAAAGTGGGGGAAAGTGAAGTGAGTGAGAGAAATACTCTATAATTGGTCTGAGGTTGAAAGGAAGCCAGTCCAGAAGCGAGCACATACGTTGTTTTAATGAATCAGACGTGATGAAAGGCGAGCACATTTTCAAAGACATACATATTTTAATTGGTGTTTTCAGAAGGAGCTTTCATCTCCTCCTTTCCGTATTCATGTTCTTTCATTAGTGTGGCATAAAGATATTTCACAAGGTGTGTAGTGTTGACAATAACCCTATGATAAACCCATATGATATCCCTTATGATAAAAATTTTTTTGACATCTGCTTAATGGTTGACTTGATGGTTTTTGACTTTATTTTTCATTGTGTATCCAGAAGAAATGAAAGAAATAAAGTCAAATGTGTCTTTTAAACATCAATGATGTGCATGTAAGAAAAAAAGGAGTACCGTTAAGCTTCTATGCAATTTCTGTCAAAAATTGTTCCCTGAACACATGTAATTTGGCCTCAATTATTGTCTTTTTACTCGGCCTTTCAATATAGTAACTGCCATTTCTCTATTCACTCAAATGCCAAAGCTGATAAAGGTGCCAGTGGAGCAGCAGTAATGGAAGAAAATGATTCATTTTCATCATTGTAGAAGATCTTTCTAAAAAAGCTTGAGGAAAACATTCAGCAGTTGCTTGTGAAGTGTGATTCCTGTAATGTCAAAGTTCAAAATAAATGGAACTGGTCATACTAATATCTTCTTTAAAATCTAATATGTGTGTTGTTGTATATTGTGGTCTAATTAGGCAGTTGTTTGCAATTACTGCAACTTGTTCGAGTTGGGGAGGTTTTGACTGAGCAGCAAAACTGAACGATTTTCAACATTTGTCAGCTAATGAAAAACTTCCTGTTCCTTCCTTTTCAATTCCTTTGTTGGTAAACATTTCACTTAGCTGATAGGATGATTCCTACTATTCACAAAGATGAGCTGCAATATTCTAGGCTGCATAAATGTGACACATTCACTTGCTTGTAAATGTAAGTCGTGTATGTAGTCAGGGTATACAGTAGATACACATGGCATAGCGTTGCATAAAATACCTGATCACTTCTTTATTAAAGAAGGGATGGTAATGGAGCAGTGGATATGACACATGCCTTTGGTGTGAGAGACCCAGGTCCTGAGCAAGACACTTGACCCCTAGTTGCTTCAGAGTCGTGTGACCTCTGACATATATAGCAATTGTAAGTCGCTTTGGATAAAAGCGTCAACTAAATGTAATTAAAGAAGGAGTTTTTACCCCTAAGAGTTTTAGTTGTATTTGCTGACTGTGTGTTTAAATATGCTTTACAGGCACCTGCATTGGAGTGCATTAGCGCTAACAGATTTCAACTGACTGTAGATAGCAGTAATACATATTATTTTATTGGTAGTATTACATCACAAAATCCAACAATAAATTAGAGGGATACACAGAAACACACCAGAAAACCTACTTATTTGGGTTGCAACATCCAATAGAAGAGATGTACACATCTAAGTAGATATGCTTTATATGTGGAATTATGAAAATTACTTAATCTTTATTAAAGAGGTGGTATTAAGCTCATTTTCAGGTTCAAAATCTTAATTAGGGGTTGTACTAGAACAGGTTTACATGGTTTAATTAAAAAAAAAAACACCATATTTTTCTCATACTGCACATTGCTCCAGCTCCTCTTTTGACCTTATGAGTTGTACGGTCTTGAGCTACAGAGTAATGCATCTTACTTGTACAAAATCTTTGATGGTAGTTCCCAGGTAAGAACTACTAGCCAATCAGAAGCAGAGAAGGGCGGTCGTAAGAAACAAGGTAGTGTGATCCAAATCAAAGCCTTTAGACTACTGACTGTAACCTAGCAGGTGGTATAAGTTATTACCAGTCCAAAACATCATTGTTCCACATGTTACCATCAGGACTAAACATTGAACTGTTGCCAGTGTTCTGACGATCCCAGTACCCAGTACCCAGAGATAGTACCCCTCAATGTAACTGGTCGTTATAGCAACGACACACACAACTGCCACAACATAATTTTAAATGCAACACACACACCAGCGACCCACACACAGCTGTTTGTTTAAGTTAAAACGTTTCAACATTCCTAAGAATATAAAGACAGATAAGCTGTATGAAAACCTTACAGCTGTGTTTTCCTCTGCCGTTGTTGCGGCAGCGGTCTGTGTGACACGGGGGGAGCAGAGGGCTCTGTGAGCGGCGGCTGGCCGGCCTCACACGCTCCTCCCCCGGATTGACACAGGCATCCCACGCAGCCACTTCAACTCCGAAAATATTCACCACATTTTTGTTCAGCCATCACTTCTCGTAAAACTATCAATATTTGAAATCTACACAGCTGATTTCTCACCTCAAAACTTCTCAGAAGTGGATTTAGTGATGAAATTCCATACAAAAACTGTAGAATAAACTTTCTGTTGCTGGCCTCTGTCTGGTGCATGCAAAGATGATGCAGTGAATAGTGAATATTCTCTCTGACCAATCATCAGTCTGTCATGTTACATTTTAGTATCTCCCAGCTCGCTTAGAACCTCAACGAGGTGAGGTGATAGAAAAAAAGTACCTGGAAGCAGGTACAGGTCCAACATTTCTACAATGGAAACCCAAACAAAGGCGAGTCGAGCCAAAGAGCCTCCACTCAGACAAGCTTGGTTTGAGGGCGTTCCTGACCCCGCCAGCCTTGGCAAGCTTTATGACGCGTTTGCATTGTGATGTCACAAGTCAAGGAAGTGAAGGGCTGGACTACAAACGAGCTGTTTTCAAGCGGTTCTGAGCACAGTTTTCTGTGGGAGATGGGAACTCCCTTTGGGCTGGACTTTGGGCTTTTTCACTATGCAAACCTGTTACATGCACAAAAAAGATATACAACTCAATAAAGGAGAGGGGAAAAGCCAAAAAGCATAATACCACCACTTTAAGGTTAATAATGCTGATTGGTTGCATCAACATAGATTTCAGTAAGTATTTATCCCTTAGAATTTTTTTTTTTACCAATAGTATTTTAATATGACTTAAAATTACAGCTATTTCCATTGCCTCCAAACAAGAAAACATGCATCTGAACAGAAATATCTAGACGGATAAACAAATGTGTTAGGAATTTCACTGCTTGGTTGGTCTGTGCAGTCAGGATGATGGCACATCTACTCAGTGGGTGCGGGCTAAGGTCGTCTTTGCTAACGTTGCACATTCTCCCCACCTCACCCCATTTGTTTCTGACAGATTGACACAAGGGTATGTATGTGTGTCAAGCTGTGCCAGGGGGCTGAGGCGGAGGTGTTGATCAGTGAACTGAAGCTCTGTGACTCATCTCTTGATTATGAGTAGCTTCACTGAACAGCTTACAGTGACTGTGCCCTAACATCCAGAGATAGATATCATCAGGGGTGAGTCCTCATCTAATCCCAAACACTGCCAGGTTAGAAGCGGTAATGATTATTTACATATACTTGACATTGAGAGTTCATTACTAAAAATAAAGTATTTTATATAAAATTAAGTTAAAAGAAAAGGAGGAGGAAATAAGGTTAAAACTTAACATACATTTCTATATCATGGACAAACATGGATAATTTAGCAGAATTTGCTTTGCTGCTCAGTTGTGGCTAAAATTTCTATTTGTTTTCCACAGATGCATTGTGCATCAAAAATTGCACACCATCTTGTCAGTGTCATAATGCAATCAACCCAGTACATAGTTGTCATATACAGTAGATACTGCTGAAGTCCTTTAAATTAAATGAAAAAATACACAAAGTACAATTTGTTACTGTCTACCTTTACTTTTACAAAATTAAATGTTTTCTGACATGACAGTGGCTGGGTTAAGGTTTTGTTTGCATTAAGGTACAAACACAATTTTGTTAGGGTTAGGAAACAATCGTGATCATGGTCAAGAAAGCTGTGATCTCCCAGAGGAGGTGTCAAAGTTGGGGCTACCTCCTTCTGCAAACTTTGTGGCTCTATAACTTCATACTACGTCCTCCTTTGCTCTTGACAGAGAAGACTCTTTATTAGCTGGTGTTCAAACCAAAAACAGCCCTGTGTTAAACAATACAATAGGCTGTGTTGTTGGGGCTGTTTCAGGAAGTCCAGTTTTGTCGATTTTGCATTACCATTACCAGCTCGACTCCACTCGACTCCACTCGACTCGGTTTGGCCTACAATACCCAGTACCCAGAAATAGTACCCCTCAATGTAACTGGTCGTTATAGCAACGACACACACAACTGCCACAACGTAATTTTAAATGCGACACACACACCGGCGACCCACACACAGCTGTTTGTTTAAGTTAAAACGTTTCAACATTACTGAGAATGTAAAGACAGATAAGCGGTATGAAAACCTTGCAGCTGCCTTTTCGTCTGCCTTTGTTGCGACAGCAGTCTGTGTGACAGTGGGACCAGAGGGCTCTGTGAGTAGGCGTGTGCTGTGTTTTCACATCACAATTTAGTATTTTTATGTGGCAACATTTTAGGTACCCGGTGGACAATAAAGCCGTAAAGTCCAGTATCTACACCTGCTCTTATCTCAAACAGTCATAACATGAAAATAAACATCACTTTATGCCCGTGGTAACAAAAGTATGTCTTTGTGAAATGTTAATGTTTCTTGTAACAGAATAATCACAGTTGCAGTGTTAGAAGTTCATCAGGCCTCACAAAACATTATTATAAGCAATAAAATTAGCCTTTTGTGGCTGACAAAATTTGTGTTTGGTAGGCCTATGTTTAATGTACTTGTAAATATTTGGAAAACAGACTGTAGTCTTTAATTAACATGATTCACAGCTGGGTAAGGCTCTAAATAAAACAAAGGAAGTGTCTCTCTTGCAATTATCCTTTAAAAGAAAATGAAATTATTTTTGCTTGCTCTGTGCCAACCAATCCATTTTTTTTTACAAACAGTTGAAATATGTAGTTTTGTAGTAGCCTATTGTATTTGTCAAAATGCAGATTATAGCTCAATTAGTTCTTATTACCAGAAATGAAATACATTTAAATAGCAGCCCATATAGCCTGTGGAGTTGCCAAAAAACTGATTCCACCTCACTACCTGTGGCTGAATGGTTCTAAAATTAATTGATTTGATTTTAGTTATGAGTTTTATATATGAGTTATGGCTGACTCATATATAGTTATGGCTGACTGGGTGAAAAGTATAGTTCACCCAGTCCTTTCAGTCCTTTGAAATACCTTTAAAGGACCAATACAACCAGTAACAAGTAGCTTTCCAAAAGTCTGTCTGGTCAGTGTGAACTGTGTGATCAGACAGACAGTTGGTTTTCTGAGTATTCTAACGACTAAAACCAACTTACATAGTAAGTCACTGTGAACATAGTATTCTTCCAAAATAAAAAAGAAACAAACAATAGAAGTGATAAAATCAAAATCCACAATCTTATCAAATCCCAAATGCATGGCATTTCTGAGTAGCCTAACTTAATTTGAAATAGGGAAAGGGAGTGACGATAAAGCCCACCTATGCTTATATATTTTCCCATCTTCACTTAGTTCCTTCCATCTTGATTATGACATAACTCTGAAATGGAAATGATATTTTGAGCAACATGTGTTAATTTAACAGGGCAAAAAAGCTCTTTGAAGCAAACCTGTTCACCACAGAACAGCTTACCCACCACTATGAACACCTTGTCTTTTATTTAGAAATGCTGCATGTTGCTAATGTTCCATCATTTATCATTAGGAAACATGAATCAGTGTAAGCTCCACAGGTTCCCTTCGCACTGCAAAATAATCACAGAAAACCTGACTGTTATAATGAAGCCATGATTTTTAATAGACAATATGGTATAGCTTCATGCTGTGCTAAGTACAAATTAATTCTTTACAAGTCTATTAACCAGTGTGAAACTAAGCTTCCTGCCAGGCTCACTCTATAGCTAAATTTAGGTTTGACACTAATTTGACTGACTTGGCTAATGCGGGTCTCCAGACTGAAAACATGTAGGTCCTTAGATGGGATTTCAAAGTTATGAAAGTTATGTTGGTTCTTGTGTATGCTCAGTGTTGGGGAGTAAGTAGTTACATGTAATTTAGTTACATAATTAATTACAAAATAATTGTTACAGTTACTTGGAAAAAATGTTACTTATGAAAATGTCAAGATTACTTTGGGAATTACGTCTAAATATTTTCTGTCAAACACAAGGGTATGTCTTAAATAATATTCATTTTGTTCCTCTGCCATTTAAATCCACAGCCGTTTAGTAAAGCTTGATGCTATTCTGATGGCTTTGATTGGTTCTCACCAGTCACCTGTGCGTCACTTGTCAGCAAGTTAACTTGTCTCTCAAGCTGTCTTTTGAAAATGGTTGAAAATATTAATTAGAAATTTTGAAAAAAGTAATCAAAAAGTAGTTAAATGTAATAAGTTACATTACTATGATAAAGTAATTAAAATGTTAGTAATTAAAATATTTATAATAATAATAGTGATAATAATTAAAGTAATTAAAGTAATTAAAATAATAGTAATTAAAATAGTTTGTTAAATGTTTATTTATTCTGCTTGTAATGTTCTTATAAGAATTTTGCAAACATTTCAGACCACCTGTGGTCTGTATCAGTATATTTATCAGTACAAATGCATGACCTCCTTTAAAGTAACCAATAAATCCTGTAGTGACCGTAGAGGTAGCACTCTTCAGTGCAAAATCATATTTTGCATAGTAAATATGTGCAGATCTTGATGTGCACTACAGATCACAACACCTGGGGCCAGATGTATAAACAGTTCATAAAAGATATTGTAGTAAGCAAGAATTTGAAAAAACGTTGGCACTGGACATAAACATTGTTATCAAATGTATTTTTATTAAGTTTTTTAAGTTTATTAAGTATTAAGTTTTTATCTGAGGTTTTGTATGAGATTGCACCTCCCACACCTAAACTTAATATTGATTACCTTACTGACATTTAATGATGATTAGGCCAATGATAGTTGACTGATGGTTTATAGGTAATTTACAGTATAAATTACTGATAATATGGGTGCTTAATAGTCACTGCCATGCGTAGTGATCTTGTCTAATGATGGCTGCTAAATAAAGTGCCATTACAAAACCGGCAGTTATTGAAATTTTTCCTTTTTTTTGCCAATTACTTTTGTTTAGTGCTCTACATTCTAGTGGTCCAGAAAGATAAGAAACAGATAAGTGAGGTAGATATCTATTTTAAATTCTGGTCAACTGAAAGAGTGGAGGTTTGTGCATGTGTGCCCAGATTGAGATTTATGAAACTGAACCATTTGTACTTGATGCTTTATCAATATGAAGAAAATACTGCATATTCATATTACTGTATTTGTGTGTGAGTTTTACTCGTAAACCTACAAAAAGAGGTTTATACATCATAAAATGAATAAGCGAAGAGTGAAGAGAGGTGTCATTGTGTAGGTTCTGTGAACAATTCATGTGTCTCTTTAGTATGTGCACAGCATAGAGACCAGCTGTGTAACCAGATAGCGTAACTCCCTGTCACTGACATGACTTAAAGTGATAGTTGCAGGGATTTCCTCTCACCTTCCGCCCTCACACTCCTAAGAGGCAGATGGACTGTTTTGACAGGTGGTACTTTTTGAGAGAATTTTGCCTCACAGAGAGCTGGAGACTGACAATCGTGTGAGGTAGTCTCACTCGGGTCTGTACTGAAGCTGTCAGTCTTCCTCTCAAGAATAAAGACCAAGCATGGCCACTTAAACTGAATGAAATAGACTGCAGAGGCCATTGACAGACAAGATAAAGAAGGAGCCAAGCCTTGTACTCTCTGAGAATCTACATATTTACTTTGTCTTTCAGATCCAACCTGCCGCGGTGGTAAAAGCACAATGACACCAATGCAGACTAAGTGTGACACTCAATTTCCTTCACAGGAGATCAAGAAAGATTCATTGAGGGACATCCATTGAAGTGACATCCCGTATCGCTAGGACAATAGGACAATTTAGTACTTTATCTCCTTGTGAGAGCTGTGGACAGCGAACCATGGATAATACCTACCTTGGGGAGCTGCATTTAGTGCCAGACAGCAGGTCATAGGTGTTTGATGTGCAGTTTTTTAGACAAGGCTCTCAAGCACTGTATTTGAATGGTGTGTGAAAGTTCCCTAGATCATGTTTTGTACATGATTAACTGCTGACAGACACCACAGTGGTGAGCAGGCTGCATGCAGAAGGTGTTCCACTAAATTTAGCAAGGGCCACTTGCTCTTGTGCACAGTGATATATCAAACTAGTTATGCAAACAAGACAATTATTCAAACAAATCTGTGCATTTATTATTTAATTGCTGTTGCCTAAATGACAAAATAGGTTCCTTTACAAATGACCCATATGAGTGTTCCAAAAAGGAACTCAAGTGAGCATGTAATCATCTTCCACCTCTATTCTTAAAGATGCCCATTATCCCTATGTCCATACTGAAAAATTCTGCACCTCTTGATTTAGGCCCATTGTCAATGTTCAGTGCCAATGCTAGAAGTAATTACCATACCTTTGACCCTCGCTTATAGAGTGAGCGAACGCACCAGTGACTTCAGCCGGCCCTTTTCTGGTTTAACCCTTTGCTGACTTGAATGGTTCTGCGGCTCTTCTAGACTTTCCAAATGTTATTAGACAGAATGGATCAAATTCTGAAATGAAATGAGTCATGGGTTTTGTTTTTTATACAGTCTATGGTTGTGATACCATTAAAAAATTATCCACCGTTATACAACCTCTTCTTTCACAATGTAGGTCTATGGGAAAATGTATTTTGGGGTCACCGCATAATGAACCCGCAAGCTGTAATTTCATGAATTGGCCACTACATCAAATTAGTTTCAAAGCACAGCACACTTCCTGGGGACTTGGTCCAGCTACAGGCGTACCAAACGGTAAGTATGTTTTGTAAGTCACATGACTTTTAAACACCTGGTGAACAATTTGAAACGTTTGCAGTTTAGTTAGGTTTAGGCAACAAACCTACTTGGTTAGGTTTAGGAAAAGATTGTGGTTTGAGTTCAAATAAGTACTTTATGTAAGTCACGTGACTTAACTCACATATGTAACATTATTTAACATAAAACAAATCAACTTCCACGCTGGAATTGAACTCTGGTCTCCTGGGTCAAAGTCTAGTTTTTTTTTATCCTTCTATCCAGCCCAATCACCTCCTTATATGGACTTTCATGATCTTTATACTATGTCCCCTGACCTCTTCCTTTCTTACTGTCATGCAGACACTAGAGGTCAACAATACGTTTGTAAATATGAACCATAAAAAGTTGCTTGACCAATTGATCTATACAGCAGTTTTCTGGTGAGAACAGGCTGGCCTATATATTTAACATAACCACAGTCTTATCAGGTCTTTTGGTTTCTTAAACTTGGTGTATATTAACCATAGTGAATTTGTGATAACCTTAACCTTAATTATACCGTACATGTGCACATCAGAATTTTATAAACATTGGCATTGGATGTATTCCTGGATCTTGCAGGATTGTCCAGCATTAACGTCAATCATTTTTGTCTGGCTTGAGTTCAAGGTACATAGTTTCATATATCCTATGTCTTATTTTTGTAGTTCAGGCAATAATTCCTATTTGTAATGATAAGACTGTATTCATCAAGTAAATTACTGAGATCTGGAGACAAATTTTGAAGGAGCAAGAAACTTAAGGCACATTATACCTTGGGTGGACAATAAAACAATAAATATAATTATTTTCAACAACAATATAACATATATTCAATACATATTCAATATATTTTTTTATTTTATTCACTAGAAACATACATGAATAATTTATTTTGAAAAAAGACTGATAAAAGCTTTTACTTAATTTTACTCATGCATATTTGTTAACAAAGATTTTATTATAATTGTTTTGAATGTCCTACGTCAGGTTTGTGAAGTGATCCACTGTTTGTGTTGACCATAAAAAAGAGTTTAAACTACAATTAACTCAGGTTTTTTCAACTTTCACTCAGGAGCAAAAATCAGCCTTTAAACTCAAAAGAAATAATACTTATTACGATAATTATCGATATAGAAAGACATGAAACATTTTATCGTGACAACATTTTTGGCCGCATCGTACAGCTCTAATTATACCATTGTTTATGGAAGTGTCCTGTGTTCATGAAAGTATATGCTGTCTTAACCTGAACAATACATTTTTGTTATGTAGGCTCTTTCTCCAGTTTCTTTCTGCACAGTATTTTATGTTATTGTTTATCTTGTTTGTTTTGTCCATCTAATGTACGTGTGCATACAAAACCAGAATAAATAAGTTACGAAATGTGCTTTCACAAAAAGATCTACTGTGATTGAAACACAGCAGAAATCCAGTTCAAAATTCTGCAAAAGAACAGTATGTGACACTTTTTGGAGCAAATGTTCTTATCATAACAGTCAGCCAATTCTAGTCATAAAGAATAAAATGAAATGGAAATTCATGCCCAAAGGAAACATGAGCTGAAGTGGAGAGTAACATTTGTAATAACTTCCTGAATTTTCCGCATGTTTTACTTTAACTGTTAATAGCAGATCTGTTAAAGAGCTTTTCTTCAAATGGAAAAATTTGAGTTCACTTAGTCACGGAGAGGTGAATCTTAGGGCAGTGCGAGCGTTTTCCACTCGAAGAGGAGATTAAACTCCCTTCTGTCAATATTATAGGCACATCTGAGGGTTTTGGAGCGATTGGCACATCAGTCTGCAGGATTTCATCATAGCAGTCTAAATGAAATAAGGTTACAGCCTCCCCATTGTCTTTCCTCTGCTGTGGATATCTTACTGGGTCTTTGGCTGACATATCAAGTTTCAATCTGCTGAATTCTCAGGTGTGTCTTGATTCTTGACCCAGGAGGAAAGAATCTCTTAGATTAGGCATATATGTTGCTCATTTTTGCACATTATTGTTTTGAAACCAGCAGGGGCGCACTATGGCCCAATCTCATTATCCCGACTCAGACTTTGAGGCGCGTTTCTGGTAAGTCCGGGAGGGCTTAAGACTGCCGCACTGTCAAATCGTCAGGGGCATGAGACTGTTTGAGCCCTTTATGCACACTTTACTTATATCCGCATCTCTGCAAACTTTGCCTCAAGGAATAACCCACAGTTCATAGCATTGTGACATTAAACACGGGGTTACAAGGGGAAGCTTTGAACCGTTAAAAATTATAAGCAAACATGGAAGGAGGAACTACAAGAAAAAATAAGTTTAGGTGCATAATCAAGTTTTGATTAAAATTAGTAAATTGATTATTTGAATATGACCTCTCATCCACTCTGTAAGGCAAGAGCAGTCAGATCAGGCAGTCAATTCCTTAAGTGCCTTGGCCGTCAAGAAAGTAAAAACCGTAAAAAGTATGTGTGTAACTATATGTACACACACACTATACAGTCAAAAGCAGGGAAACACTGCTTTACTGGGGAGTATGAAAGTCTGTACAAAATTGCATGGCAATCCATCCAATAGTTGTTGAGTTATTTCAATCTGGACCAAAGCGCTGCACTAACTGACAAGCCTTGCTATTCCTAGAGCAATGCCTCTAGTGTGGCTAAAAGAAAGAACCGCCATTGACCAATCTAATTAACTCCTGCCCAATCTTGAAATTGATTTTTATTATTTTTCACAAAGGGTTGATTCATTGCAGTGCTGCTGTGCCGGCATGTACAGATGCAACTAATGATCTGAGAACTCCGAGAAACCAGCACACTTATAGAGCTCCATCTAGTCTAAGAATGAGCATTTCCTTCTTGTAAATGAACTGTGTGGGTATAATTGTTTTTGTGGCGAGAACTGGGAACTCAGACGTGTTATTCTGAGCCGAGATCCTGTTACACCAGAGGAGGATCACATGCTTGGCAGAATGACTACTATGAAAAGGCTCTGGTCATCTGCGAGCAGAAAGCCCCTAGCAACAACATTCCCCAGGAGAGGAAGCTGGCAGGGAAAGGGAACAGAATCAAGTTGCTGGGTCCTGATTTCTAAGTGTGATTACATGATGGGCTGTCACTGTAACGTTGTTGGGGTTTTTTGCTGCACAACAGGTCCCTGGCTCATTAATTAACATTGGTTGATTAACTTGGTCATAAGTGTTTTCATCTACTGCCATTTGAATGTTCAGTGCATTAAAATTGCTCTGCTTTTTTTTACAGAAACTTGCAATTTAAAACTTTTGACTTATTTTTGTGCGTAAGTTTGTGATTTTCTGATATTTTCACATTAAAACTATGTCTGTTTTGTTATTATCTGTCACAGACTATACACAGATGTGATTCTAGTTGTAATTATTTTGTGAAACATTTTACATTTACTATTTAAACAATGTAAATTCTCTGTCACACAATAAGTGATGCTTTTTTACATTTCTGGTTCAGAGGAAGACCTGGTTAGTCAGTTTGACATGTGGCAGTAGTGATAGACAAGCAAAACAGCGGCATTTTTTTCAACTTTTAGCTGGAATCTCTGCTCTCTAGAAATGTCTCCACCATTCGGTCCTATTTGTGCTTCTGGTATTAAAGACATGAAATCAGCCACAAAGACTCCACTCTTCTATGGACTCGCCTTGTCTGTCAAGCAGCGGCGTTAAACCTGAGATGGTCTTTTGAGTACTCTCAGTAGGATTGATACAAAAAAAGGATGTCTCATGTTAGCTGTTCTTCACATGAACACTCTTCTTAGTTCATGTACTCTTGTTTGTCGTGTGTGAATGTGGGCAGCAATTTTCTTATTAGCTTTAGAGGATACATACAATAGCCAGTTATTTACCATTAACAACGGTAAGGATCGACACTAGTGAATTTAGGCCTTGGTATTATTGGACATTATTGATTAATACTGATTTGAATGGAATACTGTTGAGTCACCCATGACTAATGTACTAAACACCAAAGAGGGATCTTGGCGCCATACTAGCTTTCCTGTCATCGTTGGAACTTTCTAATATTGTGAAAAATTTGCTTCAGGGCTGTAGTAGTATATGGCTATTTTAGCACATACTACAAAGTGCAAGTGAATAAACCCAAACAAAGTACTAAGTAAAATCATACAACCGCAATTTCAAAGAAGTTGGGACGTTGTGTAAATAAAACCAAAATACCTTAATTTACAAATGCTTTTCATCTAATATTTAACTTAATACACTACAAAGACAAGATATTTAATGTTCAAACTGATAAATGTTATTGTTTTTTGCAAATATTAACATACTTTGAATTTGATGCCTGTACATGTTCCAAAAAAGCTGGGACAGGGGCAACAAAAGACTGGGAAAGTTGTGGAATACTCAAAAAACACCAATTTGGAACATTCCACAGGTGAACAGGTTAATTGGAAACAGGTGAGTGTCATGATTGGGTTTAAAAGGAGCATCCCCGAAAGGCTCAGTCATTCACAACCAAGGATGGGGTGAAGTTTACCAATTTGTGAACAACTGTGTGAGCAAGTAGCCCAACAGTTTAAAAACAACTTTTCTCAACATGCAACTGCAAGGAATTTAGGGATTTCATCATCTACGGTCCATCATATCATCAAAAGATTCAGAGAATCTGGAGATATCTCCACTTGTACGCGGCAAGGCTGAAAACCAACATTGAATGCCCGTGACCTTCCATCCCTCAGGCGGCACTGCATTAAAAACCAACATCAATGTGTAAAAGATATTACAACATGGGCTCAGGAACACTTTGACAACCATTGTCAGTTAACACAGTTGGCAGCTACATCAACAATTGCAAGTTAAAACTCTACCATGCAAAGCGAAAGCCATATATCAACAACTCCCAGAAACGCCGTCGGCTGCTCTGGGTCCGAGCTCATCTGAGATGGACTAAAGCAAAGTGGAAAAGTGTGCTGTGGTCTGACGAGTACACATTTCAAATTGTTTTTGGAAATTATGTACGCCGTGTCCTCTGAGCCAAGGATGTAAAGAACCATCCGGATTGTTATCAGCGCAGTTCAAAAGCCAGCATCTGTGATGGTATGGGTGTGTGTTAGTGCCCATGGCATGGGTAACTTGCACATCTGGGAAAGCACCATTATTGCTGAAAGGTACATACAGGGTTTGGAGCAACATAGACCCCGGACTGTTGAGCAACTGAAGTTGTACATCAAGCAAGAATGGGAAAGAATTACACATACGAAGCTTCAACAATTAGTGTCCTCAGTTCCCAAATGCTTTTTGAGTATTGTTAAAAGGAAAGGTGATGTAACACAGTGGTAAACATGCCCCTGCACCAGCTTTTTTGGAACGTGTTGCAGGCATCAAATTTAAAGTGAGTGAATATTTGCAAAAAACAAAGTTTATCAGTTTGAACTTTAAATATCTTGTCTTTGTGGTGTATTCAAAAGGATTTTGCAAATCTTTGTACTCTGTTTGTATTTATGTTTTACACAACGTCACAACTTCATTGGAACTGGGGTTGTAGATAAAATTGGGAATGGGAAGATCACATGCAAGACACAATCTAATTTGAACCAAAACCACCAAATAATTAAATAATAATAAAGTCTAAAAAAAGCAAACAATACATGACACATTTTATTTAGGATTCCTGTGACACAGACTGCTTACAGCAGGTGCTTTTTGTAATGAAAGTATCTTCATCAAATCTAATAATGCTTAGCATATGATGGACCATGAGTATTCATAAAGCTATGATAGGTTTTAGGTCATTGCTTCCTGATTACTGCAGTGCAGCTGTCATTTTTTAAGAACTGCAATGTTGCATCATGTGTAGTTCTTTGCCATTAAATTTATGGTGATGTATGCATGGAGTAAACTAATGGACATATAGTAGCAGTCTGGTGTAATGGGTCTCATCTTGTGTGCTTGCCAAACAAAATGCCTGAGGTATGTAAAAAGAAAAAGGGCTAAAAAAAGAGAGTGGTGCATATTTGATCTGGTAAGCACTTGGAAACAGGCTAGAAGTTGTAGGGTTATTAATCACAGGACTGTATTCTACGAGTGAGCAATCGTGTGTTGAAGCAAGGTGCACTGTACATTTCATCCCTCTGGAAAGCAATTTATTCGACCAGCCTTATTCTGCAGTGTGTGTGTGTGTGTGTGTGTGTGTCTGTTAGAGATCAGAGGTACAGAGAATTGAGTGTGCAGGCATGTACAGTATATGAGCTGAAATATGTCTACATGGTTGGTTTAGGTGTGGATGACATTAATTTCCATGGTGGTTTATTGGTAGGGGAAACAGATGTTTACACTGCCAAAGCAAGTGTGAAATAAAAACATGAAGAATTGTGATTTTGTTATTAAGATATATTTCTCATTTCCGTGTATGCAGAAGTAATGTAGGCTTAAAGACAGTTTGCAGGGAGTTTGCATCCTTGAAAGAAAAAAGGCTTTATCACCCCCCCCCCCACACACACACACACACACACACACACACACTCCCATTCCCAGTCTACTAATTCACTTCAGCAACTGAGCCGTTCCATTGAGATGTCAGAGATGTGTACTCTAGTCCTTCTGTGTGGAAAGAAGGGATGCTCTGTAAATTGATTTTTCCTTGTTGCTGAAACACAAAGCATTTAAGGACGACAGCATAGGAAGCACAGTTTCTCTTCATCAGCGGATATAAACAGAGAAACAGAGTTGAGGTGTGTTTTTATATGCTGCTGTGCTATAAAGCAGGATCGCAAAGGCCTTGAAAGTTCTAGTTTGAGGATTTGAGAATGGAATTTTTGTAGATGGATAGTCTTTCATTTAATTATGTCTTATGTTTATTAATGCTATGTTACCCCAAAATAGGCTAATTTGTAGTGATTGTAGGCTAGTCCTTAAAAATATAAAATAAGTGATGCTTAAATATTTTAGAAATGCTGCAATGTGGAAACCATTTTGCTGTTTCACTAGCAAGGACTACGCCACAACAATATGTAAAATAGAGGTTTAATGAAAATTTGGAAAGTATAGATGATAGAAGATGTATAAATGCATGCAGAAGGGAAAGGGTGATGGTGGAAGAAGGATGTCGCCTGATTAGCTGATCTGGGAGGGTGTACAGAAGACAGGGTGGAGGACACTCAATGTGGGTTTTCCACCTCGGAAGTGTTTTAACCCAAGCTAATTTCGGACCCACAGACAACACATAGACCAGACATAAGTGAGGCGTGCACCGGATTGAATAGAAATGGACGAGGGTGGAAGAAATGACGGGATGAAGGGAGGAGGGGAGGATGGAAGAATATGAAAGGATGAGGGATTAGTGGTGTGGTTTAGGCGAGCCCTTAACCTAATTAACAAACTTAATTTAAATAATTTGCTTATAGCAATCAAGTACTCAGGTTACACAGTTCATTTTCAGTCTTTGGTCTTTTCATACGTGAAAACATGTGGTAAAAAATATGTTTTTAGTTGTATTAATAAGTTGGTTTTCAAACTCTGCTACCAGTGTGATAGCTTATAGTGATCAATCTGACCCAGATAGATATTGTCACTATAAGAAATTTCCACTTCATTTAGATTATACAGTTTATATATATGCCTAATATGTCATTCATTTAGTCAACATGCATCAGTGCTATAGTAAACACTACAGCCCAAAGAGAACCAATCATTTGTTAGAGAATGCAGCTTCATCAATGGCGCCAATATTCATACTTTTCTCATTTACTTGTTATAGAAAAAAACATAAAACAACAGAAATATACATTTCCAACTTTAGTGTCGTTGCAATGCTGCCTGCACGTGTTAATAGTAGTTGACATTCATGTTTAGATTTTCTTTCATTTTTTGTAAAAACCCTTCTACAGTCACCGGCCACTTTATTAGTTACATCTGTTCAATTGCTTGCTAACAAAATAGCTAATCAGACAATCACATGGCAGCAACTCAATGCATTTAGGCATGTAGACGTAGTCAAGACAACTTGCTGAAGTTCAAACCAAGCATCAGAATGGGAAAGAAATGGGATTTGAGTGACTTTGACCGTGGCATTGTTGTTGGTGCCAGACGGGTATTTTAGAAACTGCTGATCTACTGGGATTTTCACACACAACCATCTTTAGGGTTTAAAGAGAATGGTCCGAAAAACAGAAAATATCCAGTGAGCGGATTTGTGTGGACGAATTTGCCTCGCTGATGTCAGAGGTCAGCAGAGAATAGGCAGACTAGTTCGAGATGACAGAAAGGCAACAGTAACTCAAATAATCACTCGTTACAACCAAGGTATGTAGAATAGCATCTCTGAATGCACACACGACAAACCTTTAAGTAGTTGGGCTACGGCAGCAGAAGACCACACCAGGTGCCACTACTGTCAGCTAAGAACAGGAAACTGAGGCTACAATTCACACAAGCTCAACAAAATTAGACAATTGAAGAATTGAAAACGTTATCTGGTTGAGGAGTCCTGATTTCAACTGCAACACTCAGGTGGTAGGGTCAGAATTTGATGAATTTGTGATCTTTTCTGGGCACACTTTTGACATCTTAGTGCTAATTGAGCAACAAAATGTGACAGCCTACCTGAGTATTGTTGTTGACCATGTCCATCCCTTTAGGACCACAGCGTAGCCATCTTCTGATGGCTACTTCCAGCAGGATACTGCACCATGTCACAAAGCTCAAATCATCTCAAACTGTCTTCTTCAACATGACAATGAGTTCACAGTATTCCAATGGCCTCCACAGTCACCAGCTCTCAATCCAATACAGCACCTTTGGGATGTGGTGAAATGGGAGATTCGCATCATGGATGTGCAGCTGACAAATCTGCAGCAACTGTTTGATGCGATCATGTCAATATGGACCAAAGTCTCTGAGGAATGTTTCCAACACCTTGTTGTAGACCACACGTTTATCTTCAGCTGTACTATCCTCAATAAAGGCAAAACATTTCCTAAAAATAATAGATAGAAACAAATGAGACATAACGTGCTAATAGTTACCTGAAGAGGTTTGATTCCAATCTTTATGCTAAGCTAAGCTAACTGGCTGTTGGCTCTAGCTTCATATTTAGGGTATAGACAATGTACATTAAGTTCCTCATTTAACTTGGAAAGTCAGTGAGCGTACTTTCCAAAACAATGTTTAAAGTCACTGAAAAGTGGAATTTTATGTCTAAGAGTGCATACATGTATGTACTGTTAATAATGTTGACAAATGAACACAAGGTAAAATCAATATTCAGTTATTCACAGTTTTAGCCAACGTGTAATGTTTTGTTTTGATGACACTCAGCCCTCCAATGGCCACACCCCTCATCCACCACACCAGCGATGGAGATGTGAATAATGAATATCTGAAAATAAAGGTTAGTGCCTTGCGGTCGTGTCACTGTGCTCATACAACACAGTTATCATTGTTTATTGCATTTTGATTTCTCCATGAGTAAAAAATCTATTTCTGAAAGTAGCTGAAGCTTAAAACAAATTAAAATCAAACTGCAAGAAAATGACAAACAATGGCACAGACAAATAGCAACTGTTTTCAGAAATGCAGTGTTTGTGTAAGAATGTGCACTAATGAGACTGAGTGAAATAAACATGATCAAGTCTGACTTGACGCCAACAACAAAGACCAGCACTGCATCGAGTAAATGAAGTCTGTTACAGCTAACATCATCTCAGCACTCTGTACTGTGACAGCTTCTTTGCTTCTTTTTTTAAGCATCATGACAGTATTTGTGACTTTTTTTCTCACTCCAACAAAGACAAACTGCGAAGTGAAGCTGACTTACCTCAGGGCATCTAAACAGACTCCAGAGATTTAATCATTCATCTTTTAAATGATGTATCACTTGGATAAGGATGTTGTAACATCTGCGCTAAATACTGACTGAAAAAATGATTGATGGTATTAGAATTCATACAATGGGGGAAAAAAAGACCAAGGACTCACTTTCGCTGCTGTTAACTTCTCACAACGCCAGTCTAAGCTACAGTACAGCATTTACTTTGCAGACACTAGTACTTGAATGAGGCAGACAAGTTTGTCAGGAACCAAACCAGGAGAAATGTAACATTTTGTTTTTCAACATTTACAGTACAGTACAGTCAGGGCTTTTGTATCTCATATCAGGAAATGGTTGACTTTCACAAATACTTCTGTATGTTCACAATAAAGAGGAAAAAAGTCCTAAACAATCAGATAGTCCAAGTTAAAGCTGTAGCACTGTAACACTTAGTTTTTATTATTCATTAATCTGTTAATGTTTACATTATATTTATTATTGTTCAGTCAATAAAATGTAACAAAATACTGAAATATACAGACAATGCCTTCAAATTGCATTTTTGCTTGATGAATGAATAAATTCAGTATCAAAAGTGGTGTGAATTAATTTACTGTTGATCAACTAATTGATTAAATAAGTTAGCAATTTAGCACTAGTCTAAATCACACACAATACATAATTCAATTAAAAAAACACCTAGAGAGATGAATGGGAGAAGGGGTGGACTTAAAGTCTATAGGTTAACAAGTAAATTTTAACCAGTTTGGGAACATCATTAGTTTTGCAGTCATTTGGTAAAAGTTTTTAGATCACCAACATTACAGTTCATCTTGAGGGGAACATTAATGTCTGTATTAAAGATGTCGTCGTCCAGAATGGTGAACTGAGCGGCTATCAGACTGACATTGCTTTCCCTAGACTAAAACTATGGACCAATGCATAATACATATGCAAACAACTTCTTAATGTTCCCTAATAGATCTGAGTTGCAGTGGCGCCCCCAAGAAAATTTCCTTGGGGTGGCCAGATGGGGCCACTGAAAAACCTGGGGTGGCACACCAAAACCAAAAGCCATAACTGAATTTCAGGAATTCTATTATGCAGTATATAGACTGGTTGAAAACTACATTAAAAATGAGTTATGGAATCACAGTAAGCTGCAACAATTAGTCGATGTAATCAACGATGTAGACTAGAAAAAATTGTCGACGTGAAATTTTAAATCTCCATGACAGTTCTTCATCTTCCTTGTCCTCACCTTCGGGTTTCTGCTGCCTGAGGTATTCACTTAGCCCTTCATCTTTGGGGGCCATCTTTCTGATGTACACCTGGATCTTCGTTGTTTCATCCTGGACAGTGGTCTTCACACTCAATAGCCCTCGGCCTCCCTCCCTAAGCTTGGCGTACAGTCTCAGGGTGCTGGATTTGGGGTGAAACCCTCCATGCATTGTGAGGAGCTTTCTCGTCTTGATGTCAGTAGCCTCTATCTCCTCCATTGGCCAGTTTAATATACCAGCTGGCAGGGCGTATGTGTTGATAGCTCGGATCTTGTTTTTCCCATTCAGCTGACTTTTCAGGACCTGCCTCACTCTTTGTAGGTATTTGGCTGTGGCGGTCTTCCTTGCTGCCTCCTCATGGTTTCCGTTAGCCTGTGGCACCCCAAGGTATTTGTAGCTGTCCTGAACATCTGCAGTGTGGCCTTCTGGTAGTTCAACCCCCTCGGTTCTGATCATCTTCCCTCTTTTTGATACCATGCGACCACACTTGTCCAGTCAGAATGACATTCCAATGTCGTTGCTGTTGTTCCTGGTAGTGTGGATCAGTGAGTCGATGTCTCGCTCATTTCTGGCATACAGCTTGATGTCATCCATGTAGAGGAGGTGACTGATGATTGTTCCGCTTCGGAATCAGTATCCGTAGCCAGTCTTTGTGATGATCTGGCTGAGGGGGATCAGGCCTAAGCAGAACAGCAGCGGGGATAGTGCATTGCCTTGGTATACGCCACACTTGACGGTGACTTGTGCAATTGGCTTTGAGTTGGCTTCCAGACTTGTTTTCCACAGCCTCATTGAGTTCTTGATGAAGGCTATTAGTGTCCTGTTGACCTTGTACATCTCCAAGCATTCCAGTATCCATGTATGTGGCATTGAGTTGTAGGCTTTCTTGTAGTCAATCCAGGCAGTGCACAGATTGGTCTGCCTGGTCTTGCAGTCTCGAGTGACTACTCTATCCACCAGTAGCTGGTGCTTGGCTCCTCTGGTATTACTGCCCATTCCCTTCTGGGCCCTGTCCATGTATTGAGCCATGTGCCTACTCATCTTAGCCGCTATGATGCCTGACAGGAGCTTCCATGTTGTGCAGAGGCAGGTTATTGGCCAGTAGTTGGATTGGATTGTTCCCTTCTGGGGATCCTTCATGATCAGGATTGTCCGTCTTTGGGTTAACCATTCTGGGTGGGTCCCATCCATCAGTAGTTGGTTAATTTGTACTGCGAGGCGTTCATGGAGTGCAGTTAGTTGTAGTTAGTTGTAGTTGTAGTTAGCTGTTTGGACTGACAGAGACGCACATGATATGCTATGTTTCTATAATAGATGTTGGTGATTGTTTTTTTTTTATTTTGGTGTGGATCTTTGATGCTGACTCCTGTGGGATGTTGAATGCCCTAACTTTCTCTTCCTGCCTGGCTGGCATGTTTTAGCATCCTTTCCCTACGGTGCACTGATGCCTCTGTGCCACTGTTGTCAGAGTATATTGGCCAGTCAGTAGAGCACACATTATAGGCAGTGAAATTGAAAACAGACGGAGCAACTTCAGGCTTTAGTCTGTTGGTCCGGCGAACAACTAGTTACCAGTACCAAACTCAAAGTCTCGATGTAATCCTCCTCCAGAAAATGTTCACTGCAAACCCTGGAGTCAGCGCCCATTGGAGGGCTCTCTCTCTTCAGAGCCGTTAGCCAGTGCAGCAGTACAATTTTCCGTTTCAGCGGCAGTTTATGAAAATGGACTGTTTTGTCCTTGGCTTTGACCCTGTAAAACTCGTTTTTACATCCAGGAGCAATAAGATACTGACCTCCCTTTTGTCTTCTTCTGTCCTGTGGCTCCTCAGTCTCCATCTGCTTCTAAGCTACCTGTCATCCACTAACTTACCATTTTTTACCGCTATCTCAGTCGTTCACTATCTCTGTCATTCCCTATCTCTATCTTTCACTGTCTCTTTCACTATCTTTATCTTTCTCTATCTCTGCCTTTCACTGCCGTGATGTCACAGGTTATATTACTGCACAATGGTGGCGCCCTTGCCGCGAAAGATATAACGGTGTTTCTTTTTTCTTTTATATGTTTACATTTGTTATGTTAAGCTCAGTTTATCAGCATCATCCAGGTGACTCTCGCTGTTCTCATGGTTTGCAATCCTCTCATAAAGATGAAGATTACAGTCACAGGATGGTCTCCCTTGGAGCCAAAGGTGCTTCAGGCACGGCACTGTCAGTGGGACAGTCTCCGTTTGACGTTAGCTTGCTGTTAACGATGGTGCAAACCTGTTGCCATCTGCAGACTAGTATAGCTGTTACACACAGTACAATACACAGAACTGTGTGGCAGTGTGACAAACTTATTATAAACTAGGCAGGCTGTCTGTATAATTAAATTACACTTTTCTATATTCTGTTTCTTCTGAAGATACCTCCAGAGAAAAACACACACTGGCAGCAGCAGGTCCACCTGTAACTCCAATCTGTTCTACCTGTAGGCCCGCCAATCACAATTTTAGAAATATGATAGTCATCTACATAAACGAATGGGAGGCCTAAAAATAAACATCATAGTCCGTCACAGCCCAGGGTCAGAGGTTACCCTCTTAAAGTAACAGTGCTTAATGTGAGAAGACTCGCTGCTAAGCACATTTAAACTCAAACCCTGGAGTTACATAATATATACAGTATATACCTCCCCCCCGCCCCTGCAGAGTTGGAAAGTGGCACCATTACTGAAAAGGTTGGAATATCTAGTAAAGAAAATAAAAATTCAGAAGGTAAACTCAATAAACTATGTTATCTCTCCACTGACATAGAAACCGGTCGATGTTGAATGAATTGCAGATCACTGACTCTGTGTTCGCTCGACTGGGCTTTCCGTTTGGAGTAGGACTTCAGCCAGACAGATGCTTCCAGGTGGAAGTGGACAACAGAGCAGTACAGTGTTTCTGGAGCACTGCCACCAAAAGCTCCACCTGAATTGACCTGCATGACACTCCACAGAGGAAGACAGCTCTACTGGCCACCCTGACCAACCCACAGAGCTGCTTCTGGATCAATAATTAACTTAAAATGCGTAGCTGGCATCGAGTGTTTGATGGATGAAGATTTATGCATTCTGAACAATCTGATTGGTCCCCATGTGTCAGGAAAGATAAATTTATGCCAGAAAAGTAACTGTATTCTTTTTTAAATAGTAATTGCTACACTTGGCTGCTTATCCACAGCATCTCTGCCACTGGCATATTGCCAAGAGCTCCCTTTCAAGTGCTCCATGGGAATTTCTTTTTGCTCTATCTAAATAATTCAAATATAACAAACAATTCTGATACTCACATGTATTTATTTAACAGGGCATTTTGATTTTAGTGACTCTTTGGCCACTTTTAGGCACACCTGTAAAACTGTATGCAATGAAACACAACAGTTTGTTAATAGATTTGACCTTTACAAAGATAATGTTCAGTTTTTATTGACATCTCAGAGAGGTTTATCAGATTTTTTACTTAAAGCTGCTTGCTGGGGCTGAAAACCTTAAGGTCTTGAACAATTAGCTCACAGTCGCTAAAATGCGTCTTTAGAATTGTGGGGGAACTAAAATTGTCTGTGGGTATTAGACACCTTTCACATTATATTTAGTGCCATTGTAAGTGTAACAATATTGATAAGTACAGCTTTAACAGGAAAATATGTGATCAAAAATATCTTCATAATATGTACATGTAAGCTGAGAGAATAAAAGAAAATTCATCTGCCTGTAAAAGGCAGAACTGTAAAAGCCACAGCCTCACAGTGGGAGGGATTAAGCTAGGCAATTATTGCAGCTGACTAATTAACTGACTTTGTGAAAACCTGGGATATTGCTTTGTCATTTGCTTAATTGTCGTTTTAACATCGCCCTTTACCACTAAGCACTTGAAAATTGTTTACCATTTCAAAATGCTGCCTTCTGTGATCCTTGACTGGAGACAAAATAATAGTTTTCCATATGATACCAAACACATTAAAAATGTTGTGGTACTGCGTAAATAATCTCCACTTTTCACACTTTTCTATTTGTCATCGCTGACTAATAGAAATCAGTATGACAGGAGATTAAGGAAGTTATCATGTCCATCTGTGCTACTACTGGAGTGTGACCAGTGAAACAATGGATTCACTATGATGACATCCCAAACTGCCATTCATGGATGTGTCTTCCTGTTATGGGATTCCTCTTCTTGTCTGATTGCAGCTCTGACTGACAGGGACAAGATCAAAGTGCTGATCAAGCCTCTTTGTGCGATGACGGACATTGATAACCTGTTATTAACACCCCCATCTCTTCCCCACTTCATGTGATTCATCCCATAAATAAGCAGTTAACTTTTAAAGAGCCTTGGGATAGACAGATGGACAGATGGTTCTGAACACATTACAGTGACTGTTGCTGTCTTCTGTGGTCTGTGCTGTCATGTCATTCTGCATAGCTGACACTTTATTCCCAGTCTTCCTCCTTCATTCTTTTCTTTCTTTTCCTCGCTCCACTGATGTTGGTCTGTACTCCCCGCCTCTATGCAGGCTCCTTCACCTTTGCCTCAAATACAAATAAACAGTTGCACTCAAATCCCACTTAAGATTCTGAGCCCAGGCTGCCACTTATTTTCCAGAGGACTGGATCAAATAAGGCCAAGGGCTGCTTGCAGGGAAGGGGCACCTCTGTTTCAATGCATGGCCTTGAAAATACAACAATATAACCATAGTACATTACTGTCCATGCTAGTATTGGCTCTCTTGACACATGTCTCAAAAAAACACTAAAAAAACAGCACAAAAAGAGCTGTTCTGCCCTTGGTTCCAAGGTTAAATGCTTGTATTGTGAGAAAAAAAAACACAAACTCCCACGGCTTTTCATTCAGCGTCTGGAGGTGTATATTCAAGTCAAATGATCTCTTGTTACTAAAAAGTATAATAATTGTTCTCTGTTCATGGTAATTAGATTAGGAAATGTGCATGTAAGCGGTTTTATTCCTATGGTTACTTACCAACTATTTAATCAAACTCAGACACTAATTCACATTTGATGAGTTCATACGAGTGCAATGCAAAAGCAAATTAAACATGTTCATTCCTCACTTCTATTCCGCATAATGTAATTAGCCTCGTTTTATTAAGACTGGTGATATGTTATAATCTTCAGACAGTATGGTGGGCATCAGTTAAATGTGTCTCCATATACAGTGTGACACTGTTGATAAGAACAGATTTCTTTCTTAGCACACTGGAAGACTTGTATTATGCAGTAGTTTTAAAAGAAAATCTGATGCTGCATAAAAATCAGCTCAATGATCTGAATTGGTGCTTCCATGATGAAGTAAAGCACTAAGCAGAAAGCAAATACATTATGTATTTATTACATTATATTGTGGCATCTAAGTGAATGCTAAAAGTGAAAAAAGCTAAATCAGTTTGATAGTTTGAAATGTAATGTGGCTGGATGTGTGTCTGATGTGTGTTCAGACAGAATGCAAAGCAAGGCAGCATGATTATACCCAAAATTAAGTGGAAAGTCATGATTATACCTGATTCTCCTGAAGCAGTGCAAGTTGAAGAACTCTCTGAAGACACCTTCACAACTTCATCATAATCTAGATTATGCCATTGGAAGTTTTACATTTGGTAAATCTTTAACATGTGCCCCAATTTTGTGCCTGGCTTTTAATTTAGCGCCACTGGCAGCTTGAAAATTTTGGTATTTGGTCCAGACATACATGTTGCCCTCAAAATGAAATGTAATCGTTTTGGTGATACCTTCACTTTTCATCTGGCACCATTGTTACATCAAAATGTCAGCTGTGTCTCAGGAGTTATAGCAGGTTGTCCATTAATTGCAGGGTTGACGATTCAACCCCGGCATCTCCTCTCTTCAGGTGTCCTTGAGCAAAATGCTGAACCCAAAGTTGCTTGGGATAGGCAGCTTAGCCATCATCAATTTGTGAATGTTGTGTGAATGGAAGAATGAGAGGCTAACATTAAAGCTCTGTATCTGTTAAGGTAGTAAATCACTACATCAATTCTGTCCTTTTACCACTTGGTTAATTCCCAAGTGCCTACAAAAGTGACACTCAACTAATGCTTTCACTGTCAATCAGTGATATTAGCAGGCTAATAATCTAGACTAAGATGATGGTGAATATGGTAAACAATAAGTCTGCTAAACATTAGCATATTAACATTATCGTTATGAGCAGGCTCGCAACCCTGCCTAGGTAGGATAATCATCCATCCATGGTCGATGAATGGATGGATTATGAGCAGGTTAGCAGGCTGACTTTGGCATATGGGTCAAATCTTCAAGGTCCCTAAGTACAGCCTAACATAGCCACCAGCTGTATGCACTCCTGTTTCAAAATAACCAGCTGTTGTTGCAATGATATCGGGATCTTGAAATCCTTTGCACAGTACAGTTGTGAGGATGTCTTACAGTTTGTGAGGATGCAATTGGATACCATCCCAAATAGAAAAAGAAACCCCACTTCTTTTACTATTTAAGGGGTTAAATTCATCAATAAATGGAAAGTCCAGCCACTGCTCATTGGAAATTATTATACTTTTTTTCATAATCGGTTCAGTGCAAGCATACATCAGCACTGCTCATTGATTCCCTTACCTTACTGCCTACCTCTTCAATTGGCCTCATGGGAAATCTATGGCTGCACCATATTAAGTAAAACCTCATGCTTCAGGAGTGTAGTCCTACTCCTGCTGACTCATAAAAATGATACAGAGGTGCTGCTGACATCAGCTAAATGTAATTCTATTAGAGCGCCCATTTGTTGTTGGGTTTCACTGCAGCTTTATTCAGTTGTCTAAATGACCCGTCATTTATTTTAGAGCCCTGTTGGGAAAGAGGGCAACACCCCAGCACTCTGGATGATACTCCGGAAGCCAAGCCATCAGAGCTCAACTGACAGAACGAGCTGATGCATTTTCCCTCCGCCTCTTCTCTTGCATTTCCCTCTACTCTGCCGCTAATGCATGAGACGTTCTCTCATTCTCTGGCTGAAAATGGTGCTCTTAGCTGCTGCTTTCAAAATAGATTAGGTGGGTTTTCTTTCCAAATGTTTCCTGTTGTAGCCCTGGTATGGACATAAAATTGTGTGTCACATATGGAATTTTAGCACAATGCTGTATGTTCAAATATATCCATAATTCATGGCTGAAGTAACATTTCAGTCCTTTGTGGGGTTTTTATTTCTTGGCCATAGAAATACCATTGTCTGTTAAGGGCTGTTAAACAAGAGTCTATGGGCAGAATGTTGTTTTGTTATCATGTTTTACACTCAGTTGGATGTCTTGTCATTGGTACCCACAAATACCCACATATTTTCACATGCTTGAAAGTATGCAATTGTCTGCCTCTTTAAGCTTTTGACACTGCAGCATTTACAGCACATTTACACACTTATCTTGTTGACTTTTACAGTATGTACTTTTCCCAGATTTTCCACAATACATGTCTTCCTTCATCTCTCATTTTCTTTCTCACTGTCTGTCTTGTTTTTTTCTTCCATCATTCTCTCAATAGCTTACTATTCTTCCTCTTCATCTCTTTCCCCTAGTGGGTCTGAGTCGTGAGCAGTAACAGGTGGCCCCTGACAGGAAGTGGGTTGGCTCGTGCTTCAAGTAACCCTTCATTCTTGTGGCTCTCCAAGAGCAAAATACTCCCTACTGTGATATGGCATCTCTGTGGGCCCAATTGTTGTTGTTGCTTTTCTCAAAGCTATAAAGACAGCAAATTTGCAGCTGTTCACCTTCAGACACCCATTCTTCATCTCTGTCTTGCAGTTACTCTTTCTGCCCCTTTTCCCCCTTAATAAATCAGAAGGGAGAATAAATGCTATATTTTTTGGGGTGTTTTTTAAAACTTTAATTATGATAAGACAGTTGCAAAAGACAGGAAACGTGGTATAGAGGGAGAAAAAAGTGGATTTGACATGCAGCAAAGGGCTGTGCGCAAGACAAGAACCCTGGTTGCAGCATCTTCACAACATCTACAAACGCTACCAGTCCAGTGACAGGTGTACTGGACTTCAAAGTTGTTATAAGTCACTAAATATAACAAATGATTAACATTGCAGAATGGTCATAGTTTGGTTTGGTTTAGGCAACAAGACTACTTGGTTAGGTTTAGGAAAGGATCATGCTTTGGGTTAAAATAAGTCACCTACGAAAAATTTTTAGGGCCCTAGCATGAAACATGTGAGGACCTTATTGTAACTGAAGGAATTATTATTTTTCCCGAATGAATCCCATTTTATTTGTGCCGTAAACATGCTTGAAATGAAACTTTGCACAAAATTCAAGCTTGGTGAAAATGTATGTCCCTGGCTAGCCCCACCTAAAAATCAGCCCCCAATATTCAGTCAAACTCAAAGCGCCACCTACTGGTCACAGGAAGTGGACAATGCAGCCCCCGCACCCTTTTTCATCTAGATGCAAAAAAATTTTATTGCACATGTATCATCCCAAGAAGCACAAAAAAGCCTCCTGTAGCTATACTATAAACCCAACAGGAAGTTGGTTGCCCATTTTTTGCTGTTAACAAACTCGTCTTACAGAGTTAATGTTTAATTCATTGACAAATGTGAATATGGGTAGTAATAAGCTGCTGCATGATTTTGATCTGGTGAGGGCTGGCTTTGAGTTTTAAGTGCATATTTTTATTATCAAAGTTCACCTGTCATTCTAAAATGTCCAATACTGTGTCTGTGTCGGTTGAGATTGTGTTGTTGTATTTGACACATTTTTCTTCACCATGCTCATACTGAAAATTATTTTTACCTATGCTAGCAGTGTGGTTTTAGGGATGTTGGTCTCACAGCAATTCTGGTGTTCCACTACTTCAACTCCGACTAAAATATCTATACAACTATTAGATGGATTGCCAAGGAATTTCTCAATAAATTTATGGTCCACAGAGGATGAATCCTACTGACTTTAGAGTTCCTCTGACTTTTCCTCTAGAGCCACCATGAGAATGACATTTTTAGGTTTTAGTGAAATGTCTCCACAATTATTGGATGGATTGCCATGAAATTTGGAACAGACGCTCATGCCCCCCTCAGGATGAATTCTAAATACTTTGGTGATCCCATGACTTTTTATCTAGCCCCATCATCAGATCAAAGTTTCAGTTTGTCCAAGACATTCTCATCAGCCTCAGCTGATGTGTCTTCACTGCTAATTAGCAAATCATAGCATGGTAACAGGCTAAACTAAGATGTTAAATATTATACTAGCTAAACTTCTGCATGTTGGCATAGTCACTGTGACAATGTTAGCCTGCTGGTATTAGCACTAAGAGCAGCTAGCATGGCTGTCTTGTCTTGTCATGTTCGTTTCTGTTTTTGCTTGTACAAAACTTGAGAGGGTCTTTTGTCTTCAAGAGGTTGGAATCTTTGATGCTTCCTACACCAAGTAACAACAATCCATAAGATCAATTTAGATTAATTAGTTGTGCTGAGCTTCAATTGCTGTCTTTATGTATATTTATTGAACTATATTTCTACTGAAATTCATGCATATCTCTGATTTGTTGTCATTCTCTCTATGGGGTGTATGAGAAAAAAGGAGAAGGCTATTCTATGTGAAATTCAGGCACAGTTTAACATATTTTTTATTTCCTAAAGGCAAGTGTATGCACCTCTCAAAGCAAGGACATTTGTTCACCGACACACATGGTTATTGTTTTCCCTCAGCTGGGAACATCAGATCCTCAAGGATATTAAAACTGCGGATACTTTCATAAGCAGACCCAGAGGAACAGGCAGCCTCGATGCTGTAGATAGTTGTAATGAAAGAAAATACTCAATTGGCTGTAACACCTTTGTCTATCTCTTTATCTGTCATGTTCATACCTGACCTATATACAATATACAGTCATCCATACAATAACAAGTACAGTGCGGAATTGCCTGCCATTTTAATTTGAACTCCAGAGATTAGATTTCAAGAATGCCAAGTAGATATAAAAAGCAAGTGGAAAGGAAAGATCAATAACATATTTGCAGTACAAGAGATAAACATTTCAACACAAATGTGATCATTTTTGTTGTTAAAATGTACAATAATACTTGATTGAAGTGCTGCTATCAGGCAATAATACACCCAATGTAATATGCAAATGTGAGCAACAGATTAGATTTGTTTTAACTAACCCAAGAGTATCCTGTTTTATCCCACCTAAGTAAACCATTTTGTTACATGAACCTGAATTAATTCTGCTAGACTCCACACCAGAAAACTGATTCCATTGGTGACTATTTCATAATGCTTAAAATGACATGTGTTGACACCAACCCTGCTTTCTTAAAATCATCTTCATATTATACTAAACTGCAACAGTGAAGCACAGACTGGGCCATTTTGGTCGGAGTACAAAAACACACACAGGTGCTTTTAAGACAGGGCAATAATTGTAAGTGGATACAATAAAACCAGGCGGCCAAAATACAAACACTTCTCCTTCCTTTTCTGCAGCCCACATGAAAGTGATGGCTGAAAAGGTCAAACAAACACTGTGTACTTTTCACTGGGTTTCCCTTGCATCAGTAAGCCTGAAGGTGCGGTCAATAAATTGGAATGACAGCCCGGATCATTGGTTGCTGTCTGCGTGTTACTACCACTCTGTTGTTTTATCCCCTGTGTGTCTCTGTCATGCCCGCCTTCTACGCAAATATTGATTCCAGTTAGCTCAGCTGGCAGCTGTGAACATGGATGTTACCCAGAATGCCTTTGACAGACAGTGACGAACAGGATGCGGTCCGGCTCAGCATTGGCTTAAACAAGTGCCATACTTTTGCAATATGATATTAGGATTAATTTAGAGCGCTGGAAACAGGAATTGTTATCAGAAAAAATATTAAGGTATCATCCCAAGTGATGCAGACATGCCAGATTTCATTTCGCTGTCAGCATTATCTGTGTATCAACTTAACCCCTCTTTCTCACACAGACTTGAACGCACCCATGTCTGATTTATTTCTCTTGTGGAAACGGACTGTCTGATAAAAGTAGCTTCACAAAGGTGTTGGGGGATGCAGGAAGGAAAGGTTTCCTCTCTTTCAGCCTATTCTTTTGGGCGTGCTGACATATCGATCTGAGAGCGTTCAAACCTAGGCAAAGGCAAAGACGTCTGTGTCCGTTCAACTCGCCATGTACCCCGGTTCCCATGGCAACCTGAGGCTGTGCGTGCTCCTGTCTCCAAGCAGCCTGCAGGTTTCTATCAGTGCCTGAGGTGTGGTAATGTTGTGTGGTTTCTCTCCATCCATCCATCCTTCTCTTTCTGTCTCTGCTCTCCCCAAAAAAGCAGAGTGGGCACTCTACTGAGAAAACCGCAGTCACGATTTGTCTCTTTTGATTGTTAGCTACCGCACTTTCTATGTTAGGTGAACAAATACACTGAGGTGGAGGGGATTTTGTATGAGGTGACACTACTGACTGTACATCATTTCAGTATTTGGGCCATGCTTCTTTTCCACCTCATTGCAATTTTGTCCATGCTCAAAACATTTTTCTCTTTCTTTTTCTGCTGGTCAAGCACAAAACAGGTTGTGACAAGATTAGTTTCCTGGAGGAGCTGCTCAAAGAATGAATTTCTTGCTGGTATTCAACATCGGTTCTGTCACTAAAAGCTGAATTCACATTTTGACTACATTTGTCATAAATGTGTGCACAGATAAATAATGAAACTTTAAAGGAGCACCTCTATTATTCCACTTCAGCCCCGTGCAAAACAACATCAAGCTAATGTGACGTGACTGAACAACTTTGGTTTCTGTTATTGGTGGGTGTAATTAACTCATCTCACCTGAGGGTGCAGGCCCCATGAATTAATCACAAGAAATTGTGGTGCCATGATGCATTTGTTGCCAGGGCAGAACGGTACTGCAAGAGCCTTAAGCTGAAAGCAATAAACTACAACAATTTATTGGTTTACTGTGTATTGTGTATATAGTAGCTCTGACCATCATTTGGCTGAAACAAACACTTGAGCACACCAAGATGCACCACCAATTTTTGCCTGGCTATGAAATCGATACTTGCACCCAACACAGTTACACACATAGCCCCAAAGGTTCGCCTCACACTTTCCTCGTAAAAGATTTTCAGCACATTGGTCAGTGCAGTATAAAAGAAAATGGACTGAAGCACAGTCTGGGCCATTTTGGTCGGAGAACAAAAACACACACAGGTGCTTTTAAGACAGGGCAACAATTGTACGTGGATACAATAAAACGTCTGTCATCTTTGGAGCGCTGTAAAAATTCATGAAAAATGGAGGTTAGTGCTGCAATGTAACTGTACAATAATAGTGGAATAGTAAAAGTTGGAAGCAAAGGTGGCACACCAGTGAAAATGCATTTTTTTATCTTAAAGACAGTATAAAACATGAATTAATACATGTATGCATGTATACATGTAATACTTGTTTCCCCCAAGGTTATTTAAACTGAGTTCTCTAAATATTCATTATCTTTAAATGGCCATTGATGCATGTGAGATAGGAAAACATCAAATTACAAAAAATGAAAGGAGGAGAAATTTAGAATAGAATATGTGGTATTAGCTCTTGTGTTTGTTTGAAATTGCCTTTACTTTTCCTTTAAATATTTATAAAGACATAAAGACAGCATTTATATCCCCTTTATATCCCCTTAATACATAGTAAAGTCTTACAATGATGTTCCTTTCTTAGATACACATAGGCCTGCACATTTGCCACAGTACAACAAATAAGGACATAAGTGAAAAAATAATTGAATGGACTGTGTATGGATCAAGAAATGTATATTAATTTTGTTTGTCAGAAAAAGTCATTCACAAACAGCATATGTTGTTGAGACTTATGTTTGAACCAGATAGGAAAAGCAATTTTAAATATGTTTGTAATTAATTTGGATTAATTGTCATGTATTCAAATGGCTGTTTATTACAAAGTTAGTGAACTATCTGTGCTGACATCAGGAAGGCATCTTATCCCTGCTATCCTGTCTGCTTTTATAATAGTCTAAATGTAACTGAAGCTAACACTGTGAAAATACCATAGAAATGATTATGCAATAAAGAAAGGTGAATTCTGCCAAGCTCCGCATTCAATAACAGAAAACTAAAAAAGTTTAAATTTCAACCTTTACCTCAGCTTCTTTCGATACTGTAAACAATATCAGCAGTCACATTTCTCCATTACCTCTCTCTGCTCATGAGATATCCAGTTTATTACATAACTGCATACAAAAGAGTTCCTGGTAAGTAAATTGTGGGAGATGGCTAGTGTCTCTTTTGTCAGATCTGTTTTTATTGTTGTGTCTGCCTTTAGCTTTTCTTTGAAAGAAGGGAGGTTATCTTTAGAATCCAATGTCTGTGTGTTGATATGCAGGATCTTTTCCCCTCCGTCAAACAATGACATGCTCAGTTATTCCACTGATTTATCCACTGAGGTAAAATGTAATACAGTTTTCAGAAATTGATTTAAGTGCATTTCTAAAAACTGCAAAGGAATAAATGTCAACACAAGCATTTCACATGACCAAAGTAAAATCCGTTAATACCCCTAACTAAAGCAAATGAATGAGAAATGACAGCTTCAAAACAGAAACTGACCATGACATAAATATTTAATTTTTGCAGCTCTTGTAAATCATAGCTGTTCATAGTTTAAAAATAAACTCAGAGAGAAGTGAATGGAGCAGCATGGACTCAACATTGAAGTAAGTATTTTCAATCAAAGGGTGAACCATCTGCCATGTTATGTGGACTCCAGCTGCTTGGGACACAAGATACCACTATACTTACTCTTTCAACGGATGACGTTGAGCTCCCACTATGAGCCATCCTGGAAGACAAAATAAAGATAGCATAAAGTAAACATCGCTCCGGCTAGTCAATCAGTCTTTTCTCCCCGTTCAATCAATTGAGTACTCGCCTTTAGAGGCCTGAAAATAGATTGAGGTTGGCTTTGTGTGGCACAACAGATGAGAGTGCACTTAACTACACGGAGAAAATGGGCAGCATTTCTGTCCTCATCTCTGCAAATGTACATCAAGAGGGGTATGTTCAGTTTTGGTAACATTTTACTAGCGTGGTAGGCTTTTAGAGTCCATTCTCTGGCCCTCTCTCTTAACGTCCCTGCACTGGGCTTTTGAAAAACACAGCATAAATGTTTCCACATATATGAATCACAGGTTGCAATCAGAAAGACTAATATTAAGGAAGCACTCCTTAATACCGTCTGTAACATATTAAAGTGATACTTCAGCTAAAATCGAACTTGTTATCAAATGCTAGACTGTAGGCTTGAAATGTGACTGTGAAAGGTAGCAATTTCCTCCTTTGTATAGCGCAGCTTAAAATTCTCAGTTCCAATCAATTTCAAAGAAAAAAACAGAAGTTTTGTGACATTATCCTGGTCCAGGTGGATGGTTAATTATACAAAGTATGCAACTTTGACACAACAGACATGGTCATTGATGGAAGAGCAGATGTCACTGTCTCCAACTACTGTTGGTTTTATTTTTACCATGAGGTCTCATGATCCTTCCTAACATTATGCTTTTGCCAAGATGCAAAACATGCAATATCTTTGTGAACCTACCCAGAGACAACAGTCAAAGTCAGAGGCTCTCACATCTCAACAACACCTAGTGCAGATTTCTGTGACTTGGGTCAGGCAAGCTGATTGGTTAATCTAAAATCCTGTACATTTCAGCATAGCACTGCCACAAGTGATCACCTAGCAGAGTATAGAAAACTATATTCCTCTTTAAAGCACTTAATATTGTTGCCTATTTTGTCAGTGTCCCATCTGGTTGATAAATCAAAATTCGTTCATGTTTATTTTATGGATGTAGGTATGAAATTGATTTCCTATATATTTTCTTTACACTTTGGTTTGCTAAATATAACACATGGTAGCTCTGCTTTAATCTTGAGAAGCTGCAGAGCTGCAGTCTCTATTCACTAGTCATTGCTAAACTGCTAAACTTAGGCTGCCATTCACCGGTGTTTGTGCATGCCTGTCGACTCACCAAGAATTGCATGTACGTTGCGGGTTCTTTCAGCAACACAACGGAGGTGAACCCTACATGCATACAGTAGCTGACTTAGGCTTAGACCCACACCCCTGTGAAGGTAAGGGTAGGGTGCTACGGGGGGCTGTCAATGCCTTTTATTAAAAGCTTCTTTTCACATTTTTATAAATAGCATAATATGTTCATATATATATATATATATATATATATATATATATATATATATATATATATATATAGAGAGAGAGAGAGAGAGAGTTCAAGAACCTTCTTGTACGTCCAATTACTCAACTTCTGAATATGTTGATCATGCTATAGTTCCTGCAGATTGGAAAGTGGCAGCAGTAACACCAATATTCAAATCCAATTATAGATCAATCAGCATACTTCCCATTATATCAAAAGTGGAAAGTGGAAAAGCGGAGAAGTGGGTAGTCAGATTACTGATGGCCCATCTGGAAAATCTCCAATCTTCATTACATACATTACAATTTGGTTTTCGGACCCATCACTCCACTAATAGCGCCCTGTGTGTGTTAACAGAAAACATAAAAGGTATGCTTGACAAGAGTTCTTGTGTCGGGGCTGTCTTCATAGATATGAAGAAAGCCTTTGACACTGTAAACCATCAGATTTTATTATCAAGGTTGACTAAATTTAACATCTCTGATCAAGCACTTTTATGGTTTAAATCCTATCTGTCCCACAGGAAACAGTACGTGGTAGTAGATGGTGTCAAATCTCCCTGCCTAGATTCTGCAGTTGGGATTCCACAGGGGTCTATACTCGGGCCGGTTCTGTTCTCTCTTTTTATCAATAACCTACCAAATTCATGTCCAAATGTCTTTTCGCAGATGTATGCGGATGACGTAGTAATTTATACTCAAGCAAAAACTATCCAACAAGTAGCTGCTGATCTCACAGTGGCTCTATCCTATGTGCAGGACTGGCTAAAGGATTCATGTCTCATGTTGAATACCAGAAAAAACTGTGTGCATGTATTTCTCAAAACGCCACATCAAAATAATCAGATCAAATGTCTTTCTGAATGGAGTGGAGCTTGAATTGGTCTCAGAATTTAAATACCTTGCTTTTTTTTAAAATTACTTATATTTTTTTAAAACCTTTAGATGTTTACGTACTTGATACTAAAAGGATTGTGGATAGTAGGAGGTAGGATGGAGTATCACTTAAAACTACTACTCTCTCATTCTACTATTCAGGAATGAGTTTAAAATCTCACTTCAAACTGATTTGCTTTTGCTCCAGAATTAGAAAGGTGTAACAATTATATGAATTCTGAGTAGTATTACTGTCATAGTAAAGTAACAGCATGGCATTCAGTACGTTCAGTGATGGCTGTCATGGAGATTAGCTACATCAGTAAACCTTAATACCAAAAAGGTAAAATCCAACACCATGACATGGGATTGTAGCAGATAAAAAATAAACACACAACAGTCACTTCCTAAACTGGAAGTACATGCAAAATAATGAATGTATTCATTTAATGCATTACTGTCAATGAAATTTGCAAATAAATGTAAAATATAATTTTCAGCTTCATTACAAAAATATGATCTTTGTTTTATAGCTTAGCTCACTGTTCAATAAGGCCTCAATTTGCTTCAAACTAAATGCTTATTGGATCATTGAACAACGTCTGAAAAACCTCTCCTCCCACACTTTTCTTACAGAGATCAGGCAGGCTGCGTCTGACAGTTTTCATAATACCAGAGCCAACAATCAAACAGTGGTTGGCCGGGCGTGCAAAGGTGAGAAAGTATACAAGGTTGGAGCTTCTCTCTCAAGGTCTCTTTTTTTCATTCTTCACACAATTTCATCACTTTCTGTGTGTTCTTCTTATTGCAACACCAAGAATGCCTACAAGGAGAGACTGCCTAAAAGTGTGAACCATTTGTGTCCCTGTTTGAACGATTATTGCATCTCTCCCCTCAGTGCCTTTGAGTGTGGCTGTTGGGCACAGCTATAAACACTTTTGCTTTTAGACATATTTGTACGACACGTTGTACTACAGTGAACAGCTTATAGTGATTACTGTGATCAGTTATCTTATATGGAGCAAAAAGCTTGAGACAAAATATTTCCTACACAAATTCAGTTTAAATAATGTGCTTATAGTAATCAAGTACTCCACTAACAGAGTGTGTTGTGGGTCTTTTTAAACATGACAACATATGGAAAGCATTTTTTTTAATGAATAAGAGTTTGAAAATAATTATTTTCAAACAAGCTGTACTATATTTTAAAACAGACAATAAAATTCAGGAAACAGCGAAGTTGTCTATTTCATTACTTTATATTCATAATAATAATTATTATATAAATGTCAATTAGATGGTAATCTGCATTATAAATAAAGAAGAAAAAAAAGTTATAACCAAATAAAAAATTCTAATAATAATCAATCTGACCCAGATAGGCATGATCGTTGTAATAGTTTTCCACTGTGCACTCCACTTTCAAGCCTGCCCCAGCTTTCAGTGCACCTAACACCTATGGTTAGTCTCGTAATCACTGAATGAGACCCCGGACTTCAGCAGTTGCTTCCTCATGACTGTGCAGGTTTTCATATTTTCCAGCCTGTTTTGAGTTTTTAAGTGGCTGACCTCCATCCCACTCATGTCACGTTCAGCTGCGTACTACTAATCAAAGGTCATGGTCCACAACAAAAAGGACAATGTTATCCACAAATAGTGGAAATTATTCTGTTACGAGCTCTCCAGACCTCAGATGCACATTAATATCCTTTCCAAGAATTTCACAAACAGTTGAGATGAGGACAGGAGATGTTTGAATAAACTAAACTTCACTACACTTTTGGTCCAATTAACAACAGATGGTAGGAAACATAAAATCATCACACCAGTACATACATGAGGTCTGAAAGACACAGTTTCTGATTAATTACAATTCTGAAATGCCCATGGGTGTGATATGAAAACATGCATGCCTCAACAATTTTTCTTTTTAAATATGTACAAATTATTGTCAGTCCTGTTCGCCATCTGCTCATCTGTAAATGTTCTGAAATACAGGTGATCACTGTGGGGAGCTAACAACATTCAGGACAATGTATTAGAACAAGATAAGACCCAATCTTGCACAGTTGATTGATATTATCTCTATTGCGCCAAGTCATGCTCTCCACAATTCAATTTGAAGAGCCATCCGAGTCACCTTCATGATGAATTTACACACTTTACACAATGCAGTGAATCACTAGGAAGGGAAATGGATAGATAGGGGAATATCAGCGGACATATCCAGAGTCTTCTTTCTCCCTGGTTTGTAATTGGGAGACTCGGCTAATTAAGTTCCCGGGCAGTCGATGACGGCCGTTGCTGCTGCGGTTCTCCCCTTCAGATGTTCAATAAAGAGTAAGGGGTATTAGAGCCATAAGGAATGACACAAAGCTGGCTATTCACACATAATTGCTCACCCAGGGAGGAAGCAGTGAGGCTGGTGGCCTGACGAACGCCTGAGGTGTCAGTTCCTGTCAAGATGATGAAGCTCTCCAATGCCCCCCGGCCCTGCTCTGAGACCCCAGCAAGGCCCAAATGGAACGTCAATTTTAACTTTATAAATCCAAAATTGATGAAACATGAGGTGGCTGTAACTTCAGACTAAGCCTTAGTTAGGTTTCTTGTGCAGAGGCCCTTAACTGGGGCTTTCCTTGGATTTATTTATGAAGCCAATAAATCTGCGCGTCTCTGCAAAAGGAAGGTTTTGTTTGAAACAATCATCCAATGTTCAGAAGCATCTTTTAAAGCTTCATGATTCAGCACACTCACTCTGTGAAATTCCATGTAAACCATCCCATCAGTCCCATATATGTGCACATTAGAGGTCCTGTTTTTTTTTCCCAGAGACACCCTGAAATTGCATTTAAATACTAAAGCAGATTCTAAATGACCGTTTGAATGCATGTTGCAGGAACTGCAGTGGTTAAGGTTTAATTAAGAACTAATGTTAGTGTATTAATTTTAATTAAAGTAATTAGTATAGACTAGGCTACTATAGCTTACTGCTAGTAGGCTACAATATTAATTCCAATTGGACAATTGTTGTCATTCATTAAATTATTGTGCAACTAACTTGTCAATAATCATAACCATTTATGCAGAAAAGGTTCAACAATTTAAAAGTTTGCTGATTGCTGATTGTCAACAAGTTTGTCATTTTGGGTAAAAAAAGTGGTGGGGACATAAGTGTTCAGGGTTGGACAATACACTTGGGTCACGAGAACAATGCAAGAAGATATTTTAACTGTATTTTGTAGAAATATCTGATGGTGAAGGTTCTGGGGGTCCTCCTCCAGAAGAATTTGAGCATTAAACTCTTAAATTACTCCATTCTGGATATATTTTCAGCACCAATTTATGGTGGAAATGTCTTTATTTATATGAAGGGAAACACAAAATGTCAGGTGGCAATACAAAATATAAAAATAGAATATAATACAGTAATCAGTGGCTTGTTTTTTAGCTTAAGTTACTTTTTTTGGACAATGCACATTTGTTTCTCTTATATTTAAATTGCATTGCATGTTTTGTTATTGTGTAAACCTTTCTTAAAGCAGTCTCCTTCGTTGACGAGCTACTTTATGCACACAGCTGCATGACAGGCACCTAAGCTTTTTTCATGAAAACAGGCTGGAAGTAGCAAGCAAGCTGGAGGTAACTGCTATTTTATAAATTGGTAAACAATTAAGGCTAATCTACTAAAACGAATACCAAAACTTAAAGCAATTTAAAAAATTTTAGCAATTTATGCAATAAAGTGATGTAAAGCTGGCAACCTACACACTTCTCAGCTTGACCTTCTTCTTCGGGTTTGGATCAGTTTTCTGTTCTGATCTCAACAAGTCTGGTCATCACTGAGTAGACACCAAACAGAGCTATCCTAATATTAAATGTAATATAACAAAAGCTATTTTCATCAACCCTATCAATTACTAATGAAAAAATCCTATTTTTAAAATATTTATTTGAAATACATAAGGACATGTGTCTTAAATACTGCCCATCATGCTTAGAGGGATATTTGGCCACCTACAAGAGTCTACAATTAATGTCATTAAGATAAAAATAAAAATGTATTGTATTGTCTTCTTTTCTTATTCTTTTGCCTAGTTTTACATCTATAACCATGTCTATAGCCCTTTCTGTCCAGGTACTTTTGCCCTTTATGCAAATCCTGAAAGACTGTAAGCAAGGATCTTTGGGCTCAAGTCAAAGTCGACATATCTTATACCAAAACCATGATAACCAAGTCTGACATAGTGACAACCTCAAATGACATAAATGTTGTGTAGTCAGAGCATACCTGAAAACACCTGGATTTACTTCTAATCAAGGAAGTAATGTAAGTGATTAATTGTCTTTTGGCCATTTAGGAGGTAGCCCTCATTTGGCAGCACAGAGGGTGCTTGTCCCGAATAATTTGGCCCACATATCCCTTTATGGAAACGCATAAACATGAACATTTTTGGTTACTTTTTATATCTCTTAGTGAAAAATGTGCTTACTCATCAAAATTCAAAAAGCAGAAAACTCATAAGGACATGCTTTTACCTTCTTGATTCCATTTATTATAAACTATACATCTGACAGGTTGCAGGATTTCTTCCTCATTTTCCAACGCCCTCTTGTCCATTATCCTCCTGTCTTGACGGTTATGCTCATCCTCTTGGCGCATGCTTGGACCATGTCCAAAGTGCAGTATTTCATCAATACTTGTGGGATATTATTTAATATTACATATTAAAAGGCCGATATAAAGCAAAAAACTGCCTTCAAATGTAATAAGAAACAAAACTGCATTTGCTGCACCCAATCAACTGCCTCCCTTGACAACTTATTTTGCCTGTGCATGCCTATAGTGCTGCATGATGATATAGTGTACAGTGTAGTAAAAGCTTTTACTTAAGCTTTTTAGCTTTTACTCCTTTTCTTCTGGCAGTACTTGCAATGGTATCTTTAAATTAACAGGGGACTGATTACACTTATAGTACACGCTCAGTTCACTTCTCTGACATACAAGTCATCAGACATACCCCAGCTTCCCACAGGGGTGCATTAAAATTAGAAAACAGACAGGAAGATGGACTAGCCAGGGCCAGACGTAACCTAAGACGACATGGATTCACATCTGGTACAGAGAAAGCTGGCCACAATTCCTCTAGAGGGGAAAAATGAAATCGGATTAGAGTTTGAGTGATGTTGGAGCTGTAAGATAAATCAAATCTGAGCAGGGGAGTCACTTGAATAAGGTGACAAATGACCAACCATGACAGACAGTGCAGTATTTTAATATCCTTTAGTTAATTTATCCAGGCCCTGAGCACAACCCTTGGAAACCTTATTATTGTCACTGAAATGGACTTGCCTGGTGACAAAAGGATTTAACGAGTAAAAAAATTCTGGAGAAAACATTTATAAACCAGCGCATAAGTCATACAAGGGAAACAATGAACACATTTAATTGTGTAATTGTGCACTAGGGTCCGTAAGACAGTTGTCTCAGGTCATTTAATAGATGAGTGCTGGCCTGTGCAAGCATCGCCTGTGTCCATGTGATGAGATGCCAGTGGCTGAGTATGTCCTGACATGATTAAAGAAAATACCTTACAGAGAAACATCTGTTTGGCCGGCAGACATGTTGTCACCCAGATGAGGTCGAAGGAAGGATTCTTGGGAGATTAGCATCTGGGTTTTTAATTTAGAAAATCTCCTCCTCCTCTCAACTTCTATCAGTTTAACTATTTCTCTTTTTTAATTCTACTCTTTCTTCCTTTTCCCCTCTAATTTCTAAAGGATTTTTTAAAATCTGCCATTAAGTCATTCTTTTTTGTTAAAGCAGCACTTATCACTGTGTGTTTAACCAATTTTGAGTGTTACAGTTGATGATAAAAAAAAACAAAACATAAATGATGATGATGACAACAACACAGAAGGTGGCAATAATCACTATGTTGCAGTGCCATTAAAGGGTTATTTAGAGACAAGAACAGGCTAAATGTAATCTGTGTTTTACTCAAAGGGGAAAACCTAATGAGAAAATGGGGCTTATTGCTGAGGGAATGAGATGTGGTAATTACATTAAAACAGATAACTCTTTATGCATCAAGCTCCAACTGCACACAATATAATAGTAATACTCCATGGAGATTAATGCTAGAGAAGATAGGAAGTGCCACATGATTGATGGGATCATTAGTTTAGCTTTTACATGGGAACACAAATATAGTCTGACTTTAACGTAAGAAAAATGAAATATGATGTTAGTTGTGGGAAGACAAAAGGCGGAAGGGATCCTGCACAGGTTAAAAAGTATGGTATGTTCCTCAGGGTAAATCAAGTTATTATCAGTAGAAAAGTGATTTAAATGTGAATAAACAGCTGTATAAAGCTTTTAGTGAGGGATGACTGGCTGTGTTTCAAATTAAATTAAACTCTGACTGACTAATGACTAAATGCATTATTATCCGGCATATCTTCACTGAAAGCTTTTAACAGTTTATTTGCACCAGAAAGCCTATTTACGTGTCTCTATTGGTATGATATCACCTGTATTTGACATTTATTTATCTAACAGCCCTCACATGACACAGTGGTGATGCCCTGTCATACCACCAGCAGCATTCAAGTGTCAGATTCCATAAATGCAAAGTGATAACTTGACAGACGGTGTAATTACTTGTTAACAAGGGTGAAGGAGGGGCTGAATATCTGGCAAACACACTCCTCCTTATCCTGCAAGGTGAGGGACATAAAATGACCTCTGCTCAAATCAGTTGCTGTGGCAACACAGATAATCTGCATAATCCTATCTGATTTTTTCTCTGTTTTCTCATCAATATCTTTGGTATTGCTGGGGTGTTTCTGCACTTGTCAATCGATAACTAGTGCTCTAACATGTTTCTTGTGGATTTTGTATTCATACAAGTGACATTCTTTTTTAATGGTCTGATTTATTATTATTATGTAGTAGTAGTAGTAGTAGTATTATAAGTAGTAGTATTAGTATTATTATTCATGCAAAAATACAACATAATTGAACAGGACATCAATATACCAATATAATATATATTGGCCTGAATATTAGACGACCCTAATTATAAGACTGCTTCCTCCACCCATCCTTCAGCCCCCACCCCCACACAGTTTTGCGAAATATGTTTTTGTAAAAATGACATGAAACACTTTATCAGACTAGTCCTGTTGGGAAGTTTCCCTAATTGCAAGTGTCTTAGCCTTTTCTTTCCTAAAAGTTAAATATGATATAATTTCTATAAATCAGAAAGGAAATGTAAACATTTCTGTAGCTCGTCCAAGTATGTTTCAAGTGCAGCTATTTCGTCATGCTGTTAGCATTTTTCAAAATGTCTGATTGGGTAAGTCATAGTGATTTTCAGTGACAAGGTAAATATCAGCTGCTTTAAAGATGCTTTTTATTTTGTCCATTTTTGCATTATAGACCTTCCACTCAGTTTCAGTGGCAGTGAAACGTGTTGCATGAGAGCTAAGGGGAACTAACAGTCAAGTGATTATCATCTATGGGCTCTACCACTACAACCACTACAAGCAACACCTTTCACGTTACACATAGCAATTTCATCCATTATTCATATAAAGATATTGATTACTTTAGCTTTTATGTGATATTTCCTTTATTTTTTGCCAAAAGCAGAGAAATGGACAATTTTTCATATAAATATGCCACAGATTTATTTTAAAGTCAAACCATGAGACCATCAGCCAGATTGGTGGCTGGTGTGCCAGGTTCAGTTCCTAGCTTTAGGCACGGCAAATATTCAGGATTAGGATCAGCACTCATGTGCCCGTTAAGAATGATTGCGTTCAGGAAAGGCGCTTTGGTTTATTGAACACAGGGATTTATCTGATCCTCTCAGGCAGCTCAGATCGTTTAATGCTGCCTGGCTTTTCCCCAAATGAATTCCTGTGATTAGACATGGCACAGCCCAGCCTATCAACTCCAATAAAAAGGAAAGGCAGTGAGAAAGGTTTACATAAGTCGAAATTGTTATTGTGTCATATTTTATTATTGAGAGTGAACAGGATGAGCCGGAAAATACTGTAGTAGGAGATGGTTCCAGTAATCTCAGGTGATATTTACCTAACCATGAGGTGAAGAGAGGTTCTTTTACATGGTCCTTTTCTGTATAAAAAGCCAAAGGTTATCCCAAGGTTTACACAGGATTATCATATTATATACTAACGTATTTATTCAGATGGTGCAAATGAGGCACAGTAAGACAACAGGCTGAAAGGCAGTAAAATATGTTATCTTAAGATCGCACGCATTCTTGTGCAGTATACTGTGTATTCCCATCTCAAAACATCTCTCTTGAGCGATGTGTGTTGTGTGAAATTGCCTGACATCATCACCTTTGCAACAACGCAATAACCCCCTTCACTTAATATATATCTCTTTGCAGAAAGCAAATATCCATATTTTCTAGAATACTGAATTATTGCTTTGACAAATAATGTTTTTTTCCTAAATTTAATGTGGATCACGATCAGTGAATATAATGAATATTTCTGTTCAGGGACTTTAAAGTAAAAAAGCCATACAGCATTATGTTGGATCGCATTGGTGCTGTGACCAGATGTTCCTCCAGTTGTGAGGTTGCTGCCAATGTGGTATTCAAGAGAGAAGCATGATATTTTCTAAAGCACTGAAGTTGCAGCCAGCAACACCTGTGATGACAAAAGTCTGCAAGTTTAGTTTATGGTGTTAAAATGGTTGCAATGTTTTACTTTTTTCACATCTGCTGCTTTGAAAACAATCTCTATAAAAGCCATGCTTGTGCCAGGCCAAAGTCAGAACCTGTGGAATATCAATTGCTGTCTGCAGGTTATGGTAAATTTACACTGAATACTTTTCCAGTGGTATTCAGTCATAATAACAATGGAGGTGCAGGGGTAACTGTTTGGATTAGCCTGATATTCAAAGCAGCTGCTGCAGATCAATGTACTAATGCTAATCTATGAAAAGTGCTTTACATTAATTATCATCTTGTTTTTAGAGTTTTGTTTTATGTTTGTATACATTCATATAGTATAATATGTTGTAAAAAAGATTATTCTCAATTAGATTTATAGTAGTGGTGTAAGGCATTAAGCTGAGCTCCATGGAATCAACTATTAAAGGTTTTATTGGATTATTTGCATAAAGATTCACAAACTGCTGCTTAGTTTTACTAAATGTTTGTGCTCAAAGACAAGGTCAGTATCGTCTCTTAATGCCCAGCACAGAGATGACCCTGGGGAAATCATTTCAATAATAATGTGTTTCAAAGATTATAAAAAAATAGAGCTTGTGACCTTGAAAAAAATTCAAAACGACACATTTCAGTGCTGAAACAAGGATAAAATAGTGTAAAAGCGGAGCAAAATGAAATTCAAAGCAATATCTGTTGTTTCTATCTCCCCTAATAAGATACATTGTCTCTATGGTTGTTATGAGACAGATTTAAAAGGTGAATGTTTTGTGTGCGAGGCATCCATGATACGCCTGAGAGCAATCTCATTGTCTTGCTTGGCTAGCGTGAATGCTGAGCTAACACCAGGGCTGTAATCTATCACCACAGAGATTGCACTTGTTCCAGCATTGTTTTACAAGCTGCTGAGGACTAGGGAAGATAAGCTTTATCCTGCCCTCACTTTCTGTGTGAGCCTTTGAAATCCATCTGTCAATAAGATAGAAACAGTGTGGAATGGAATACCATGCCTTGGTGCAATGGCCAGTGTTGCTTAAGGGTGTGGTGGAAAGCCTATCCAAAGTGAACAGTCATTTTGTAGCTCTGGAGATGTTTTGTACTTGAGAATACACTTAAAGATGGAGCTTTTGCAGGACAAAAACACGATCTGTTCTTATTAGGTTTTTTCCAAAATATTGAAATTGAGAAGCAGAACATTTAGAAATTGACATTTTTGGACCTCTTTCTTAAGGTTTGAGTTATCCCTGATCAGTGTATTGTAATTAGAATATCTATACAAGATTTCCAACGGGTGAGCATAGCTGGCAGCAAAATCTCAACTGGGAGAAAACCCAAAGTAGGGCATCTCAGTTTGAGTTTTTTTTTTAAACCAGCCCCACTTAACAGTGTTGTCTAGTTGAGTTTTAAAGTATTCTTTCATCAAACTATAATGGAAACATGAGGTAGAATAGAACTCTTTTCTACGACGCAATAGTTTCTGTGTGTGTTTTTGTTCCTTTCATGATTCCAATCACTCAGTTTTCAAGTTGTGTATATGCAAGAGCAGTGATTACGAAGACCACTGCTCAGCCTGAGGACCAAGGTTTCTTATCGAGCGTCCTGCTGAAATGCCCCTCAGGATATTGACTCTTAACTAGCTCCAGATGTCCTGTAGCTGAATCTCATTAATAATATTACCCCCTTTGAACACATCTAAGAGAAAAGCAGTCTGGTCTTGCAGGCAATTACATTCACAGTGGACGATTATGCAGCATGTGACAAGTCCAATGCTAAGTGCCAATGCAGTAAGTACTGTGTTATTATGTAGGGAAAAAGAAATGGTGTGCGGTGTTGATAGCATGCTGATAGCATGTCCAACATTCTAACCAGTGTGTAAGGGTGTGCTCACGTTATTCATGCTAATTTAACCACTTTCTGGTATTTTCCTCAAGACCTCTCTTCTATTTCTTATTTACATGGGATCAGTAGCGTCGTAAGTTGTCAGGAAATATGCAAGAATTTGCTCAACTTCAAACATTTTCAGCTGAGACAATATGTGTTCACGTCCGCATCGCTTCCTTGCATTGACTTTTTGTGTAATCATGCCCCCTCTAAAATCTGCTTCAGCTTCAGTGTAAATATACCTTCGTAACCATTGTTAGCTGTTTTTTTCAATGTAAGCATGTAACCAAGCATTTTAGACTTGTTATATCATTGCAGTTTTCACAGGTGGATATTGTAAGAATAATTAATTTTAAAAAACCCTTAGGATTCAATGTAAAAAATTTTGTAACGGAAGACACTCCGAGGTTATATAAGTGACCTTCCATGATCAAAAAAGTATGGATACTGATTATAAACAGATTATCAGTTATTCAATCACTTTACAATTCTTACCTTCCTCTGTATCACATAAGTCATCAAGTATGTGCTGGCTTTATCGATTTTACCTTATTTGTTTTGTTAGCTTGTTTTGAAACATGCAATCCAGTCAGTGAGTGTCTCCTTGTCAGTGAGGATGATATCTTTGGCCTTTTCATTCTACCGCCTCACTGTGAAGCTAAGTTATTGATGAGTCCATCAGCTTGATGCTGTCAAATGGCAATCTATACTCAATCCTTGTTCACTCTCATCTCACTCACAACTCACTCTACTCCACCTCCATAATCCTGGATTTTAATTTGCGCAGGAAGGAGCGTGCTGACCAGATGAGAGACAGCAACTGAAAGGTTCTCACTCTTTCAGACAGTGCTAGTGGTGAGACTTTATTGGCAGCTCTCGCCCGGCATTTGAGAGCTCTGAGCGGTGGATAAGAGGTTGAAGGGAGTGGAGGTTCACTGCAGCTGGAGAGCCTGAGCAGGAGGCTGAGGGTCAGAGGACACAGTGGGAATAACTAGAGATGAATGGAGGAGAGAAAAACAGCCGCAGAGCAGAGTGCAAGGCTGTGTTTAAGCCTGAGGGGGAGGTGGAAAGAGGTATATATTCTCAGAAGTGAAGGTGTCTTTCTTTAAAGAGGGAGTCACATTGGAAGCCCAATATGACATTTTTTACAGTTAGGAGTTGTCAACATTTACCTTTTAACTCTCATGCTCTAAGGCAAGCAGGAGGTTCTTTTTACTTTACTTTTACTCTGAAAAACAGCTTGTCTAGTCCACTGGAGTGTGTTACTGCTGTATTATAAATGTTTTTTAGAGCAGATACATGAGCTTTCCATTGTACTGAGTGCCATGTGCAGTTACGCCTGCATAATGCACATGCACTGATGGATTTGGTCAGGTGTGTTTGTTTGAATGGCTAATGATAGATCTCTGACTGAAACGTGCTTTTCAAGATGTATTATATTATGCATAATTTTAATGAAAGCCCCAATCTGCAATTTTTGACCATATAATTTAAATGTATTTACACAAATAAAAAAAGTCTTAATCACACGCACAACTGCCTTTATGTGTGTTTCTCAATCAAATGTAATTCAGTTTCCTGCTGAAATTACAGATGTGAAGATAACACATCAACATGGGAGTCTAGTTGTTTGTTAATAAAAGTGGTAAAATCACAGATTACTGTTTTTCAGTCCAAGTTTGAAGTCATTCAAGTTTATGTTAAGCCACCAGTCTTCATAGGCAAAAAGCAAGTCAAGTAAGTCTATGAAGTGTTTTACATAACTGAGATATTTAAAGGAATAAGCCTTATAAACTTATTTTCAAAGTTTGAGACAAGGCATACTGGATGTTTCTGGAAGTGTAATTATTTATTTTATTACTAACTATCTTACTTACTTATTTACTTAGAAGGGACACAGCACATTAATGAACATTTTAGTGTAAATAAACCATATTTAGCTAGAAGGTTATTTTTCATGTGTCGTCCCTGGCAGGTCATTACAATACAAAAGTCAATAATTAGACATATTACCCATTTAAAAAGTAGGTACATTGTTTTAATATTACTCTAATTACTCTATTTGCAAAAGTAACATGTATTTTTGTCATGATCACTCATCAGGCAACCAGCTGAGAGTCCAAAACGTTCTCTTACAAAAAGATAAAATTTAGTGGTGGGCCGTTATCGGCGTTAACGTGCTGCGTTAACATGAGACTCTTATCGGGCGATATAAAAAATATCGCCGTTAATCTATTCTCAAAGTTGGGTTGGGAGCTGGGTCTATACTACGCAAGCTATGATGACTTTCACCTTGATATTTTAGCGCAGATGTATACCTAGCCGAATTGCACTGTAGGGGGCGAGAACAAGTCTTCGAACCTGTGTGTTTGCCTACTGTGAAATTACCACATCAAACGTGACGTGCTAACATGGATTTACCTCGGAGGTCGGAGCTGGGAATGACGTCACACCCGAGTTGACGGCGTTCCAGTTACAACCTCGCTCGGCCAGCTGTTTGTTTACAACTAGCCAGGTTAGTTATTGATACGCCGGTTGATTAAAAAACGCATTGTGCGGTATTTACTCACACTAACTGTAGCAACACGTCCACAGACAGCTGTTGGGCAGCACTTTGTGTACGAACATTTCTGAAGCTGCCGCGTTTGCTTCTTGGAAAAATTACTTTTAAGAAGCTTCCCAATGGAAAATTCGACAAGACTAAGGTTGTTTGCACCTTGTGCAATGTGGAATATGTTTACTGTAGGAGTTCTTCCAGTCTCAAGTAGCCTACCACCTAAACGCAAAGCACATCACACGCTACACACAAGTACATCTTATTGAACATTTTCATCACCAATTATCATAGTAGAACAGCTTTCTCAAGCAGTTTGTGATACATTTTGGAAACAGGAGATGAGCCCCTGGTCTAATACGCCACCTGGCTTGAAACCTGGCTTGAAATCTGGCTTGAAACCCGTTCGCATACATATTCTGAATGCCTTCGGCAGAAATCAAATGAGCCATTTTAATCTAGATTCATTTCAAGATTACAGTGAGGTTAATCTAGATTAAAAAAAATAATCTATGCCCACCACTAATAAAATTATTGTTTTTACACTCAGTTTTTTGTGTGGATTTAACAGATACACTGAAAGTTAAATTGTAATTCATCACCACATACTTGAAAGAAGTTACCACATTACTGTTGTGTTTTAGTCAGTAATTTGTCATGTCAAGGTTCTTAATTTTGTTGCTGCTGGACAAATAGAAAGGCAGTGCAACTGGCTTTTACCGTTTTTGCTGAAAATATATGCCTCCTGAGGCCTAAGAGTTTCAGGCCAGAAAATCACAACAATGAAATGGAAGACATTATATAAAGCTCCACAGAGCTGAGGAGAACTGAAAAGTTGAACGATAATTGTCTGGGGCTTCATCACTACGAACAACCCTTTTCACATCCAAGTAGTCATGTGATCCAGTGTTACTACAAAAATATTGATTATAGCCACTTTAAGCCCAACTGTCAATATTACAGCTCTATTAACATAGCACAGTGAAACACTTGTTGGACCTAATGCTAATTCATAAAGTTATATTGAATGAATCAGTTATTCACCTCAAACTATTTCATAAAATGTATTTTATGGTGAATATGATTATTTCTCCACATGGTTGATACTTGTGGCCTCTTGCATTTTGCAGAAACTTCACTGAATTGTATCTGATGCCCTTACTCTTCCGTTGCTTCATATATAGTGACCCGCCTGGCTCATAGTCTTATTGCCTGAGTTTGCTTTAGCTTTGCTGGCTTTATTGAAGTCGTCCAAGTCTGCACATCCATCTCTGGCTGCTTTTCTTGTCTGCAAAGATCTTCATGGCTGCAATCTTGCACAAGTGTCACTACAATGTGATAAGCTCCTGTTGGCTGGAAATGTTGTTATTGCTTGCAGAGGCAGAGTGATACGAAGGAAATGTCAGCTGATGCTGGCCTTTGCCGGTTGGAAAGGCCATATTTATGAGAGTATGTAAATCCAATTGCATTGTTTCTGCTGCAAGTGAAATACAATGCAATATTGAATAGTGATGGAAGATGAATGAAAACTGACCTGTGGCTAGCCTGGTGTTTCTGGGATATTTTATACCATTTGAAAAGAGAGTCATACAGAAATAGAACTCTGTTTAGTCCAATAAAGATGCAGTGACATATAATGTACACAAATTTCTTTTGTGCCATGCATCAAAATCTAAATATTCAATCTAATTAAAACTTTAGCTGCCTATTATTCAGTCTTAAACTTGTATGCTACGGCAAATGGAAAGTAGCTGACTTGTGGAAGGATGGAGTTTGATAACTCATTGATTACACATCATAAATATTACTTACTGTCCATCTTTACCCCCCAATGATTGTACTATTGAACCTAAAGATCATCAATCCAGTGACCCCTCAGCAGCCCCTTTGCTGATTCAGAAGTGACATGGCCATCTAGTAAAATTTATGGACATGTGGCAGAAGGATCTATGGTCTGCTGTGGCCTTCTAGCACAAACCCAATCAGGGAACAATACAACCGAACATAATACATTTGGAAGCAAGAGTGTTTATCAGTTGTTCTACTTTAAATTACAGCATGAGCCAAGGTACCTAAGATCCGTCAGGAGCTCAATCACGACACAGCTCTGCCTCGGCAGGAGATTTAACTCACTGCCGACTGAAAACGGATTTCATCTGAATCAATAACGCTGTAATTACGCCTTCCATACATTCCTTGCACCTCTATTCATCAGAGAAATCTGACATGTGTTCCCGTAAAACTGTCAGGGGTCTTGATTTGCAGCAAAACATCTGCTGGCTGAGGGAGGAACCTGGCCTCAGACTGTTTTGATGCTAGTTAATCTGTGGGCCTTCGTTATGATGAGTCACTAAGTGGGTTGTTTAATCCAACCGGAAATTACGGTCTGGCTCCGCTCCAAGCACAAGCCTTGTGTGCACATTTGTGTGCACATTTGTGTGCTTTTGTTTTCATAAAGAAAAATTATTAGTTGAAACAGCAGCACTTCACAGAAGACACCATTTCTGGCCATCAGCTGTCATACAGATACTATAGAAAACTCCAAACATCAGACTTAATTGTGAGATTATTTGAAATAGATTTTTTTTAATTTTGTGTGATTTATTTTTCATTTCCTCACTGGCTGGTGGTTCATGATTTTCAGCTGTGGCGGCCTCTTCCTCCTGCATACTCTGTAATTCCTCAGCACTGTATTCTGGCTCATATTAGTTGCCCTGAATGTGTGATTCCAGCATTACGCTATTAAATTTGTTTCCTTCCATATCTACAGGAAGATGTCTTGTGCCAGTGGTTGCTTTATTAGATATTGATGTATAGATCTGATGTATAGAGCTGTGAGGAGCTGCCCCTCTTTTGATCCGTCTGTCCATGAAGGTGAGCATACAAAAAATGGAATTACAATCTGTAATTTGAACAACAGCCCTACAGCAAATAATTGCAGAGCTCTGGTGCAAGCAACATGGAGGGAATTTAACCATATTTAATTTGCATATACTGTACCTCCTACATTGTAATGATACAAAGCTGGATGATAAGTTTCCCTTTAATATCCGATGCATCCTCTCTATCCCCTGGTCTTTCTCCAGTCTGTCTGACTTTTCCTCTTTCATGCTGTTTGTGTTTGAGGACTCTCCCCTACCCTACTCAGACAGTAGCTGTCTCAGTCAGTGTCTTCTTGTGTGCCTCTTTCTCCCTTGATGGTGGTAGTATTTTTTAAAGACAATTAAATCTTCAAAATCCACACACCTACATTTCAATCATGTACCGAAATTACAAAAAAGAGTTTTTAAAAAATCTAAATTAAGTCAAATCAAATGTTTGGCATACAGTAATTCAGTGGTAATCAAGTATGTACATGTGTATTTATTATGATGTTGTAGTGATTGTTCCAGACTAATTCTTAAAATTACTGTTTGCCTGGAAAACATAGCCAAAGGCTCATGTGTTTACCATCTCAACTCACAGGGGGGAGAAATACGGATTGTCACAAAGCCACTATTGTTTTTGTTTGTTTGTTTGTTTTTTGGGGGGGTTGGGGGGGTGCAAAAGGGACATTTCCCACATATGTCATAACTACTGAAAGAGGAGATTTGTAAAACGACAATTTTGAAGAAAATTTTGAAGAAAAAAGACAGGCATTTATTTCTGCTTCATTTCCTGCATTTCAAAGTCAAAGCCAGAGTCAGCTTCATTGTCATTTTCTCCACATGACAATAAAGACATACCAGATATACAGAGGAATTGAAATGGCGTTCCTCACTAACCAACCCACGGTGAAATAAAACAAATAAAATGCGCAAACAACAAACAACTAAATTAAGAACAAAAACAAAGCACTTAAAACCAAACAGCAAAGAGAAACTTTCTGTATGATATAAAAATAGTGCAACATTACCATATACAAAAACAGCAGCAAACCCATGTTTAGCGCAAAAAGTAAGATATTCTATGATATAATGGTGCAGAAAAAAGGGGGTCAGAGGGAAGGGGGTGGAATAGAGGGGAGAGAAAACTGTTCATGAGTCTGGTGGAACGAACACGGAGGAGGCTGAAAAGACTGTGCGTGGGGTGGCTGGTGTCGCCCACAATCATGGTTGCTTTGCGGGTGAGGCAAATGTTGTGCATGTCCTACAGGGAGGGAGGTGAAGCACCAATGATCCTTTCAGCTGTGTTCACTATATGCTGCAGTGATTACCTGTTGCAGTTAGTGCGGCTTCTGTCCCACACAGTGATGCGAATAGTTAGGATGCTCTCAATGGTGCCTCGGTAGAATGTGCACATGGTGGGTGTGGGGGGCTCTCGCTCGTTTGAGTTTGAGGAAGTAGAGGTCATGCTGGGAATTCTTCGACAGTGATACGGTGTTGGTGGTCCAGAAGAGGTCTTCACTGATGTGCACCCCCAGGAATTTGGTGCTACTCATTTTCTCTATAGCTGCCCCATTGATGATCAGTGGTGAGTGCTGAGTGTGGCCTCTCCCGAAATTGACAGCAACCTCCTTGATCTTGCTGACATTCAGCAGCAGGTTGTTGTCTCTGCATCACGTGGTCAAAATGCTGACCTCTTTCCTGTAGTGGGTCTCATCATCCTTTCAATTCTGCATTTCCCATTCAAATCCTTGTGTGGTTAAATTAAGGCAAAAAACTGTTTGCTTACAAAATGCCAATTGCATTTCTTTTTCCTCCTCCTTGATGTAGAATAACTCCACAATTATAAAGCCAGTCTTGGGGCACCACAATGTCTTGTATTTTGCGGCACAAATTGTTAAGAGACCACATCCTCTGTCTTACACCTTTACTCGCAATCCTATTATCTCCTTTTATCTTCTTTTATCTCTTCTTTTTCTCTTCACTGCCACAGTGAGTTTGATCTGGACATCTTGCTCCAGTCAGTGAAAAGTAACATCTATTGGTGAAGGGAAACAACCATGGCTGGTGGGTAGGGAACGCTCCTTCTTCTTGGTAATAGCTTTGGACACAGCTGTGTGCATGGCTGACTCCTCAGCACTGCCGGGCCTTATCTCCAGAAAGGAGATTAGGTTTCTGGGGGTTCCCGACGTATGTCTGTAGTTGAGAAGAGGCTTGTGAGCTGGTCCGCTGCACACTAGCCACAGATAAAATGTTTGAGGCATTATTCCAATTCCCTGTGGTTTTTGTTTACTTTGGCTATGTTGACTCTGAATAATAGTCTAGGACGTCAACCCACAATGTGTGGTAGTCGGAGTTGATAAGACACCACAGTTTTCACTCTTTTCCACTCTTCTTATTAGCCTCATTCTGTTCTCTCACACTGCTGTTTGTTTGATTTTTTACTAGACAGACATCTGAAGCAATGAAACATCTGAAACAAACCAAACCGTGGCTGGTTCACTCATCGTCCATGTGTAGAGGGTTGTAAATATAGAAACAAATGGCTTTTCCACGTTTACTCAAAACTTACTGTTTCCCTCACTCCAAGCGCTTCCTTCCTCTGCATCACGAGGGTCTTCATGCTTTTTGAATCGGTGAGAACAAAAGCAGCTCTTGACAGAGTGGCGGAAATGATGGGGTAAAGGGCTGTAACGCTACTTGGAAGATTAAACTATCCTCTTTCCTCTCACTGTGTATTTTGAGGTTTTCAGTTTTTTGGATCAAGAGGAACTTTTCAGTTCCTCAAGAATTCTAAATTAAGCTCAGTCTCTTAAGAGGCATCTTCCTTTCTAACCCACTTCCAGTCTCCATCATTTCTCCAGGACTGGCAGCCTCTGGATCCAAAGGATGCTGCCAGTTGTCTGTTACCTCCCTCAGTGAGACATGAGCCAATTCTTTTTCTTTTTTTCCCCATGACTTTCACTTGATTCCTTTTCTCCAAATGTAACTCAAAATAAATAACAAACCCCGGGTTGCAAGTGCATGTTAGGGGCTCATCTTTTTTGGCAGTGTGTGATTGCTTTCATGACTCTTCCATGCTGTGTCCTCATAACATTCATTCAAATCCCTTGACGAATTGGATAAACAAGCGATTTAGGTGCCGGTAGTGTTTTAGAGTTTGTTTTCAAAAGACAGCTGTTTGAAGAAAAGTTTTGAAAGCCACGTTGAAGAAGTGGAAGGTGACAAGATTTTGTTTACATCTTAAAACTTTGGTGAAGCCGAGGTCGACTAATTTTGGAGCAGTCTGTATTTTAATTGGCAGTGATGCCTGATAGACAGTGAGAAAATGCTGTGTGGGGGAAAAAAAAGAAAATCAAAAGCAAAATGAGAATGCTGAAATCCATTATTTAATGGGCAGAAAGCATTTATACATACAGATAAGTTGTTAAATGGCAGTAAGAGATGACAATAACAGAACTGTTATCATTTACCTTAGAATTTTTCTTTGAGGGAGGAACAAATTTCTTGACCTGTGGTACAAGTTCATGTGTGTCTCCTAGAAATTACATTTTCATAAAACTAAAAATTAAATTCACAACAGCTAATAAGCCACTTGGATTACATTTTCTATTAACATAGAGAGGAAACCTAAATGAGATGCATCTGCCACTGAACATTTGAATAAAACAATAAATTATAAATAAAAAGTTTATTGACAGCATGTTGTTTTCCCTACAATATCTGCTCTCGCAATACGATGCCCGCTTTTGGCAACACAAGCAACATTTTATGGTTATGTTTAGGCACTAATGTGTTTACATAGCCACACATCCCTATGACTACTGTGCAGTACATAAATCTAGGGCTTCCTACACTATAAGAAAAATTGCTAGGGACCATATGTTTCCACTCGAAAAACTGGCAAAGCAAATTAGTAGTATATAAAAGTAATTTCTAGAGTAAGGGTTGACATGGAACAGTATATACAGTCTGCTGAAATGTTCAACAATAGCTTTTATTGGCATACTGTTAAATGAACTAACTTCAATGCCTGCCTCACACAAAGCCCGAGTAGCAAAAGCAGCACGTTATCAGAGCAGCAGCACAGTATTATGTTTAGGTCACCCATGTTTTGCCAGTGCTCATATCCCAACCCACAATATATGTAGTGATAAATGAAATAGACTTAAAAGTGTATCTATATATTTCACGTTCCAGATACACAGACATACCGCAAGTGAAGTGCGATCCGCCGTGTGGCCTGCCTAGGTAGCGAGATTAATTCAAATAGAAACCTGACTGTGTGACATCACAGAAAGTACATTCAGTCATGGACCACTTTGCTTTAGCAACACATTTTTTGACATCTAACTTAATGTCAAACCATTCATTTCATTTCATTCAATCATTTCTTTCACAGTAGTACTACAATGACACCGTGTTGACAGCTCTACTAACATTTCCAGATTTTTTCCAGTCCAGTAACAATGATACTGCTAAATATAGCACGTATTCATCTGCTGATTTTTAATAGCCTAAATTCAAGCCCTGGAGTGTGAAGTTCTTTTGACTCTTGGGTGACATTTTTGTGAATAAAAAACTATAACGATTAATAAATAAGCCCTACAACTATTTACTTGTCACTAATGCACATCTATTCATGATCAGATATAGTGCAGGAAAAGTTATGTATATACAGTGTCAGTTACTTTAACTACACTTTGTGACACAGTAATCAAATTAGCTTCTAATTCTAATCTGAGTTTGAGGTTGTAATGCTCCAGTTTGAATCGTTAGCAACTAGTTCAGTTGTGTGGCTGAGGCTCAGGAGGTAGAGTGTAGATTGGTGGTTCAATCCCCGGCTCCTCCAGGCTGCATGTTGAAGTGTCTCTGGACAAGATACTGAACCCTGAATTGCCCCCAATGCCTGTTCTATTGGTATATGAATGTTTGTCAATGTTAGTTTCTGTTTGAGCACTTAGGTTCAGTGTGTGGATGTAATGTAGAAAGTGCTTTGAGTGGTAACAAATACAGAGCATTTACATTTAGATATGTATAAAAGCATGGTAGGCAGGGAAATGTGAGAGCTTTTGTTGGGGTTGGATCCAGTTTGTGCCAGTACAGACCACACACCAAACTAGAAAGTAATCAGTACAAAATTTAGTTTGTTTTTTAATTTTTTGCCAGCACTAATCAGGTGTCATTCATCTAGTAGAAACAAGCCATTTACAACAAGTTTTAAGAGCTAGAAGAATTTGGTGAATGTGACTTTGAAAACCTATACAAGCAAACCTCACAAAAAAGTAGGAGATTTAGGAAAATAATTCAAAAATGGTCTTTTACAACACTCATATTAGTTTTTCTTTTTCTCAGTCTTAGCATGTCTCTGACACTGTCTCCTCACAAAGGCTGTTGAAAATGAGTTAATCCAGAGGTGGCTAATTTGTCTCTATATATCATTTTGAAGACCTGAAAAGGCTCAAAGGATGCAGTAACACCCAAGTCACTGTGAACACTCCTCTCATCAAAATTGCTCACATCTTATGGAATCCAACCTGGGTAAGAGGAAACGAGAGCAGCAGGGTGTGCCAATGAGAGAAAGTCAGAGAAGCAGTTGAGGTTAAACACAGAGAAGGGTTCTGAAAGGCAAACTGAACTCACTCCACCGGGAGATCATGGAAAGATGAAATGTTCACAGTTGTCAGCAAATGGCAGCTGTCTAAAGTCTTCAGTTGCACTACAAAGATTTATGCAGGGCTCAAAAGGTGCAATGCAGAAAAAAGACTTAAATGTAGAAAAACAAAACCAAAAACCCCCAAAACTGTCTTGAGGTTTTTGGCAAATATATGATTCACAGATGCATATTTTTTGTTTTCTCTTTTAGAAAGAGGGAAGAAGTTTTCTGCAGCTTGATTTTTTTTCATGTTGTCAAAGAGCAGTCTTGTACAGACGCACAATCATTAGCAATTGCACATCAAGGTTTAGGTCCAGACAGTCTAAAGTTATGTATGTTATGATATCGATATTTTTAGCAGTTTTGCTTCCAACTGTTTGATACTGAGGACCAGATTTACATTTTGCATCTGTTTCATCTAGTTTCAGATGCATCCTGTGCCTGGAGACATGGGGGAAAAAGGAGCCTCGAAGTGTGGTTTTCCTCTCTCCTTTGTGCTTATTAATATGTGGAAGACTCCAAATAACAATTTGCATTCTGCTGGATTTCCTAGGTTCATTTGTGATGGTCGGTCAGCAGGGGCAGATTTGCTTTGGTATATTTAAGAAAGGTTGTGTTGGGGTGGATAAAATTGAATTCACCTGTATTCTTGCACAAATTACCATAAAAATATTGCTGAAATTGCATTACCACAGTATACCCTATGATTTTTTTCATTCACTCTTGTGCCTGTTCATTTTTTAGCCATTTCATTCATGAGCATTTCTATTTTAGATAATTCTGATCTATTTTACTTACCTCCAACAAATCCCCCAAATGAACTGTACAGTATGAGGGCAGCCTACAGTCACTGATTGCATAATTAGCTGCCGCATTAATAAATAAGGTGCTAATTTCCCACAGATTCTGAGAATAAATTGAATGAATATAGCAGGGTAAATTTGCCAAGTGTTTTCTGTATGTTAATGTGGGCCTGGTGATCTTAGGTTGCATTTGGACTCTCAACTCTTACTTGATAAAATGTCACACAAAACATGGCTACGTCACAGTTTTATTTCTCTCTATTGTATGTATGTATGTATGTAATGTCTTTTTTATGCTGGTTTTGTTTAGGTTTGTGTTTGATTTGAGTTATTATTTAGATTACAGACAGAAAGACTGTGCTAAGCTGACCTGGCCCTGTCTGTCTATCAAGATACAACACGTTCAAGTTTAGTGAGCTTTTAATTAGTGAGATAGCTGTTTCCCCGTTTCCATGTTTTATGCAAAGCTAAGCTATTCAGCTCATATATACAATACAAACAACTGAGGGGAGCTGCAGATTCAGGTGATAATTCTCTGGAGCTTCATCATTGTTAAAAAAATATCAATTACAGCTTTAAAGTTTGGATCCAACTTTGACACATTTGAAGGCACAGCAGCTGCAACTGCTGTTTGTCTTTTTTTGAGAAATTTTGTTAGCACAAAGTCAACAGAAATCTCTCCTGAATATCTCATTTCTTCGGGGGTAGACTTTTCTGTTTCTCTTTTTTCTTGTTGGTGAACGTGCAGTGCATACATATAGCACTAACTCTTGACCAGACTAGAAGTGAATATAAATTTTGGAAAGAAAAATACAAGTGTCATGCTGATAGTTAGGATCTAGTTGTCATAAAAATGAATTAAAGGGTAAGAGACTTTGTTTGAATTTTATCTGAGGGTTTACTTTGCATTCATCTTCAATTATTGCTCCTTTTCAAATGAAATGAGCCTGTCTCAAATATATCCTGCTTAAAGCCAACAAGACAGGGGATCTTGCCCGTACAGCCGGCTTCTGTCGGCTGTCACCAGTTAAAGTCCTCTCTCAAGCCAGTGAATGTGTTAATTTGTGCTTCATCCATAATCTACTTGTAGCCCACTGTAAGCTTGAAAGAAAGACAGTCTCAGAGGGCGACATTGGCCTGCTTCCAGTCAGAAAACCAGTGTCAGAGGAGTTGGGCTTTGAATCAACGAGGGGTTCATCATTAGGAGTAGGGAGCGAGGATGATTCCTAGGCAGGAAACAGTGTCTAATGGAATTGAGTAGTGACTGTGGCCCTATGGGAGATTATGCCACAGTCTGTCCGTAATGAGCAGCATAATGGCACGATTACAGCAGCACTTAATGACTCAGAAATGGCCACCACTGTTAGTGTGTGGACACCCTCTACTGTATATTCCTTCTCTTACCTCATTAGCTGAAGCCCTGCACAGTTACTGCACAATTTATGAGCGGTCACATTCATATAAAGCACTGGTTATCTGCTGTATGTATTTTTTCTGCAGGTACCCAATTTCTCTATCTAAAATCCCTGTTACACCAAGATTGAAACCAATATCAGTGTAAATGGCATAATCGGTGGGTCCGCTCGTAGAGGCCAAGAAAATCGGGACTTCCAGCAGCATGGACATGCATTCATATGGCACTTTTCCTCCTGGAGATGAAAAAGCAAAGGCGTCCAAAATCGTTCATTAAAAAACAATTTACTACTTGCTTCAATGGGAATTTTTTATAGGGTGTTAGATCAAAAGGCCTTCCACTGATCTGGCAGCTGTCTTTTTCTTCAATATGTGCTGCAGTTGATAAATCTTGGTGTTCATTTGTCCACTATATAAAGGTAAAATAATAGCAGAACTGTTGACTGCAGAAAGCTTGTCATGCATATTGAATTGTCTGGCTTAACTAAATTGCCTTGATGAAACTTAATAGTTAATTAGGTTTAATTTTAAAAAATGAAATAAAAACTAATGAATTCATTTTTATTATTTTAAGCAAGCAGATGGATGTATGGAAAATTACAGCATTGGTCTTTTGTTGAAACACTTAACTCATGTTTACATTTTCCTGGCAAGTAATCTCTTGTGGTCATGGGAATAAATCCTGCCCACTATCAATTGGTGTTTCCTGCCACAAAAAGGTCTGAAAGAGGAGGTCTTTGAAGGTATTACTGGAGCAAAAGAAATAGAAAATAGCCACGTGTGTATCAGTCACAGAGAAAAATACTTTAAGATTTGCAAAAAAATATTCTCTCTCATAAACAACACAACAGTTACACATTCTCAAATTCTTCATTGCAGGTGCACAAATTCTATTCCACAAATCCCAAATTAAGAAACTCATACAATCACATATTTGCTACAGGTGCTGCAGTGAATACGGTGCACTTTCATACACCTGTATTAAAAATGTGAAGTCATGGACAACATTTGCACATCCACAAATCAGAATGTGAATAAATTCAATGAGATTTGCGCGTGTAGAATATTTTCTCATAAATGTTTTTTTTGTTGGATATTTTTCTAGGCCAATAATACCTTCAGAGTTCCAAGCGGACAGTTGGGTGTTTCCTACCAATACACAAGTTCTTTTTTATTAACCATGGCTACAGTCTTTTACAAAATAGTTGTTTATGTGAGTTATTTTTTGTTATTTAGCTATGACAACTTGTCGGTCAGGAGACCTCAGTGCTATATCAGGAAGAGATGCATCTGCAGTTAGATGTACTCTGACTGACTGTTAATTTACTAGCTTAATTTAATGTGCATCTTTTTACCATGACTTGAAGATAAACAGTATATGTAATTCCACCTGAAACTGTCCTAGGTACTGTCATACAGGCGTGTGTGGAGAGTATATACTATCTATTATTGTGCAAAAATACATAAAGTACAAGTCGGAGTAGACGGCCTAATCAAAAAATAATCCTAATCAGTTTTTATGCAGTAAATAACTGACATTAAAGTAGAAGTAGAAATGAAACTAAAGGAAGTCATCATTATTATATGTAAGATGTTGCTTTTCTGTAGCACAAATACAGGTACCGGTGTTATGACTGGTAGGATTAAACACATATTGCCTTTTAAATGCGGCAGCAGCTCACTGGGGAAATCCACTTGACACCGCCTAAGGATTCTGCTCGACACAGCTAACGGGATCGGATGTTATGTCAAGCAAGGGTGCAATTTTCATTAACCTCCAGCGGTGCCATGATTTGAATGTGCCAGCCCAGCAATTAGTTGATTGTAACTGATTGACAAAGCCACTGCTCCTCAGCTCTGATGACAGATTGGAGTCAGAGAACAAGTGTACAGTTGGCACCTGGGTTTGGCCCTTTCCACACGCCCCTTCAACCACCAACACCCTGACTTCATCTGTTCTATAGTCTACTGTTCTCACAAGGGCTCTACATAACCTGGAATCAGATGCATAGAGCTCAACGCCGAATCAGGAGTCTAACAAAAAACGGGTGTAAATGTAGAAGCTCATAACTTCAAATGCACCAAAACTGGTGCTAGACTGGACCTTAAACATTAGATAATCATTTGTTGCTACAATACCAACAATACATCATACATTTTTAATTTTAGGAAAAAATTAACAAAATGAACAAATACCTCTTTGGGCATAAATTGGATGGCGGTGGCACAATGGTTAAGACTGTGCCTTTGGTGTGAGAGACCCAGGTTCAATCCCCGGCTATGACCTATCCGCCATTGTGTCACTTAACCCCTCGTTGCTCCAGAGGCGTGCAACCTCTGACATGAATAGCAATTGTAAGTCGCTTTGGATAAAAGCGTCAGATAAATGTAATAAATTAGTTATTACACCATAAGATTATTATAATTACCATTTTACCTTTTTATTGCATTACATTATGTGCAGTTATTATATTAAATGAAGGAGTTTCTACAGTCCTTCAGGATAACAATAATGACAATAATGTTTTAAGTTATGTTTAACTGTTACATGTTATTGTTTCCAAATGCGAAACACCCAATAATGTTTTTTAAAACAACTCGGCACAAATGTGCCACTTCCATCCCATAGTTTGGAAGAAGTTTCTGAGCATCATCTATGCTCCACCATTTATTAGTTGTGTTAATGTAAAGCACAGAAGCACAATTTCAAAGTCTGTTTAGTACTGGCAACGACCTTCAACTATGACATAGCAGCAGACTTTACAAGCAGTTATAGTGATCTTGTTTACAGCATGAATACAGTATTTAGTAAGTGATTTACAATAAGGGATACAATAAAATACAAGTGAAAAATAAAAAGAAGCCAAATGGAAATGCTGAAATAAGACGAGTGAAAATAATTGAAAATATTGCACACACAGAAGCAATTCATTCAGAGTTTACATCTTCCGTTGGCATACAGCTGATGTCTAGACAAAAGAGTGTATCATATTAGATCTATTTTATTGGTCGTCCATTTACACTTACCTTAGTGTCCACTAATACTACTGGTGGAGGTCAGGGACCAGAAATTATGGGGGGAAACCCATGCATGTTGCTCAGCATGGCAGCAACATGTTATAAAATAAAGAAAAGGGCCCCAGTGACAGAACTAGAAAGCTATGTACTCGACTTTCAAATCTGTTTCTAGGAAAGGGATAACGATTGGTCTGAAGGCTCTGGCAGAAGTTATTTATCATGCTGATAAGCTTCATCAATGGGCTGAAATGCGGCGTGAAGAAGCTCATCAGATGAACCTGTTTGAGCTCTCCCTGGGCGGTCACTCTCCTCTCAATGAACTGCTCAGTCAAAGGCAATTGAGTGTATGCATCACATGTGCTTTCAGGGGATGCAGGGCCTAATGTGATATGATTTGCATACACGGTGGTCAAAGACTTTCTGGCACAGGAGGCCTAGTCTAAATATAAACCACTTTCTTCCATAGTGAAATAATAGAACCGGCTCTAAAACGCCAGTCCATTTATATTCTTTCTTTGTGCTCATCGAGACATTCGATGGCGCAAAAGGTTGTAGCAGAGTCCAGGCTGACATTTGAATACACAGCCTGCTTCTCAATTATCTCCTATAGCCTCTTTTCTGCGGTATTTCACCAAACTTTATATTGAGCTTGTGCACCTCTAGCACAGCACCTGATCAATATGTTATTGCAGTATTGTCAGGGACATATCTGCCATTTAGATTCCAGCTGGGCAGCCTGACATTCTTCCCTCCTTGCCAGAGTGGGTTCTTCACAGCTGAGTTTTTGCAAAACTGGAAATCTCTGGAGGTGACATCACAAGCCTATTAATAAAGCTAAAGGTTCATTTTCTTAAAGGTTATCACTAATTTCACCTGTATGAGGATTTGCTGTAGACGCAGAAAACTGAGGTGGCAGAGTTGGTACCTGCTCTCCCTGGGAACGAGAGAGTGAACGCAGCATTAAAAATCCTTTAATTTGTTAATTGCAGTAAACGATTTCCCCAGCCAATTATCCAAATGCCACGGTGAAACATTGCAAGACTTTCCTGAAAGTGCATGTATCATGCCTCATGCATTGGTAATAGCAAAACGGGGAGTGCAAATTGCCTTTTTTCCCTCTCAGAGTTTTCAAATTGTTCAAGCTGCCTTTCCTATTTATCTTTAATGCCCACTGATCCCCTATTGTGTAAAAAAAAAAATCTTCAACAATCGTATTTCTGTCTGTATGAGCAGGAAAGCAAACATAATGGCATGCTGGGAGAAATTACACAGTGATGTAAAATTCAGTTATGCTGTATTGGCTCTTGGAAGCCATAACAAAAAATATAATTTCCCCCAGCCATTTATATATATTTCACTGCTCACTTAGCAGACCAGATTAATCTGATATGATTGTTCATTTCTAAAGGTCTGGTGGAAAGGTGGAAAGTTTTTACTTGTACCATTATTTGATCTTTTTATCATTTTTATTTTTTACAGTGTATCATTGTAAAATGCAGACAAATAGTTTCCAAAAATGTTAAACGTTAATATATTTGCATCTCTCTTGATTCTGTCACTTGAAATTCTCTCAACAACTATGCCATTTTTATTTCCTTCCATTTCATTGTACCCTTGGTGTCAAGGGCTCCCGCAGTCATATTAGCTTGTCAATGCAAGCCTTTTGATCTATCTCCTAGTTTTAAAATAAACAATTCTGAGACAGTTTCAGGTTGGAAGAGAAAATGCTCTTAAATCAGCAATAAGGCGATCTGTAGTGTTGTTGTGCGCATGCAGCTTGGCACTGTGAGAATGACAGTGCTTAGATTGGGGAAAACATTCTCATTTTTGATTTGCATCATGACAAAACATTTAAAAACCTTTTTTCTGCCTGCTGTTTACCCTGAAAGCTGTTGATGTACAGTGTGTGGGCTTCCTCCCCTCCACTGCAGGTCAATCTAATTCTGCATTTGTTATATTTGAGGAAATTGCTGGCGGATTGGAGGTAAAGTGCTTGTAGCGGGAGATCAGGATTGTGATCCTAAGGGCCTAGGGTAGACTCTGAATACAAAGGAGATTGCAGTGTCGTGTTGTTTCAAATTTGAGGTTTTAGTGTTTGTCCCATTAATGCGATAACCTCTGATCTGAACTTCAGCCTCCCTGTTGAGGGCTTTGACATTAATCTTCACATCGTTTGCTGGTGAGCAATAGGATGTGTTAAAGTAACCTCTTTGCATTACTCTGTGTATTAGTAATGTTACAAGACAGATGCAATATGAGACAATTATTCTTTTGTTTTAGGTTTCTTCATGTCTGCAACACATTTTTACAATAACCATAATAAGTGTTTTTGCTTTAAGCATCTCCCGCAGGGGAATAGTTAAGATGTCAAACAAATATCTTGGTAAAAGAGGATCAACATGTTCTCTTTAACTATTCCCATTTTAGAGAAATAGTTTAATGTTTTATGGGAAAATGGCTTACTCCTGAAAGTGAGATGAGAACTTCAATATCAATCTCATGCCTGTGTTCAGAGCTGGAGTCATGACTTATTTGGCCAAGCTCAAAACTGGAAACAGCTATAGTAGCAAGGCTATGGAGAGATTCTCTCCATTGGCTTAGATGGAGAAGGGAGAAGATCGGGTGCTTTTTGTTAATCCCAGCGTGTGCATGAAGTCACTTTTTGTGAACTGACCAATCACAGCAAACTTTCGAAATGTTGATCCCATTCTGAGACTTACTAAACTGGAGACGAACACCATGGAGACCATTTTTCTTGCGCAATGATTTAATGAATGAGAACAATGTACCAAACTGAAACTGCGGTAACTGGAACTAATATGATACAGGCGGTAAACTATATACGATACTATTATCTGAAATTATTATGAAGACACTAATATTGGCTTATTAAATTAAATCCTAAAAAAACAGAAAATGGTTTTATTTGTGAATCAGCTGAATGGTTGAATATCAATAAGCTGTTGAAATGTTACAAATAGGCCTACTATAAACACCCTGTAGGTGGACATTAAATAAAATCAATCCCCCACTGTGACCCATTGTGTCCCTGAGTAAGACACTTGCTCCCGGTTGCTCCAGAGGTGACCCGGTTGCTCCAGAGGTGTGCAATCACTGACATAGTATAGTAATTTTAAGTTGCTTTGGATAAAAGCGTCAGCTAAATGTAATGTAACACTAGTTAGTCCATAGCTTTATGTTTCTATTAAGATTCTTACCCACATTTTTTATTGTTCTGTGTTTTATTAATCTTACTTTATTATATTGTGGTATTTTATTCGTTTTTATTCATTTTATATGCAAACATTGCGGACATCCTCAATAAACAGATGCACCAATCATGCTGGTTTTGTTATTGTCTTTGGTTTTTGTGAGGGGGCGCGGCGTGAGCGAGGGGCGTGGCGTGAGCGAGGGGCGTGGCGTGAGTGGTGCTACAGTCCGCAGCCGGACGTTATTGTCAGAGTATGGCAGAGGCACATGTCGTGAGCAGGGGTCAACAGTGTTTGTAATTACTCTCACTTCCAGAAGGGGGAGACAAAAGTTCTGCACTGCAGTTTTAACAAGAAGCAGATGGTTAGAAAAAGCATGTAGTTAATTATACTACATCTACTTTGCATTTCTGTAAGAAAACTGGGGAACTCAGGCAGCATGTAGCATTTTTAATACTTCTCACCCTCAGATCCCTCTCTCTCTCCCTCTGCTTTACCATCCGTAATGAGCTAGGCAGTGGAGTGTAAGCAACTTCTTAAATAATGAGGCACTATTCCCCAGGGAGTCAAGCTGGGCCCACAACTTTAATATACCATTTCTTCATCCTAAAAATGAAAATAATCAAAATGGAGAGACTAAGGAGAAAGATACATGCAGTTTGAGTGTCAAGAGGAGCCTCCTATCTCCGTTCAAATCTGTAGTTGCCATCCCCAAATATAATGTATGAAAGCTACTTGATAGCACAAATATTTGTCAGTATTGCCCAATTGAGGGAAAGAAATGATTCAGCCTGTTTTAAACCAAAGTGCTCCACCAGGCCCCCAAACCACAGGGCATCAATTTTTCATTACATGCTGTACCGAGTAATGATGGTCACATTTGTATGTCTACTACTTTACAAATAGCACTAAATGCATTTCAAAAAGTCCCCAGCTGCAATGCAATGTAGATATACAAACGCTGTAGGTTATTTTATGGTTGGAGATAGCGGCTTGGCAGTCTACCTCAGCACTGGGAGCCGAGACCTCTCCAACTCTTCTTGGAGGATATCTCCATAATAGCCTCATTATTCAACTGTGAGCCCAGGAACACTCAGCCTGAAGTAATGAGCCCCTCACTAGTTGCTGAGTATCACCTTTTTGCAAGAGGTTGCATGGAGAATGCATCCTGATTAGAGGTGCTGTTTAGCTATTTTGTAGCAAAAATGCAATAAGGGTCATGATCTTCTTTTTTTCTAGAGCCCTAGATGCAGACTGGAATGAAATAATCCATCCAATACGGGCAGTTGGAAATCCTAAACGCTCATTATTAAATGCCCTTATGTGTTTTTCTGTCCCTCTCAAGTGACCCGACCGTTGTCAATGAGTACATGTGAAAAGTACTCCCTAATATGCTCCCACAGTCAATGTATTTTGACTTTTGATTTTTTTGTTTGTAATTGTGTGTGGGAAACAATTAATTGGTCAAAAAAAATAACAATTCATTTTTTAGCATTTACTCAAGTATTGCAGGTTTCAATCTTAAGGAAGATGTACTTTATACCTCCACCTCACTAAATTTTAGATTATAATATTTAATATAATTTTTACTTCTCTATATTTGAAAACCACAGTTCCTAATTGTTTTGCAGATCAATGTTTTAAAATATAGAACAGCTAGCCTGGCTCAGTCTGAATTCTTGCTGTCAGAATAAGGTAGGCAACCCGTTGCCCAGCCTGGCTTAGCCTCTGTGTGAGGCAAGACATGGACCAAGATCCATTTATTAACAATTTATTTAGAGTTGATGGCTTACTGGAAAATGAGTAAACCAATGATCCTTTGTTAATGATTAATATATTAACAGCTGCTTGACTTGACTAATTTTAGAAACAGAAACCTATGACATTTTATTACTTTTGATACTTTTAATACCTAATAACACTTTGCTACATTCCACTGTGGTTACTTTTTCTTATTCCATAACTGGAACAACAACATAAACATTATACTGTGAGCATTTATTTGGAATAATGGGTTCCACAGTTAGTTAACATTTAGCTTCCAAAGTTTTAATCCAAACAACAAATGAGCATCCTTAAACTGAAGGAAATAAATGTGGGGTTGTTTACTTCAAGAAATTAAAAGGAAGTCATTATCAGTGAGTTTGCAGACAGTGAATCTGAATTCATTGCATCTGGGCTATGACCAAGATGGCACCAGCCAGCCTGCTAATGTGATGCACAGCTATAACGGCATCACAGTTTAATTAATGATCATGGTTCTGTCTTTTGGCTTTGTCTAATCCTCAAGAGAATGTCACACACTGTTACACTTCCCACATGACAAGAGACGTTCAAGTCATCACACATTACATTTCTTTCCCTTTTGTATGACTTGAGTGCCAGTAATTTACCTAATCTGCCCTTACGTAATCATCCATTTGCACTCTTGCCTCTGTGTGTCATTGTGCGAAGGCCTAGCTCTAGCTGTCTTGGAGCCGTAGATGTGTAAAACCTAGAGTCCCCGCTTGCCACCTGATTCCCAGTATAGTACTAACATGACGGATAGCACCGCTGTCAGGCCCCGGGGCCCTCTCAGTCCGTGATAGATACCCTAACAAAGACTCCCGCCTGTTGTGCCTAGGGTTACCACCACAAACCTGGGGGGATCCTAATTAGCCTGTGGTTGGAACACTCTCCGACATGATGTGTGTGTTTATAATTCAAACAAAGAACACACTGTCCCACTGGTTCTCTCTCATATACTACTATCATATGCACTTATCCTATATATACATACATACATATTCAGATTTTTTGCAGTGCATATAATTATATAATGAATGTAAGTATCTATTGGTGATCAATGCAAGTATCTCTTCCTGGATTCAAACCATGTCTGATACCAACCATTTGAACTGAGATGTTCATAACACTTTCTCAGAGTAACAAACACAAAACAGACATTAAAGGCGATGCATAGATGATGCACATGTGTCTTTTCTGTTTGTTCCAACATATTTTCATGAGATAATGTGTCAATGTCTCTGGTTTTCTTAAAGTTTTGATTCAATCTAGAAAAACAAATTTAAAATTTATTTTAAATCATGCATTGTTCTAATCCATGTAAACTTGCTAGTCCTTCCCTGCCTTTGCTGCCCATTGCTGCATTTCTTGACATGTTGCTGCCACTTATTTGTAGAATATTGTGAAACCATTGCAGAAAATGTATCATGCTGTTTATCAGCACAAACAAAATGGGAACCAACTTGTAAAACAAAGTTGTCTAGCACTACTAGTGGTAAAAAAATCAACATGTTACCTTTGACTGATGTTCACATGTTGGTGTACAGCAGAGATGCTCACAAGTCTTTCAGCTTGATTCCAAGTCAAGTCTCAAGTCACTCATGGTTATAATGAATGTTGCATCACCTGCTGTGTTCAATCCAGGCTGCTTATAATCCTGCAAAGCTATAAGGAATTCTGTAACTGTAACCAGTTTATCACTTACAGAGCACAACCATGCAGCCTAATGCATCTACAACTAATGACAGCTTATAAACTACTGTAAGTCAACACATCCTCCAGACTCTGAAACCTAGTATAACATTATAAATAAATAAAGATTTATTTATTTATTCAATGTTGTAACGTTGCATGATCCACAAAAAATCTGTCACCTGTTTGCAGCCAACGTTAATTAATGTGATGGCAGCCAGCACAAAATACATTATTATGTCTACCACAAGTTTGGCAAATAAACAAACCCTCATTCGTCTTTTCATAACAAAGCTCGTAGCTAAATCAAGCTAACACTAGATGGCCAATGCTGTCCTAATGATGAATGGCACAGCAGCTGCCAGTGGTTGTTGTTCTTTCTCACGTGCAGCCGTGCGCAGCAGATACGTAGTACGCGTTACATAGGCAGGTTATAGGCAACGGAGGTAAGGGAATAACAAGCAAGCTCATGAGACGTTTTCTAAAAATAAACATTGTTCATGAGTCCCGAACCTAGAGTCCAAGTTGAGTCTGAAGTCTTTTGAGGATGAGTCTCAAGTCGAGTCTCAAGTCATTGCGTGTGTGACAGTAGTCGGACTCGAGTCCGAGTCTCAAATTCGAGTCCCCATCTCCAGTGTAGAGATCATTCTAAACCAGTGGTTCTCAACCTATTTTGGGCCAGCACCCGCCTATCCATTATCCAGCTCTCTTACCACCCAAAAAAGATGTTGACTATTTGTTCTGAATATTTTGAATTGTTGTTGTTGTTACTTTTGATATTAAGACATACTGAATGACACACAACACTTGTCGGAGAAGTCCGACAGCAGAATATCCCTCTTGTAAATGTGTAAACACTGTGGTAACAAGGCATCCACAGTGTATTCCTCAGAGAAATTAAAGCTTTTAAGATAATTTTTACAATTTTTACAAAATTTTTACAAGGTAATACTTCAAAAGAGAGCATCCATTTTCCAGAGTTTACATCCATAAATGGCATGTGGGTTAAATTTTACAGATGAAACATTGAAGACAAGAGTTACAATACAAGCCATCTTGTCCAGTCGCAGTGTCTTGCAGGTTTTAATGTTGCAGACCACAGTTTTTTTGCAAGTAGTTGAAAGTTTAAACTTGTATTGTTGTGAATCTCTGGTGTAAACTTTCCTTAAAACTTTCATCTCAACAAACTCCCCACAAGAGCACCTCAATGCCCGCATTTCCAAAATATTGCTTCCAGCACCCACAGTCATGTTGAGGGCAGTACCGCCCCCGTTGAGAAATACTCCTCTAAACTGTAATCCAATGGGACATTATGTTTGGTTTTGCGAAGTAAAGGTACCAATTTAGAGGGTCTTTAAAATGCAGTGTGAACAAAGGCCTTGAGACAACAGCTGGCATGTACAGCCACACACACACACACACACACTTACTAAATGTATGCTCAATCATGCATCTGTGCTGTCACATACACTTAACAATGCAGCCCATCATTTATTGTAGATTAATCCTCGTTCCATACAGTGTCGGGACCTGCACTTTACCTTGTTTCATCGTCATTAAAGGGAAGAGATTGAAGACCAAGGGAGTGTACGCGACGAGTTAAGACAAAAGAGCACAGAGGGGAAGAAATATCCAGTAAATGGTGATATTGCGTGGGGAGATAGGGAAAACTGGGTGAGGTAAAGAAAAAAAAATGAATTAACCTTTGACAGATGAAAGCAACAGTGGATAAGACTGGAATAAAAAAGGTGAAGACAGACAAAGAGAACAAAATGTTCCAGGTTAGATTTTAACACCTAGGTGTTCCAGTAATACTGCAATATATGATGTTAGATAATAGTGTAGGAACAAAACAGACTGTTCAAGACGGAGAAAACGACAGGATTTGAAGCGGATATATGAATGAAAGAGAGAAACAGGTGGACAGGAAAAAAGACGTGCAGGTATAGAGAGATTGAAGCTTCTTCTTTTAATGAACCCTACAGCGTCGTCGCTCCCTTCCATGCTGCAGCCCCTAGCCTCTGCCCTGGCTGTCAAGACCATGTCTGAGCTGCACAGAGCAGCAGTGACAGCTATAGCAAGCCCACTTTGAAGTCTGGAGTGCAGCAACAGGGTAGATAATGACCCCACCACACTCCTCCCACCGCCCTGTCTGCTTCCCCTCCTGGCCTCTGTGCAAGGCCGAGAGAGAGGCCTAATGAGCATACTTTTCTCAACAACTTTCACTGAAGGCAAATGCATTAATTCTTGATCCGTTTCCACCCTTTATACTGCTCAGTGTTCCGAGGGAGCAAGGGTAAGAGAGAGTCACTAATGTATGTTTCAGAAGAAAAAAATACTGACAAAAGCGGAGGAGACAGGACACAGAAGTGGCAAAATGGTCAGAGAGATCTGCATCTTTGTTGAGCAGTGTGTCAGAGAGCAAGAGAGATGCACAAGTGACTGCTGGATTTAATGATATCAAGGTAAGTGAGCTTCTGTCGCTTTCCCTAAGAGTTACGGGGTGGGGGGTGTTCTGTTATCTGGCGTAATTAATTCTGTTTACCTGCTTAAAATCGCAACCCAAGTGCCACCCAAGGAAAGATGTTGAATACTTCTTCATTTGGGCTGTCAGAGTTACAAAGAGGAGAGGTAATCCAAATGAGCTCTGCCAAGGACAGCTGCTTCATCACAATTATAACAAGGTGTCTGCCTGCTGCATCCATACCTGAGGCACTTCAAACAGGTCGACACTAATCAATCTGTAACTCTTCCTGCCAGCAGCAGTGGCCACACTTTCCTCCAGGAGATATTTGATGTTAACTAAAGTTACCGCCGTTGTTCCATTAGTGGGATCAGGTTCAATATGGCAAAATGGAACCCTTGTAGTGAAATGATTCCTCGTATAAAAAGCTTCGAGCAGATGCGTGAAAAGCGAGAAATCAAGTTATTGGTGTCAAAGCTGAGTTTAAATGGTGACAGATAATAGCAATTTTTGTAGATTTAGACGGAGCTCATTTTTACTCCCATTTCCTCCGGGTGAGGAAAAACACAATCACTGCCTCCACCACAGAAGCAACAATCATTTCATGCTTTTTTCCCCCCGCAGTTTAAACCATCTGACATGTTAGCATAATCTTCAAACAACAGGTTATCTAGGTTATTCTGTAGCTCATTTCCACGTATTTGAGTCTGTTTTATTTGTGGGAGTTTTTTCTTAACATCTGATGATGAATGGTCTGTTGTTGCCCTGAGAGATCTTTACCTGCAAGACACTGTATATCACATCAAAAGCAAACAAAACACAAACGCGCTATCAACCCTACCAGGAATTGTACCGTAGGGTCCATACATCATGCTATTTTAAGGCGCACACATTTCAGACAGAACAAATAAAACTGAGCCCTGAGGGATGAACTAGTATGAAATGTCTTAAAACAGCTGCTGCTTTTATGCCCAATGTAACCATTGTTTATGTCTGCCCAGCATAAATTAACAATACCTATTGCTTTACATAAATTGTAAACAAGCCAGATTTCAGTGTATAAGCATGTATTGATGCACCCGATTGGAACAGCTTCCTACATGTTTTCCTAAACCTCAGCCACTTTAAATGATCAAGTCAAACAAATCACACTCCTTTTTTTATATGATATACAGTGTATTGCAGGTAAAAAAAAACATTTCAGTACTCATGCAGATAGTTTTGATTGGATGTGATCAGTCATCAGATCTGAAAGTTGCGCCAAAAAAACAAGCATGATTGCAGTGGATGGAATTTCATTTGTGCTGCTGAAAGCATTGAATGACAGCATTTGAAAACAGCCAACAGCCTAGACCTTTCTGTGAACAACAAAGAAAACTGTTCAAAGTGTGGTCTACTGATTTTCCAGAGTAACTGAGATTGTTACAAACTGCAAGTGTTTTTGCCTTCCACACCACAAGGAGATACCAACTGATGGTTCAGTACCTGTAAACACCTCCCACATTATTGATAGAAGGCTGGGCTGGACTGGACTCTCTTTTTCTTTGTCACTAAACATTTCACTTTGGCTGCTGAGAATACAGATGTTGCCACATATCTTTTGATGAACCTTTATTGTAAGTAGCTGTAATTTTCATTACATTAAATGACATGAAGGTAAATAGTTAAAACTGTTTAATGTTTAATATGATGTGTTAAATAATATGATTTATTTGAAATATTTGTGATACTTTAATGTGTACATTTTTAACATGATTTGAAGACTGAATTCATGACTTATTTTGGAAATATTGTAAATTGTATTCTTTATTATTTGGAACCATGGCAATCATCATAACAAGAAAATAACAAAAAACTGAAAAGAAGACTGAAATTATTCTCAGGAAAAAATAAATACACAATTATTGGGAATCTTTGTTTCCTGGTGGTTTGTGACTCCAGGTAGAACCTTACAGGGATGTTATTTCTTCAGTCATGCTGCTGTTGAGTTTTTCAAATGTAAATTTCCGGAATGCACCAGAATTTTATTTAACTCCATTGTATCTAGTGTGGGGCAAACATTTCAAACTGTAGCAAATTAATCTCAAAATTTATGCATGAAATGATACCTCTAAAAGGTAATATTGTGATCAGACCAGACTGTGTCAGGGTAAATTCACTTGAAATAGTGTGGATAGGAAACTGTAGGAGCTAGAATTGGTATCATGATAACACAGCAACAGTGAATTTTACAGTTTCCTATCCAGCATTTTATTTTCATTTCCCTCTATCAGTGTTAGTTCACATATTTCCCTAAGTAGATGTCCTAAGTAGACCACCTCCTACCATATCTCAAATTGGTAGACATTGTAGAGCCTTGCAAATTCACAGGTCAAGTGGCAGAAGGAAATGTCAGTTTTTCAGGAATTTGATAATAAACCAAAATATTGGAATGGTAAAATTAGACCTTATTAAGGACGCTAGGGGAGAAGTTAGGGGATCACCAAGGTTATGGTCATTTATTCAGAAGAGGACGTGAATGTGTGTGCCAAATTTAATGGCAGTCCATCTAATAGTTGACAAGACACCACAAATGTCAACTTCATTGTGGCGCTACTGGAAAAGTCAGGGGATCACAGAAGTCATTGAGATTATCCCTGAACCAGTAGTTGCTGAGAAATTTCAGTTTGGAGCAGAGAGCAAGCTTGGTTAAAAATCTTTTTTAAAAATTACAGGTTTTGTGCATTACATTGTCATAGTATGCCAACAAAAGGACCCATATTTAAGCTCTTGTGTTTGCAGCCATTCAGCCCTCTGAAGTGTCCTTGAGCAAGACACTTGATCCTCACCAGCTCTAGCTGCACTCTTAACTCCCTTTGGAATATATGGTGAAAAGAAAATTCCCCAAGGGGGATCGATGAACTATCACCTTGTTATTATCATCATCACACACTCCCTGCACACAATGAAACTGCAGGACAGCCTGAGGGAATCAAGAAAGTGTGTTAGAGGATGTATGCCAGCTCCACAGCCCTCTCCACCATCACGTTTACTACCTTATAAGTATTTTAATTTGTTTATGTGCAATTGGACAGACTGCAAATGCTCCTTGTGGTGACACCTTCTGGAAAGCCTTCTGCTCCAGTGTCTCCACACTGCTCAACATACTGTATGTAGCAATAGATCAAGCACCTGTTTCTGCCTGTCACACCTGCACTCAAACCTCTGTGGCTCTTAGCTGGACGACAGTTACAGATGACCATGCATCCAGAGGCTGATTCAGATGATGAATGAACGAGTCTGCTCTGTGTTACTTTCTCTCTCTTTCAGGCTTAAGATGAGCAGTGTTGAGAGTTATTATTAAACCACTGCATTTCTACAGCCTGTCCAGTGGTTGAGAACACTCTGCTCTGATTAAATAAACCAAGAGAGCACCACACACATTTCCCATTCTCGCTTCATTTCCTACACTTTCTTCTTCTTGCACTCTTCTTTGTCATAGTTTTCATGTTCTCTTTTCATTAGCCCTGACATCCATAAATTGAAAGCCGTGCTTGGGATCTTCAGAGCTGGCACAGCACCACTTTGCCGTCTTGACAAGAACTCAGAGACGAGAGCACAGGGAGAAACATTTACTCATTCTGTTTGGAGCAAAGGGGATGGGCTCCCTGCTTTTGCTTCCTTTGATTGTAATCCTATCTAGGCCAGCACAAGACACTGGAGACTTCATTCCCTGAATCTTCGTTTGCATGGATAAACAGGAGATGGGGTACAACTGTATAGAATGTTTTGCCTTTGAGCAAATTTTAAAAAGTGCTGCTATGCATCCTACAAAACCTTCATGCACATAAAAGTTGTTTCATTATTATTTCATTGTTGCTGTGTTATGTGTAATGTTGTTGTGAGGCAAAATGTTTCGTCTTCTGCTTCCCAGAATTCTATTTTTAAATAAGTGGTGTTCATAAGTTGTTGTTCTACTGATGCTACTGGAATGCCCATGAAGGAATGAAAATATACATCTTTATGCACTCAGTTTATGAAGCATCTATGTAGAGATGAGTCTTTGCTGTAAAAATATAAAAGCTAAGGCAAAAATACAGCGATTCTTCCATTCTCACCCAGGGAGGCACAGTTTTAAAATTGGTTTCGGCAAAACCATTTCACTGAATTCTGCTGTAATATATTTGTGAGACTGTTTGTTTGATTTTATTTGTTTGTAGTTTTTGTAGATTTCAATCAAATAGAAAATCAGAACAGTGTGAAATGAAAGTATGAATTATTTATAAATATACACTTAAGGATCACAAAAGGCTTCTGTGGCTGGGGCCCTGTGTAGTCAGTAGCCACAATACTCTTCTCACTACCAGCATTAGAGCCTGTACATCAGCCTGACATAGTAATCTGTGGTTAATTTTCAAGACAGGTTTTTCAGAAGCCTCAGAAGTCTAAATATTTTCAACATTACTGTGCTCAGTGGCAGCACAGTAGACACCTCAGCCTCTATTGGTTGCTGGTGCATTTAAGCTATCACAAGCTCAGAGACTTTGCAGAAATATGGAAGCAGCTTCTTTCTCCACTCTACAGTGCAGTCATTTAAAAAGTAATGAAGAGAAGACTCATGCAGGTCAATCTGGCACACAGCAAGCAAACTTGACCACTGTAGCGTTGTTCCATCATGCATATGCAGCCCTCATGCATATGATTTGCAGTTTCTCTCTTCTCTCTCCTGTTGGGGAAATGTCTTCATGAGTGCTGCGATGACATGGTATGTCTTGTGACACTTGATCATCATATTTGCCCTGCTTAGCAACAGGAAAGACATATGTTATATAACATTCTCAAGAGCTCACAATGGCATGATCTAATCCAGTGTCATTAAAATCCTTAAAAAAACAGATGCAGTACATATGCTTTTGATGAATATGAAAGTTGCAGCCATAATCTTTGATGTTTTTCTTAACATCTATTAGAGTCAATTCCATCGCTATCTTTCTGCTTATTTTCTTAAATAACGTTTCAAGAATGAGAAATAAACATGAAACATCAAGATGGACATGTCATTGGGTGCGCAGGCGCAGCAGTCAAGCTGTGTTTATGTGTTCTCGCACAGACTTCACTTGGGCCACCTTTTGCCTTCAGAACTGCCTTAATTCTTCATGGCATACTTTCAACAAGGTGTTGGAAAAATTCCTCAGAAACTTTGGTCCATATTGACATGATCACATCACGCAGTTGCTGCAGATTTGTCAGCTGCACATCCATGATGCGAATCTTCCGTTCCACCACATCGCAAAAGGTGCTCTATTGGATTAAGAGCTGGTGACTGTGGAGGCCATTGGAGAACAGTGAACTCATTCTCATGTTCAAGAACCAGTTTGAGATGATTTGAGCTTTGTGACATGGTGCATTATCCTGCTGGAAGCAGCCATCAGAAGATGGGTACACAATGGTTACAAAGGGATGGACATGGTAACAATACTCAGGTAGGCTGCCACGTTTAAACAATGCTCACTTAGTACTAAGGGGCCCTAAGTGTGCCATGAAAATATATCCCATACCATTACACCACCACCTGCCTGAACTGTTGATACAAGGCAGGATGGATCCATGCTTTAATGTTGTTTAAGCCAATTTCTGATCCTACCATCTGACCCATCAGTCCAGGCAACATTTTTCCAATCTTCTATTGTCTAATTTTGATGAGCCTGTGTGAATTGTATTTTATTCTACATACCTTCGTTGTAGCGAGTGGTTATTTGAATTACTGTTGCCTTTCTGACATCTTGAACCTGTCTGCCCGTTCTCCTCTGACCTCTGACATCAACAAGGCATTTTCATCCACACAACTACTGCTCACTGGATATTTTCTTTTTTTCGGACCATTCTCTGTAAACCCTAGAGATGGTTGTGCGTGAAAACCCCAGTAGATCAACAGTTTTTGAAATACTCAGACCAGCCTGTCTGGCACCAACAACCATGCCACGTTCAAAGTCACTTAAATCCTCTTTCTTCCTCATTCTGATGCTTGGTTTTACCTTCATCAGGCTACTGGCGTGCATATTTCAGACCAAACTGTCAGAAACAAACTCCATGAGGGTTTATAAGGGCACGACGTCCTCTAGTGAAATCTGTGCTCACAGCCCACCACTGTTCAGTTTGATAAGAATTTGCCAGAGAACACCAGAATTGGCAGGTATGCCATTGGTGCCCCATTTTCTTCACAGATGAGAGCTGGTTCAAACTGACTGTCTAGGAGTTCACTGATGCCTTAATCAAGTCTTGGAGGAGATCCCCTAGAATACCGTCTGCCATCTCATCAGCTGCATGCCCCGACATTCTCGAAAGTGCATACAGGCACGTTGGGGCCATTTACACAACTGAGTCACATTGTGAGTTGCCGTGATAAAAGATCAGCTTGTGATTGCAGTTTTTTACTTTGTTTTTCGGTGTGATGTTGAATCCAGCTCTCAAACAGTTGGTGATTTTGGTTTCCTTTGACCGTTGTTACATCATTTTGCTCTGAACTAACTATTGAATTATACAATGTACAGTAGAGATTTTGAACTTCCAACTTTTTTGTTTATTGAGTTTTAATGTGTAATGTGTTCCCTTGACGTCAATGTGCAACTGGTTGGCAGGTTAGCGGCACCGAACATGATCTTGTTAAATTCAGCTGTTAGCCAAAAAGCTAAAGGAAGAATGGAGAACAAGGGAGATAGGTGTTCTTTCCACAGCTTTAAGTATCACCACTATGTTGTCACAGATGTAAAGAACATTGTTGTCCGTTTTAAAACTTTGTGCTACCAGCAAAGATTTCAACCGTGAACAATTCTACATTTAATTTATTGAAGCATCTGATAAAGCAGCACGGTAACATGAAACCTATAGAAACAATCTCCGACCACTACTGCCAGTAATGTTTTGAATCGTTGTCGTTAAACAGCGTTTTATGTCTTGTAAAAATACTGAATACTGCCCTTATAAATACATGTGCAGAAAAACCCAAGTTCAAAAGTCGGAGAGACTTGCTTTATTTTTTTCTCAGCCAGCATTAAGAAACAATATATGTTTTGTAAAAAACATACTTCTTGTTGCTGTAACGAATATGATATTAGTCGAAAAATCGGGAGTCCAGAGAGACTGCTTTCTTTGGGTTGAGGGGGGTGGTAGTGAAAGTAATATAGAAGCGTAACAAGTAACGTAACAAGTTACTTTTATCACCCAGTAATAAGTAATTTTATTACTTTTCCAAGGAGTATTAAGTAACTAGTAACTTATTACAATTTCTGAGTAACTTGCCCAACACTGTTTAAATAGTTGTTCTTTGAACAAAATGCTAATATTAGCATGCTAGCATGCCAACAATGACAATGCTAGCACGCTGATGCTTAGCAGGAATAATGTAAAGTTCACCTTAGTTTAGTATGTTAGCATGCTAACATTTCCCACACCACCACCCACCCACCCTCTAATACACGGGTAATTTCAAACAATCTCTTGGCCAATAGTGACACATATGGAGTCTCTAAGGCTATGCTCTGTTTTTGCATAGCCTACATATACTTAATATGATTATAAACCACAAAAGGTCAATTATTTCAAAATCTTCTTTTAAATCAGACTGTAAAAGTTTTAGTCATTCTATTCCCTTGAACAAAACTTGGAGAGAAAAAATGTCCAATCCAAAGATTGACTTATTAGAGGAATGTAAAATCAAAAATTCATTGAAGAAAATACTGCAAGGCATTAAATCATGAGATCAAATCATGGGGAACATATAGACGTGCTGAAAGAAAATCTATCAAATTCAATCTTGAGGGCTATACAGCTTATTGTATTGTAACCATTTTTATAGGTGTATCCTATGACTAGTTTTAAGGTCCAAATGCAAGTCAGTAATGTCCTTGAAGTCTTTTTTTCTCAGTGGAGAGGATAGTGAGTCCATTAAGCCTTTTCTACCTAGTGGATAGCAAATAGTTTTAATGAGTTTCCCTTTGCTGAATGCGCCCTCACCTCTAGCCACAGTCACCAGTAACGTGAAAGAGATGCACAGGTCTCAATAGATACTTTGGAGTGGCAATCTGTGAATTTCTCTGAGTAGTTCCAGTGAGCTTAGATCCTTGTGAAAAGATTTTTTGATGTGGCTTATGTCATGGTGCAGTGCATTGTTCAGCTTTGCATGGCATACCTGGTGCTTCTTCACACCCCTTTTTGGGCCAGAAATTTGGCTACCGCCTCTCTGCTGCTTTCCTTTCCATTTTTTTTTGCTGAAACTGTCAGTTCTTTTAAATCAGGACTTAAGACTTTTCTTTTTACTACTGCCTTTAATTAGATCAAATAAAAAGATCAAATTAAAAAATATATTTTCTTTTTTTTTTTCAGTTTCCCTTTGCTGCTTTTATGTTTTATGTAAAGCACTTTGAATTGCTGTGTTGTTGAAATGTGCTATACAAATAAACTTGCCATGGCTTGTCTCTCTTTACTCTTCCTTTTTGGAGCCTCTGATTTTTGGTGAGGCCTTTTGACTAAGTCAGTTTACTTTACATTAGCAGCAGGTGTGTGTGTGTGTGTGTGTGTGTGTGTGTGTGTGTGTGTGTGTGTGTGTGTGTGTGTGTGTGTGTGTGTGTGTGTGTGTGTGCGTGTGTGTGTGCGTGTGTGTGCGTGTGTTCTGCACATCTGATTGAAGTGTTTCAACCAAACCATTGGTTTGGGTTGCAACTTCTACTAAATAAAGTCCAGCTGAGGCTGATGGGAATGGCATTCGTTTTGCTGGTATTTGGTCATAAACCAAAAGTAATGAAAATGTCGACAATCCATGCAGTAGTTGCTGAATTTTATCTCACCTGGGATTCCCTCAGAGACACTGAAAGTCTGTACAAAAATTCATGGCATTCCATCAAATATTTGCTGAGGTGTTTCAGTCCAGACCAAACTGGTGACCGACTGACATGGCATTCCTGCAGCCATGGTGCTATTGGGGCTTAATCAAAAAAGGGGACAGAATAAAACCAACAAATAAGAAAATAAAGAAAAAATAAGATGCAGAGGATTTCATTTCAGTAAAACAAAACTCTTTGTGGGTGTTAATCCTTACAGGAACTTTAATGATTAGAAGCGTTACACATCAAATTATCTATCTTATCCATTGGCCTGCAATGTTTACAAATACTATCAGATCCTTATTCTACTTCAGAATGTCAAATTGTGTCCCACAGTGCATCTGAAACATGCTACATCCTTCACAAACTCATTATCCCCATGTAAGTAAGAGCACCCTGAAATAAAGGCAGAAGAAAAGGCAGCATTTTTAGATGCATTTCGGAGAACATTAAGGCAGTATATGAAAGTTGAGTGTGAGAGGTATCATGATCACTGGAATAAAGAGATGAGGAAAACAGCTCAATAACATATCGACATGATCTTTTAATGTCTGTCAGAGTACAAACAAGTGCTGCAGCCCTGGGGGCATGCTCAATGCTGTGGCCCATGTTAAATGGGATGCCTTGACATTTTCAGCTTCAATTTAATATTAAATGTTTTGACATTATAGGGAGGAAATATTATGATTTTTCTTTTATTGATGTTAAACTTACTGTGTCTTGCTGTTCCCTAACCTATGGATACAACTCTCTACTAATGAGAGAGTGTGTCATTATCCCATGCTGACGATGCACAGACACTGCTTAAAGTCCTGCTAAAGAAAGCAATAATTCCTAATTATACTAGTGAGCCAATGACAATAAATGATACTAGCTTATGTTGCAGTGGCTTTAATCAATATTTTTACATTAACAATTGGTCAGAAGACCATGTGGATGTGAAACGGTTCACTTATAGTAACAAACCCACAGGGAATTATCACATAACTCTGCAGTTCCCCTTTGCTCTACAGAGATTCATTGCATCTTTCAGCTAACTGTGTTGGTTTTCTATTGGGAAAGATTTTAAATCACTTGATCACGTAAAGGCTGTACTCCATATAAGCCCACCATTGGTTAGTAGAAAACATTTGTAGTGCCAATTAACTATGTAAACAGAAAGTCACTGTAACATGAGATTTAGAAATTTCAGAGGGAAGTGGTGCTCTTGTGTCTGAAAGGTCAGTTTTGTTAAACATATTCCATATTAACCCTCACTCTGAAGAGATCAAAACTTAGCAAGTTATTTTTGTGTTGGAATCTATTCAGTTGGTCCAGTTACACATGGCAGCAAAGCTTTGTTTGTCATCTTACATTAATCTCAGGGTGTTGCCAACACAAACCTTCAACATCTTCATGATTATTCTTGATTTGAAGGAGTAATTAAAAAGTCCCTCTAATAATGTGTTGTTTAATTTCTGTGATGACTACAAGTACTTGAGTTGGTGAGTAATACTGCTGCTGTGATTTTGAGAACTGCCTATTTAGTTATAAGTTGCAATTCTTACTGTGAAACACCTTAGTTGAATGACAGTAAGCAGCTGGTTGCAGGGGAGGACAAAAACATGCAAAATTAAGTTGGAGACAATTAAATGTCTGTAATCAGGAGCACTTCATCATCAGAAGCAGTGTTGCTCTGCCTCTTACAGTCATTTATCTCCTCTTCTGTTTCACAATGCCTTAAAGTGTTTTTCTTCTGTCTCATTTTGTTTTGTTAGGGTGTTAGTTTTCCATTATGAGGCATAGAAGCAGCACCAGTGTTGTCGTAGTTTTCCCATTTAGACACAGTTGTGGTATTTTTGTAAAAGTTTACATTTGTAATGCAATCTTTACTGTTATCAGTAATATGTATCACATTGCAGTATTGCCATATACAGTATTTACATTTTTAGCTTCAGAGATTCAAGTTTTAAATGTCCAATTTATGTTACAAAAACTCACTGATCAGTAGAATAAATCAAAAGCTCATTATGCGCAGAGCACTGAACACCGCACTGAACTGAGAAATGAGTTGTGCCATTTGCTCACTTGCTGCATATGCAGTATAACAATTAGTCGAAAACCCCTTTTTTCAGCCTATATACGTCCTTGTTTATCTGACCTTGGAGGTGACTGCTCATCAGTTTCGTTTCATTTAAACATTAATATCACACCTAATAGCCACATCACCGGAGTGTTTCTGGGAATGAATCCCTGAGTTCCTGCTGTGAACTCATGGGTTCACAATTGGAGAGAAATGTGTCACGATGAAGGTAATAAAATGATGTGCATCAGGACTGTTTCCATTTTGCACTGCAGGCTGGTCTACAAAATGTCACAAAAAGGTTTACTCCTTTGAGGTATACTTTGTCATTATCACATTTTTAGGATCTGTCATTTTACTGAGATTATTGTAGTTTCATTAAGTCATGAGCATATGCTAAAAAAACATATGGCAGCCGATGCAAGAATTTCACATGATAATAAATCTGCAGGATTTCTTCATGGTGGAAAGAAATATTTCTCTATGGCACAAAAAAGAAATCACTATTGTGGCAACATCAGAATGAGTGCACTGGCTGTTAACCCTTGTGCAAACCAACTACATCTTACAAGGTCAATACACTGACAGTTTGGTTTCGGTTCAACATGTTTAATCAGCTGAATGGTCACCAATAATAACAAACTAGTTGAAATTGTGCCAGACAAACCGCAAAAACACAACCCAACGACTAGTTGTAAATTTGGTATGTCAGAGGCTATGGGCAGGTACAAGAGTGTTTAAGCTGAGACAACAACCAGTTATCTGCTATAGCTGACTGTGCTGATCCATGCTGATTTCACCCTCACACTCCGTCATGCTGATATCGTGAGACGGCTTATCGCCTCAATGAGAAACATTGCCACGTTTTAGTATTGTGCCATGAGATTTCATTACACCCTACTACTACTACTAAAAGGCCAGACAGCTAATGCACTGTATTCACATAAGAAGCAATGCTCTGTTTCACCAGCTTTGCAAGTATCAAACAAGATATCGGAAGGAAATTGGAATGAACTTGTGCTTTCTTGTAGATTTTCTTTGATACAATAACATTTGACTTTAATTTAGCTTAAGAGAAGTGAAGAGCCATGCATAACAGGATAGAAGTGTTTGAATGAGAATGTGTGATTGTGGCAGAAGAGAGAAAATGTCTTGAATCATTTCAAGAGAATTTAAGAGCACCTGGCCCTCCACTCCATCCAAGATACAAGGAAATCATGGGAGCCTGCTCATTGAAAGCAATTTCATTGAAAAAGCTGCTTAGTATTGTTACAAGACAATTGGGTCAGAGCAGAATCCGGAGAAGGTTATCAGGCAACAGAAACTCAGCAGTTCCACTTCTAACATTAGTCATTCTGATTATTTCTCATCAAAGAGTTTAGGTTGAAGATGGGGTGGTCGGGGGGTTGTCTCTCATTAGCCAAGGAGAAATGATGTCTGGTCTAGAGGGGGGAAATGTCTTTTGGTGAACCTGTGTAAACGTCTGGACCGTGGAAATTGAGCAACAACAATGGTCCTTCTGCCAAAAACCCACATTTGTTCGGCTGCACAACATTGAGCTGGCGATTTCTGTCCATCTGTTACCCCAACACAGCCCGATATTCAAGCTAATCACCATGACTGCTATCATCACCCCCCCGTCATTCGAGGGCTGATCTGCTGAACTCCACACAAAGGCAAGAACACGAACTATGTGTTTCATAGGTTATTATAACAATGCAGCAGGAGTGGATGGAGTGGAAGGTTAAAGTAACATGGACAAAGTAAAGTACCAAAGCAGCACTGTCTCTCTTGGGTCTAATTATGGCTCCTTTCTCCCTGTTTGTTGGACAAACAGCACAAGCAGATTGGATATTATTGCATTTGATGAAGGCAAATGAATATACGCTCACATTTCAATATTCATGAATTGAGTAAGGCATATTGGGAATTTAGTCCTGTTTTCCACAAGCACATTTAATGAATAATGACAGTGTTTACTATATGGAAATTTACACAGACTCAAATACACAAATTCAAAAGTTTGCTTTTGAGATGAGCAAATATTTCTGCTTTATGGATGTGCAGGCCATATTTCATAAATGTGACTCTACTGCATTAATTTGAATGTTAGACTTATCTTTACATTGCAACTATTCGTGCTGTTTTTCATCCGTAGTACTGATTCAGTACTAGAGGTTGTTGCTAGGGAGTCAGTTTATTGTTAGACTTTTGATTAGCTGACTTGAAAATGTATGAAACTGATTTGTAATTGTAAAGTAAGGTGCTTTGATTTACTAGAACTGTTTTATTGTTTTATAAGGTATAATAATGTAATGACATTTTCTTATTGACAGTGAGATCTATTTAAGACGATGAGGGAAAGAGAATAACCTTTTCAAAAATAAACTAATCACTTGTACCTTGCTGTAAAAAAGCAGGTAGACAGAACTGCCCTTAACTCAAACTTCAAAAGGAGTCACACCATTCAGATGTCAGGGAAAAAAGGCTTCCAAAGAGAAAGGAAAAACCTTTCTTGACAGCCAGCGTCTGAATCTCTTTCAAATATCCTCACGCATTACAGTATTGTTCCTCCCCTTATCTGTCATTCAAATCGGTCCGCCTGTCAACTTTTAATCCCCCTATCTGTTGCAGGATGGCTAAATGACTTCCTCCCCGTGGGTTTGATGTCATTACTGCCCTTTAGAAACAGAGTGAAACTTCCAAAATGTAGCTGAAACAGAGAACACCATAAACCATGATTGCTGCTGACATGGTGGAGGCTAGCTGAGGCCTATCACCTTTCATCTTCCTGTCTGAACACTAGATAGACTGCCCATGTACAACCTTCACACACTTTACAACACTGCCCCACTTTTTGTTAGGATGTTCATTGCATTAGTCATGTTTACTAAGGTGCTGCTTAAAATCTGTTAATCGGATCTATTAAAATTTGTCAGGCTAGCAAAATACCTTTATCTACTTTTCTTATGTTGTCCCCAGGATAAACACTCCCAATATTACACATAGGGTGACCAGATGAGAATGGGTGAAATTCGGGACACGGGGTGGGCCCGCTACTGGTACATTGAATGTCAATGAACATTAACACACATGAAAATCAAAACACAATGTTAAAATTAATTATTTTTGTTCATGATGTCACCTGTCTACTATTAGATAAAACACAACTCTAGGTAAGTCATGATCTTTTACCTAATTTTTATATTTCTTTTCATGTCATCAGTGCAGTGTCATATCTGTCAGCCGTGCCGTGGCTGCCTGAAGCTACACTTTCCGTGTCCTCGCGACTGTAAATTCCACTAAATGCAAGAAAAGAAAAAGGGGATAAGAGCACGACGAGTGTTACTTGTTGGCTATAACAACCCGGATTTTTTGCGACGTGTGGTCACCATAATTACACACAATATTGTCCCGCTTTTTGCGAGCTTGTCCATAATTAATCATATGTAATATAGTGCTGATTAAAATTTCTGTTATTCTTAATTACAACAGCTGCTGCAGCTAGCCAAACTCAGCTACCAGCTAGCCTAGAAGCTTTGTAGACAATGTTTTGCTCTACTTTCCTCACTTTTCCCCAGGATAAACATCCTCAATATACAACTATTTTACAGAAAATGTGATGTCCACAATATAATTAGCCATGTTTAATATTCTTCTTAAAATCTGATAATCTTTACACATATGTTGCTAAGCTAGTCATAATAAGCTACTTGCTAGCACATAGGCTAGCAAAAAAAACTATTCATAAATTAAATTTAGAAAAAAGAAGATGAAACAAAAATATTACTGCTTTACTTTCACAGTTTGCAAAAGTAAACAAGCCTAACACTACTGGAAAGCACTAAAAATTTAAGCTGTGATCAATTATGTTTACATGAACTTATATGCACTGTTGAGGTGCCCCTGACCATCAGAGACCAAGAAAATTATGAAAGAAATATAGTTTCGTATAGACTCCAAGTTATGTGAGCATATTCTGAAAATATTATCTTTTCTTGATTTATAATTAAGACACACAGGGGAAAAAAAGATTAGATTTCCATTCTCTATCAGTGGGAATTATTTGTAGAGTTTGAACTTTCACTGCAAAACCAAAAGCAGATTCCAGCAGCTTGACTGTGTGGTCATTAAAGAATCTGGACCTAGATCCGGGTGGCGACAGATGTGAACACTTGTTATGTCTGGTCCTTGGCTCTATAATTGAATGTTGGCAGGCTGAAGACAGGTCCATGAGCTAAGTGACTGGGAGAGCTGGCCTCTCAACCACCCTGTCACTTTGACTTTAATAACCTCCAATACTGAGCTCATCAGAGTACGTGTCTCATGTGATAATACGGTATTCTACGTGTTCTTATATATAACAAATTTGCAAATTGTGCCTTACTGTATGTATTTCTGCACACAGTGACATAATTTTTAAGTTTAATATTTTTGGAATTTTGTGTAATTATGATATAGTTTCAACTAATTATAAACTGCAGATAATATTTATATCACACTTATGGCACAGGTTTTGTACAAGCAAAGTGCAAGACTTAATAATCTTTTAAAATAATGTAATTTCTCTTGCATAAAAAAGAAAAAGAATAATAAGCGATTAAACACTGTCACTTCTGCACCATAACTGCTTTGTTTCCACTGGTAGAACAGCACAACTACTTTTTATGCTAATGCACACATAAAGGTACTGAGATTAGTGTGTATACCCACGTGTAGTTTTATACATATTTGTGTCTGTGTGAGGGTGCTGCACTTTAGAGATATTACTTTGCCCTGCAGAACGAAATTGGCTCATGCTCCGTAATGGCTGGCATTTTAGGTTTAATTAAAAACCCATTAAATCAAATCCTTATTGTTTTTATTTAACTTTAAATTAAATAAAACTATATAAAATCAGCTAGTAGTAATAAAAAAATTGTATCATTAGATCTTCATTGGAATTGTTTCTATCTCATTATTTTATATATTAAACTTCTGCATGTATTTGCTTTTGTCAGCCCATTGTCATTTTTTATTTTCTTGTTTGCTGGAATGTTATTTCCTGCTTTTCTCCAACTGTGACCTGTTTGGCAGGTGCAATCAGCATATGTTATCCTTCCATCTGGTGCTGGATAATACCACAGCAATATTGCTTTCCTCTCAGTGTCATCAGTGTCATGTAGAAACCTTCCTTCTCTAGAAAGTTAACTTTTTCATGGTTGATTCAGCCCATCAATCGTTTGGAATGGCTCCAACATTATGAAACCTTTTCTGCACATGGAAGATAATGTCAGCTGTCAAGTGCAATAAAAAGAAAATAAACAGCTAGAAATTTGAAATATCAGGTTTTTGCAGGACACCAGCAATGATTAGAGTGGGGCTGTTTGTAATCTTCCACTGAGAACCTTTCAAGCCATTATTCATCAGCACAGTTATGTGGCTTGAAAGAAATTGCAAGTTATTAACTCTGCTCTCTGAAATGAATGTGTCTTACTCAGAAATGCTAAGCCATGCGAAAAGTATTATATAAAATCACAGTTTAATCCTCTTCACTGATGTAATCAGTCAAATGGCACACATCTGAAATCTGATGCTGGAATTGGGCTCTCTCCAAAGTACACTCGATGCTCTGGACTTTTTCTCTGATGCAAGCCAGGCAGCTGTGTGTTCTGTGCTTTGTGCCAGATGCTCTGAGCTCAGCACATGGTAGCCCTGGATATGGGGCATTGATTAGTCTAAGCATGCTGAACCATACTAAAAACAGATTGCCTGATTTGGATTTTTTTAAATTTCCCCCTGCTCAATTAAATCCATATTAGAAAATTTCAAATGTTATTTGATATGCTCCCTTTGGCCATGTCCGGTGTCATGAAACTGGGCAGTCCATGGCCTCTGGCAAGTCTGAATTTCTCTGAAATTTTGAATGTTCCAATGAAACACTGTATGGCTAAACTGCTAGATTAAATTTAATTATTAATTTAATTTAGCCTCCATTTACCATTTGCAGTTATGCCATGTCTTTGTGTTGGTGACAATGGGAGATGAAAGTGACATTAAAAGTGAACATCACCAAAAGTGAAATGGGATAAAGGAAATGCCTATTTCCACCAAGAAAACTACAGAAAACATGAAAAGTTTGGCATGTCAGTTTATTCATTTGACTTACAAAGTTACAATTATGAGATAGTAAGTCAAACTTACTGATTGTGAGACAGTTTTTGACTGGCTAGATCATACTCAATTTGATAGTAATTAAAAGGTTTGCTTTGTCATCTCACAATTTGACTTATCATATTCTTTAGACTTACAACAGTTTAGGATGTTTGAGATTTTCTCATAATTGACTTACTGCCCATATGACTTTCAAGACAAAATTTGAAATAGACATGCCTTGTCATGTTTTCTTTTTTGAAACATGTAGATAAGTAAATGTCATTATTTCAATTTAGTATCTCACTACTGTTATTTAATGTTAAAATAGTGACTTACTTTGTCATTATTTTGACTTGCATATAGAATGTCAAAATTCTGACTTAGTATCTCATAATTGTGATATACCATGAGTTATTATCATACATAACGTTTCATCTATTTCGTCATTTCCTGGCAGAAATGGGCTTCCATTGCCTTTTTTCCATGAATACAAAAGCACAATTTGCAGGTCATTTGAAATTTCATGCAATTCCTGACCCCAAACATATTCTCCCAACAGCTGCAACAGCATGCAGAAAACTACATTGTGTTGCAATGTGATTTGCAATGTCAGTTACAACAATTATTTCATGTATAAAGAGCAACACAGATGTCACTTATTCAGCATGTTGGGAGAAAGGCATAGCTTAAAAAGGGAACATTCTCTGAGAGGCTATTATGTGTTATCAATCTGTGGTTGTTATCTAGTTCCAAAAGTTATTTTGTGATGCGTTTCTGAGCTCAGCCTGGCCTCTGCTTCAGTTAGTCATTTTCAGAACATCTTTGTACTAAAATCTGTCCCGCACATGTAGGTTGTGAGAGACAGCAACAGTATGGTGAAAGATTATTTTTTTTAATTAGTGACTGTTTATAATAAAACAGTTGTTGCAGATTACTTTATCATCCAAACACGTCGGAAAAGTGCATTCTCTGGATAGTTGACCCTGAGATGGATTATTTGAATGGGCTCACCAAGTGTCTACAATATGAGGGAATCCAGAGATGCCTCATCTTATAATCCATGACTCTGTGGGCCTCACAAGATTTGGTTCAATGATATGTAATGTTGGGACCAATAGAGTGGGACTCTTAAAAAAAATATCATGTTAAATAACTTTCTGTAACTACAAATGAAGCCATCTTTGAAACCAAACTTGGTTATCTTCCAACTGATGGCAAATACTTTGGCAAATTTGGACTCAACCATGCCAAACCTTGTGAAAGATAAGTGTTTATAGGTTCTCATTGTTTGTTTAGAACTTTTCCTGAAACAAAACACATTTTTCATACACTCATCACGCTCTTTTTCATCATCTGATTTTACTAAATGTTGTGGAAACCACATTCATCCAGCACAAGCCAGCACTATACAAGTCAGGTTTATAAGTGTGCACTCACTAAGTTCACTGTATATTAACATGAATGCCAACTCTTGGCAAGTTGTTATGCAATTTAATTTAGAAAAAAAATACATTTCAGACAGCACTATTTAAAATGGCACGATGCCTGGATTACACTACAATAATATGCATTTGCCAATTAAGTAAAGAAAGTCTTATACAAAAGTAGTCATTATTAATCTTGTTGTTTTTAAATACAATTGTTATGTAAAACTGAATTATAGTTTCCCCTTAAACAAGAACCTTACTTTTTTCCTGTCAATCATGTTTCCAAAAGCTTGATTTAATGCTGGTTAATTTTGTTTGATTAACTTCGTAATTTCTACCATTATACCATTTTCACAACGAGTTGCAGAACAGTGCATTTTCCTGCAAACATTATGTTTTAATAATAATACTCAGAAAATGTGTTAGCATGTAAGGGTATTTGTGCACAAACAACTGATAAAGGTCACAATCACGTGCTGTGAGTTACCCAAAAGGTGCTGTAGGAACTAAAGAATATGAAGAACTACAGTGTTTGTAACCTATAGTAACCACATGGATACAGTACCTGCTCCTCATTGCAAGGGTTCATTAAGGGTTTTCTGAAATCTGCCAAGATGTCATTAGTGCATTACTTTGCACTGACTGCCATCATCAACTCATCTCTTTCATACTCTACTATCTATAAATAGATAAGCCTTTTTTAATGAATACCTTGAAGTCAATTAACACTCTGGGCTTTGCTGCTGCAGAAATTTATCTAATAAAATCACACCCACAACTACCGATCAGCATTGCTTTAGTAAATATGCAAATGAACTGTGGAGTCTTAGCACCACCACCGCACATTCCAATTAGTTTCATTGTCACTGGTATTACATTTGTCATCGTAAATAGCACCATATGCTCACGCCACTTAATTCAAGTTAGGGAGAGATTATGAGCAGATGATTTAGCAATTGCATTGCTCCTCCACAGTGATATGGTACTGGCTGATGTGAAGTGAAATGAAGCCAGGCACTCGAATGAGTTGAGGGCACCATTTCCCTCCCCTCTGATTGACTAAACATTTAGCTGTGATATAATTGGCTCGGTAACAAAGTGACCATGGGGCGTGAATACATTTGTAACAAGCCCTTTGATCAGACTCAGAGGCACATTGGCATCTCGGGCCTCCCTCGACATAGCGGGCTGTCAGCAATGTTTGGTGAGTTGTGAAAGGCAGGAATTTCAACATGGGTTAAACAATGTGCCAGTTCTCGTACTAGGTACACTTGCCTCATCAAACGTGATATTTAATACATTTCCTACATACATTGCACTCTATAGATAATTTCCACTTCAGGTGTAGATCAAAAGATGATGTGGGGATTCAGGTTTAAACATTAAACACTGTGATTTGTGATAGACAAAAAAAATAATTTGACTTTACACATTCTATCCTTACTTTAAAATGAATAAACCAACCAATAAAATCCTCAGCAAAAATAACTCATTTTCATCCCACCATGCCAGCTGTTGGTGGGCTTGTCCCAGAGGTTAAATTATCATCTGGGTCTATTCGCAGGGCTCTCACCAAGCAAACTATGGCAGAAGGAAATCAGGCGTCTCCAAGCAGCAGGGGTGAAACTATCAACTGCTGTAGTGGGAAATGTACTGTGGTTGCCCCCACCGTCGGTCCTGCTCCATCAGAGGCTCTTCCTCACACACCCTGCCCCTTCCCACAGCTCTGTGAATCAGTAGATCTCTAACCTGTCGGTGGTGATGAATCGAGGGGTCTGCAGCCATGGCCGCCACCACAGGCACAAATGGATGATAGTAGTCTGTTAAAGTGCTGCCTGTGCGACAGTGGCCGACATAGTCATGGCGAGCGGCAATGGGTAATGTTGCTCTGTTTTATTTCTGTCTTTTATTTTTGTGATGTTGGGGCTGTGAGTGCCATTGGCAAGAGTTGAAACACAATCAGAGCACCTGATGCACCAAGTCAGAAATGTACACAATTAGGTAGCAACAGCAACAATTTTTTCTTGCTCTTACCTCCTACATACGCCACAACATATTTCTTTTTATGTCAAAATATTTTGAAATATTAACCACCTGTATGTTTCAGCAGCCAGGTACCTGACATGATGTGTCAAACTGCAGCACAGGCTGACACTGCCCACATAATTCACTTTTGTGTGCTGCTATATCTAGTAATTGCATAGCTAATTGGAGGGCTAAATGAGAAGTATTCAGAATTAATTATAAACTGTTCTCCCAGATGATGAAAAAAATTGGTTCAATTATATACAGTTCTAAATCTGCCCCTAATCACACCACTTAGCCCCAGTGAGCAGTCAATAAAGAAAAAATAGATGCAGGGAGCTTATCAGTTTTTGCCACATTATTCATAAATTACTACTCAGCTTATTTGTTTACATTTACTAACTGAAACTGTTAATGCACGGAGAACATCTTAATGGAATTATTTACTATACAAATCTGCCTCAGCTCTTTGTAATGTTGATTCTTGGAAAAACTGACCTCCTCGCTGCTCTAAATCCTATTGTGCAGCTGTCACAGATTTTAGACCTCATAATGACCCTGGAGAGGGATTGAAGCATGAGCAAACATTGGAAAGAACATAAACCATTACATCCGCTGTTGAAGTGTAACAGTGAATTGCATGGTATCCACAGAGAGCTCTGTTATAGCCATGGAGGCATCCAGCAGAGTTAAGCATGTGCTAAAGCCTGCACAGAGGCAGTATTGTCATCATTAGATTAATACTGCAAATGAAGATGCACTTAACTCTTGTGCAACATGGTTGTAAATGGCCTGCATCTAGCAGGGGCCAGCTATGAGCCACACATACATGTTTAGGAGCCACATAAAATATTGTAAAACTAAGTAATTTTTTAGGTATGGGAGGTGAAAATGAAATATCTAAGAACCAGAACCTTGTTTATAAATTCCCTGCATAAACTGACACTGTGGGACACAGCATCAGTTTATTAATTGTTTTTCAAAGAATGTTATTATTTATACTTTGGGATGGATATAACTGGCCAAGGCTTATTTGCATCCTAGACCTACTGCATCATTTAATGTTTCTCACATGAAGGACCTCCAGTTTCTTGATGATTTTCATCATGGATAGGAACCTATGCAATCAATGAGAATCCTCAAGGAACAGTGATGACTCATAGTAAGGACTTTCACACTAACATCAGAAAATTTGTCACCGGGGCATGTTATTGTTGCAGGGTCCTGACCTTCTAGAAAAAGCTGCTCAGGAAATATTATCTTCCAAACATTGACCTCTCGACCATCTTACATGCTACATGCTACCATATAAGAAACAATATCTGGTGTGTGGAAACTCTCTGTTTCACAGATAAGGACAACATAATTATCAGACATTTTAATCTGTAATCCCCATGAATATGCCTGTGGCATATCAGAAACTGGTGTTGTGTTACATTGGTGGTTAAATGTCGCTCCACACCACTTTCTTCTTTGTGCAAAAGGGCACAAACAAGATCATTGCAGCTTGAGCAGCAGCTTGGCCAGCCAACCACTGTACTTAAAAACTTTCTGATGCCTACACCTCACAAGTACACTCACATTATACTTTCTTTCTGGAGGAAATGAGCACACGATTATGCACAAACAGAAAACACTGATTAAAAAATAAAACTAAAAAAGATACATTTTTGTTTACTTTTGGCTCTGCTAGCAGCCTTGAGGGCAGATCTTATACTGCTTCTGGATTTGCAACTGAGCTAACATAGATGATGTTCACTTAAGTATGTAATAGCACTCATCGGGGGCAATTTCACAAGGGGTCAGTTGTGTCAGGTAAGAAGAGTCAGCTGATATGACATAAAAATGGAGTAGCTGCAGCTTCAGCAGAGAAGAGATAGCAAGTAGCTGAGCTAAAATGGTGGAGAAGCTTTCTGTTTTTTAGTTCTGTAATTTAATCCCACTCTCAGATTGACAGAGGAATTGATGAAATGTGCCTTTGTATGAATGAAATGCAGCAGACCAAATTTCTGAGTGTTTTGGCTACTTGTGATACACAAAGCCAGATTAATCAGAGACCTTCAGCTAAATAACCACCAGTTGCCACTATCAGAACAACTGTTTCCTGGCTGCACGTTCATATTTAGCATACAGATACGAGATCTATAGTTCTCAGCAGTATTTCCAAAAATGTCAAACTGTTCGTTCTCTTAGAAGAATTTATATCAGAGTTGCCCTTGAGGCTCGTAAACTGTTCCAGAAGAGCTTGCTGGTGTTATTTGGATACTCTGAGGTACACAGTGGCTGTAACCTTTCAGGTCCCATGAGTCACTGTCCAGTTGCACGAGTGTTGCTTCAAGATGCAATAAGTCACCCATCACATCTGTTGAACACTCTTGTCATCTCACCAGTAGGATATACAGTAGGGCTGAACGATTAATTGCATTTGCGATATAATCGCGATTTAATAAAACGAGATTTTCTAATCGCAAAGGCGGCGATTATACTCTGGTCACATGACACCCACGCAGAAAGCAGTCTGACGAAGTTAATGCTTCGTCTGCACGTTACGCTGTAACTTGCCTTCTTGTTGTAAAATGCCTTTAAGCTTGACAGAAGCTCAGGCTACATAAACTTTAATGTCGCATGGAATGAAAGTAGCATTAGGTGGTGGGTGAATTCGTCGGGCCATCCGCGGCTTTGATGGACGGAAAAATGCACAACAGAAAGACGCGTGTAGTAAGGTAAGCGTATTGTGGCGATCGGCGCCTGCGTCACACAGACTGCAACTAGTCAGCTCAGGAAATATCTGTAAATTGCCGTGTTAAACTAAACGCCTAAGTCCGAAAGAGGCCCAGTCTGTCCCGAGTTACACCCTGGTTAAAGCCGGTGCGCTGCTCACCAGCATCGGAGGCAGCGGGGGAGGAGGGGACTCCCGTGTTGTCGGAGAATTACTAAGCTTGTGTATTAAACACAAGAGGTGTCACTCTGTTTTATTTTAGTTAGACAACTTTTGAATTGAACCTCAAACTCAGTATTTTTAGTTTGCTTACGGGGATACAGAAAGATGGATTTGAGCTGAGATCAGGACTCATTAATTGGTGGTTGAACTGTGGGTTTTGTATTGAGCGCTTACTGTATAATAACCTGTGGTGAAAAGGTAGGCCGACCTGATGATATTATATCATATTATTTAATGCCATGACTTGACTCAAATTGTCTTTCTCATATTATTGTAATTTGATATATCTTTTTGCTCATAATAATAATTCTACCTCCACAAGAAAGAACAGTCTGTTTAATCTATCTAATATCATACTATACACTGATTTACTGCTTGTCCGTTTTGAATAATACAGAGGGTAAAGAGCTGAAAAATGAATCGCACATTAAATCGTAATCGCAATATTGGTTAAAAAAAATCGCAATTAGATTATTTTCCAAAATCGTTCAGCCCTAATATACAGCAACATCAATATAAGTTAAAACCTTTAACACTTACATTCTCTCCACCAGGAGACTTTTGTCTCTAACAGACATACCTTTACAACAAAAAAAGATAAAACACAGCTATTTGGAGCAGCTAATCAACACAATACTATCTGCAGATGGAATTGGATATAACAACACATTATAAAAAACACTGTTTTTGAACACTGTAATGTCATTTGGCTTGCAAATATGATTAAGTTTCCATGGCTGAAAAAAATGGTAATAGTCAGCTTTTAATGTTTTCCTTTACTGGACAGTTGTTTAAAAAAAATGCCAATATTTGGATTTATTTGTTCTGGCCTAAGCTTTAATATGTGACGCCTTAGAATTGACTCCAAAAGTATGATATTTACATTCAAACTCCTGCTCAGGGAAGTCATTTTCTCAATAAAGCTGCACATTTCAGAAAAATGTCTGTCTATTTGGGATGTCCATGCATTCATTCTAAATGACACTGGGTGGACATCTTGAATTTCCAGCGGGAAACTGACAGAAGAATAGAGATTGACACCCACATGTCTCAGCATGTGGGCAAGTAATCGCTGAGTAACCACTATTGATACCACATCCTGTCAACCTCCTGCAAATATAGTCATTTTGTGTTAGAAGACTGTAGATCAGTGTTAGATGTGTTACTTTAAAAGGGGCGAGAAGTACCACAAGTGCACAGCAAACTTCCTGGAAAAAATTAAGTTAAAAACAGGAAGTAATGGTACTCAGCTGCCTGACCCTATATGAACTTTACCTTGGCAGGCTGACAGCGAAGGCAGACAAGGCCTGTCTTGACCTAACCCGTCCATTCTCTGGGGAGTTCTGTCTTCAGAACATCCTGTTCCCTCACGTGACAGGCTTCAAAAATCATATTTCCTATCTACAGTATGGACAATGCTGTATCACCAAGATATAGGAAAAGTAAGCAAAGAAATTTAACATCTGTACTGCAGTGATCCACCCAATGTAATGTACGAGTTTCTATCAAATTATCCTAACTGACTGGGGACGGATCAACAACATCTACCAATTTTAATCTAGGCTTACATGAGGAGTAGTATGACATGTTGGAAAACTACCTTATTTGTTTCCATACCACTGATACCACTTTCATGTTTTTACTATAATGTCAAACAAAGTCTGCCTACCAGCATTTCTAAAGCTTAGATCAATCCGTAAAAGCATAATAACAACAATTTGCAGTGGAGATTTCATTACGTTTGGACAGAGCCAGGCAAGCCGTTTACCCATTTACAGTCTTTATGCTACGCTAACTGGGTACTGGTTGTAAATTTATATTTAACATACAGACCTTTTTTTTTATGATACCATCTCATCATTATTGTTCTGTTGGCTATTTGTTTGTCTAAAATCTAATTATTGAGTTTTACATTTCAGCATTATTTGGTGTAGGCCGTCACTTGGATTGCTTTTCTATCTTATGCTATAACACACATCACATTTGTGAGGTTGTTGGAGTACTGAGGAATGCATCGCCACCACAGTAATACTATCTAACCGCAGTGACAGATGATCCTCAGACTCTATTCTATATGGGTTGTAGACTTTTGGTTTATGCATTAGATCAAATATACAGTGTTTGGCACTAATGAATGCAGATGTAGTTTTGTCTTGTTTGGACTCCTGGAGCGTTATCTTGTGGGAGGTTTGTATTAATACTTATGTTGTGATCATTTTTATGTCTATGTTTGGGTGATGTTGATGTATTGTGCTATTAGATGGTGACAGGTTAACATGCTGCAATGTTTGGTTTGTTTTAATGTTAATGTTAATGAGTAATTCTATGAGGGATGGGTCATGAAAATGACCAGACACGAAAAACAATATACTAACACTAACAAAACCTGCTAATCAAAGATATGTTGGACTTCATGAAAACAGACATCCCTCCAGAAATAAGCACTATTATAAATCACATCAATTGCAGCGTACTGTTGCATGCTGTAGAATTAAATCAAATTAGGGGATAGAGAGCTCTAGCCTGAATGATTGACAGCGCAGTCCATATCGATTCTTGTAGAAATCTTGAAACCTTTTCATGCAGCAATGGTTGATTTGACAGTTCAGTTGAGTTATGGAGGTCAGGCAGTAGCTCTAATAAAGCCAAGGGCATCGCAGTTCTTGGTGAAAAACACCTCTTATATCTAAAATTTAAAGTAAATACTGTATGAAGTCATTCTATGTATCATGACTTTATTTACTACTTTTAAGACAAAGTGAAATTACTAGTGAGGATGAATCAGTTTCTAAAGAATCTTGTGTATTATTTAAAAGCGTGACTTGTTTGAAGTTGTGTTGAAGTTTGACCTTATTAAAAGCATATTTTCCCAGTGAAATTAAATGCTATTTAATATTTTACTAGCCTATTTAAACTGTGTTTATGCTCAGAAAGCATGGACAATAAGGCTGTATTATTCAAGCAGGTTTCCATGTTGTTTTCTGATTTTCTGTGAGCAGTCATTAGTTATCATTTATTCTTCTCTCCTGGTAGCCCAGAGCAAAAAGCCCAAGAATCTGCCCCCTTCAGCGTCTGACTCATAGAGCACACAAAGGCCATCGCTGAAGTAAATATCCACTCCTACTTACTGACAGATTTTTTTTAAACATGGCTGTGTTGACTCGGATGCTCAACACAGTAGGTGAATTTCCGGGCAAAGTACCAGGACTCGGTGGAGAATGTCACCACATTTAGAGGCAGCCAAATCAGTCTATTGTTTGCTTATACACTTTATGCCACTAGTGTTTGTTATTAGAATTAGCAAAAGGTCATGAAGTGGCACAATCAATGATGTAATTCTTGCTGCATTACTAATAACAAACAATGCAGGTCTTTCTAATAGCAAACAGTGTGATTTGTCATGGCAGGAAAAGCATAGGTGTACTTAATAACATGAATAATGACTGCATTTTTATGTAGGTGACGAAGTTTCAGAGCTCTGATAGTCGACATGCTGGCTCACTGGCATGGCTTATTAAGGTAATGCTGTCATTTAAAACTGCAAAATTTTGCACCAAAAACACTTATTCTGCATTCACATTCTCCTCAGAGGGTCCCATTTCCGACTTTGATCTGTTCATGAGCTTTAGGTTGTAATGTGAAAACAACATGTACATTTTGTATTGTGTCTAGGTGATGGGTTGTTTTGTTTGTGATGTTGTTATCCAAGTATGGTTAGCTTAGTGACTTTGTCCCAGAGTTGTTGCTGCACCCGTAGGCTACATTCCCTAAAAGCACTAAAATTTTGTTTGTGAAGGAAGGGCAGATGGTTTGAAAAGAGCAAAAAAGCCATTAGATGGTAGAGAAACCATCTCTCAATGGGGGAGAAGGTCTATGACACCACTTATCCCACACTTCCAATGTAGTCCTTTCATCCTTTTCCAGGAGACTGAACAAACACTCACACTTGGCCTCATGTAACAATTCCAAAAACAGCCATTTAGACTTGGCCTCAGGTGACTCTAATGACCATAACAACTGTTGTTACATTAGTGTTATTAACCAAGTGATATCCATCACCTTAATAATGAGCCCACATGGGTTACACAGCCTCTACGATGAGAGGCAAAACATCTTCCAGAATCTTCAACCAAGTCCAATTGTCCTTGATTTAACCATCATTGGACACTAAAATATTGCTTTACCTGACTTGTTCACCAGAGTCTAAAATGGACAAAGCTTATTAACTGTGTTGCGCCATCTATTTTTATTTAACCTCCCTCTGCCAGTATACACACTGCTCCACTGTTGTCTGTTAAACAGGAGAAATGTTGACAACTATTTCTGGAAAGTAGCTAAAGTTGCAAGATGTCACTAATTTCCCCTATTCGATTTCGATTTATTAAATGTACAATTCTAAGAATAAAGAGCCAGGGGGAGCAAGCAGCCAAGCATCAAGAAAACAGACACAGCTGGGAGAGCTATCTTGACAGACTAGTGCAAGTATCTTGCTAACATATTAGAAGTTAACTCATCAGCTAAAGTAGTTCACCAACTAGCCATATGAGCAGTAGTACATGACCAATCTTCTAGTAGCACATAATTTTAAGAAAAAGCATATTTTATTTCCCAGTGTCAGACACTAACAGAAAAGCTGGACAAGTACTGAATACTATGTAAAAAAAGACTGTTGAAATTATATTTTTATTCACTGTTTTCCTTTGTTTAATGCAACCAAAACTCAGTAGCTATGCTGTAAATGCTTTTACTGAAATGTTTAAATATTTTAATAACCCCATGTCAAAGAGAGTAGCCGAATTTCAATGAGCAATTGTTTTTAAGCCTGCACACAAACAGGTGCAACAACCTATTGAAACAACAAATTAAATTTGTTGCCTTCATAACCGCATTTCATTGTTACAAAAATAACTGAACTTAGTGTTTAAATTTAAAAAAAACGAATAGTTTTATATTATAACGCAACAAAGCAGAATATTGTAACAATTAAAAAGGACCATTGCCAATGTCAATATGTCACCTTAAAACAGTCTCCTTGAGGTGGGGGTCATGAGAGTTAACACAATTTAGATTTAAAAGTTTGCAAAATCCATTGTGTGCTGCTAATAAATTTAATAACTCTGAAAAAAGTACTTCATTTTCAACTGATCTCAACTTCATATTCACTTAAGCATGATGTCAAACTCAATCTAAATCAAATTGCAACACAGTCTTTGGCTTTTAGCCTACTTTTGCTGAAGGGCAATTTAAACCTGTCATGACCAGTGAGATACACCTTGTACCTGTGTGATTCCTTATTAGAAAATCCTCTAAATTAGCCATGTTTACAAATCAAGGGCTGTCAAGGTGATTAATTACCACCTCCATTCTTAGATAATATCATGTGACATCTGTCCTCTCTCTATCTCTGAACTAGTGGCAGAGATCACTCGCCCTCTTGATTAATTAAAAGAGCCCCATGGGTTAACATTTGCAAGCAAACCTTTCTTCATTCTTTAACCTGCCCTTGAAACACACACACACACGCACGTCCACGGAGAATGCAGAAGACAGGAAAAAGACGCAGAGGTGAGGTGTTGTGTCAGATCTGACAGCTGACTCCACGAGCTGCATTAGAGACAGACATACACAGCAGTTAATAATATCACTTTGATCTTTTCACCCCTGAGGTTTGCTTAGAGCGCAAAGAAATGTAAGATAATGACTTTCTCTCTCAAGAGTAGAAATAAGAGATAAGAGAAAACAATCTGTAAAACAGATTTGGCATGTTCCTTTCAATTGTAATAGCATCACTTCACTTCTTGGGATCTTTCTTTTAATTTTTTCATCTTCTTCTACGCTTAGTTATTAAAAAGTTCTTTACTTGTATTTCTATTTTATACTATCAAAGAAAATACATAATTTTTTACTCCCCTACCTTTATTTGATGTTAGTAGTTACCTACAGATTAAGATTTTACAGACAAAACACCAGCTTTTAATGTGCACATTTTATAATAACTAAATAAATAAATAACTCTTCATCATGTCACAGTCATTTTGTGTGTATATGTCCTTTAAACCAGTAAACAAGCAGAAAAAACACTGCAGTAGAAATGTTTTAACAGTCCTTATTAGTAAATATACATGGTGAAACTCGAAAAATTAGCATAAAGTTCATTTATTTCAGTAATTCAACTTAAAAGGTGAAACTAATATATTATACAGCCTCATTACATGCAAAGTGACATATTTCAACCCTTTACTTGATATAATTTTGATGATTATGGCTTACAGCTTATAAAAACCCTAAATTCAAAATCTCAGAAAATTAGAATTGTAGGCTCAAAGTGTCACACTCTAATCAGCTAATTAATTCAAAACACCTGCAAAGGGTTCCTGAGCCTTTAATTGGTCTCTCAGTCTGGTTCAGTGGAATTCACAATCATGGGGAAGACTGCTGACCTGACAGTTGTGCAGAAAACCATCATTGACACCCTCCACAAGGGGGAGGGAAAGCCTCAAAAGGTAATTGCAAAAGAAGTTTGATGTTCTCAAAGTGCTGTATCAAGGCACATTAATAGAAAGTTAAGTGGAAGGGAAAAGTGTGGAAGAAAAAGGTGCAGAAGCAGCAGGGATGACCGTAGCCTGGAGACAATTGTCAGGAAAAGGCCATTCAAATGTGTGGGGGAGCTTCACAAGGAGTGGACTGAGGCTGGAGTTACTGCATCAAGACATACAGACAGGTCCTGGACATGGGCTTCAAATGTCGTATTCCTCTTGTCAAGCCGCTCCTGAACAATAAACAACGTCAGAAGCGTCTTACCTGGGCTAAAGAAAAAAAGAACTGGTCTGTTTCTCAATGGTCCAAAGTCCTCTTTTTTGATGAGAGCAAATTTTGCATCTCATTTGGAAACCAAGGTCCCAGAGTCTGGAGGAAGAATGGAGAGGCATACAATCCAAGATGCTTCAAGTCCAGTGTGAAGTTTCCTGTCATCTGCTGGTGTTGGTCCACTGTTCTTTATTAAGTGCAGAAATATCTCACTTTGCATGTAATGAGTCTATATAATATATTAGTTTCACCTTTTAAAATGAATTACTGAAATAAATGAACTTTTGCACAATATGCTAATTTTTCCTTTAGGAAGTTCTGTTTGTCTGTGAACAATTATGTCTCTTCATTCTGCCCAGTTAATTATGGTGTGCCTCAGCGGTTTGTCTTAGGACCCATTTTATTTTCCTTCAACCTGCTTCCCCTTGGACACAATATTCAGAGACATGGTTTTTCTTTTCATATTTATGCTGATGACACACAGATGTATTTGGCGGTCAGATCCGCAGACCCTGGTATGCTGAGTTCACTTACCGACTGCCTTGGTGAAGTCAAAAATTGGATGTCAAATCATTTCCTCCAGCTCAACACGGACAAAACTGAGATCCTAGTAATTGGGTCCCAGCAGAAGGCAAAACAAAAACTGCCATCTGCTAGTTCCCTAATGAATCATGTTAAGCCTGTTGCAAAGAATCTTGGTGTCTGGTTTGATAGTAATTTCAGTTTTGAGCAGCACACCACAAAGCTAGTGCAATCATGTTTTTATCTAAAATAAGATCTATGTTAACTTTTAAGGACATTGAAACCATTTTACACTCCTTAATCTCATCACGCCTGGATTATTGCAACAGCCTTTTCACTTGTTTAACCCAAAAATCTATTGATCGACACCAGACTGTCCAGAACTCAGCTACCAGAACTAAGAAATATGACCACATTACCCCTATTTTAGCTTCATTTCACTGGCTCCCAGTATGTTTTAGAATTGACTTTAAAATTTTATTGATCACTTTTAAAGCTCTTCATTGCCTCTCACCTTGTTATATTTCTGACCTTTTAGTCCCATACACATCAGCACGTACCTTGAGATCCTCGGGCAAAGGTCTGCTGTCTGTTCCAGAGTCTAGACTAAAAACTAAAGGGGACAGAGCGTTTGCAGTGAACTCTTTTAAGTCCCTTCTTAAAACATACTTCTATAGTAGAGCCGTTCCCGATTTTATATGATTTTATTTTATTTTATTTATTTTTTTAAATGTCTTTATTTTTTATTTATTTTTATACATTTTACATTTATTTTAAATGTGTATTTTAGTCTTATAAGTGTTTTCTTGTCTTTAGCATGTAATTTTTTTTGTGTTTTATTGTTTTAAACTTGTGAAAGTACTGTTTTTTGAAAAGTGCTCTATAAATAAAGATTATTATTATTATTTTTTTTTTATTATTATTATTTTTATTAATTATTATTATTTTCGAGTTTCACCTGTAGATTGGTGGCATCATGTAATTACAAGCATAACGTCACCCAATCTCAACCTGAGCAGGGGTCTAATTAATCACAATAATTGAAAAACACCAGTGTGGGTGAGAGCAGTGCTCATGGGAAACCTACACAAGTGATTTTAATTGTTTAATTATTAGATTTCTCAGGGATGTGTCCAAAATCATGTTCATTCATTAACGATTTCCTTATACATTAGAATCAGCACTGGGTTCATTATCAGTTATATTTGTGCATGACAATAAATATAGTAAGTAGAAAATAATTAAAAATAAAATTACGGAAAGTCAAGAAGCATTAATTATGGTATGGGAGCAACTGTCAGTGGGGTCTTGGGCCTTGCTGATGAGCGAATTGTCTGAAACAGTGTATGTCCTGGGTGGGAGGGTTCGGCCACAATCTTTCCTGCATGCTCCAGGGTCCAGGAAGTGTACAGGTCTTGAGGGAATTGCAGCCAGTCACCTTCTCTGCAGAGCGAATGATACAGTGCAGTCTGTACTTGCTCTTGGTAGTGGCAGCAGCGTACCAGATGGTGATGGAGGAGACGAGGACCTACTCAATGAAGTGGTCTTATGTAAGCTTTGATGCACCTTTTTGAACAGGATGAAAATACACCTTTACCATTCTTATAACTGCAGTGCCCAGTGACCTCATGTAATTACCTGCATAACTGTGTCCACCTTAAACTTAAGCAATGGTTTAATCAGCCAGAATAACTGAAAACACGTGTGCTGATCTGCAGAGTCTAATGTATGATATAATTAATAATGATCCAATTATACATAGAGATAGAGAGAGACATAGAGAGAGTTATAGAACATTCTAAAGAAGCTATTGTGCATGATTATATTTAAGTATATTGTGATATCAATTTTCTGTACTTTTTTCTATTTGAAATATAGGACATTTGCTTGTGACTGGTTATTTTGACATTGAGATAATGCTAGTTTTACTTAAGGATCAGAACACACAGTTACTGCTAGTGGTATGCATTCCACACATAGAAAAGGCTTGGAGACATAAGTTGAAGCATGTGTACACAGCTCCCAACTGTAGGCAGCACAGTCAGTTATTACCCATTCGATGCTGTTAAACAAGCCAGCAGTTCAAATGAACTTTAATGATGTATTCCTAAAGCCCTAGATTTACCAAGAACACTGCATCTTTCACCAGCCTCACTTTGGTCCTGATATTAAAAATACAATTACCATATTTCATCACTTATGACAAGCCTTTGAAAGCTCTGATAAACCATGACTGCATTATTATTTCCGCTCTGACAAGCAGTCTAATATATTCTACAGCAGTGAATTCCATTTGATATGTCATGACGCACTGCATTGCATTCTGGTGGCTCTAAAAACAGCCTCAAAACTCTAGCAAGCTTTGAATGTAATTCAATCAAACATCTTGGTGCCTGCATTTAATCCACCACTGTCACAAAACACACTATACGTTTCTAATTTATAGTGTGATGCCTCATAAATGTACAAGCCAAATCCCAATGTTATTCTTCCCATATTGACAAAGTTTGTTTGCTGTGCGCAGAGCAATTGAATAACTAAAAAGCCCACTAATTTGTGTCATGTAAAATAGCCCATATGGGTGGTGTGGGATTTTGAAATAATATTGTTCTTTGCTCACAGGATTAAAGCGTAGTCACAGCTTTGAATATAAACCATTTGCACATCTTAAAATGTAATTAGTCATTAAGATATTTTCTCCGTGTTGCTGTCTCAGCCTTTTGTATGAGGAGGCAGTCTGTTCTATCCTGATAGCAGCTTCATTATGAAAAAGAATACGGTTCTCATATATTAAACACTTTGATGTTTCACATCACAGCTGAAGTAGTTGAGCTGCAGGAACATTTTCCTTTATTTACATGAAAACATATGGTGCTCCAATCACACATTGTCATTGCTGTTTTTGTGCGTCAAATTCCATGACCAATTGTAAAGAGGTGTTTCTAAAAAAAAAATCACAATACATTCACAGATTGTGCCACGTGTAAACTGTATTATGCTGCTGTGAACATTTTGGTTTGATCTCAGTGACTCAATGATCACTCAGGTACCTGGCCTTCATACCTTGATTTTACATCCTTGTTTCTCTTGGAACAAGATGGAGACAAGCCCATCCCAAAAAACAAAACTAAAAACTAAAAAAAAAATTCTTACATATTCAATATAAGTTTCTAGCATTAAATAAAAAGTATAGACCATATAATATAATGTAAATATAGTACTTATTGTTACTATTCATTATAATTTCATATGTACATTTACTCGCTTTTCTCCAAAGCGATTTACATTTGAGGAACAACTTACAAAAGTATCAACAGAGCATCAAATATAGATCTACAACTGACAATAAGAGTGGCAATGAATACTAGTAAGAGCTCATATGTAGTTTACCAATAGGCCTAATATTAATTTCAGTTACAGTAGTTTCATTTTTGTGAGTAGTTTTTAGTTATTAGATCCTTGTGCAAGAAGCAGTCTACACTAGTCTCAAATTTATTAATCTTAAGTACTAACTTGTCAAGAATTATAACCATTAATGTAGAAGAAATGAAGAAGAGCCACCTTTTTCCTGATCAGATCAGATCAGTCATTGTTCTAAGCTCACAGTAAGCTCACACAGTCTGCTGGAGGTAGATTGTGTCCGACTTGACACCGTTGTAGAATGAGTTCCACTTGTACATCTCGAACACAATGGCTTTGCAGCTGACTTGCCTACTTGATAGTCCAATGTGAGGCATAGGGGCGGAGTATAAAAATGGCTCGGTCAAGTTGGACACATTCAACCATAAAAGGTGGGTCCAACTTTGTGCAGGTGGAGAAAAGCAACTGCAGCCGCCAAACTTGGCACCTGCAGCTGCTTTGCTCCTGCAAGGTTTTAATGTCATGTGACATGGTGACGTTTTGCAGCACCAGCAAAAGGAGGGGATTGTAGTAAACATTTCAATCTTTTGTTGTTGTTGTTGTTTTTAGAAAGGTTAAAAATAAAGGTGAATTACGGAAAAATATTTAAACAGGAGAACACTGTGATAGAACAGTAAAATATGGGAGAATCCAAGGAAAAATGGCAAGATTGACAGGTAGGCCTATGGTTAAAAAACAACACATATGCATACCTACAGGCGGTTGTACTGGGCAATTTCATTACCAGAGAGAGAAAAAGCAACACAACTGAGGAATGAAGTCTGAGAAATCTTGTTAAGGGACAAATTTCAAAAAGCTGAATTTTGCCATGGCCCCTTGCTTTAGTTATTTACAGTTTCTTTTTACTTTTTTTAGTATTTTCAACTGGAAATGTGAGATTTATTAATCATGGTGTCTGCACTGTGATAGCATAGCCACCTCAGACTTTACTGAGTCCCCCAACTCTAAGAGTGGAGATCGAGGAGGGACCAGTACACCCCTTTTATAGGATGCTGCAGCTGACAGCACTGCAGTTTTATACCGAAGTGTACAGAAACATTTTATGGCTTTATAAATTTCATTTGTTTTCAGATTTGCCATGCTGTTCAAAATAGTAGTTCTGTATGTCTGACTGACAAAAGAACCATTAGCTAAACAATTTTGTTGTTTCATTAGAAAGGTTTTTACCTTTGTGATCTGTTTGTTCCCCCTTTAATCTGTATCATTAATAATACAGTTAGCGAGAATAGGAGAGTCTGTTGTCAGCAATAAACACATTTTAATTATCCATCACATTTTAATTATCTGTTGTCATTTTCCATTTTGAGCTGCTAATTTGATGTGAGATATGTTATATCTTTACAACTTAGACACAATAATATTAATAACAAAAGTATGAGGGGAATATGTTAATTACACCACACATCAAGATCATAACTGATAGCTGCCATGACAAATCAAAACTACACCATGTTAACTACCTCACAGGAACAAGTCCATGTTATCTGTCATGTCTGATTTCACATCTGCAACATAGTTTTGTCCTTTACTCAGGGTACTACAATACCTTAATGTTTTCTCTGGCATTGAAAATGAAAACAGGAATAACATCTCCTCGATCCTGTTTTATGCCTCACACATCATACATAGAAATCATTCTGAGGATCATTTTGACTTGAGGACCACTTCACCACCACGTGACAAGTCTGATTGTAACAATCAAGCAGCTCTGTCTGAACTCATGCAATGCATTGTTACATGATGATAAATATGATATCCTGCACTGCTACTTGAAGCACTTTAAGTTGTTTCAATCATCTAATTCTATCTGGGGGAAGTATAGTTTCTGGTAATATACAATATTTGACATACCATCTGGCAAGAGTGTTCCTCAGAAAAGGATCACCACACAGGCATAATATTATGAAATCATGAATATGTAAATAACTAAATTTTGAAAATATATTATGATAGAACATTGTGTAGCGGTAAAATCAGTAATACATCGACCAGTTAGTCATAAAAATGTAATTTAAAATTTAAAATTAGCATTATAAAAGACTATTGTCTTTCATATAAAGCAGCCACAGTGGAGCTAAATGTTTGTGTCAATAATTGATTTTGTACACCCAGCACAGGGCTAACCCATTATAATGTTCTGTCAAGGCTTGCTGTATCAGGTAACTGATGACTGACCTGCTTTCCTGAAGCAAATTAGAAAGTCTTATTTAATATTAATCAACTGATTTAATTTATTCTCAGTCTTTGGTCTACCAATATATCATTACCATTTGACCACGTCTGAAAAAGGAACCTGAAAGCATAAAATCCTATGAAAAGTACAATCTTTAAATGTATTGCATATATTTAAAATTTATTGCATCTTGCTGTATCGGTTCAATATAAACTGGTTGGACTTATTTATTGTAAATGACTGTTTGCTAAATAGCCCCCCCCACACCTCCCCAAACAACAAGTGTCCCCAGCAGGTCTCAAATCAGAGTGATAAACACCATCTAAAGTTTTAGAAGATGATATGTTTTAATCATCTTTCCAAAAGTACAAGAGCAAAAGTGTAACATATTAATTAAACAGTATGCTTATCTGCTCTGACATAAGCCGTAAAATGTTAGCCTGCCTGGCAAAATTAGATTTTCAACCGACAGTAGCATTCCAGCAATATTTCCAAAGTCAGTTCGCTAACTGTATAATAAAATGTGTTTAGAGTTTACATTAGATAAATACGTATTCAAGACTGAAATGTGTACCTTGTGGGAGACAATATTCTAGTACATTAGAAGTAAAGTGGCTCTGCTGGGGTCTGTGGTCATTAGTTTTTAGTCACACATCCTGAAATCCCTTTGTCTTTTAAAAATAAAGCATATTGTTTGAAAATACAAACATGAAAGCATAAATCAAAGTACTGTGTTGCAAGAATATTTATTACAGTATGTTTTGCAACCATCCAAAGGTTTTGTTAGAGTAAATGACATTTAAATCATTACATTTTAAGTTATAATATTGTATTGTTCTATAATACTAGGGTTTAACTAGCTCTACAGTGCAAAGCATGCATGCATTTTTTTGACTTATAACTCCAAACATTTCACAACATTAACCATGTATTTATTATTGTTACCATGACAATGCCTGTCACGGGTACTCTCCAACAGTCATATACTGTATGTCGTTCTGGGTGTCTTCGGCAAATTACCTATTCTGTTGTTTGGGTATGACCATGTGTTGCTTCTAAAGTGGATCAGCAGTTGAGGATGTAGACGTTTGTCTGGGGCATGTAGGCTTAGCTGCAGAATAATATAATGCATGAGATCTTCAGATCCATGTTTAGGACATTTTACAGCCTTCTCATTAGTAAACAAGTCTGCTGGAAACATTAAAAAGTCAGCTGAAGACAGTTTTCAACCAACTCAAGAAGTTTAAACCTGCACAAACAGGTTTTTTGGCCACTTGGAAGCGGCAGAAATGAGTTGTGAACACCATGAGTGGCGAATATATCAATATTATATATTAGCAAACACTTGATGTTGTTCAGCAGTTACCGTGCAGCATTCATTTGGAATAGTGTTTGTGTCACACATGATGAATAAGTCAAATTGTTTTACTGTTTTTGTTTTGTTCCTCGGTCTCTACCAAATACATTGCTCTTTAGCTTCTAAATGCTCCCCGATGTTCACAAGCCAGACGCTAACAATGTCCATCTGCTGTTTGGTGCTGAGAAAATAGTGTACAGTGGGTTTTCCGGAAATTATTCTTTGTAGGTTCATCAATACATAGGTTCATCAATAGCAACCCCTGCCACATTGTTTTCATATTGTCATTTGATAAATTGATTATATCTGCTTCAAGCAAAAGCACTAGAACTAAACTAAATTAAACTCCAACAGACCTTTTTAAGTAAAAGTACAGATGTACTATCAGCAAAATGTACGTAAGTATCAAAGTGAAAGTACATTCTGCTGAAAAATAACTGATGTCACTGATGTCACTGATGTGTTTTTACATATTTACTTTATATACTGTTGGGTCTTTTGATCTAGTAGTTTTCAATAGGGTTTATTTCATTATTGCCACTTTAAGGTTAGCATTAGCTTACTCTAGCAAGCTACAATTGATGAAATCTTCATTTCAGCCGACAAAATCCACAGGTGACAGCTGGAAATGAGAAGCGTGCTTTTTACTTCTATGTAAAACAGAGTCAACATTTCAAAAATGACTAAGAATTTTGTTTGGTAAATCTGTCACCGTTATCACTGTAAACTGTGCATGGTGAAGTGTGAATGGTGAATTTGATGCTGAACAATTTCCACTTTAGCCATTTGACTACCAGACTGCTGATAGTAAACTGCTTTAATGAAACTATTTACAGACTTAGTGTGCTCCACTCTCGAGATGGAGTGTAATGAGACTGACCTTTGAGGATGGAGAACCGAACTCATCTTCAGCATATAAATAGCAATGAACTCTGACCTAAAAATTCAGGGTGCCATCAAATCTTGTCAGCGCTGTCCTCCTCATCTATGACTCACCCATCTTCAGTAGGCCCTCTATTCATTTTGACACAATGACAACACATGCTATCAGGCTGAGTACATGAAATCGGTGAAGTCGGATTCCCAAGAGGTTTGGGGTTGCTTTAAGTGTTTTCTGCTGCTCCAGATCAATGCAGCATGACTCGCACGTATACAGCACCCAAGCTGAGATGTTAATGTCAGGAGCTGTTTTTCTGTGTTGTTTGAGGTTGTATTTAACTACTCACCAAAAGGGAATATTGCACACTTTGAAACTGCACCAACATTAATGCATCCATTGCATAATCAAGTAACTGAGGTGCATGCCTCATGTTCTCGTGTGTCAATTTGCAGTCAATAATGAAGATCACAACTCTCGGACCATGCTGCCTGCAGGTCCCTCACTGCTTGTTCAGATGTCAGTGAGTGTGTTAAGTATAAGAGCATGCGTGTGTGCAGTATATATAAATATAGTATAATATAAAAAAATATATATTTTTATAGATGTAGAAAACCCCCTCCAGAAGGATTTCACACCCCCCAGGTGCTGAGATTCATGATACTGCAATTCTGTACCTACTGTCTGTTGATCGGCATTTACGGATCTAAAGGATATTTTGCCATTTTTTTCTATCCTGTGCAATACAAAACTTTATTTACAAGTAAAAGCATAAACAACATTTGTATAAAATGCTAGATTGCATTAACAATTGGCATCCAATGCTCATTAGTCTAAAACCTCTCAATTCATTTTTGATTTCAAACAGGCACAGATGGAAGTGCCTCTGGATGCAAATGGATAGACCTACAACCAGTCAAAGCGACGAAACATGTCGTGTAGTGTATTTGATAAATTAAACTTATTTTTACCCAAACCATGATCTGTCACTAAACCTAACCAAGTAGTTTTGGTGCATAAACGTAACCAAACTGCAACATTTCAAAATGTTAAACGTGCTGTTGCACAACGTTAACCACTATTTTTTTTGAAAGTCTAACCGGACTTTGCATATTTATTGTTGCTCGACCGCGGAGCCCTACCCATGCAAAAACGACGCTGAAGGGAGCACAGGGCGTTAAATCATGGTAGCACCATGATGATATGGTATTAAAAGGCTATGGTATTGGGGTATGGTACTGAATGCACCACCATTGGTGGTGATAAAGGGATGAAGAAAAGGTAGAGACCTGGATGTGATGAGGAGAGGACTTCTGCGGAACTTGAACTGGGCCAGGATTTGATGACCAGGTGGTGAATGGGGTGGTTGAGGGCCACAGGGATTTTATACTGAAAGACAGTTGTCAGCAGCTTAAAGGAGAAAAAATTTAAGTGTGGCAGTGACTGCACGATTGGCAGGTTGGAGATTGGGGAGCTAGAGAGTGATCGGCTATGGTCAGCTGATACTACTATTCATACTCATGTGCTATCAAATTAGTGGCAGAAAATACATATGCAAAATTATTAGTTGAATCAGTTATACCAAAATATTGGCAAATTATTTGGACACAAAATGGCCAAAAGTATGCTGACCGTTGGCATCTTGCATGGTACACCTAGAATGTGTGTGAATGTGTGTTTTCCACATCCAAGCACTTTACACTAAATGTCACATTCACCCTGAATGTGACATGTCGTGTAAAGAGCCTTGAGTGGTCTGATGACTACAAAGTTGCTATACAACTACAGTCACTATTCATATCATATTGTATTCATATTGTATAATGACAATAAAGCTGACCTTTGCCTAACTTTAACCCGGCCAATGTTCCAACACCATATTGCATATTCTTACTAGTTTGTGTCAATATCATGCAATGCTGACATAAGGCCTACTTTAAAGTATTTCTTATAAGATGTAAATGGGCTTTCAAGTCATTTGAATAGTTAACAAATATCTGGACTATAATAAACATATCGCACAGAGATGTGTAGGCGTAGACAGACTTGCTGACCTAAAAATCTTGTGTCTATATGACTCAGGGCAGAAGATTTCTTTACATTTCTTAGTCTGTAATTGAACTGGACAGCTGAGTGAGGGATGGACCTCTAGAGACCTACTAGCAGCAATCAAGAGGTGTCTGGTTCAGATCCCATGTGGAATGGAGCAGAGTAGCCCAAAGTGAGAGCTATTATCTGACCTCTCTTCCAAAGATGCTCCTGAAAACGATGGCTGTAAATGCACCATCCTGCAAGTAAAATAACGAATTTTCTCTCCAAGGCGGTGACAACTTTACACACTGCTATTTGTCTGCAAGAGGTGACAAGCAGGACGAGGGGCAGTCGCATGGTTTTATGTTCTCCTGCACAAGAGGGACACACGGTGGCAGCCCTTCAAGACCACTAGAGGCTGTTTGATAGAAGAAGGCAGGCGGGAATTTGATGTGATAACACCTCTCAGTCACCAGTATCTCTGCTTTTTATATGTGTTTATATTTCTGGATGTTTTCCCTCCCTGCCTCCATCTGTGTCCAAGTCTCTCATTCTTGTCTCATAGACATAATGTTTCAAAGCTTGTCAGGAAGACAGACAGTGTTGTGGAGTGGCAATAGGGGTATACGGAGGGTTGCCTTTAAAATGCTGCTGATGGTGGATACAGACACATAGTGGTAAATATCTGCTTCACGTTATTTAACTTAACTCAGATTAGGTTATTTTCACAAAGAGTCACCTGTAGTTGAATTCATTTCAGTTCAATTAGAGTAACCTCACACAAAATACATGTACAGTTACTTTCTTACTCTGTTGATTCTGGTTTGATTTTACAGTGTTCATTCAGAGACAGGCCTCTCAGTCACATGCTCAATACAACTCTATGGGGAAAGGCCGTAGCGGTAAGGATGGTGGTTATCCCACCCCTCTCACTAGAAAGCCAATCGTCTTTTTTTAACAGCCAATTGTGTGGTTGTACTGACGTATGGGTCTGTTTAACTTCAACTGCGCTTGTGTGGTAGTAGTGACGCATGCGTAGTAGAAGTATAGCGAACACCAGGTACAACTTGGAAAGATCAACATTTTTTTCTGCAGTTTAAAGCTTAAATGAAGTTTGTAGCTGCGCATAAACCATAGCAGATTTTTTTTAAAGTTAAGTAAATTAAAAAGTACATCAAAAAGTTTAGTAATGGTGTAGTCATTACAAGTAAAAAAAATACATTGCATGTACAGTAAAATGTTGCAACTTGAAAGATATGGTAATTCACCTTAACCATGTTTCCATCTAATTATCACGCAGATTTTAAGCATACTTTTGAAATGTCGCAAAAAAAAAAAAAAAAAAAGAAATTGCAACATATGTGCGTTTCCATCAGTTGGTTTGGAGCGAGAAACCAGGCTACAGCGTAATTACGTCAGCAGTTGACGTTACACATGGCTGTAGTAAACAAGACGTGTGGGTTCCAAACCAGAAAACAAAACCAGTCGCATGAACTTAATGGCCATTGATCTTAGAAAAATGGAGAGGGGTCCACAGCAATGTGTTTCAAGTGGGTAAGTTACCAGCCATGTCTCCGCACATTATGGGAATATCCGGTGTTATGCCAAGTTTTGCATGCCTGCCTAAAATTGCATGCACCTTCAAATAATACTTTTAAATGCTATAATATCCTTTGTGGGGTTCATCAATGTTGATAAATGATTCGAAGTATATTTTATGAACATTTAGAGTCGTTATTATTTTATGACTCAGCCTTCATTGAGATTAAGCAAAAATTTGCAGTGACAACCCTGTTTGATCAGTGCGCAGAGCAAAGTATCTGAAAAGAACCTTTAAGAAGTGAATGCATAATTTGGCAGAACAGATGATGAAGACTACCTGCCATGATTTGCATCCACCTCTTTTCGCAGCACAAATGATGGTTACCAGCCCCGAGGTGCATGAAATTCTCGTCAGACAACCGGGTAACGACAGCAGAAACAGCTGATCAGTCGTGAGTTACACCTCACTGTGTCAGAACTTATTCTGGAAAAGTGTTTCCATCTCCCATTTAGCGCATTTACTCTTTTTCAACAAAAGGCAAAAAACACCTCAGTTGAGCGTAAAAACTTTGTGAAATTAAGGATTTTTTATTTTATTTTGCAGTTTCCATCAACCTTTTCTAATGTGATACTTTAAAAAGCACCATTAAAAAACATTGATAGAAACACAGCTACTTTCTCCTTAATATGGTGATTAAAATGAAAACATAAATCTGTAATTTACTGATGCAAAATGTATAGAAACACATCCACTGGCAATGACTTTGTAAATATTTAAACTTTATCTCTTTAGAGTTTATCTATCCATATCTGACTGAAACCATAGGACATGGTCAAATGATAAATGGACTCAAATATAATGTGTACAAGTGTGCAACCTTTAAGCCTAAAACGGATAAGGCCACATATATTTTTCACATAGTCAATATGGCAATTTCGTTCCAGCCATTCTTATATTGCAGATGCAATATTTACTTTATTGTGTGAAAATGTAATTTACCAAAGTCACAGTGTCACACCAGGAGCCATGTGTCAATATTTGACCAGGGACAGCTGCATTTTCTGTCTGCTTACCATTCTCTTTGATAGATGAATAGGAGGAGAAAGTATTAACTGCAGAGACCTCAAGTTGTGACTTGCATAATGACATGAGCACGTCTGACAAATAGACATAGGCGGCTGGTTTATTGGGATTCATAAAGCATATATATCTTCTCAATTTAAACCTTTGTAGAGTCTGGGTGGGAGTAAGTGAAGTGTTTGTGTGTATGAGTGCGTGTGTCTGAAGTTCCACACTACTTGCAAAGGCAAGTAGAGGCTGCTGGAACTTTGCCAGACTTCTGAGGGGAATCAGATCCGGATTTTGTTCAGTTACATAGCAAATGTCCATCAATGTCGTATGGCAAGCATGGTTAACGCGTTCTGTTTGTTGAATGATGGATGTTGCTTGTTGCCTATTTTGTGACACTGATGGCGAGGAAGGTTTGATAATTTAACAAAAAAAGCATACAAAGCCATTCACAAATAAAAATTCAAAACAACAACAACAAACCCCTTTAAATGTAAACTATTCACAGCATCCTTCACTTTGCTCTATCATTCTGGAGCCGCAGAAGTTACCAGAAGTAAAATACAAGTTCTCCAAATTAAACATCAAACTGCAACTCACAGGGCAACATCATTTGTGTGAGATTTTGTAATTCAATAGACACAGAAAGTAGAACACAGTAAAGGGACATGAAAAAAAGTTCATTAAATGTATTCTCAACGTCAGAGATGCAAGCTGGAAAATCTTATTAGAAGTGTCATTGTGTGGGAGGCAGGCAGAGAGAGCCGGGCATGCAGCAGGAAACAGACGAGACACTGGACGGAGCAGGCAGATTCAGACCTCTGGCACAGATTGAACCTGAGGCACAGGCAAAAACAGGGTCAGTCAGAAGTCATTCAAAATGGGGGGGGCGAGGGAACACAACACCAGAACTGGAGACTGGGCCATAGAGTTAATACTACATTAGCAAACTGAACAGTCTGATGAAGACAGGAGTAGATATACTGCAAGGTCTGGATGAGTCACAGGTGTGCATGTGATTGGCAGTAGAACAGAGAGCCACACCCAGACAAACACTCACACATAGACAGACAGACAGGGGTCAAATAGTGGCGTAAGATGACAAACAGGGGTCAAACAAGAAATCACAAGGGAAAGAATAAGAGCTGAGAACACAAGCAATTAGGAAAAGGTACGACCCGTCTATAACATTTAGCCTTCCAAAACCATTAAAATTCTAAATCAACAAATATGTTTTATAATGTGACAATGCTATGGTTAAGATTAGGCACAAAAATGACTTGATTAGGTTCATGGAAAGATTTTGATTTGGGTTAAAATGAGTACTTCGTTAAGGTTAGGGGAACTTTGTCATCAGGGTTACAGGAACTGTGATACAGTCAAATATTATGGGAAACCAAAAAAAGACCTTCTGATGTGTTGACCTTTCTATTCTCTCAAATTAAACACAAAGGGCAATGTACTTCAGGTCCCTTAGCCATCAAGGAAACAGTAATAGAGCTGTTATGAATTGGCTATTTAAGACATGTTCTTGGAGCAGCAATAAGACTTCCAAAAGGGCAGGCAATGTGAAAGTTAAATTTCTAATACATGGAAAGGGTCCATCATATTTATTGTAAATGTAACTTGTCATTTGTTATTTTGTAACATTATCTGAAGCAGCTTCTGCATCACTGTGAGCAGAAACAGCAAAAACAGTGAAAATAGGAGTAAACTGTGTTTGGATTGACAGCTGGATGAATGTGAACACTGGTGGCGTTGCCATGCCCTGTATGCTTCTACCAAGACATCCTCCAAATTAAACAACAAAAAACAGTGTGTCCAATGCCCTCGAGAATGACACGTTGAAGAGTTTTCTGATTGAAGCCTCTATCAGCAAGACAACATTTTGTCTTCCAAAACCGCTTCAATCTGTTTTATAAAATGACAGCTCTAAGGTTCAGGTTTGGTTAGGTTTAGGCACAAAAAGAACTCAGTTAAGTTTAGGGAAAGATTGTGTTTTGGGCATTAAAATAGCTTTTAGCTAAAGTTTAGTAAAGATTGGGGTTTAAAATGACTACCACGTCAAGGTTGGATTACCTTCGCCATCGTTTTAAAAGTAGAAAGGCGGTGGTCAAGGTAAGGGGGCAATCATGGTCATAGTTAAAAAATAACAATGGAAACTAGGGATGGGAATCACCAGAGGCCCCACGATACGATATTATCAAGATATTTATGTCACAATACAATATTATTGCGATTTTAAACATATTGTGATATATTGCAATTTATTACCTTCCCAAATTGTGTCCCCAAAGGAAAACTCTTTTTTTAGTGAACTGAAAAGGCAACTGGTTGTATTATTTATGAACCAAAAAGTAAAATTCTAATGTACAATTTATTTATTTTCTGTGAAGATTCTCAAAAAGTAAAATTCTCATGTACAATTTATATATTTATATATTTTCTGTGAGGATTCTCAGTCATCCAGGTCATAATTATCCAACTGTGTTTTTTAAACCCAAGAACATGCTAAGACAGATGCTGATACACCCCAAAGACCGCACACCAAAACACAAGAAAAGCAATCTAGTGTATGTGGTCCAATGCAGTGGGGACTGCACAGACCTGTATACTGGGAAGACTAAACAACCACTACACAAATGCATGGCTCAACACAGAAGGGCCAACTCCTCAGGTCAAGACTCAGCAGTTTACTTACATCTGAAGGACAGAGGACACTAGTTTGAGGACCACCAGGTGCACATCTTAGAAAGAGAAGACGGATGGTTTGAAAGAGGTGTCAAGGAAGTCATCCACACCCAGGTTGAGAAGCCATCACTGAACAGAGGAGGGGGTCTACGCCACCACTTATCCCCCACTTACAATGCGGTCCTTTCATCTCATCCCAGGAAACTCAAAAAATGTAACCTATTGGCCTCAGGTGAAGATGCCAACGATGGTCGTTCAGTCTTGGCCTCAGGTAGTCCTAACGACCATAACGCCTGTCGTTACGCCGGCCAGGAACACTAATGAACCAGCAGTATCGACAATCCTGGCAAATGACCCCACTGAGTTTAAATAGCTGAGTTTCCCCGACCAGTCAGTCAAAACTGAAGAAGCCCCTGGTAGAGGGACGAAACGTCTTCCAGTATCTTCAACCAAGTCCAGTTGTCCTTGACTTTAACCTTCATTGGATAATTTATGTATTAAAAGATCGATACGATACTAAATATTGCGATACTATGCTGTATCGATTTTTTCTCTCACCCCTAATGGAAACGGGTAATGAACCGTCGGGTCCCCTGTTAAAGTCAGGTGTTTTGGTAAACCAATTATTCACTCCGACCCCTTCCTCCAGACCTTCATCCTCGAGCCTGTGACCTGGAAATCGATTTCAGAACGCCATCTTGAAGCACATCTCGTTTCCTAAAATGCTCCTCGATGATCGAGGATCAAGGAGGCTTGCTGGAGGAGCCATAAGCTAGGATACACTTGTTTAACCTATGTGAAAATCTTGAGGACAGCCGTGACGTGTTACATGCATCTGGACAATACAACCATCCCGTGGCTGGAGCAGGATTATACAGAATTCCTGTTGTAGTCATTGTAAGTTTTATTAGTTTCTAAAGATGATCAAAACCACGATTTAACTCTCTACCCTTCACAGTTTGTATAGTGCATCATTAAGCGCGCTGTTCTAATAGCAATCATTAATGTCATTACACTTTGATATCACTGATGTTGTTAATGTTGAATATGATGTGGGGATTGGCGGGCAAGGTCATTAAAATTACCTCTATGAATAGCAGTGAATGTAGGATGAATTGTTTGCCCAGTAAGAGAGATGCACAATAACGCATTACGCAAGGCACAGCAACATGAATTAATATTTAAATCTCCCAACACGCCGACAGCATTGGTCAGGATCTTATGTAAATTCATATTCTGTGTTCTTATATCCAAAAGGTCTCACACAGTCCAGGTTCAGTAAAGCAGCCCTACACCTGATAAATCCGTATGTCGTATCCTGATATAAACGTATGTTTCAGAAGTGAAAAGTTCTCCCCTGTCCTGTCAGTTTTATTAGTGCAGGGTTTTTGTGTCCCACGATATTTGCTGTGACAATACTGCGTGCATGGAAACGTTTAAATGACAGCAGCCTCTCTAATCATTAAAGTAAAAAGAAAATCTTCATACATCAGTACAACACACAATGAAGAAATCACCTGCAAAGCTGGTGACCGGTGGATGTGAGGTAAAATGTCCATGCAGGTGCCTGTCTGTAAATCTGAGAAAATAACTGGGTGGGTGGATGATTTATGCGTACATGAGTATTCAGATAATTTCAGAGCCAGTCCGCGCATCACACCAATTCAGCTGCTATAATCGTGACAAAACGAGTGCAATCAGCTGCTGACGTCAAATTATTAGGCTGTAATATCAATCAGCGCATTCAGCACAGATCTTCGGTGTTTCATGTTGTAATAATAGTGCCCATATCTATCTGCACGTCATTCCAACAGTGAGTTCTGTGATGACAGTTGTGATTGCGGCTATATGAGATAAATGATGCTGTCATTTCTTAAAGAGACTGATGATGAAACGCTCTCCTCATCAAGCTGAGGGCTGAAATGATCTCCTGTTTAAGGAAAAGGCGCACCACCAAAATAAGTTACTGAATTGCTGTCTAGTGCTTGAAAGCGTAGGCTACTGTGACTGTTTTCAGCAGACGCTATAATGTTTATTGCAACCTCGAGATGTTTCTACATGTCATAATGCTGACAGACATGTTTCTGGATTGTGAAGATATGATCTGTAGCTTTTATGTATTAGTGTCGACAGCTGTTCTGCTCCCCTGACAGAAATCACAGCAGCCGGAAACAATGGACAGATGATGCCCCTGTGCAACATGTCATATTTTTTTGTTATTGCTTTAAAATGACGGCTCCCGAGGCAAGGACATCTCATTTTGTTGAACGCCTGTTTCCTCAAATCCTCTCTCCTCGCATCTCCTCCTCGACTCCTCCGCTGACATCTCGGGTGGAAGGCACTAAGAGACAAAGCGAGAAGTCGAAGAGTGAGGAGTCCAGGAAGTACAAGCTGAGAAATGACAAGAAATGACAAAGGCCTCCTGTCACTAAACTTAACGTCACCCGACGTCCTCCTTTGCGCACTTGAATGTAAACATATGTTGTTTTAGGGCACATGCTCAAACAACTGAAGCAAGAAATTGATTTATAGTCAAAATTGGTAAAGCAGAGGGTGGGATATCCTGTGTTTTCATCCATAGTGTTTCCCATTATGCAACTCAGTCTTGTCTTTTAACTAGCAAATGGCCACATCTTTCAAACCTCACATCCCTAGTTCATAGTGCTGGCTTTCCTTTATAAATTTGAAGTCTGATGATGTTGTCAGGGCTATCTGCCTAGTTCCCCAATGACAAGTAAACCGATATTCATGTGTAAAGTTGGTGGTTTGTTCCTTTAATTATGAAATTAAATGTCTAAGCTAAGGTACCTCATTTTGCCTCAAGATATGCATAAGAAATAGCATGTCCACAAATGTGAGGTCTGTCAGTCTGGGAGGGATGTTATTAACTACTGTCTCTCTGAAACAATGACTATGATTAGTGTCCAAGCTGCCAAGGAGTAATTTTGCTCCAGAGGGTTCATTTGCTACTTAACACCCACTGTCATTAAACCCCAGTGCCCAGTAAAGCGATTATTCAGCGATAAAGTTTTAATTGTGCCATTGTCTGTGAAGAGGGTAGTGGCTGGATAATTAGTGTTGCTGGGGAGAGCACAGAGGGACTGGGCAGCAATGCAGATGTGTCTCTCAGACATGTGTCACACTAGACAAGAAACTTAAACTGAATTTGGCAGCCGGTTCTCTTTTTCACCCAAATGAAATACTAATAGAGTGTTCTTCTGAACACATGTGCACTTGTTTTGTCTTTTTCTCAAAAGCACTACCTATAAAGTTTTAGGGTGCTTTCACACCTGGATCGATATGTTTTGTTCCGGAACAGATCCGAAACAGAATACTTTGTTCCGAATCAATTTCATACGTCACTCGTGTTCACACCACACTGTTGTAAAGCGGTCCAAATCGCTCACCCTTCCAGGGCTTTCCTTACGTCATTATGTCACTACCTCATGCGTGCAGGTCGCGCATTCCATTGGGGGACATCTCCATGACAACACAAAATGAATCGCGGGTGGACTTCGTGTTGCAAAAAGGTGAAATAGATGTTTGGTCGGAACAACACATCTCTCGGATGTTGCACACTGCACATAAGAACACTAAAGTCTACAAGCGGGTCAGTGATAAAATTGAAGAGAGGGGTTGTGAACGCTCCGTCGAGCAGCGCCGCACAAAGTTAAAAAAAACTCAGACAGCAGCAGGCCTACATAATACTACCACAACAACATACAGACAGAACATGCTGTTTGAAAACATCATCTTTCAACAACTTTCTGACAATTGTTTTGATATTAAAGTCAGAAAATGTCATTGATAGATCAATCAATAATGAAAATATTCACGAGTTGCAATTCTAGATAAAATGCTGTATATGAAATATATGCTGCTGTTGATAAACTTTGAACTGCATTACACCTTAATATGATATATTGAAAATGTTATAACCTTCTACAACATTCTGAGATCTAACTCACTCTGATGCCCAGCCCAAGGATAAACCAGAAGTACTCTTCTCTTTGAATACTAATACTTTTCATCCTTTCATGTAAAGAAATACTCAACTGGTCTTCTTAACCCTGTGACCCAGCAGATGTAAATAAATGTTAACAGCTACTCTAATCAGATTCCCTTTGAACTCAGGTCCTTTGGTGATACTTTCTATAGTTACATCCAAATCTAAGAAACATTTATCACATTTTAGTTGTCATGGGATGACTGCTCAGTCTTAAGAGGCTCCCATTACATCTGCACAGGAGTTATAGGGGTGCATCACTGTTTCAATTAAACAAAAACACACATCTGATTACTTGATTATCCTTAAATAGAATATACTCCAGAGTTACATTGTGGTGAGATCTCACCTCCTGTGAGTCATCCTGACACCCTCATTATCTTGCACAGTGTGATCCCACTCTACACATACTTTACTCTCCTTTTTTACTCTACCTGCACACTCTTTGTAACTCCCTCCATCTTATATTCACAGGGATGGGACCAGTTCCTGCTTTGGCATTGGGACAGACATGCAGCCCTGGCGTCTATCTCTTTAAGATGTAGCTTATGTAAAATCAACTTTTGGCAGTGTTAACCAGGTTAGTGCTCTGGTGCTTCAGGTTTTGGTTCAAGCCCACAGGACATTTTTGCACATCAAAAGGTGGACCGTGAAGAAAAGAAAAATAAATTAAGAATCCAAATCTTAGGATGCCTATAAGCAGCAACACTAGATACAGACTCTGACATGGCTTAAAGCCAGCATGGCTTTGGATGGCAATGGATTTTTCTTTAGTGTGCTTTGTTTCTCCATCACTTAGGGTTTCTAGTCTATTGAAGCCATCATTCTTTGAGTATTGTCCTGTGAAGTATTGTGTGTATATATATATATATATATATATATATATATATATATATATATATATATATATATATATACATACATATATATATATACATATATATATACATATATATATATATATATATCAGCTAGTAGCCGTGTTTCCATCAAGGTTTTTTATGCCCATTTTGAGGTATTAGAAAAGGTTGATGGAAACAGCAAAATTTTTAAAAAGCCTTAATTTCCATAGCTTGAGGTGGTTTTTACATAGTCCATCAAGTCCAATAAGATAATTTTTTTTAAATCTTGTGCACGCAAGATAATTATCATCTTGATGTAACTTGCTGTACTCTGGTTTATTCGCTCCAACACAGCTGATGGAAAAGCACATATTTTGCATATTTTCTTTTTTTGTGACATTTCAAAAGTCCACTTAAAATTTGCATGACAAGTAGAGGAAAACATGGCTACTGTCCTAATGGCTGCTCTGCTAAAGCCCTTTGATTGCTAATTTCAGTTCTATCAATACAGTTTCACACCATCCTATACTCCCTAGAGAAATTATCATTGATTGATCTCTTGTATCCAATTTCTTTTTCTTCTTTTCATTTCTTTGGTTCTCAGTTTTCCACATGATCATGATCAAGATCCATTATCCCTCCAATTTTCCCACCAGGTGAAAGGAAACAACCAAGAGCATTTTCATTTGGAAAATTAATTTTCAGGCAGCCAGGTCTTGACATGGCAGGGAGGGTTTGATAACTTATAATCGACATTGTTGTAGCATACTTCCAGGTAAGGGGTAAATTCAAGTGGGCTGTAGTATCGCTATGTAGCACATACAGTGCAGTAGAGGCATTTTAATGAAAGAGCCGGCTGACATTTGCAAAGGATTAGGTGCTTTTAAATGAGGCTTTTGTGTTGGTGCTACAGGCACTTTTGGTAGAAAAAATACAACTATGCTCTTGTAAAACATGCATTTATCTACATCATAAAACATAACATCATGTACAAAGCCATCTCTGACTTTTCAGAAATGTTATTTTATCAATGTGGCCAAAAGCAGCAGGACGGGAGATGAGACAATTCCAATTTTGATTGGTACAGTGATATGATTGATATGAAGTAGGCTAATCCTGGCTTTAAAATTACAAGCAGTTACGTGTTTTCATACATAATACATTATGCTAATCGTTGTGATATAAATATCTTAATCATGTATGTCCTAAACAGCATTGGGGGTAACATGTAATTCAGTAACTGAAATGTTATTACTTTCATAAAAGGTGAAGCGGTACATGACTTTTTTGTTCACGTCCGCTGATGGCCAAAAACTAAAGGAATAATGGAGAACAAGGGAGAGAGGTGTTCTTTACACTGCTGTAAATTGCTACTGTCATTTCTGTGTCACAGTCTAGTCTTCTGTGGGACTAGCAAAAAGCCACATATTGAGTTTCTTTTTTGTTTTTTTTCTAAATGGGCGTCTTTAAAATCATATTTGATTGAGGAGCGGTATTGAGGAGCATATATTCTGCACTTCTTCTCACTCCATCCCTCCCTCCCTCTCTCTCTATCCCCACTGTTATTCTGTGGGAAACACTAGAAAGTATTATAGTAACGTAACAAGCAACATAACTAGTTACTTTTATCACCCAGTAATAAGTAAAGTAATATTTTTTTTAAGGAGTAATAAGTAACTAGTAATATATTACAATTTCTGAGTAACTTGCCCAACACTGGTCCTAAATAATGCAGCTAGCACCTGACTGCATGCACATATCCCTTCACCTGTTTTGATATTTAATAATTTTAGCACTTAATGTGTGGAGCAGTTTTGATGATCTGTATCCATGAGATGAATTCAGAACTTTGTAGAGAGTGGAGCTGCTGCAGCCCTCACCCCAAAAAGTAATTTTGTATACACACAGGCACACAGACCATAAGTACAGACACACAACGACTCCACACAATTGCAAACCTGCAGCCTTTGATCAGCAACCACAGACAGCAGCCAAACTGCTCAACGCAAATCTTACAGCCTGCCTTTACTCAAACCTGCTGTCTCCATCTATCACACAACCGAAAAAGCTTTAGCCAGCCTACAGTAACAAACCACCACAAGTAGGTAAAACAGTATGTCAATAACCACTGAACCAATAGCAAACAAGAAAACACAGCAACTCTTTAGGCCAACACAGTATGAATGAATGGCATGACCCTGTAATCAGCTGGGCTCCGGTGAATTGCACCGGTTGCACCATTGATACTTACACCACTGAAGGGGCCTAAATTGAAGGGGACAATTTACATTGTCATTTGATGCATTTTCATTATAAAATAGAGCCCAACCGATATGGGATTTTTGAGGCCTATACTGATTCTGATATTAGAGGATTTTCAAATCCGATAGTCCGATCTATCAGCCAATATATTTTTTATTTCTTTTCAGAAACTCATAACATTAACAAAACCTAAAATTTATGTTTAGTTATAAGACCTCAATGCAGTTGAAAAATGAACTTTTTATTGTTATAAATAGGGGAAAGCAGGATAAGTTGTCTCGTGCGTAAGTTGTCACACTGCACATAACTCAACACTAGAGGCTGTACGTCAAAAATTAAATAGCCATTTTGTGTGACTTTTTCTCTGTTCAACTTCCTGTTCACATGTGGTCATGGTCACTCTAATCTGAGGTGAGCACAATTTTATTATTTTTTTTGCTTCAAAAGTAAAACATTTGCACTTTACATTTTATGTATCAAGCCTTATTTGGTTCATCGAGATGAATGGGGAGAGAGCCAGAACTGCACTTTTACTGGTCACCGGGACATAAAAACTAAATGACTAGAGTCAACAGTAAAATCTGATAAAAATCGCTCAAAGAGTTTGAAAACTTTGCCCAAAATAAGGTTTAAAATGCATTTTTCCTGACCGGTTATACTTCCACTACGCAAGCGTCACCACTTCCACGCATGCATAGTAAAATTAAACCAGACCCTTACATCAGTGGAACCTCGTGATTGGCTGAAATATGATTCCCGCTTTGGCTGTTAAAAGCAGACGATTGGCTTTCTAGCTGGAGTGGTGGGATAACCGGCATCTTTGCCGTTACGGGCTTTCCCCATAGACTTGTATTGAGGATGTGATTAAGCAGCCTGTCTCTGGCGATGTCTACAAAAGTTCCATCGGACGATGTCTACAATGAAACATCGGGATGGACGATGTCATCGGGTGTGCACGAGCACGGACGGGGCAGCAGTCGTCAGCATGTGTTCTCGCACAGACTTCACTCAGACTCAGACTCCAACTGAAAGACTATTACATTTTCCAGGAGTTGTCCTATTAAGTTATGTTACAAGTCGTGGTGGATATTTTACACATAGACCAAGTGAAGCAACAATGAACACAGAGTGCAGATGGTAGTTTCAGTTGTTTGACAGGCTACGTCATTATTAAAGCCCCCCTCCAGCCAGTTTTAACGGACGTTTTTGGCGACCGTTCTTTCTCAAACAGAGAATGGGGGTGTGGTTAATAGTCGGACGTAACATTACCATGACAACTAAAAACTGACTGGCTGGAGTGTTCACTAACGATATGCTGCGTTAACATCACTACACTGTAAAGTTTAGTCCACTTTACCGTCTGGCAGGAGCAGCTGTTATTTAGTCATGATAGAAACTAATGTGCTCGTATCAGCTGTTATCAATCACACAGTCGATGGTCCTGTCATGCGCTGCACACGATAACTCCCGCTACATTTTATGGTGCACTTACTTTACCGCGGAGGTGGGGGGTGTGTCCGCCGATGCATTGGTAAAACGGCCGTCGGTAAAATGCATGTTACAGACTGTATACAAGACGGTGGCAGGTGAAAGTGCGACGCCGCTTTTGTGAAGGACATGATAAATTGGTTAGTTCGCAACGATGTTTAACGGTTTGATGCTCTGAACGAGGCCTGACAGTTTTTACGGAGGCATGAGAGTGCGCCTGCGCAAGCTTGGAGAATGACGTATGACTTATGGAATTTACTATAGTCATACGTCACCACCCCGTTTTAACAACTAAGAAACTTTTGCAACTTTGAGGACAAAATTAAGCTATTTGTGTTTAATCTGTTTAGTTAAGAAGTTATACATTTAAGCAAGTTATCTGCAGCATCACATTCAGTTACCAAAGATCTATTTGCACTTCTGAGAATGTTTAATTGAAAGAGGTTGTGCCACTTAATGTGTGATCTGCCAGCCTTTTTGTTTTGAATTAAATTATTTATTTTCCAAATTCTCTAGGCTTGATTGTTTTTATTTTTAGTTCTGGTTACAATTTGAAATTAAAATCAATATTCACATTTAAGTGTTCTAACTCCTTTATAATACTGAGTGACAACTTATCCAATGCAGTGTGACAACTTACCGATGGGGCAAATTGTCACAAGTGCACATTAGACTAACAGTCTACCGCTCCATAATGAGATAAGATAGGAAGATGCATTGAATTCAAAAATTCTACCCAAGACTTCATTCTTTCATTTGTTGTGACATTTGTACCACTGTGATCTACAGTGGTCAGTAAATTTGACAATTTGAAAAGTGTGACAACATACCCCGCTCTCCCCTACTTTGAACAAAACTACTTCTGATTATGTGAGCTGATTGCAGTGTTTGTGGTGGATTTGTGGTGTTCCAAAGTGTGTTGCCAACAAGGGAGTTGCAGAGTGCCCTCTGGTGGACTAACTATGCAACAGCAACACTCATAACATGATTGACAGATCCATCTACTGTCTCTCCATTTCTTAATTGTCATTTCTCGGCTGTTATAAACACAGATGCTGATTCATCTGCAATTACCACATATCGGCTGATAAAACCGGAGCACTGATTTATCAGTTTGGTTCTATCATATACTATATCATATTGGATAACAGCATATAACGCCAGCACCAGAAACAGCTGATTAGTTGTGAGTTACAAGTTTGCAACATCAGAACTTATTCGGAAATAGTGTTTCCATCTCCCATTTAGCACATTTACTCTTTTTGTTCGAATTTTGCTATTTCCATCAACCTTTTATAATGCAGAACTTCAAAATGCACATTAAAAAAACGTTGATGGAAACACAGCTACTGACTCAGAAGCATTTCATTTCAACTATTTTCTACATTGCTGGGTATTGTAGTAGTAGTTTCCAAGCTAGGGTTCAGGCTTGACAAAAGGGTCACAAGATAAATCTTGGGGGTGGCATATAAAGCAACAGAAAATGTGATTGATTGAGTATTATAAGGGATACAGTCCACTAGGTTGCTCTCCACCAATGTTATAAACATTAACTGACGTACTATCTGGAGAGTTTTACCCATCAGATGGACCGCACTGTGTGGGATTTTTGGAAGAATTTACATAACAAATGGTTTATCTTCAGCAGGAATGACCTTGTTGAGTTTCAGCATTGATCAGCACATCGACTCATCCACTCTGATAACTCCGAAACCCATTTATCATAGGCAAGATTTTTGCCTGCCATGGCTACATTAACTGTCAGAAAATCAATCTATTCTTATCAGTTAATACACCAGCGGGTCATGGCAGGAATATGTGAACATGTACAGTACAAGCCAAAAGCTCTGATTTTTCCACTCTGAAAAAATGGAAATGTTCAGTAATGAGGAAGGGAGGAGGGTGTGGAGAGGTCAAATCAGAATGGCACGTAATTCAGCACAATCCATCTGTTATTCTCCATCATATATCATTCTTATTCTCACGCGATGAGTTAAAGAAATGCTGAAAAAATGTTGTAAAATACAGTATGTATTGCCTATGTCTCCTGCTGCCAGAAAATTCTTCCACTGCCTGGTTTCAGTGACAGATTTATCAACATATGTCTTGTAGAAAAAAGAAAGTTCTTCCACTGCCTGTTCTCATGCCTGTTTTCCAGGCAGTAGAAGAATTTTCTTTTTTCTAATACTCATGGCAGAGGAGAGGAAGTGCAGCAGTGGTGCATATTTGCCTGCAGTGCACACACACAGCATAAAGTAGGACTTACATACAAGGGCTACATATGTATGTGAAGAATTCATTTGATTTGCATACTGTAATGCAGTCCCAGCCTGTGTCTGAGCCCCAGCACACACACTCACAGAGTCAAACAACAAATGCTGCCATAGACTTGTTGCAAACGGAGAATTTCCCACAAGGCTTGTACATTTATATAGTATAATGAAGCAGCCCCTTAATGGATAAACCGGGTGTTTGCAGGTGGGATTATGTGTGTGTGGTGTGTTTAAGATAAACAGGAGAAGCAGAAGAGAGAGAGGGGCTTTTTTTGTCCATGTTGTGGATATATCAGGTTTTGGCTAGATTAAGTAGTCTCTTAATTACATGGTCTGTTTGTTGTGGCAAATAAATAGCAAGCGGAAGAATTGTTCTTGGCATCTTAGAACAAATTCTATGTTACAACGTGTCATTTGCAATCACAGCTTACAGCACTCAGAGAGACAAAGTCAATACCCCCTAATGGACACCGGCAATCTGTAAACTGTCCTGTTGTCTGGATCAGAATGCTTATTCTGTCCATATGTGACAGTGCTATTATTCACTGAAGCTCATCAACTGCATTATGACTGAATGTTAGTGTTTAACCAAGCTTCAGCCTTAAAATGATGCAGAGGTTTTGATGAGCAGTGTAGTTGCAGTAAGTACTTACACCAAATAATTGTGTGTGCACCATTGACAATGTTTATGAAAACTAACAATACCTTCTAAAAGCGTCAATTAGGAAAAAATAAATGGTGTAATGTATTATGACTCTGCAGCCTCTCTTCTGTCTGAGTTGAGGCTGGGCACCTACACAGACACAAACACACACACACAAGCTAACTAACAGCAGGCTGTGGTGAAGATAGCGAACAGAGCATTATTCTAAGATTACTCGAGGTGACGACACTTACCTTTTTAACTGTAAGTACATGCAATAAAAATCCAATACACCTGTTCAACAATAATAAATAAATAATATTTGTTAATACTCTGTCCACAGTCTTGCAATCTTTCACTGCTTTACTTCACAGCTCAGTTAACAGCAAATTGTTACAAACAAGCTAAAACAAAAGCTGTCTGTATCAGGCATGTGATTGGCAAAGAGCAAAAAAGCATGAAAATATACTGAGACCCCCCAATACCCCTATTAAACTGGTGGCAGCTCCAAAATTGATGGTAAAGCAGGAGCCCTGACAATTAGTTATTTAATAGATAGTGTTGCAGTGGGAATCAAAGACAACCTCTCTATAATAATTACTATTATTTTGTACCAAACTTCAACAGCTAAATGTGCAACATGAAACATGAAATAATTGAGTCTGTATCTAAATAATATAACTACTAAGTTTCAAATTACTTCAGTACAAGTTAAGTTAGCAAAGCTTGCTGCCTGTTTAAGACCTGGTGACCTGACTGTTAAAGAAACAATTATATTCTTCAGGAAACTCAAACAGCTGATGAGTCTCTGTCTGTTGATAAACTGTAGGAAGAAGTTTGACGTTTCAGCTTTGGCAGCGGGCAGGCGTGTGCGTGAGATGAGAACGACCGCAACAGTTTAACGGGATCGCGCCAGTCACACAGAATCCGTTGCCATGGTTACCTCCAGGCACGTGCAGAGGGGGGTGCAGTGGGTGCTTGAGCACCTGCCCTTTTGCCCTTTGCTGCCCAAAGTGCCCTTTTTTCAAACGCAAAATTTCCTGCATTTTATTTATTTTAAAAGTTGTAAAGGCCCTTTTGTGAAGGCCTGTCCGATTAAACTGTTAGTAAAATGAATTAATAATAATTTTGCAGTAAATAAAATAACCCACATTATGACCTTTCACCTGATGACCTCATCCGTGACGAGCCCTCCCGGTCAGACACTGTTAGTGATTCAGCAGCTCTGCCTACAGGACGCCTTCGATTCCGCCGGTAAGTTCCTGCTTGTTGCGAAGAGAGCAGCATAACTGTTGTGTATATCGCTGTGTGTCAGCCTGTCTGTAGAAGTAATATCAGCTGCCGGCTAACACGCCGACACGCCGACAGCTGACGTTACTTCTACACTATAAAAAAAAGGTGCTCTGTCCACTTCATTCTGTTTGGGGGAGAAAAGTTTCACGGGCGTCGAGAGGTCCGATCTTTTCTTTGTAATTTGACTAAAATCTTTGCACTTGACCTAGGATTATTAAAGTAACTTAATAAAAGCCTTGTGCCTTAAAATAAGTAGAACAACATTGGTAAAATTCTGAGCCTATTCCTCCGACTTAATGTCTACTTCAGCCCTTTAAAAAACTATAATTAAATTCAGAACAGTATTGAATATATTTACATTTTGACAGCAACAGTAGTGTTTACAGCAGCTCAACTCAATAACTGGAAATGCATATAAAAATGTCAGTGCCGATGTAAAATAAATAATATTCCTGACATCAAAGTAAAGAGTGAAGAAGAAATGGCCCTATAAGATTTCAGAAAAATGTATGAATTGTTAAAACAAACATATCATATCATATATATTAGCTGATTTAACAATTATGTGCCCATGAAAAGATGTAAAGATTGTTGAGTGTTTGGGACTGGCTCACAGTGACTGACCTGCAGTAATACTGCAGCATCTGCCAAGGCTGACAGTTGGAGAGCTGCACACTAAGAGCTGCAGGTGGAGGAAACAAGACACCAGATTCACAAACATTTCATACATTTTTCTGAAATCTAACAGGGCCGTTTCTTCTTCACTCTTTACTTTGATGTCAGGAATATTATAAAAGATTAATACTAGTTTATTTATTTAGATATATGATTAGACAAATAGTCAAATATCCAAATATATCTCAGATTCACAAGTCAATATATAAAATCATTATCATACTTTTGCGACACACAGCAGGCAACACAGACACCTCTATGTATAGATTAGTTTGTCTCACTCTTACCCCTGCCGTGGCCACCCTCATCTTTTCCCCATTAATGTTTCCTTCTCAGATTATTTCCCACACTTTTTTTAATCTAGTATCTTATTTCCTCCACCTGCAGCTCTTGGTGTGCAGCTCTGTGAGCGTCTCCCCAGCAGTCAGCCTTGTGGCTGCAGTATTACAGCAGCTCAGTCACTGTGAGCTGGTCCCAAACACTCAACAATCTTTTTATGGTCACATAATTGTTTAATCAGCTAATATGTATCCTATAGTTGTTTTAATATCTGTAGTCACTGATCACCTCCAGTAGTATCAGCAACAACACAACAACAGCAGCAGCTGCATCCACAGCAACCCCTCAACAGCAACTGTTCCCTGTAAGTTATGTCAGCAGTCAGTGTTTTAAAGCTAGAGTTTTCATTCCCTGTTTTTGTTCAACTTTGGGGAAAATGCCATGCTCGTCACTGTCACTTTTTACTCAGCTGTCCAATCACAGTAGAGGAGGGACGGGACAAATACCACACCGTAGCAACTGTTACAACCGGGCTTCGTCCAACCTCAGCTCTTGGGCGAAATGGTAGTAGCTTACCTATGGGTAGTACTCTCCGAATCCACATACGGCGAGTCCATCCTCTCTCTCCACCTGCTTCAACCCTCTTACAGAGCAAAGGCCAGAGCAAGTGCTCTACTCTGTGTTGACATTTTTACATCAAGTGACATTAGGAATTACTACTTGCAACCACGGATTTGATGTATCATAGCAACCAAAGCAATCGGAAAAAAACGTCTATTGACGCCACTCTCTCCCGACAAATCGAAGCAGCACTGGCAGCAGCAGCCGGAGTTTGATGGTGCTTTCAGCAGCGCAGCATTACTTGGATTAGGAACTGTAACAATACAGCTGTTTTGGAAATAATAATTCATTACATTACTCTTTGCTGAGAAAAGTAATTTTGCAGTAGGCCTATTACTGCCCAACACGTTACGTACCACTGATGCGAGAGAGCGCCTATGGTACACACTGCGCAGGTGTGGAATTGGCAGCTGAGCCTAAACAAACATCCTTGATGATACTTAGAAAGGAAGAAAACTTTGTCAGCCTAGATCCTTTCCATTTCACTCGGCCAGGTCCTGTACCTCCCCCGGAAAATCCGGAATTCCGAATTAATCCGGAAAAAATCAGATTCCTGTTGTATGTAGTTTGTCGTCAGCCAAAATTGTGAAATGTGCCTTTAAGATACTGTGTTGACATGAGAGAAACATCAGACAGTGCCTAGTCTGTCTCAAGTTAGTTGAGCAGTAGGCCTGCGGTGAATAGATGCCCATTTCTGACCTCCGGTTTTTGTTAAGCTTCTCAACTCAAGCTTTAGGTTTGGAAGACGTACAAACTCTGTTGTACTCGTGTATGATAGAGCTGTAGCCATACAACCGGGCTTTATGAGCTTGATCTGTTTGTAATAAATGATGAGTACTGTGGAATAAAAATCCCATTATCAACGTGGCTGTGTTGTCTTTTGTCCACCCTCTTCAAGCTAACATTAGTACAACCAAGAAACACAGTTCCATTGTCATTGTACTAATTATTGTTTTTTTAAAAATACCTTTTGTGCTGTGTGTTCACATCGTGCTGCTGCACCATCCAGACAACAATATGATTTCCAACGTGTCTATCCCATTTGTTGAGCTGATGCTGCCATGTAATGTAAATATAAGAGGCCGCTTGCCAGGAAAATGTAAACATGAGTTGTTTTTGAGGGATTTGAACAAATGATGAAGGCTGTTGTTTTCCTGGACAAGGGAAAGAGAACATTATTTAAATTAGATTCAGGGCTACACGGAAAAACATTCTCATAGTATCAAAGGTTGTATTTTTCTCTGACATGTAAACACAATGTTGGTGATCAACCTTCAACCTAAAGCCAAGCTAAATTTCATCATTTATCTTGTGTTCTGTGACTAATGAATAACAGAGGTGGAAATTTACTGGAGCCAAGTGTAGTGGAGATGTGATCATCCACCCCGAACACATCATGCTGCTCTCCAGTAGTGTAATAATGGATGGAAGATGGCTGCCATTACGACCTTCCCTCTGCACAGCGGAGCACTGTGAGCCACATGAAATCAAATTACCGCTCAAGAGGAGGTTCACTCTCCTCAACCAATGTGTGCCCTCTCTCTCTCTCTCTCTCTGTCTCTCTCGTCTCTCTCTCTCTCTCTCTCTCTCTCTCTCTCTCAGCTGCTTTTGCTGGTTCTGCATCCACCTCCAGGGGCGGGTTGAGAAAATTTTGAATGAATAAATTCAAGCAGAATAATATTCAATAGTATTCTAAGGATAAACGGTTGCTATTGGCAACTACGAATAGCCTACATCTACGAACAGACTGGACACAGACATGTAAAAGTCCCCCCACCCTTCCTACATCGGAGCATGATGATTTTTCTTACGCTCTATGGTTGTTTTGCATTTCTTTGTTAGTATTTTGTGGTCATTTTATGTCCCTTTTTGAAACTCATTGGTCTTCTTTGTTCTTTTTTACCCATGCTTTCTCTTCTGCGAAAATGTAAGAGAAAAGAGAAAGTGCAGCGAGCCTTTGAGATCTCATAAATTCAATATATTCATATTGCCTAGACTCCCTAAAAGTGCTTGGGAGTGCATTCAGTGAGTCCATAAGTCACAACATTGTCAGAGAGGCGATGGTGATGCATGAGGATGCCAGCACTCAGTTCATTCGAGAACAGGTACTCTCCGTCAGATAAGCGCAACCTTAATTCCTTCCGCTGGCCTAATGTGTTTTTAATGCAGCTCTATGACTTATGTTGCTGTCAGTCGGTTGGCCTCATAGGGATGCCAGGATGCTAGTGGGCGGGAGACTGGGACCAGGAAAAGGTGGCAAAGATTAATCGCCACAACAGAGGCATCACACATTTGATCAAATCCATATTGACTGAGATCTGTGAAAGTCAAAAAACGGGAAGGTAGGGTTGTCTCCGCCGCAGGATAAATGAACTCAGTTTGTTCAAACATGCATTTTATGAAACAATACGGATTGACCTCAGAAGCAATTAATGTCATCGATACCATGCGGAGGTAGGTACATTTCTCATTGAGATGCGGTTTGGTGCAAATGTTATTAATTGTCTGTGTCTTTTAAAGCTTTGGAGACTTATTGTAGAATAAGGACACAGCAATACATCATACAGCATGTGTCATATTGTGATCAACAGACACTTCATTTAAAACCAGAGGCAATTTACAATGTATGGTTCTGTCCTCTAAATTGTCCCTGGGGAAATGTACAGGGCAATAGTGTTTCTTCCTCATAGCCTATATTTACATTTGTACCATTTAAAAAGATTTATTTGTCTCATTAAGATAACACAAGAAGTCTTAGTTTATCTAACTGTCAAAACCACTGCAGCTAAGCAGTTGCAGACAGAAGAATAGCATGTAAGAATGGACTTCTGCTTTACAATACGGCTATTGTTTTTAATGTAACTTTGTTTTCATCTGATAACGTTTCCTTTTATTGATAACATACTGTAAGTCTGCACAGAGGGAGTGGGCAATAGTCGTTTTCTATTTGTATGTAAATTATTTTTTAGTTGAAACTGATTTATTTTCTGAAGGGGTGTTGCTGACAATGATCACTTCAGGACCTTTAAGTGAAAATCTGTTTATAAGAAGACATATCGGGATTAATATCACAGTATTTCCATTGCATATAGGCTGAAAGCAAGAAGTCTCCTACTTCACTTACCAGTGCATATGCACCAGTGGTTCAAGTTTCCGTAAGTTGCATACTGGACCACAATTGACTCAAAACTACTATGTCCCTCTTAGTAAGTCACTTTTACCTATAAAGGGAAAATAGCAATGTGGACCGAAACTGGTCAGTGTTCTTTTGTGATTTTTTACTTTGATATTCCCTTAACTACTAAAGTCATTTTACAGATCCTTGGCCTAATGAGAGTGTGTACAAATAAGTCTAGGTGCTGCCCTTTATCTATATTTCTACCTAGAACTTGTAGCCTTAAAGGATCAGTGTGTAGGATTTAGTAGCATCTTGCAATGGAGGTGCAGATTGCAACCAATGGAATACCGCTCACCTTCCAAGTGTGTAAGAGAAACTACAATGGCCACGAAACTCATTAAAAATGTGAAAGGCCTTATCTAGAGCCAGTGTTTGGTTTATCTGTTCTGGGCTACTGTAGAAACACAGCGGCCGCGGTCGAAAAGTCTTTTTTTTGCTTAGGAAGGTTCCTAACTGAGTGAAGTGAACTGGAAGTATTTCAGTGGCAGCCATGATAGGAGCTGGCGAATTCTGTAAAAGCTAAGGAAAGGAGCCTCAATGCTACCTTTCATATCTCCTTTAGCATGGGGTACATTGGAGCATCCTTTACGAAAGGAAAGGAGATAATGGTTTCCCACAATTCCTCGCAGCAGCAACATTTAAAGCAGCGCACATTCTCAACTCGAACAATAAAATCCATTAACCACGTTAATGGTTTTTATGATTCTTGAATAACACACTCACAATTTCCTTCTATCTTTTGTTTTGTTTTGTTTTGGCTTTGCTGTAATCAAATGCTGTTTCAACACCATTTTATGTTTCAGGTGGTGAAATAAGCTATAAAGAGTTGTAGTAGAATTTTTTACAGTAAAAAAAAAAAAGAAATCACCGACCATGAAGGATAGTTGATCAAGTTACTTTTGGCTATTAAGCCTCTTCTCTCTTATGCCATGACTCGCTAATATGCATATGTCTTGAACTGTCAACAATAACTGAGACCCATGTGAGTTGTGTTACTAGATGTGGAAAATGATCAAAGTGAAGATAATGTTGCAGTGTTTAGGATCACGTTATGTATTGCCAGCCTTCAGCAATATCATTAATTCATTTTTCTTCAGTCACAGATGCTGACATTAGCCTTAATAAAGGCAGTGATGAGGCTGGCTGACCTCTACAGTAAATGTAATGTATTATTTCAGTGTCTCGCACACATTGATTTATTTGTGGCGACCTGCCACATTATCAACGCTGACTGCCACAGACTGATTTTCAATTATTGTTTTTTTTTTTAACTAGGTAAAATTCTCTCTCTCTGTCTCTGTCTCTCTCTCTCTCTGTGTCTCTGTCTCTCTGTCCACAGTTACACTGTCATTTTGTGGGAAATCCTGTGTATACATATAATAATTGGGATTCATGTTGATAAATATGGGTGGAAAGGAGGGTGAGTGTGAGCAAGCATTCTCAATGTAAAAACCCTTTCCATTATTTTGTGACTGGTACCCTACAGGCTTTTTCGCTATCTTGGTTATAAAGTAATATTCCAGCGTGTTGTCCACCTTTAAATAACCTGCATTAAAACAACATGGGGTGTAGTGTCAAAGATGCGTGTTTTGTAGTCCACATTCTAAACATTGTAGTTTCACCATGGCAGGTCACATCAGTAACATCCGCTATCGCATAATTACGTCGCCTATAAAAGAGCAGTCGGATTCTCCCACGGTCCAATTTTCCTAAGTCCTTATGGATTTTCCTTCACATCTTTCCTTGACCTCATGATGTTTTCCATCGAGGTCGAGGAAAGGTAGTTAGAAAGGAGATTTTTGTTGACTTTTCAACCGCAGCCAATGGTTTTACATGGAAGAATCCGTAGAGGACTGTAGTAAAAAAGCTCATTCTAAGGTAACAAAAACACAATGATTTTTCTTTTAAGGTTATTATACATATATATATTTAGGATTTAATTAGAGGCAGAATTGACTTTAAACAATGGAGATGGGATATGAAAGACTGGATGCAGAATTCAGCTAGGCTTTTAACCAGAACCAAGAAGTATGATCATTTCACAACCGTTATAGCCTCTTAGCACTGACTTCCTGTTTGTTTCAGGATTGATTTCAAGATATTATTGATTACTTTTAAGACTCTTCATGACTTGGCTCCAGATTTTATTTGAGATCTTTTAACTCCTTACGAGCTTTGCGTAGCTTGAGATTTTCAGGCAGGGGTCTCTAAAACTAAACGGGACAGAATGCCAAAATGGTTCGGAAACAGTGGTGTGACCAAAACAAGACTAAAGAAGATTTTATTACTGGACTTCCATTTATTAGGTGAACAGAAGCAAAACTCTACTGGGGTGATAATATTGCCGCTCTGTGTCTGCTGTACATTTGTTTGCTAGAATTATATTTTTAATTATATTTATTCTATATGGCCAGATGTTTAATGAGGCTTGACAATGCTGTGTGTGTACATTATACTGTGTGTGTACGATGGATGGATGGATGGATGGATGGATGGATGGATGGATGGATGGATGGATGGATGGATGGATGGATGGATGGATGGATGGATGGAAAGACAGACGGAAAGACAGACAGATAGATTTAAAGGTTTTATGTGTCACAAGTTCATAAAATAAGTGTATTTAGGGGGGCACTCTATAAAGAGTTGTGCAAAATAAAGAATAAAAGAATAATAATAAAATAAAAAATAAAACAAAATATTTAGTGTAAGTATTATATGCTAAACTAAATGCTATACTGATGCTATGCTATAAATGTACTAATAGAATGCATGTGTAAAAGTAAAAAACAACCGTTGATCTGACTCTGCCAGTGTTCAAAGTTATGTCCTCTGTTTGTGAGTCACCACATGTTTTTTTCTCCTGTTCTGAATCTGTGGCCAAAGGTTTCGCTGCAGGGCCTCCATGCATGTCCCCTGCTCCACACGCTCATCAAAATTTTCAAAAGGAAACCTTCTTTAAAAACACCACTACGCTTCTGTTATTTTTTTGCTCTTATTTTCTGTTGATTTTTCCCGCCGGCCCTGATAATCTCCCACATCCTTGGCTAATCAGCAGGAAAGAAACAGGACAGCAGTGTGTTCAGGGATGAGTTTTAAAAATGCATGTTCTTCCTCTGAACATACACTGCAGCCCACAGGGAGCCAGGCTTTCTCCCTCCTGTGGCGAAGAGAACCACAGGCAGATAAAAACTCCACACAAGGTAATGACATGCATGACTACCACCTTCATGCTGTAGATCAGTGTTCAAGGTGAGGACATTTCCTGAGTGGAGCAAGCGATAAACAGAGAGGAGGCCAAGGCCATGCAGGTGGTTGGGTGTGTATGCGGACGTCTGTGTAGAAATGAGGGTTTGTTTAGGGTGGGAGGTCTTCTGCCAGCTAATTGTGTTTTTCTGGCCTTGTGCCTGCCAATAAAGTGGCCCTGGGCTTCCCCCTGGCAGGCCATGTTGCCACAGAAAGGTTACAGGTGTTCTGGGAGAACAGAAATATAGTACTGCATTCTGTATGAGGTGTTGAAAAGTCTGATTTCAATCTGGGCTTCAATAACTTGACATATTCAATTTTAACAACAGTGGCCCACCCCTGTTGAACATCACATTGATAGTCTTTCTCTTACCACTGGGTTCTGTTTGTTTGTCAGTTTGTTACCTAACATATTTCAGTAAAAAATCATAAAAAGTAATGAATTAAGGATTTATTTTTTTTATTTATCTCAAAGGTTTTTTTTACCAACTCAATTGTTGCAATTTCTAAATTTCATGCTTTACCAGAAAGCATAATTTAAAAAACATCCACCGTTAAAGGAACCCTGTAGAGGTTTTGACCGCTAGAAGAGCTCTAGAGTTATGTTTTTATAAGTGGGTCCCACTTTTGTTTGTAATTTTGCATCAACAACAAAACTGCTATTGAGAAAACATGGATGGAAATAATGCAGGATTTAAATTTATTTTTAATCTAGGTTTCATAAGTTAAAGTTTGTATATTGGTGGGAAAACACAGTGGAGTATCACTTTAAATTAGCAAGTAGGAACCAATGAAGCGGCCAGATAATATATCACAGTAATGTTTGCTTATGTTTTAACACTTCGTAGTTTTGTTTCCCACTGTATTTCTAGTTTATTGATTTACACAAATCTGGACTGTTCAAGTGTCAAGACAGTTAAGTAATACTTTTGATCAGATCCTCTTACAACATGACTCACAAAAAGACAGTGACATCCTGTTTCTTTGTGACTTAAAGAAATAAGAAATAGCTAAAGTATCTGTTAATCTCTGCACTTGCAGGTAACATTTGAACATGTCATGTTGAACAGTTTAGCATTAATAGGTACCATACAATGATATTTACACATATATAAAGTAAATGCAGCATAAATAGTATCTATATATGAAGTTTAATTATAATATAGCTTAAAACACAAAATATAAAAGACATAGAACGTATATTATACATATTTTGTGATTTAGCGCAATGTTGTGTAAGCATTAGTTTTTGCATACATTTCCTACGGGTTCAGCCACTAAATTACTATATTATATATTACTTACTTCATAATGGAGATGAATGCAGCTCATCAACCTTGGAGAAAGACATGAGATCATATAAGAAAATATAACCAAAATAATTTAATTAGGTGTATACTGCACATCTAGAGGGAATTGAACTGTAAGAATAAAAGTGGATCCCCACCCATAAATTTATCTGACAGCTGTCTGTATCTTTGAATATGATGATATGGAAATACTGTTCCAGCAGCGATGCTGGAGGAAAACAGGCGTTAACTGGAACTCTTGTTTCACCTCCAGAGACCCAACTGATAGATGCCCTTCTATATTTGTCTCTTTTATTGATTTGATCACATACCAGTCAGGATGAGTGACAGCTGGAGTGATTGAAGTTTATGTAGTTCCATTTAAAGGTTAACTCTTTACATGTAATATCCCATTAAGATGAAAACTATTTAAAAAGCCAGATGGAAATGAGAGCTTAATCTTTAATTATGCACTGTACAGAACATTTATTATCACACTGTCTGTTTACTTACTGTTTTTCTTTTTCATACTTTTTGTCCTTTTTTAATATATTTATTTATGAGTCATTGTTTCTGTATGCAAGTGTATTTGTATTTGGGTATTTTCAAGCATTTACCTGTGTGATATTCATTTGGATGTCTTGTGTCTGGCATATTTTGCTGTACCCTCTCTCCAAGTGTTTTTCCTGTTTGCACACCTAAGAATTCTCATTTCTCTGAGCTGATGTACTACTCCAGGGCTAAGCTGTGAACAAATAGCTGCATTATTTATCTCATTAGTGATAAATATAACCCGTTGCACTGCTACATTTGCAGGTAACAACACTGATAATGGTGGCTCGCCATTGTTAAATCTTTTCTTTTCTGTCCTTTTCTTCTCCCTGCCTCATTGCTGTGGGGAGAGTCATTTCTGTGAACAACAGGCACACAGTTTTATCTCTAGGCCATTTGGATTTTCACTCATTTTTTGAAAACCTCATTTCATCTGTGTTGAATGGTGCTATCTTTAGCTTTAGGCTATGGGCTGTGACTGCCTTCCAGAGTGGCTCGACAGCGGCTACATGTACGCTGAATAACAATCACGTGTTGCTTTGATTGGGCGGTTCATTAGCGGCTGACGTCATGACTGTCACTGACTGTCCATCAACACGATGCAGCTGGACAAAATATTGGGATCAATGATGCCTGTTCCATCTGCTGGGTGATATGAATTAGAAAACAATTTTGTATTGATTTTTTCCCTATTGATTTCCCCCTCTTATGTGCCTGAAGCGAGCATGCAAGCTGCTCTTATTAGCTACATAGCTCTGGCTGTTTTTATGTTGGATTAAGGTGGCTTTTTAATGGTTTTTTTTTTTTTATAATATTCTTTATTTAACCAGGCAAGTTAGTTAAGAACAAATTCTTATTTACAACCACAGCCTGGCAAGAGGAAGACTTCCCTTTGAAGGGAGGGACACAGGACAATTGATGACATAGATTGTCCTGTGTCCTGTGTAATATAGATTGATGACATAACATATGAAACATACTAAAAATACAAAAAGCATAACAAAGCACACTTCACAACAGGAAAGTGTTGCATGAGGCAACATATGATCAAATAGGACCATGGTGGAAGCAGTATGGAACATAATTTCAAAGGTATGAGTGACAGTTTAAAGAATATGCCATTCTATCATCCTCTCAGCAAAGTTAAGCATGTAGAATGTGTGTTGTTAACATGCAGTTAACCTTAATGTTCTGTTAAAAGTTCAGAACACACACTTAACAATGTAACAAACTAAAACTAGTGCAGTGTCCATTGAAAATGTGCCTGTGTTGAACAGGTCCATTGCTTGGCCTCCAGTATAGCAGCTTGCAGCCATGACATGGTTGCATTGCAGTGCTAGAGTATGCGTCATTTGGATGCAAGACCTTACACAAATATTTTATGGCCTCAATGAGGTCAAAGCCCCATTCAATGTCTATACATAATATCACTGATTTAACATACCTCAATAGTGCGACTCGAGGTGACGTGACAGACATACAGACTAGGGGTGGGAGAATTAATCGATTCTCAGATGCATCGCGATGCGGACGTGGAAGATTATTAATCGATTAACAAATGTCTAAAAATCGATTATTTAAATGTTAATTGATAACGTTATGTTGACAGAACGCAAAAGGCTGAACTCGCGGAAGCGCAGCGCCCGGACGTCTGTGGAGCGCACACAACAGAGAGACCAGTGTCGCCCTGTATTCGTCACCGCTGTGGAATGAATAACCACCCCACTAAAATGTCACACAATCATTAATATCAATGCGCGAGTAATTATTTTAAGTCGCACACCGCAAGCATTGTGACGCTCGGCAGCTCTCTGCGTATCCTGTGTGTGTGAGGACGAGCGAGTGTGAGAGAGAGAGAGAGAGAGAGAGAGCGGCAGGACGTGACGGTGAAAGTTAGCGGTGAAAAATATTAGCAGTAAGTTTCTGTCTGGTAGTAAACGTGCAGAGTAGGTGACTGTGTGTCCGTTAATAAAAGTCTGTAGTTTCCCCAACGGCTGGAAAAGTGAAAGCTGGTAACCCCCATCAGACTCCGGACTTTTGGGGACAGAGGCTTCAGCGTCACAGACCCCCCTCTAGAACTTCATCCCACAGAGATCTGAAATGCTCCCTATCAGGACAAAAATCTACTAAAACCCAGCTCTTTACCCAGGCATTCACTCCTGAATGACTATTTGTTGTTCTGTCACTGGAACTATGTGTAAAGCGTCCTTGGGTCCCGTGAAAGACGCTAAGAAGTTTATTTATTTATGTAACGTCAGCTAAATTAGTAATGAAGTAATATTAATTATCAGCTGTATGTCATTAATAACTAACCTACTAGTCAAGGGTTGAGAACATCAGGTACAAGCTGAGACGACACTGGTGTACAGCTCTGTCCTGTACACATACTGTGCTGATAATTATATTTCAGTTTTCAGAGGAGTCTGACAACTGGTTGTTAATGAAATGAGAGACCATGGAGCTGAGGTTAATAAAGTAAATTAGGTATGCAAACTAGTCCTTTTAAGCTAATTAGGAGATGTTTCTTTTGGATTTTAATGGGCAAAATTAAATGCTTAGTAATTATCCAGGGATCCTGTATAGAAAAAATATGATACATCAAGATGCATCGATAATCGTTTTATAATCGAATCGTAGCCCTCTGAATCGTAATCGAATCGAATCCTGAGGTGCCCAGAGATTCCCACCCCTAATACAGACAGACAGAGACTCCTCACATTATGGTTAGATTGTTTATAACCATGATTCAGAAATCCATTAGAGTAAATTACCCAAATGCTTCTTTTTTAGGTATCAGAGAACCAAGCTTTTCAACTGGTTAGATAGTATATTCCAATAAAGACATATTTTATATTATAACAACTTACTGTACTATATTGTTTTGTCATTGATTATCTGTCTATATACCAGCCTCCACTTACGGGTGCCTGCGGGAGGAGTTATAGTTGTTGACATTTTTGTTACATATTTTGTAACAGTTTGTTTATAGAAGGTCTAACAGGAAGTTAAACTAGTGCAAGGCCACAGTAAAATATGGATGTGGGAAACATCAGTCCTCCATTGGTGTTTGTGAGCGAGACATTTCTACCTAATATAGTTATGTTTGCACATTCTCCAGACTGGCCAAAGTATTTCATGCACGCTAATGTAGTTTAGTTTGAAATGAAATATCCGCAGCTTCACTTTACTGCTTCCCAGTTCCTCCGACTATCACGCCACTTTTCTTCTTCCTCTCTTCTTCTTCCCTGCTCAATCTTACACATTACACTCGCTACTTTATCTCTCTCCCCCTTACCCTCTCCCTCCATGTATCAGTTTCCAAAGGCTAATGCACTGATGCAGATAATTATACACACCCCTACCCCACTTCCATACTGGCCTCCCAAACAACAATCCTCTCCTGCATTGGGTTCACATTGAATCTGCATTGATGCAAGAGAAGAGAAGACAAAAATCACATTGAGCGTACGGTGATAAATGGGGACACATATGCAGCAAACAAGCTGTCGTTGTGACATTGCTGGGGGCATTTCACCCAATTACCAAAATAGATCCAAGTTTTTTGTATTTTCCCCTTAAATCACATCTTAGGATGCTGGGTAGTGGTTAGCTTCAGAAAGCATCTAAACTCAGAGCAGTGCATAGACAGAGAGAGGAGTTGTTGCTTTCTGAGGAAGTTAGGAAGATGACATAATTTTCTCTGACAGGAAACACCAAGTCTGAATGTGCTCGGGAGTGAAGTGAAGGTCAGAGAGGTAAAACAAAGTTAAGATGAAAGCCTTTTCCATATTCACAACCATATTTTTGAGATATTTTTTTTCCCAAACTCTTAATTATCCTGACATAGTGCCCATAAATAGGAAATGTAAATGCCATACTTCATCTTGTCTCCTGCTTGTCATTACTGAAGCATAAAAAATATTTTGTGATGGAAATTCTTGTGAATTATTCAACTCTTATTGATGAAGAAGGTTTCACGAAACTGAGGATGGCTTAAGCATCAATATTTATTGAAGGCCAGCCGGAGGGAAAAGGCATCAGCAGTAGAGTGTGAAAACACAGGGCAGTAGCAAACCCAAATCTGAAAGATGAATCCTGATCCTGATCCGGAGCATTTATCCTTCCTAGATGTGTGCAAACAAGGTTATCATTGACCCATTTACACATATCATATTCTATTGGATATTGTTTTAAAACAAGACACTGACTGCTAGGGTTGGGTATCATTTCAAATTTTACGATACCAGGTCCAAAAACCAGTTTCCTTAAATTGATACCGATACCAATAGAGTATTTCATTTGATACCTTACTTTTTTTTTTTGTTATGGACAAGCAAGGACATCTATTTCTTTTTTCTTTTTTTCAAAAACCAGATATATTAAAATATTGGGAAATGGTATCTCTTCACTCCTCATCGTAATTAGGTCATCCTCAGAGGAAGGACGACAGCTTGGGAGTTTTTGTAGCCTATTTCAAAGAAAGAGGAGAAGTGAAACAGTTTAGTGACCACGTGATTTATGGAAAAAAGAATTCAAGTTAAATTTTTCATACGTGTTGAAAGTCAGCTACGGAGTATTATTTTATTAACTTTCAATTTATAAACTGAATTGAAAGATCTCCACGAGCGCCGTTTCCTTAAGTGGTGAGTAGCAAACCTCCTCAAAAAAAGACGAGTAGAAAACGAGTAAGAAGTCGGCTAAACAAGTCACTAAGCTACTCTTAAGAGTCTAAAGAAGCAAACAGAAAAGAAAGTCTGCACATCCAGCTGATCACACAGACTACTCTGAAGCAGCCGCAGCTGCAGCCAGAGGCTCCTTGAGTAAAATCAGCTGATCGCTGCTGCGCCACAAAAGCTTTAATTGATATGGTGGAACGCAGTGATCGATCTGTGACAAGTGATGTGAATAGCAAATAAACATATACACAGTAGTAGTGTTAAATTATACCAGAAGATAAAACCAATGGAAAGCCAAAACAGTGATGAACATCCTGAGACCGCAGCTGAAGGTAAAGGGGCTGTTAAAATCTGGCATGGACTTATAAGCAGGTGCAGGCACATGAGGGAAAAAAGAGCTGTGCACTTCTCTTTCTTTCAGTGTATTGCTTGAGTGTGTTATTTTTGTTGCAATACGCTTACAAAAAGTATCGAATAAAGTTTTGGTTTGCCTGGAGACGTTTTCATACTACTCGATGCTGGGCTGTTTCAGTTGATACCTTAAAGGTATCACTACTCGATAACCATCCCTACTGACTACAATGCTTAATTAAGTTAACCTAAGTCACGTTCAGCACTGTCTAAAGAGACCCAGTCTGTCTGTCTGCAATGAAACAAAATAAAGATAATCTTGACTTTGGGTTACTTAGGAAATGGACCACAGAGTCAACCAAACAGACAGGGAGGAGAAATAGAGTTTGACTAATTATTTTGGAGGGTCACAGGCTTTTGTACACGTTCATGTACTGTGTGTGTGTGTGTGTGTGTGTGTGTGTGTGTGTGTGTGTGTGTGTGTGTGTGTGTGTGTGTGTGAGACTGCCTGTAGTGAGGTCCATAAAAAATCTGTTTGGTGTAGAACAGTGGTTCTAGTGGTTGGGTCAGAAACCCCACAGTGGGTCGTGGGAAGATTAACAGGATAGGTAAGCAAAAAAAACATTTTTTGCAGCAGAAAAAAAAACATTTTTCTGCTCCATAATTCTACAACTAATGGTCACAACTGTCAGATATGCACCTGTGGGTCGACATTGCTTTGTTATCAAGGGGTTACAAGCATGTGTTCAGTGTGATATTTCTGAGGATCTATTGACAGAAATGCAATATAAGATCTATAACTGTTTTAAGTGGTGTAGAAAGACCTTACATAATGAACCATTTCTATCTACATAACCATGGGTCCCCCTTAAATGGATGTCGCCATGTGCTGCCATGTTTCTACAGTAGCAGAAAACAGACAAAGTGCACTACAGAGCGCATTTAGTCACTACGTTCTTCTTCTCCAGAATCAGAATCAGAAGAAGCGTTATTGCCAAGTAGTGTTTTATACATAAAAAGAATTTGCTTTGGTGATAAGGTGCTACAGGTAGACAAACAGAGTTGACATTAATACATGTAGACATATATAAATATGGAATACACAATACACGTTATATAAGAATATTAAAAATAATAGAGAAAATTAATACAGCTATTTGCAGAGAAAGAACACCGTGGCAGACAGACCCGGGCCTTGTTTATGAGGCTAGCTGCAGATGGGAAGAAGCTGTTTTTGTGGCGAGAGGTTTTGTTCCTGATGGAGCGCAGTCTCTTACCAGAGGGGAGAGTCTGAAACAGTTTGTGAGCGGGGTGGGAGGGGTCAGCTGCAATCTCTCCTGCTCGCCTCAGAGTTCTTGAAGAATTCTGGCAGCGTAGACGCTCATCAATACTTTGAATACGTACGTTGAAAGAAGAAGTATCTCCAGGCAGAGGACATGTAGGGGAATCACGTTTTCTGATGGCTCTTTCAGAGGTGTGTAAAGCAGGCTACAGACTCTTCAACGTTGTTCAGAAATTTTAGTAAAAGTAAAAGCTCTCAATTCAACCCGAAATAAAGCATTGATGAAAAAAATGTCCTGAGCGAAAAAAAATGACTGAGATCTCTTTCAGAATCCCTATTAAATTATTTATTTATTTATTTATCATTTTTGCAGCTATCAAAGCTGCCAATCAAAATAATCTGGCTGTGGGCGAGATATTATTGCTGGCGGGCAGTTTTGGCGAGGGTCTATAATCACCAATGTTGTAAAATGCCTTTGTAAATTTTACCTATTATGTGGTTTATAATGGACTGTGGAAACGGTGATAATGCTACACACTCTTGGCTTACATGTTCCACGTTATCTGTCAGTGGCCAAGTCGCAATAACTCTGGTTACTCTCTGTGCAGTTTGCAACCAACTCACCACCAGACGCCATTTAATCTTACACACTTAACCTTTAAAGGCATTGAACTACTAGTGTAGAATAACTCACCTGCACAGATCCCTGACCTAAACCCAATCCGACACCATTGGGACAAATTGTTAAGACTGGCTGCAACCCTTAAAAGATAAGATAGCCGATATTGTTATTGTCACCAAATTCCATTGAAGAAAAGCTACTCAAATAGGAATAAATAGTGTATTTGTTGGGGGCTATTTACAGTTGCGAATTAATACATTTGTTGCTCCAGTGAGTACAGCATATCTGGCTCATTTATGGGTTTTTAACAGTTTCCACAACAGGGCTATTTGGCACAGATGATTAAGATGTATCAGGCTTTGACTATACATTTGTACATTGTTTTTCTTGGTCTTTTCATGGAATTTCTTGACAGTATAAAATAAAAGAGCAGAATATCACCAGATTTCTCTTTTAATTTTAAAACATCAGTGACTGATAAGCAGTTCAACAATCATATATGGGTGTTACGCTAGCGTGTTTACATTCTTTTGGCCATATAGTGTATGCTTTCAAATTGTGTTTATTTGTAGGAGTGTGTCTGTGAATTTCAAATGTGTCTTCTCATTGCCTGGATTGCCACAGGTAAAGAGTGACACAGATCAGCATTTTATACAGGAAAGCCAGCCTGACCTCCTCTGCAAGGTGACTTCGGAGATGTATTTGTAAGTAGTTGTAGATATGATCATTAGATATCATCTCAGATTTTACTGCTCTGCTGCTGAATAGCTCCTCACATGCATGTCCACAACCTGGGAAAATAGATTACTGTAGTGGTTTAGAGGTATGTGGCCCATGGTGCTGTGATCCCTGCAGTCCATCTTAGGATGAAGGACTGATTATAAACGACATATTCAGAATTAGGCTTGAGAAGAATGGCGGGGAGGACTGAATTTGGATCAGTAATCAATGCTAGCAATTACAGTATCATTACCAATATTATGTCCTTCTTCTTTATGAATCACAAAAAAATAACCCTCTCTTGATGTTTCAGAATGATAAATGCAAATACTTTGATAAATAAACCTCCAATTATATGGCTGCTTTAAATAACAAGAGTGATTCAACCCACAGTTAGTGAGAGCATTTACATTTGCTGTTTCAAAGGTCCTTTGTGCAGAAGATGTGATGCTTCAGCTTTATGGGGAAATCTTTGCAGAAGAATGACAAAGTAGCGTGCAATCAAAGACAAAACAAATAAGACAGCGCCATCAACAATTGACAGTTGCGGTCTGGGAAATGCGGTGAAAAAAAACAGCATTAAATACTTTTCCAAGAGCCAAACATAAAGGTTATAATCTTTGTGTATTACAACTTCAACACTATATTTCTTTTTTAAATTCTTAATATTACCAATTACCACCAATTATGTACTAGTACAGCAAAATGCAGTTTAGCATTAAACGAGAGCAAAGTGCACATACACACATAAAAAGAGCACATTAGCAATTGACAATTGATTGGATAGTGTAGTATCTGTGATATATTATGTATTCAAAAAGTACCAGTGAAAGCAGCTATGCCTTATAAGTAATATAACTGATCTGTACAGATCAATTACATACAGTTTTATTTACAGTTTTTCACCATAATTATACAGTGTCAACGTACTTTAAACAAATATACAGTGGAATAACTCTGGTTATGTTAAATATAGTATAAACAGCAAGCGTGTTATATCTACAGTGCAATAAAGCTCATAAATAGGGTCCAGATATCTTCTGCCGCCCTGATAACTATTATAGTAGCATTTCAGTCTACTGTTCACAGCTCTTATTGAAAACACAGGTTATGTCTAGCCAAACGTTGATAGCTTGAGATAGCTTGCAGAAGTCAATAGAAAATAAGAAAGATTGATGTTAATGTTTTCAGAAATAGTTGAACATTCTAGTTAATATGTTTATTTGTGTTCTTGCTGAGGGTAAGATGAGAAGATTGATATCACTCCAATGTCTGTGCTATAATTAGGGGGCTAAAGCCAGCAGGTAATCAGCTTAGCTTAGCATAAAGACTGAAACAGGAGGAATTCGCCAACATGTTTATTTGTGAGATTTAGAGGTGCTAGTAGTTGAAGTTTTGAACTTTGAGCCAGGTTAGGACTTTCCTTCTGCTTGTCCATATGCTAATCTAGTTCATCACTTCCTGACTTTAGCTCCATAATTAATGCACAGATATGAAAGTGGAATTGATCTTCTCATCTTAAGCTTGCAAGGAAAGTTTCCCAAAATGTCAATCTATTTCTATAATGATACTTTTAGTTAGTGCTAAATCCAAGTCATAGCCTACAATGTAAAACTGACTGTAGTGTGTAGTAGTGTGTTTTCGTTGGTGTTTATAATTATGTGTTACGTGTTAAAACTGTTCATGTGTCGACTTTAAATAATGAAACAAAAATGTTTCTTCATTTTTATGTGCCTGGAATGTTTACATACCAGGCACACTCAGTGCATGCTGGGATACTTGTCTCCAAATTCATAAATATGTAGGTGAGGAAGACAAATTAATGAATGGGTTCTTTGCTTGCTTATCTGCCCAGACATACTGTTGCTCTATTTTAGAGCATTCTCAGTGTTTCCCTGTTATCTCTGAAACATACTTATTTTTGTTTAAGCGCAGTATTGTCCACCGTTACCATAAAAAGCAGATATATCATATTAAGTCCCTAATTGGTTAGCTTGGTGTACAAAATTAATGTGCGTCGTTGTAAAAGAAGGAAAAGAAAATTCATGGATTCAGGCCTTTTTCTGGGAGAGGGGAAGCTTATTATGCAGAGGAGAATGCACATTTTCTGTGCTACCACACAAAACTTCTCATAATTAGCCCTGCAAATAAAGGCACACAAAGAAGTGGTACATATTGGTATTCTGCCTGTGTTTTCTGCTGTGGTGGGTGGTCAGATTGCAGCATTACTCTATCGAGACAGAGTGGCACCAAACACCACATGTTTCATTGGGTGAGAGTCTGTAAAAGTGTGTTCAAGGTAAGAAGGAGAGAAGTAGATGGATAATGTGTGTATTAAGTTACTGAGTGAAAACCTCAAGCAGTTTACTTCATCACACAGGTCGACAGCTTTCATTTGAAAGGGAAATTGCATTGAGCTGCATACACTTCATTATTTTACATCCTATTCTAAGTCTACTGAGCTGACACTAATTATTACTCTCCTATTTTGTAGGATATTTTAGGATTTTAATGTTTCTTTAGAGTGCAGGAGTCTGTTTTCAGTCGTGTTATTGATGGAGCTGCTTGGTATCGCCCCCCTGCTCTCGGTTATATAAGCCTATAGCTTATTTATTATTTAGTTCTAGTCAAAGTGAATAGTAATTAGCCATGACCCTGTTTGATGCTGCAACTGGGGCCTGTTAAATTGATGCTGTGGAACTCTGGGTCCAAAACGAACTCAGTTCAAACCTGTTCATTTATTCATGTCAGGCACATTGGCAGTGCACTTACATAAAACTTTTCCTCTTCTTTTACCAGGGTTGCTCAGTTCTTTTTTTATATATGAGTGTATCTGTGTGCATGCTTAAACATAAAAGTAGGATTTAATGCTGGTGGTGGGAAGGAAGATATTGTGAGATACTCTCAAAATTATCTACAGTACAAGATTACATGTTGTAATTTTTTTATTCGCACAAGATTATTAACAATGCCTTGAGGTCTATCAGATACTGTTAAACAACCCAGAACTGAAAATGAGGCTGACATGATACTGTGGAGGGCAATTTACAGAGTGGTATGAGCCTGTAAATAGCTTCAAATTATGTGTCTCATTATTTTTCCATAACACATCAGCTATTACTTTCATTAGCAACTACAAAAGTCTAACAGGATGTCAAATTGTTGGTAAAGGAAAGCAGAGCAACATTAAATATAATTCCTTGCCTTTGATGTAAAATCTTGAAGAAGATTCTCGAGAGCCAGTGCTGAAAATATATATATATGTTTTTTGCATAATTTGAGCTACGTATTTGTCATAGTTTAATTATTTGCCATAAAACATGCACATGAGTGTAGCGAAGGTTATGAAAAAGGCAATCAACTATGCCAAATGAATATACTCCAGCAACTGTGCTCCAGGGGCTAATACATATTTATTCAAAATCATTCATGTTTATAAGCCACAAAGATTCTCATGACTTTCAGAGTAGAAGAAGACACTCAGTTGTAGTTGCATTTTAATGCATTTAATGTTCCGTTGTGGATACAAAATCTTAGAGAGTTCAAGTATTTGCTGCCTTTGTTTAAATATTGTCAAAACTATTCAGACCACAGTGGATTTGCTTAGAGACAGAACACTTTCTAGACTGGCATTAATGAGAAACTAATAATAAACTCTGATCAGTCAATATGCAATGACCAGTAGATTGTTATAAAAGCTGCATACCAGGTCAGAGTTGGGTTGGCTATTTAAAATCAATAACTGCTGATTAATTTCCCATGTATGTACAGACATGTTCAAATGTGTGGCTATTCCAAGGAATTTGTAATACTGTAATGAAAAACTCTAGATTATGTTCTATTTTAGTGTTTTTTTAACATTAATTGCCAACATTTTTACATTTTTAAAGTATCTTTAGTAGTGGGAGTACCACTGTGAAAATAGTTGGGGCTTAAGACAACAAGTTTGATAATGAAAAAGAGTTAGAAAGAAGTGAGTTTACCAGACCTCTGTAGTCCGTCCCTCATCTCAGTTTGAGGGACGTTGAGGCTACATTTGCTGCTACTAGTATAACCAATATGTTCTGATTCTTGGACTAACTGTCAGTGGTTGAGTTACACTGTGGGTAATGTAGGTGCCAGGTTTTGCACTGCAGCTACAGTAACTATTTATCTAGTGTTACTTTGGTCGTATCAACTTGACAACTCCAGTGCCAAATTATAAATCAAAACCTACACCATAGGTATCTTCTTGATTGTGAACTTGGTGGGACGCAAACTCTGGTCTCCCACATGAAATTCCAAAGTGCAACACACTCATCCACCACCCCAACAATGTCACCCCTGTTTTCCACTTAGCTAAAAGCCCTGGACATAAATCATGTGCTTTAGATTTGTCCAGTATAAACATAATTTCTAGGGATACTGGACTGTATCTCCTGATTGGTCAGGAGCTCCTTAGTTGGCCTCTTTTTTGACTCCTTGCTGCCTGTCAGATTTGATTTCTTAATATATATTTTTTTGCTAGTGTACAAACCTCAGCTACACTCCATGTGTTGTATGAAGGCCCTGACATTCTGTTGATCCTCACAACAAGAGAAAGAACAAGCACAATAATATCCACAGGGAGGTCAAAGGTCGGGCTCAGCTGCAACCCTGGAGGGGGTAGAGATTCAGTAGCTTGCTAAACAGCACTTCTGTAAGGAGACTGCTTGCCCTCATAGGCGAAGACCAGTATCTTCTGTCTTTCTGTCTGTCTCCTCATTTCCATACCCTGCTGACTGATACCGATGTTTTGTTGCTTTGTTGCAAGCTTGAGACTTCCGATGTCAAGGTCACACCTACAGAAATACATTTGTTGTAACTGTATTTTATGATTTGGCTAATTCAAGTAAATAATGCACTGCTAACCATTTCTACTTAATATTTTATGGACACACATTTCTCAGATTCTTCTGTCAGCTTCTTTAATACATAAATTATCAACATTAAAAGATAGAGCAGCCTCCACATGGATAAACAGCTCCCCCATGCCTCCCTGCCTTGCTGCATAAACTGCATCATGTCATGCTTTTCATACTAATGAGAGTCAATTAGCCCTGAGAAACAGTGAGCCACTCCTCCACGTGTCAAACACAACAGTCTCTGTTTAATGTGGACTTATTTGTTATGCACCCAGGGATTATTACTGGATGGATGGCCCTAGTCATGATTGTTGACTCAGCACCACGGTATGAGAATTTAATTGCAAAGCATTGTCTGCATCATGTGGCAGCCCAACTGTGCAAGTCTCCCCTATGCATTATCAATGATATTCCATCAGAATTTTTGAGTGTGTTTTTAAAAGTGAAACTTTGAAACTTGAAACCAGTCAAGTGTTTGTTGTGATTTGTCCTGACAGACATGCATAAGTTGGCGTGAATAGCAAGAAAGCTTCATTTGAATCATAAAACACGCTGTGGTACAGACCCATGTAGGGATTCTCATTAGCCAATATCCCTTTCCTCTCTAGAAAATCCACCAAAAACATTTGTTTATTTTGGAAAAAATGTCCTGTATGTTTTGGCTCTTGCAATGATATTTTTTCGCTAATTTGACAGCTAATGAAATAAAGATGCAGGAAACAAAGGCCCCCAAAAGTAAAAGTACATGAGCAAACGAGTTAGCAAATAGTTAATTATTTACACATCCAGCAGACACAGAGCAACATTATCATTCATTAGGAGTCATGTTTGTGTCCAGCTGATGAATATAAATCTAATATTCATTCTACCTCACAGAACTATATCTGCTAAATCCTCCACTGTGTTCACTAGCTAGTCGTTTATTTTTTAAAGAGTTTTTTGATGAAAATGGCTAGGGAACTGAATCAAAAGATTGTGTACCATGAATAGGGCTGTCGTGGTGAAGTAATTTCCACCCTGGCAGTATGTTCGGACTCAACAGCTCGGCATGCGGTATTATCGCATCTTTCATCAAGGAAGTAATTTGGTGAACGGCCGCGAACAGAAGCTTTATGATTGGAGCAACATGAAAAACAGCTGCAGGCATCCGACACACTACGCTCATTAGTTAGTGAGCTTCAAATGAAGCTTACCGCTTACAGTTTCTCTCACTGTCCCTCAAGATTACAACATTAGTCGTGCAATATGCTAACACCTAGTTAGCTAACCTTTAAAATAAACCGTAAAACAAAACAATACATGGCAACACTTACAGCTTCAAAGTTTGAAGTCAGGTCACATACAGCCCATGGCGATCCATCCTTGAACCGTTACAGAGCTCGTTACAATTGTGGAACTTTTGAAGCTCTCATTTATTAAATTAACAAGCCCTGAAGTGTAAAGTATGAACATTGCGGTTGTTGCAGTGACTGCGGTATTTCATTTTATTTTTTGTGGTTATTGCGACAGCCCTAACCATGAAACCAAAACAGTAAGCTGCAAGGTGATACTCTCTGTACAGGTGTGGGATCACTACCGACCCACTTTCCCAATAAATAGTTTTATTATTGTGTCGTGTATAATTACGCCCAGCCCGCGTGGCCTTACAAAAGGTCCAGAATATATCATATAAAGAGTCATACAGAAGGGAAAATAAGAAGAGGAATAATAAGAATAAGAATAACATACATATAGTGTACATATGTGTATACTGTATGTATGCTTGTCATGCAAAGGTGCATTAAAGCTTTTCTGTTGGCCTGTGTTGGCCCAACACATCACAAAGACACTTTAAATTTGGTTTTCACTCACTGTAATAACAAAAAAGATTTTTGTGCATCCAAGGTCCGTATTGATGCTGTAATAACCTGCTGACCAGTCATTGCAGTGGAATTTTTAAAGTATATTGTATCACCAATGGCAAGACAATACCACCATCATCTGCCCAGAATAAAACCAGTAATACTGGATGACTATACAGTGATCACCCACCACTGTATTTGAAATTCTAGTTTTTCCAGTGATTACAGACTGGATGTGTGAAATTTATCACATGCAGCACGTACTTCCACACCGCCATCTTGCATTTGATGCATTTGCCTCTGTTCATTTCCTATATGTTGCGATCATGTGAAAAGAGCCAAGTCTGATCAGCATGAGATAGGCTTCTGTGGTACAGTATGTGTCACCACGACACAGTCACAGATCTGAACGGCAAGCTCACTGGTGACTAACCTGATTCCATCTGACAGCTTTCACATAATCTCCACATCAACCCCAAACAGAAAAAAAGGATGCTGTGAGAGGGGAGGCTGTGAATGAATCAAAAACAGTGTTCAGTTTCGGCTGATATGCAGTGTGGAAGACATTCTATGTATTTAACTGTAGGATGAAACAACCTTTATTTTCTGATGGTAGTAGATATAATTAATGACATAATACAATTTTCTGTTGTCTTTAAATGGCATGATTAATGTTCCAATTCAATCAATCCAGTTCAAAGAAATCATTCTATTATAAATGTAATATGAGGAATATACTTATGTAAGCTTTAAAATCATATAAGTACACACCAACATAGCTAAAAATACATGTAGGTCCAGCCACGCAACAGACACTAGCAGTCAGACAACCAAGCTGACATTTTAGACAGTTTACTTGCTATTTTATTTAGGCTATTAAGTAATGTATTCTCATTAGTAATGAGAATACATTTTTAATGAACACATTACAAAAGTTGCAGATGTTTGTATTGAATGGGTTTGTAAGAAATATTCCCTGAGGACATATTTATCCTCAATATATCTTGCAATATGATATCCATTTGTGGCAATTGAAGCATGATTAAGGTTTTTATAGTTACAGTATATCCAGTATCTGGTTAATGTTAGGAGTAAATCGTGGTAATAAATTGAAAATGTTGACAGTGACTTTAGGCACAAGACAGGATGTATTTTTCCTTAAAGGTGTGGGTTTTTCCTGAAGTGTCTTTTTTGTCTAAACTTAACTACACCTTAGACTCAGAATACTAATCTTCATTGGCAGTCCTGCACAAATTAGCAGTAGAATGTATTTGCTAGGGGAAAGAGTTACACATGATCCTCCACAGGTGAATCCAGTGTTTCCTGCAGTGATCAATTTTTCTTATTTTAAAGGAATAATTCAGTGAATCTTGAGTATTAAGTATTCACCCCCATAGGCTTGCAATGCAGCTCTGACAAAAGGGCAAAGAACCAAAAATTAAACATCTCAAAATACTACTGCAGCATTATTCACTTCAACAGTCAGATTTTTGTGCTGTGGTTCTGGGTCACTATTGGCATGTATAGTATGCTCTATAAATCCCAGTTGACAAAAGCTGCAGTCCTCCATGAAGGAGCAAGCTAAAAAGGGTCGAGGAAGCGCAACCTTTCAAGCCCACAGGAAATTCATATTTTTTACATTTTCTTTGAATTTCCTTTCAAAGTTACCAGTAACTTTTACTTAAGGTGACAATAGGGCTATTACCTTAATGGTTCAAATGCTTTCTAAAGTGTGACTCAGCTTGAGTAAGCAGTGCTGTCTCTGATTCATAGAGGGAGACTTCAAATAAAGAGCAAACAGAAAAAAACTGCGTTTAATGAGCATATTCTAGTACGTGGATGATGTAAACCTCGGCTGCATCATGTCTTTCTGTCGGTCACTCATTATTGTGACAGCCATTACTGAAATGAAGCGAGTCAACATCTAGCAGGGGGAAAGTCAAGGAACCCTGAGAGTTCCTTTACAGGGAAGAAATAATACAACAAACATCAATGACAGACGCCATCAGAGGAGGGAGATTACAGATCATCCCTTGTGATGAAAACGACTGTCGCAGAATAATGAGTGCAAATCGAATAGAAGCCAGATAATACCCCTCAGATTGTGTTTTTCATCATTCCTCATTAGCGCCCAGACCGTGCACCATTTCAGCATGCAGACTCATAACTTTACCAAGTCAGCACACAAAAAAGTCAAAGGAAATTCTAATTGGGCAGTTTTATTAATGCTTTGCAACCACTCATTCTATTTCTCTGGCCAATGTAACGGCATTGTGTTGCTATTTAAAAGTCAGGGCATTGTGATCTGTTTCCTGGGAGTGCAGTTGTTGTTTTTCCCCTTTTTTTTTAGGTAATTAAATTTCTTTCTGCAAGCCCTTTATCAACTGCTCTAGTTTGTGCGGTTTATCTGTCACTCTAATGACTGTTGTTTCTGTTTTTTCCCCTCCTGTTGGGGTGTATGAAAGAATTTAAATCTATCAAATTATACAATCCTACTGCACATGGAAAACTAATGAAAACAAGGCAGTGGGAAATTCATTTGAAGTGATTTGAAAGCAAAGTCTGCAAGAAACTCAAAATCAATCAAAATGGCAGTAGCCTCTTTCAGTGGGTAGAAACATGACTTAGCCCTTTAGAAAATCCTTGAAACTCTGTTCAGGCAGTAAGTTTCCCCAGCAGTGCTACAAAAAAGTCATTTTGAATAGTAATCATATGTGCTTCAGTGGATCAGTGGTCATATGAAGGCGGAAGGAATACACTTGGACTTTATAGCCCACGTTTCCCCAGTTTATGTCCCCCCTTAGTAATATATGCATAAATAGATAAGCCCGCTACAGGCAAGGCCGCAAGAGATCTGGCAGGTATCTGTGTTTTTTTATAAATATTTCTTGACTTGTTTTACTGTCTCTCTGATCTCCTTAAACACCACCGCTTGGAAAGGCAGTGTGAAAGATATGTTGTATTCAGTAAGGAAATTACAATTCTCATGATGACAATTTAGACACCTAGTGCATCAGTCAAAAGGGCAGATATCTCAATTTATTACTATCATCATTATCATTCCCACTACTGCTGTCCACCATATATCCACATTCACACAATACGTCAAATACTTGCAATAATATCAGTATTTTTTCAAGTTCTTGGAAAACAAAACTCTGTCTTACTACAACCCGTCTTATCAACAATCTCCCTCAATATTCCTGTAAAAATCCCTAATTATTGCATTTTAGTGTTTCACTGGAGCGTGGGTGACCTATTTCAAAGTACTTCATTTTCATGAGAAAGTACATGTTTTTAATTGGGCTGGGGAATAATTATTCTTTTATTAATTGTTTTGACTGCAGAACATTGTGGAAACAAAAAATGTCAGTTCTCCAAACACAAGGCATATTCTTTAGCTTAATTTATGTACTCTGTTTGAAAAGGACTTAGGATCGCTATTATTCTGTATTTCTAATCAATATGTACCTGATGCGAATATTCACTTATGCTGTTGATATTGTAATTTATTGGTAAAATTCCACTCAAATTCAGCCTCGTCTTCTTCCGCCTCCCTGCTCGCTTTTAACAATGCCCAACAATCTTTTTTTTAACTCGAAGTTTGTCATGCTGACAAAAAACAAAATTGTTATATTCACAAATTTTATTAAGAAGCTACTGAACTAATGAGCTACTAATAGAAACCATAATAAGATATCTAGGAATTACCTAAAGTCTTCCTCCTTGGCTCCTTCTTGGTCATTTTATACATATACCTGCCATGCATCTTCACAGTACCTACATGCATTTGATTCTGTCTATCATGCCTTGAGATTTTGTCAGAAACAGCAAGACTCTTACCCATTTGTGATTTTATACCCAGGTAAGTTGGCCCTCTTTGACCTCACATAGGTTAAGGCACTGGCATAAACTTATTTATAAACCCATTCTTGAGTTTATAAATTATGTATTTACACAAAAAAGGTGTTTTTGCCTTATTTATGTAAATACATTCACCAAAAATGTGTGAATATCTATGTGTCCCCAAGGCTGGAAATGGGGACATTGGGAAAATAGGTGAAAGAGCTTTTATAGAAGCTGTTCCCCGCACTCTGTCTGGTCTCTTTCAGGGGATATAAATTATTGCTCATCAGGATCGGTTGGCATTATTTTTTTTATTTTAATTTATTTTTCGATTACTGTAGACTGCTCTTAGGTTGTTTATAAGGAGTGACCTTATCCTCAGAATCAGTGACGCCACCAGAAAATTTTCCTAGGAGTGGCAAGATGGCGCCACAGAAAATCCTGGGGTGGCACACTAAACCAAAAGCCATAACTTTTTTTTTCTGGAATTTTATCATGCAGTGTATAGACTAGTTGAATACTACATAAAAATATGAGTTAAGGAATGACACACTAATTACTTTGGTTTCTTATTTTACAGTTAAAATTGTCTAATGTCCATAGACTAAAACCAGTTAAGTTAACATTCCATAAAAGTCCTGTTTAATGTGTTATCTGTATATCTGTATGTGTTAGGCAATTAATTGTTCTTTAAATAGGCTAGTTGACCTTATATATATGTATATGGGGAGGCAAAACATTCACTGGGAACAAGCCTACTCAAGATTACAGACATTATGGAGCATAAATATTTTTCTTTTAATTTTTCAAACAATTCAAATTAAAATATACAATACATGTCTGCGTAATTATGTGAAAATGTAAAAATATGTAAAAATATTGGGGCACAAACCATTTCAAAACATAGATACCAGTAAAACTACAATACTCTCTGTTGCTACTGTGTTTTTAACATGTCAACAAACAGCATGGCTCCACAAAACACTTTGGAGCCATGCTGTTTGGGAGAGAGAGAGAGAGAGAGAGAGAGAGAGAGAGAGGAGTGCATTGACACAAGTTACAGTACCACTGTCACAAACCTAAATTTAAGAATGCTTAAGATGACACAACCAAGTTCAGAACAAGGGCCATAAGCAAACAGCAGTGAGCTCAACGCCTATGAAGTCAACAATTATGCGCACAGACAAGGTTTTAGGGATCCAGACCCTTTCCACAAAGATCCCACAATCAAAACGGAAAGAATGTCTGTCAATATACAGTATATCCCATTCCCAGCTCCGTACCTTTCATACAGAGCAGCGAGCCAGCAAAATGGCCTAACAATCCCGAATAATAAAGCAGTATGAAGGTGACTATATGACAACATTATGACAACCGTAATCCGTATGCTAGTCTCAACCGATCCAGCACAACAACTTGCCCATGCAGGGACCAGCAGCAGCGGAGTCAGCAGATGAAAGATGCTTTCACTTACCAGAGCTGAGGCCTTACTTGAAGAGAAGGCAGCACGGCGGTTTTTCCTCTGGGCAAATGACTCGCTGGGCCCCGCAGTGTTTGTTGTGCTGCTCAGTGCCTCCATTGAGCAGCATTGTGGGGCAGCGATGTTTAGCCAGTTATAAGTAACGTTGAGTCCTGTTTCACAGCCTTGTCCATATTACTCCCGCTGTTCTCATGTTTTGCAATACTTTCAGAAAGATAAAGATGAAAACAGGCACAGGATGGTCTCCCTCGAAGCATAACGTTAATAGCCGGTCACACACGGCGCTGTCACGGGCTCCAGTGTTCCTACCACATTCTATGGTTCCTACAAGGTTAGCTTGCTGTTAGCGATGTTGCTGACCTCTTGCTGTCTGCAGACCATTAGCTCTCACACACAGTACAAAACTGTGTAGCAGTGTGACAGACTTATAATAAACTAGCCAGACTATTAACTGTCTCTATTCATTAATTAAATTACACTTTTCTTTCTTCTGCAGCTTATCGCTGCCTCATCAGAAAACAGACACATTCGGTTCAACACCGGTGTACTCCGATCTGCTCTGCCTGTTAGTCCCGCCCCCCTTAGCCAATCACAGTTTCAGAAACATGATTGCCATCTACATGGACGAATCAGAGGCCTCTCCTAAAATAAACATCATAGTCTGTCACACCGCAGGGTCAGAGGTTACCCTCTTAAAGCGGGTACTACCCATTAGCACATAATGACCTTTTTATATATAGTCTATGATAATGACCATAAAATGTGGCATTTTATTTTGTAGCTGGTTGAGGCTCATTTTAGCTACTTCGTATACTGTTGGCTAAAATAAATCTATCTGTGCCATTGTGCATGAGACAAACAAAACTTTGACCGCTCATAAAAACTGCTCCATAGCCCTACGCCAGACCAGATGCTTTTATATAATTAAACGTCAGTTATTTTACTTTTAATGCTAATTAAGACCATGCAATTAAACCTAAACTATCTAAAGTTCTATCCTACTCTTCTCTATGGGTAAATTCAGGATCCCACAAAAGTGGGATGTGTAAGTTGTTCAGATTCAAAGTGAACAGAAATGTCTTGTTCACCACTATAACCAAATCTCTCATTCTTATTAGGAAAATAAATATATTCAATATCACCTTCCAGAATAATTAGTGTGAGTGTTCTGATTGCTTGAGTGTTAATACTTCTTTGTTTTGGTTTTTGTGGCACCCAAAATGCTTATTTGTGACCATGTTGAAGCTGTCAAATTAGTAAGCAAGCTGACAAACAGTTTAATATACAATAACTATTATATCAAAACATTTTTGTATATATACTTGTGAAAGGCTCCACTACATGGGTTAGTATTTAGTATTTAGTGATTTCATTTCAATTTAGCGTTGACGTGTAATTTTTATCAATTATTCAGTTTCATTACAGCAGAGAGTATGAGCAAGGGCAGCAAAAGTTGTTTTCTTAAATTGTGTCCTTCCATGGAACTCTACTGCTCATAGGCCGTAAGTAATTTAACATTATCTTAATTAAATCAATAATATTACCTATATGTCTGGTTTAATTGCATGCTAATATATCCACAGGGATTTCCTTTTGTCATGTTTGTGTTTCTTTCTCTCATTTAGTCGACCTTGAGTCTGAAATCCCTGTGTGTCCTTCATTAGTAATTAACAGCTGTGTGCTCTTCTCCAGAGATTGTCTGTTGCCTTTGTCGGCATCCTTGCTCTTTCCTGTCTCTGCAGTGGTGTGAGTGCTGATGGTCTACAATTCTCTGCAAAGCAGGGGGAAATTATCAGGACCTTTTGAACTGCAGAAACCCCCCGTGTGAGATGAAGGAGTTGAATTTATTTCCCGAAATTACAGCTTCCACAATATGGTTGGGCTCTCTCTGGAAAGCCAACAGATGCCACTCAAAATGAGTTCTACCAGAGAGACTCCCGGCTTTCCCTCCACTGGGGTTTGCTGTCAAATATTCATAATTTTTCTCATAATACTGGAAGAATATTCTAAATGCATTTTGCATTGTTGTAAATATGAGCCTTTAGCTCTGTCTTGTGTTTGAATTCAGTCTGTTATTAAAATGTACTCATCTGTTATTTGATTAAAATGAACATCAGTCTCCATTAATGATGTGTTATGAGGTTTTTGAGTAAACAAAAGCCATCTGACATACACTTGCAGGGTGTATCAGTATCTGTTCTGGTATTTATAAAGTTATGAGGACATCTGCAAAAATTCAGAAAGATCACTTTACTAATCTCACTGGGCTAGTTATCAATTTTGACCAGTTACTTACTAGACTCTAGACTCTAGTAAGTATTAACTGAAACTGAAGCTAGAGAACCAAATTTGTATTAATCTGCAGCTGAAAATAGTCCCCAACAAATGCACTATTTACTCCTGTTTCAGTAGTGTTTGTTATAAACTACAGTTCCTAGCTGTTTTAGGAAATTACTGAACCGTTTTACACAAAACTATATATTTGTGACCTGTTTATAAAGATTTAAGTTTTCACAAATGATGTTTTCAGTAAGAACCAGAGGGCTTGAGGCTTAGAGCCATAGACAGGGGAGAGAAGTCAAAAGGTATTGAGAGATGGACTAAGACATTGTTGGTTTTGGTCTCTTATTGGGATTAGTTGTCAATAACCAAAATATAGATTATATATAGAGCTTCCTCCCACCATCCAAAGACATGCAGGCAAGGTCAATTGGTCTCTAAATTGTCCTTAGGTGTGAATGTGAGTGTGAGTGGTTGTCTGTCTATGTGTGGCCCTGCGATGGACTGGCGACCTGTCCAGATTGTACCCTGGTTTTCGCCCAATGCCCACCCCCACTAGCGACCCTGTTAAGGGATAAAGTTAATTTAAACTTTATATTTGCACATAACTATAAGATCTTATTTTTTAATGTCTGATCATAGATTTGTGTTACAATCTGTGTCTGTAAAATTACATTACATTACATTAACTTTTCACAATACTGTGTCATGAAAAGAAAAAATATATAAGGAAACAACAAGCCAATAATACAATTAGAGTAGTTGAGCACCTGGTAGCAATGACCCAGAAAAAAATTTTGATTGATTTTTGTTTAAAGTGTGAGTGTGGGGACAAAGCTGCTCACTATCGGGATACAGCACCCACAATACACTGGTGGAGGTTCAGCACCTTGGACAGCATCCGCCACACATGACTTCCCAGGAGAAGGTGACAGGGATGTAAACGTGCAGACCTGGACACAGCCAGTGAACCACAAACAGAGCAGAGGAGGCAGTCAAAGGTGATGTACTGTGCAGTCTGCATTAATGCTGTTCTCTCCATTGTTGTGTGTCCTCAGACTCAGACCCTGACAATGTCCAGGACTCTTAGGTCAGCTGTGCTGCCTGTCCATCATCCTCTATACACTGGACTCTCCTGGCTACGCGCCACCAGCTGAGCTCAAGGACTTTTTATCGGCGTTGCAAAAGTTCTCTTTTACTTCAAAGCATATGGATAGTAGGGTTTCTGTTCATGTTGAGTCAAAAATTTTCCAAGAAGAAAATCTGATAATTAGCACTTGCATCTGTAAATACCACACTGGCCTGTTTGAAATAAGTCAAATAGCTGTTTGTTTATTTTGCTCTTTTTAATTCATACCCATACTTAGACTAACTAGAACTTGAGAGGATAAAAGTCCTTTGTTGAGTGAAGAATAATAAAGTGGCTCACCCCTGATAAGCAGAAGTAACAGCAGCTCTCAAGTGATCACAAGATTAATTAAGCGTATGCTCAGAGCAGGAACAGCTAATCAGAGACAAAGATTTACCCTACATCTGTCCTTACATCACTCATAATATTTGAAATGTTATTTTGCAAAAACATGTGAATTTCATTTTTAGAAAGTAAATTTTATATGCATGAAAACGCTAATATTTTCCGAATGACAAAACGTGAGATGTGTGCTCACCTGTCTATCTATAATCACCGATGTTGTCATGATCTGGCTGTGCCATTTTATCCTGTCTATCTATTCTGTCCTTGGTATCCTATGTTTTGTTTGTGTATGTCTGGGCGTGCCGCTGAACTTTCCTGGCAGGCCAATCACCAAATCAGCCATGGTTGCTCTACACACCAGAGACTCATCCCATAATCAACCCCTGCACTTTATTTTTCGCCAGATCACCTATTCACTTCCAGTAGTATACACGTTGATGCTTCATTTTAATTAATCTAGTTTTTCTGAGTTTTCCTGCTTGAATCTTCTGACATCCTTTCTTGCTTTTTCATGGCATTGCATGGATTGACTCCATCGTATATTTTAGATATCCTTACATTGTATCATTCTTCCAGGCCCCTTAGATCATAAAACCAGGTCCTTTAAGCCATTTCACAGTCTCGAATAAAGAAAATGTGAAAATCATTTTTCCCCAAAGACTTTGTATGTCAAAAGTGTGGGTGAATGTATTTATTTATATTGCATAGCCAAAAATACTAGATAGGCATGGTGTAGCAACTGTGTGATTTTTCTGTGTAACATTAGGTGCAGGGAACTACTGTGCAAGCATTTCACTCTCATAGTCCCCAAAAAATAGATCTATGCAAACCGAAAAACTGATTTGATGAGTACAACCAACTGTAAACTTCCACCAACAGACCCCCAATGCTAATCGTTTAAAACATGGTCAGACTGAGCTCTGTAGCCACTTCAACAGCCCTGATAACATGAAGACAACGGGAAGATTATAAGCAGCGTTTGGGTTTGGCTAAATCAGTACTTTTAAATACTTTCAACTTGTCATAAAGTCGATGTGTTCATCAGTGTCACGTTTTGTGAACAGCTCTATCTCAGCCTGAATGGAGCAGGACATTAAAAAGAAGTTTGATGTGCTACAGCAAACTTTCCAAATGTTGAACTCATCGTTCTGCATAAATAGTTATGATTTTTGATGAGTTAGTAGCCTACTTTAAATTAAAGTTAGAGACCAACTACCATGTAGAAAATTTTCTTTCACAAAGTTAATGGCTAATAATAAAAAAAAAATTAAACAGCTGTAACTGGAGTTAATAATATAATAATTGTAAGCTATATGTGTATTATTTCATGAAATCATAATGAATATAGTTACCATAATAGAAATCATAAATTAGTATAACAGTTTACTATTAACAATATACTTTTAATATAATGTTATAATATTATACTAATACACTCATTTAGACACCTCTATGTTCAACTTGTTCTGTTTTAATCTGATTTACTAGCTTTAGGATGTGGATAGCAGCTTTTGATTGCAATTGTCTGTGCTACACTGCCTACACCACTAACTGATCCATCCCTCAATTTATTCTCTTGAACTTTCTTACCTTCTGGCCTATTTGAGTTATGTTGTATTTATACAGTGGTCAGTGAATCATCACAAAAAAGAGTTTTTGTTTTACAGTGTCATAATCAATTTAAAGTAAATGTAAGTTAAAGGTGCGATGTGTAGTTTTTAGTGGCTTCTAGCAGTAAGGTTTCAGATTGCAAGTAAGAGTATTTCCATATTTATGCCTGAAAATAAATTACAACTATGTATTATATGTTGGTAGCTATCAACTGGTCAGCGTTTCCAGGCAAGCTAACATTATTATTAACACAAAATCACACTGTGTATAACATAATTTTGCAAACATAAATATCGTAGCCTACGTAATGGCGCTTTGCCAAAAGCGAAGTGAGCCTTGTGGATGTTGCGTTTACATACAAAGTCAATGCAAAGACGTCGAAAGCTGCGATTTCCTGTCGGGCGGTGTAGAGGGGGTGCTGCCAGCGACACAAAGGCCTGCGAGTAGTTGAAAATTTTGTTGTTTTAATGTTTTATCAGATTGGTGTGCGTTTATATTCCATGTATAGCACATTGTTCAACTCTGTTTTTTAAAACTAAATAAACGGATTTGACTTGCTTGTGCCTCAGGTCCTTTTGTCTGGAGAGTTGGAGAGAGAGAGTTCTGTTTTGTCTGGCTCGCTTGTTCTTTTTTGCCCTTTCTCCACCTGCTTGTCCAGCTCACATTACCTGTCTGCCCTCTCACAGAGATTCATCGTCTGGAGAGTCCCTGGCACATTGTGTTTATTCTTTCAGTAAAAAAAAAAAACAGACTTTGCCACAATCTTCATCAACCAACCATATTGTTGCTGCCCACTCGTCATCACAGAGCTTCAGCCATCCTTTCACCACCACCGCCAGTGTCTAGACTCCATCAGCAGGGTTTCTTATTCTACTCATGGCTTCACTACCCCATTAAAAATAGATGACATCACGATCGAGTCTAATCACCAAAAATCTTTACTATGCTCATGTCAATAAAATATTTGTTTACTCATAATGCATTATGTCACCCCTTACTGAACTTACTGGTCAAGTTAATCATTTGCACAAAATATTTGCTTCCTTGGGGTATATTTATCTGCACTTATCCCTTCAACAGCTTTAACAGTTGCAACACCAGGAACATTTTAAGAACTGCTAAAAGAGAGAGAGAGAGGTATTGCACAGGTGTGCCTTAGGCTGGAAAATATGCAGTTTCACTGTATTGGGGAGCCTGGGGAATTTGGGGGTCCACAGGCCACAATCAACAACCTGATCAACTCTATGCGAAGGAGATGTGTTGCACTGCGTGAAGGCAAATGGTGGTCCTACCAGATACTGACTGGTTTCCGGACCCCCCTGGACCCTCCCAGTACCTTGAAACTGCACATTTTCGAGTGGCCTTTTATTGTGGCCAGCCTAAGGCACACCCGTGGAATACCCATGCTGTCTGACCAGCATGATATGCCACACCTGTAAGGTGGATGGATTATCTCGGCAAAGGAGAAGTGCCCACTAACACAGATTTTTACAGATTTCTGAACAATATTTGAGAGAAATAGACCTTTTGTGTACATACAGAAAGTCTTAGATCTTGTGTCCATCCATCCATCGTCAACCGCTTATCCTGCGTACAGGTTCGTGGAGGGCTGCAGCCAATCCCAGCTCAAAACCAAAAGTGTTGCACTTATAATTTTGTTCAGTGTATTTAGCAGGTGTAATGTTTACCATGATCACAATCTTAAAATGTTAAAAAAATGTTAACATGCTAACATTTGCTAATGAGCACTAATCACAAAGCACAGCTGAGGCTGATGAGAATGTCATTAGTTTTGCAATTACTTGGTCATAAACTTAAGCAGTGGACAAAATGAAATTTTGACTGGACGACAGTGCTCAATGAAAACTCAGAGGATCACCAATGCTTGGGGTCATAAAAGTCTGAAATACTTAATTAAGTTATTAAAACATCTAAAGGCATATAAGACTTTTTATGAAATTATGAGAAATTCAAAATGTACCTCAGAAGAGGAACACATTTTACACAATGAAACACTGTTCTTGATTTTTACATTTCTTCAAAGGCTTATACCCTGTAAATCATCAACATACACTAGCCAGATCTTGGAGTTCCACAAATATGAATTAGGAACTGAGCATATTTTAAAATTCAGTTTGGCATGAGAAGTAAAGTGTGTGTGCACACATTACTTTCTTGCTAATGGCTGCATGTTGTTTGGTGTAAAAAGAAAGAACTGGTGTAATAACAAGAAAATTAAATTATCTTGTTCTTCCTTGTTTAACAGTATGGTTTGGAAGGAGGGTGGCTCCAAAGCGATTGGAGCAGATTTAAGGTGTCATGTAATTGTGAAAGACTGTAAAGCCGCCTCATTTTGTCTGTGAGAGGAAAACAATCGGATCAGTAGCACACAATTCCACTTGTTTGCGGGTGCAACTTCAGCCTGGATAACATCCAGTAAATGTGTCAAATGTGTGAAAATCTGCCCGGTCTCTTTCTTCCACTACAGGGTCATGTTCACAGTTGCTCATTCACATAAACGCACACGCAACACAAGCACACACATCAGCTCCAACCTCCCCATGCTTCTCAGTTAGGAGATTGTCTGGATCCTGCCTATTTCATGGATTAGTTACAGGAGGGGCTTTTAAAATTGTATCTGAGTGAACATTTTTCGAGGGAACCTCTCTATAACCTTGCCACTTCCACACTGTCTGCCAGACTTAGGCTCATCTTGCTTGTAATAAAGGCAGACACAAAAGAATATCCTTGCTCTTGCCCCGCGCTGTGAATACAGTGCTTCTTTTCTTTGTCCATCACAGAGTCTTTTGGATGTGCAATTCAGGAACCATATTTCAGCAAAATATCTAATATAGTATTGTGAAAACTTTAAAAAGTATGATCACTGAAGACGTGATCTGAAGAGCTCCAACTTTTATTTCAGTTCTTCAAGTTGTGGCAGTACACAAGTTTGAATCCCCCGATTTTTATTGCAGGTTTAATGAATAGGACAAAATGGACAGGTCTCTAATCATCTGCCATGACAGGTCGTTATTTTCTGATTTTTTTGGGTCCCCTAAAAAAACTACAAACATTGCTAAATATATAATATTTTCATATGCTCTTTCCCGACAGCAGGATGACATATTTGTGAATGAAACTTGCCAACTAATGGTACAAAACAGGTACCCTTACATAGTAATTTAGCAAATGTGCACTTCCTAATAAACAAGTGGCAATCAAGTTGAAATGATCAAATTGATGAAAACAAGTTTGTACACAGCGCCCAACTGCAGGGGTCATTATGCTTCAATCCTCAGGATTTTTTTTCAAAAAGTTTAGCAGCCTAGATACATGCAACATGCATAGATGAAAAACCAAGTCAGACTCATGGTCAGTGATTAAGTGTGGTGGATAAACAGACTTGGCAACCTGGGGACTAGTGTTGTCACTATACCGGAATTTCTAACTTCGATACAGTACTTTTAAAAATATCATAACATTTCAACATCATAAATAACATTTTTGACACCAAAGGGGGAAATAGACTAACATTGATTAAACTACTAAATATAATTTTTTCTCCTTTTCTTTTCTTTTCTTGTAACTGCACGTATATTCTGAACGTATATTTTGAATGGTGTAAATTCAGAGAGAAAAGTGACGCTGATAGGATAATTATGTAAAAAGGGTAGGCATAATAAGCATGGGCTTCAGTCTACACCTTTTTCGGTCGTTATGCATGTAAAAATTGTTTTATTTTTATTATTTTCCCCTTGTATTGGAAAACTATGAATGAGGACCGAAAAAAATAAATAAATCTAAAAAAAAAAATCTAATTACTGGATTATCTTATTCAACTTATCTTAGTCAGTAAAGTTAATAGCACTGTATGTTAAGCAGAACAGCATCAGTTAATTTACTTAGTCCAAGTATTTTCCTTTCAACTGAAACTCTGCTTACTACAGCTATTACAGTTAAGCCCTTTAGCATGTCATTCCTATCTGATATGGTGAAAATAATCTGTAGCCAATAGGATTCATGTTAACATCATTCATTTGAAAACAGTAAACAGTCACAGGATGAATTTCCGAAACTGAACACATATATATTACACATTTTTCATGTGTAATATATACTAAAGGCAGCTTTGCTCACCCCTCTTTTATTTGGGGAATCAAAACCTGGTTGTTTAATGTACATCAAAAGGATTCTTGTTGACAGAGTTCTGGTAACATTAAAAATAAATGTCCCTTACCATTAATGAACAAGTAAAAGCCTCAGGACATTCTGTTAAAAGTCTGGCTTCAAAGTTTGCCAGCCCTGTTATGAAAGAGAACCTCCAAAACTCCTCCTGTCCTTCAGGACTTCTCATCAATTCACTTTTCATGACCCAATCACACATGCCAAAGTGGAATACATCAAGAGGAGTTACAATATGGTGCCCGCTGCTGTTTGTTAATGAGCACTTCATGAGAAATCAACTTCAAGGTTTATTTATTGTTAACTCTTCACCCTGGAGTACCAATTAAGCAGCTTCTGGGACCTTTTGAATGCTGCTAATTAACAGTTATGATGAGGTCAGTTTTGGCCAAAGTTTAGAAGAGCAAACATGTACATAAGATTTCTATTTGACAGCCTGGTAGGTCTGCAAAAGAAAAGTCTGACCCACCAACAATTGTACAGTGCACCAGTTCAAAACACCATAAACTAGAGAAGAGTTTCATGGTGAATTGATGTGATTTCTGTGTACATTGATGCTGATTGCATTTATTTGACTACACCTGGTGTTTTTTCACATGCACTTTGTCACATGGTCGCAAGAGGCCCCTCATAACGTAAAATTTGGTCGTTTTAAGCCTTTCAACAATTGACCTATATATGCTGTTGTTTTCTGGGTGAGGACGTGCTGACCAAAAGCATATAATGTATTCATTCCTTCACGTTATTATTTTTACATTAGATATTCATGCTCAAGTTATTCAAATTTGTGTCATGTCACTGTAATAACAACTGGAAGTGCCCTTGAGCAAGGAACTACCATGAAACGTCATCATCAGAGCATTAGTGTGCATGTTTTTACTAATATACACAATTTATTTTAATATATTGTATTTTTGTTTATACATATCAAAAAATACACTTTTCTATAGGGATTCTTTGATTTAAATTCATTTCAGACATTCCCCCTGTTTACTGAACACAATTGGTTTCTAAGCTTTGCACCAAATGATTAGGAGCTTGTGAAAATCTGCTTACACTTGAGGCTTTGCAGAACTAGAAAATGGTTGAGATGCTTAAAAGACAGACATTTTTTGTAGTATTTAAATATGCCTCAGCTTTTAGAAATGACAGATAATAACACCTGTGAACAGCCACACATCAAAGTAAATCCCCTATTCAAAACTGTTGTAGCTCACTACGAAATGGTTTGGAGTTCTGGTAAATGGGGGTCCTCAGCCAGTGAAAACAATTGACCCTCCCTGTTGTACACTTTTATGTGCTTCTGAGGCTTCTGTATCCATGCCAGTGCTTTATCACTTAGACTTTCTCCAGGGCCCTTTCGTTTTTCGCTGGCAGCCCTCTGATGGAGCATGAGCCCACTCTTCAATTCACTGAGAAAACAACAGCAGAGGATGCTGTCTCTCATTTTTTTAAAATGGACTCCTACTTACCTGAGATGACACTGGCTGACGATTTAGCTGCCAGTCTGTCTTGGCTGCTTATTCCCCAGCAGTCTGTCTGCCTATTAAGGTGTTTAACAAACTAACATTTTACAGGGGGACTTGGTCACACAGCAGTCTTGCAATGCATTGGTGCTTTTCCATTAAATAGTCTCAGAAAAGGAGGAGATTAGGCATATTACCAGTAACATACACTGAACAATGGATGGGGTAGACGTTTGGGATCCCATCTTCTTCACTGCTATTTAAAAATAATATGAAGAATTACAACATTATGCTTTCCTTTTAAATATGTTTTTGCTTTTATTCTGACCTTATATCAAAGACTTTAGGCAGGTGTTTAAAAATGCTGTAAAGAAAGAATGTTTTCGAAAATAGACGTGTGAATAGATTATTTTCACAAAGTGAGGGATTTTGTATGCATTTTGTCAGGTGTATAATTAAACAATTAGACCAAACAGGTGCTAATTATCACAAATACAATATGTAGTGCATACAAATAGGAGTACAGGAGGAAGACAACTGGGTGAGAAACAGCCAAATTCAGCTAACAAGGTGAGGTTGCTGAAGACAGTTTATTCTTAAAAGTCATACACCACTGCAAGACTGAACATAGCAACAAGACCCAAAGAAGGATTTTACCATTCCCAAGCACGAATATCAAGGCAGAAAGGGGTTTCCAGATGTGGTGTCTAAACTAACCATAGAAACGGGCAATGTTGAGGACTGTAAATGAAGTGGTCTCCCAAAAAAACTGCAGCAGATACATATAACCTATTAATATGTCTATTTTTGAAAGCATTCTTTCTTTATAGTATTTTCCCACACCTGCCTAAAACTTTTGTACATATTCCTTTTTGCAAAAAAGTCATTCACTTTAAAAAATATATATACAGTATGTTTCATTCATACTACAATGAATTAAAGCCTGTGAAAATCCATTATATTTAACAGTGTTTTACTGCTAGGGCCTCTGAGACTCCAAACAGAAGTAGTTTAATCAATTCCAAATCCAAATGTTGCAATTTTCATAAAAAGTCAGTATCAACGTGACAAAACAATATTGTGAACATTTTTTGAGTTGTTAAATACACTTTCCAAGCAAAGGCTCAGTATTCAAAATATTTGTAAAAGTAACAGTAAGTCTTATCAGCAAAAAAAACTTTCTGTAAAACTTTAAAATTTTTACAGGAGTGTTACAGAAATATATATTATATAATTGGATCATTAATTCAGGGGGCTTTTTGGCCCAGGTACAACATGTATACTCTGGTTTTAAAGCTTGAATGTAGGTAAAGATTCTGAGTTCCTAAAAGGCTCCTGGATCACTGGAAAGGTTCCTGTTGTAAGGCTTTCTTTGTCCTGTGGGCTGTTGGGTGACTAGCTGAGCGGCTTTCCCTTCAGGTTGGCAGCAAAGGATACACAGCAGCCCGGCATGATCAGGATTCATATCACACCTCTCACGGATGTGTAATCATTCAGCTGTGGACCCAACAGGTCAGGGTCTGACTCAAGGGTCCTTTCATGGTTGCTAACCTCAGCAGGGACATTGCATTTCAGCAGAATGAGGATCAGTTGAAGACACATTACAGAGGTGGCCACTGCAATAGGATGGCGATGATGATCTTTGACTGTTCTGCCTCAGCAGCCACTTGTGTGAAATTTATATCAATCAGGAGCAGTGACTTTTTGGTGCTGTACTTGCTCTGCATTAGACTATGTTTATTTTACTACAGTTGAATGAATATTGAAGGAATGCCTCAAATGCTAATGTAATTGTTACCCCTGTCTACTGCTTTCCTTGTATCACTTACGACTGAAAACAGTTCAAAGGCAAAGGTCCTTGGTTTGTCCACAGACCTCTGAACTGTTTTCTATTGCTAGCTGACATTCAGCTAGCAACTCCTACTCCGTATAGGACACCAACAGATGTACACCTTTCAAATTACATCAAACTTTTCTATTTAAAAAATGTACTAATACATGTATATCATCTGCATGCCAAATAATGTTGCTGTTGTTGTTTTTTCTAAAAAAGGATCAATCAAGTCAGAAAAGGAGATGTTGACAGTAGTGTTTTCAGTCATATCAAGTGACGTTTGCTGCCCGAACAAAACATTGAAAATTATGTGACACATTGCATCAATTGTTGTTTGAGCACAATGCAATTTCACAATCAAACAAATCAAATCAAAATGAACTGAGTAAACAGTTGTAGCTAAATACTGTCTCCCAGAATGAAACCAGGAAAAATTATTGTCTTGTATATTTGTTCATCATCTGTCACAATGTCTGATTTTCAGGACAGAACAGATTTTGATTTTGAATTACAGATGAAAAGGTAAGTAAATGTTTGTTCCTGAGTGGCACAGAACTTTGATCAGGTGTTTTTGTTGCCGTGTTGTCACAGAGTTTTCAGTGACCGTGATGGTCTGGCAATCTGTGTTTGTGTGCTCTTTAGCAAACATTGTGAATGACATGTATGTATCTGTGCACCTTTGAGAATGCTTTGAGAAGCTCTGAGACACACTGGGGAGCCTCTCTTCCCCATGTCCCTCAGCCTGGCAGTAATCGCTGATTAGAGGCTCAGCTCATCTCGTCGCATTTGAAGGTTTTTCTCCTGATTCAGAAAACGTGCCTCATCTGAGCTGTCAGAAAGCCATCGACAGATGCATAGCCACTTTTCGGTGGGAGGTACAAATGCATCAAAGGACACAGTGTTTCTGTTGAGTCTGTATGTGTTTACATAGAAAAATGAAAGTCTGAGGGGATGCAGGTCCTCGTTTGAAGCGATAGTAAAGATTTAAGGTAGATTTATGTCTGCATGTAGGGTTTTCTGCTTGTGTCCTTATAGTAAAGGAACGATTTCATCAGTAGCTGAAGAAGTGCTGGCAAAAAATTAATTAACAAATGTTATTTTCAAAGTTTGGTATATGGGTCCTGGACAACTTCCAGGGAATAGCCACAGCCCTTTCTCTTTAGATCCTGCCCTCTCGCACGCCATCACTGGTCGGTCATGTAGGCCTACACGTCCTTCACGCAAACATTGGTAAAACTGCATCTCAATCGTTACCCTCAGCACCACAACAACAGCCAAGAAACAGAGCAGCAGCTTTCTTGTCAACTGTGGCACATGACGCCTGAACAGCGTGAAAAATTCCCAACGGCAGTGCTTGAAGTGGGCCGGTACTCAACAAAACACAATACCAGCACTTTACTCTTTTGCATACAAGCACTTCTCACCAACTGCTGGTATTCTTTAACTAAGATTCTGCATAAAGTTCATCAACATCACTTTTCTTGAGTTGACTGATCACAGATTGAATGTGGTGGACATTAAAAAAAAAGGTAGATGTAGTAATACAGCAAAATTTTTATATGTTGAACTAGCTCTGCAAGAATGGTTATGATACAAGTGGGATGTTATAGGATACTATAATATGAAATTGTAATTAATACACATTATCACTTATCAAACCTTAAACAAGACAGAAAACAGTTTTATTTGTGGATCTGTTGAATTGTTGAATATCCTCGAACACATTGACAGGCCACCAATTACTAAAATCCCCCCCCAGCCCCAATCTACCCACTGCAAGTGTTTTTTGAAAACCAAAAAATGGTCATCCTATTTGAACTCACCGTTTGACAACATTTACCAGCTTTAAGCAATGCAGGTGGTGACTGACTGAAATATGTTTCCTGAGATCCTGAGATCATTCAGTGCTACGAACCAATATACAGGTGACTTGACTCAACCTGAGTCAAGTCACCTGCTGCTGACACCAGCTCCTCAATGTCCTCAGCACTTCCTATACACTTCCTGCTGGAAAATGATTAAGAGACCACCAGTGTGCATCAGGGCTCATCATATTCATTCATGTACCAGAGTCAGACAGTATTTTTAGATGAAGTAACACATTTATAGATTTTTTTTATCCACTTTGTGAAATTGACAAAACACAATACAATCATTCTATAGTCCCTTCTTCTACTCTCAGTATTACTTAAATTGTCCTGCTTATTCCTCAGTTACAGGAAGGGCACTTGGTCTCCCTCCATCTCAACATCCTCTTTCCCATATGTGAAGAAACATTCATACAAATAAATAATAGGTGATTAACTTTTATCCAAGTTCATCTCATCACAGACAAGGTGATAGAAAGCTAAGTGTACACTAAGAACATGAAAGGCTCAAAGGAATACTTCATTAAAATGATACAGAACAGGGTGATGTTTAGAGGGGCAAGCTGGAACCAGAAAGTAAAACACCATTCTGCTTCCTGTTTCCTACTCAACCTTTTTATATATAGTAACAACTGTGTGTGTGTGTGTGTGTGTGTGTGTGTGTGTGTGTGTGTGTGTGTGTGTGTGTGTGTGTGTGTGTGTGTGTGTGTGTGTGTGTGTTTGACTTCCCACTCAGACATGTCATGCATCACATCATTGCAAAAACTTCAGAAGTAAAATGAAACACTGCTTTCAAGGCATATGGGATTTGTTTTGTTTCATCAAACATTTGAAGGATTTACTTAAGAATTTTTCTTCCCTGCTGTTCATACACTTTTTTTATTACATTTCCCTTCCTATGAGAAAATGCCATGAAGCCTCATCAAATCCTGCCCCAGTGCTGATTCTCACACCTGGTGGCCCATCATCAATCTCCATTTGACCCTCTGTTCATCCTCTCGTGGTCAATTTCATTTAACCCTTCCCATCCCCCTGATCCCTCCATCCTGTATTTTTATTCACCTCTCTATCTTACCTGGCATTGATAGACATCAATGCAATAGTCTTTGTCAGTGAATGTTGTGGTTTATATTTATATTGAAACAGCAAATATGTAATAGGATGATTGGTGAATTGAGCTTAGTCACGCAAACCCTACCTACCTTGTGTTGGGTGAAGGAAAGATGGATGGGAGACCTAGGTCTATGTCTGTACTGCTTTTTTTGGTCTTGATTGGAAGATAGTACTGGTTAGGTGTGAGTTTTGCAGAACCCAGAAACAGACCTGTTGGTAGTTGGTAAAGTTAAATTGTATTTTCATGAACAACACAAAAGAGGCTGGTGAGGTGCAAGGGGGAGCATGGCTGATGATGGCAGAAGACAGGCAGGCATACTGAAGAGGTATAGTGGGTTCATAGGGTTCTGCAGAGTATGGTATAGAGTGGAGAATAACACAGGAGGCACTGAAGCACAGAGACATAAAGGCAAATGAGCAAACAGCAATTCAAAAAGTACCTGAGAGTTCAAAAACACATGACTAGTCTTCTGGGGCAAGAGAGTTCCTTATAACAAGTAGGTTAAAAACAATGATCTGGTGATGAATTGCAGGAAAAAAAAATCTTGGCTCAAAGTTGTGCTTAAAAGTTAGTTTTCAAACAGGATTTTGGATGATAATATAGGGAAGGACCAATCACTGAAAGATTTCCTTATTTAAGAATATTCTCAAATACATTCACATTGAATGGTGTAATTCCTAAGAGGAGTTAACATTCAACATAAAACTGACAGTAAAGATTTTTCAAGAGAATACATTATGATATACACATTGGATATTAAAGAAAAAAGGTTTCCATCACGTTACCCACCATTTTTAATTACAATTTTTAAACCAGTGTGCTGTTTAACTGACTTGCCTATTTATAGTCTAGATTTTATGATGTTATTATAGCCACCATTGATTCCAAAATAAAACCAAACTGTAGGGAAGAAGAAGCATTAATGCTTGCTGAATTTGTCGAACAGAGGAAACATGTTATAAAAGGCAAGTTGACGCAGACAAGAAAAAGGTATGGGAGGACATCTGCAGGCATTTAAATGATTCACAAATCTAATGCACTCGGTCTCCATCTGACTGTGAGAAGAAATGGTACAACATTCCCTTTGCAATTAGCACTACCTTAGTGTTTATTATTACTGATATTCAAACTCAGGTGGAGGCCCGCCAGGCAAAACACTGTCCCTAAGTATGTGCTGCACCTTTAAGTGGTGCAGCACATACTTAGGGAGGACAATTTTTGGTTAACTCAAAACCATGGCAACAATATTCAACATTTCAAACATCTTATTTTTCAGTTACAGTGAAGATGCAGGGGAGTTGCTTGACCTGGCCAGCCTAAACACAAGCTCTTACATATGCGACCACTGCTTTGGGTGTCCCTCCATGTACCTCAAGTCAGGTATGCAGGTGGTTGATGATGTCTGGCAGAGAACCCACACAATTTGCAAGCACTGCACAAAGAAAAAATAAAACTTCAAATTAAACTATTGGGATTGCAACATGCATAGAATCCTACACCCAGCACAGAAAAAAAGAAAACAAGAATAACAAATAAAATGGCCTGATTAAACCACACGTGTGTATTGATATGTATTATTTTGTGTAGTCTACCCAAAATGCAGGGTGGCAAAGTGTTGTCTGAAGGCTGCCCCATCACATGGATTGATGTTGCTCAAGGATGCATCTCGAGCTTCTCCATCGTTATCATCCTCTGGTGGTGGTGGGAAGTTGAGCCTCTTGCAAATATGCGGTAATGCACAAGCCATTATGATACGGCACACTAAAAAAACTGTGCATAAATAGCTTAAAATATAGGCTACCTGTTGTGGTTGATTTAGGTTTCTATCAGTGGCATATCGGGAAGGGGTGAGCAGCCACTGGCATAAAGGGTATCCTTTATCACCTATTAGATGACATCCCAGCGGCACAAAGTTCCTTTCAAACAGCTGCTTCAGGCCATTTGGGTACCACATCCAAAATATCAAACACAACTTGTGTGTTGATGCTGTGGTACCTCTTCCTGTTCACATAAACATTCTCATTTAGTTTGGGAGCAATGATCTTTATATGAGTGCCATCTATTGCACCTATGACTTCTGGCAAGCCAGCTATTTGCATGAATTGTGTTTGCTTCTGCTGGATTACACGGGGTGTTGTTGGGAAGTCAATGAAACATGTAACAATTTGTGGAGCTGTGAGTGCCGTAATTGTTTACATTAGAATTCGGCTTATTGAAGGTTGGGATGGCCCCGAATCATCAGCATTGCATTGCTGCAATTTTCCTGTGGCAAGGAAGTGTCATCACCACCTTCAGTTCAGCTGAAAACGCATTGCTGTGTAAAAGTCCATGGTGAGATGACGTCCCTCACCAACTTGCTGACAAAAATGATGCCTGCTCTATGAAAGTTTAGGGTGAAAACATTGTAATACAGATGCAGACAAGCCAACAGTTTGCGCACATACACCTTAAAACACTGAAATACGCACACATGCACATTGACAATGTAACCAGCAATGTAACCAGGCACACAGGTCCTGACAATGTGCGTGCACACATTGAAATAGGGCACACGACCGACTACGCATGTACACACACAAACTGTAAGCACTGAAATACGGAAAATCATTGCAATATTGTAGATCATAAAGCAAAGTAGGTTTAATGTGAATAAGTAGACAAAGAAGCGTATGAAATATCTGAAGGTGAAATTAAATTAAATGTGACATGCAATAAAATCTCTCCCTGTAGTTTTAAGGATGTTGAACTGAATATTGTTCTTAAATCTGTGAGCATATTATTAATTGTGCATATAGTTGCCTAGGTACACAATATCAATCACACACAAATCCATGTTTTATCACATTTGCCATGCTTTTATTTTGAAAGGAAGGACATGGTTCAACCATGACAGTTGATTCCAGTGTGTGTCACACTTGGCACACACTGGAATCACACGTTACAGTCTACATTAGAATGTAATGCCACTTTTCAATTTGGATGTGGTAATATCGAATGCCTTTATAGAAATAATAACCCATTTTATATATACAGTTCAGAAATTTAGAAATGTAATTGGAAATTTTGAATAGTCCATACCACAGTATGCCTAGTGGCTTTCCATTCTGGTCTGATGACGATACAGTCTGCACAGAAATTAGTCAGACTTCCTTGTCTATGACGATATCTTGTATTCTATGCTAAGCATCAATGCAGCCTCACAGTAACCCTTGATTTTTTATTCTTAGAGACTGGACAACCTAATATTATCCAATGGTGATTTCTGAAAACTGATCTTTTTAGCATTTTAAAACTGTAAGACATACATTACATTTATTCATTTGGCTGTTATATATATCATAGGTCGCATGCCTCTGGAACTAGGGGTTAAGTGTCTTGCTCAGGGACACATGGTTGGATGTGTCACAGTGGGGGACTGAACCGAGGTCTCTCACACCAAAGGCAAGTGTCTTCTCCACTGCGCCATCACCATCCACCACATACACCTCCAGACAAAATAGCTGCTTATCCACAGTTAAAAATGTTTTAAATTGGATTTTCTCCTTAAGCAGAAGCTCTCAGAAAAAGAACATTGCTCTGATTGAAAAGTCTTGAAACTTTTATCTGCAAATATACATGAAATATACTTTGAGAACCTTAACCTAAGGTTGTAGGTCATTACACCCAGGGGGCACTTGTCAGTGAGGTCAAATCACATTCAAGTCTCAATTACATAACATCTCTTGAAGTCTCTCTAACCAAAGAGCATTGGTCTGGACTTTAAAGACCCTTGATCATTCATTTTCAGTACTTCCAAGGACTCTGATATGAATATGAAATTAACTACAATGTGAAACCCTTTGAGGGCATTTGTAGATCTGCTGGATAAACTAGAAAATGACAACTAAGTATAGGATTGTGGAGATAAACCAATGATTGCTCAGCTCACATTTAGCTCATGATCCTGGTCAGCAATCCCAAGAGATCTGAGGCACTCTGATGCACCTTAGAAGTCCTTTATCAAAGTGTGAGGAACCACTATGTTTGAATTCAGGAGACTGTTTGTAAGGGCAACTGAAATACATTCGTCCCTGATGCTTTAATTAGAGACTTTAAACTCACACAAGAGTGCCTCAGACCTCTTGGGATTGCTATCCACAGGGTTCTGACCTTAACATAAGCTAAGTTATCATTGTTTTATGTCTTACTTACCACACATCTTGAACAGTAATTCATTATGTGGAGATTATCCTCCACTTTTAAGACACAGTGTAGCACTATCCATTGTATTTAGCCATGCTCCAGGGATGGCAATGTCAAATGGTCAGTTGGTCTACAACCTCGATCCAGACAGAAATATCTCAGGAGCTATTATGTGGATTGCTATGATGTTTGGTTCAGATGTTCACATCTCCCTCAAAATGAATTGTAATGTAATGTAATTCTTGACAGGAATATTTTGACATTTTGGGAAATACATGTATTTGTTTCTTGTAGAGATGTAGATGAAGAGACTGATACCACTCTCATTTTTGTACAGTAAATATGCAGCCACTGCTGGCAGCTGTTTAGCTTAAGTAAGAATAAAGACTGGAAACAGGAGCAAACAGCTTGCTAGACTCTGTCCAAAGTTTAAAAAAGTTGCTTACCAGCACCATAAAAGCTCATTAATACCTGTAACATGTTATATTTCATTTAATATCTCATTAGGCTTAATCCATATTAAAACCAAAGCATAAAAATGACATCTTATGGTTTTATGAGTTTTTATCATTATAATGTTACTTGGCAACAAAACTGCTGTTTAAACAGTTAATTGTTATTTTTATCCAGCTACATATTTACCATACAGACATGAGTGTGGCATCAGTCCTTTCATCTAATTCTTGATAAGAAACCGAACAAATTTATTTCCCAAAATGTCATCATCAGGTCAACATTTTAGTTTGTCCAATACATTAGTTCATGACCAAATACCGGCAAACTAATGACAAATGAAAAAATAAATTTAAAATGATACATTTATTATACAATGAGTAATAAATTACTCATAAAAGGTGACCTTTCAGCACTATTACAGAAACCTTTTTCACAATGGTGGTCAGGGGATTTTTACTTGCAGTACCACAAGTGGCCACTTAAATAATCTGGCAACAAGGCTATAGTGACAGAGCTGGCATGGACTATGTGGACAACTCCAAGTGCACCTGCTGCAGTACAAAGTGCAAAAGGACTGGATGAAATGGAATATAGATTGGAAGCTGTGGTCATTAATAAACACACTCTCAACCAGTCACAGCACTGGTCTTATCGCTCTGAAACTGCTGTATCAATCAAAGAGACATATGACGACAACTGCTCAGCAAATGGAAAGACCATTATTCAGAGAATCATGTTGTTGTCTGGATAGTAAAGAACTGCACAACACAACACAAATCTGCAGCCAATAAGGTGTGGGCTTTTATTTCATTTGCACAAAGATGTGCATGATACAAAGAAAAAAAAACAATTAAGCCATTTAAATGACCACATAAGTCTAATGTTTCAGTTTGAATTCTACCTTATCCAACATCATTACTGGTAAATTCAGAAAATGTGACCCAACAGCATTTGCATTGTTTTTTCAAGAACAAAACACGAAACACCACTTTTGCTAAAAAGAAAGTTGCAAAGAGAATGTGACAAATAGGATTAATGATCTCCAGTAATCAGACTTTTTCAACGGACTACTGAGTTCTAACTGACCAGTCTAAAGTGTGTAGAGGGGTGTGTGGTTATTCTGTCGCACACTGGTGTCATTTGCATGTAATATAATGAACATACTTTGTGGCATTTCTCAAATCAGACGCTACAAAATCAAATTCAAATTTATTTGTGATTGCACCAGCACAAAAAAAAGGGCCCTTAGTCTTGTTTTCTTTTTAAGAGCAGGATATATGGTCCACTTGTAGCAACCATTGCCTAATGAGATCATGAATTACTGTTGTTTAATCTTTTATTCCATTTGTTTTAACAGGCAAATCTAAAATTAAACAGTAGATCTTTCAAAATTAGACCATAAACAGCACAATTGCAGTCCTTTTCACTGCACACACAGTACCCATTGAAGTCCCCGCATTACTTAAAGTGCTTTATTTTTCTAAGCATTTACAAACAACACCTGCTCTAAATACTGGCAATACATTTAGACCTGGCTCTCCAGCCTGTGAGCTGTGTGGTCTGAACGGCTCATTGGCTTTATGATGATTACATTTTCTGAGATAACATTTTCTTGCTTCCCACAGATGTCAGCAATTTGGGGGGCAGTTTTCTGTTATTAGTCAGGGTCCCTTTGGTACACTCAAGTAGCATCCTCAGAAATCAATGACGGGTGTGTGTAAATTAAGAAGGTCATATTATGCTTTTTGGCTTTTCTGTTTCCTTTAATGAGTTATATATTTACATTTATTATACATTTTTGTGCACATAATAGGTTTGCAACGTAAAAAGGCCCAAAGTACACCCCAAAGGGAGTTCCCATCTCCCACAGAAACACTGCTCTGAACACCCTGAATCCAGCTCATTTGTAGTCCTGCCTTTTCCCTTTAATGCCTGTGACAACGCAGGGATGAAAGCAAAATGTGCGTCATAATGCTCACCAAGCGGCTAGTCTGCTCTAGGCAGTGGACAGAAAATTGTTAGTGTAATGTAGAGACACTGCACAGTTGTAACTTTATGGATGAAAGATAATTTGTTACAGATTAATAACTCACCACTCTGAAACTCTTGGCTCCAGTCTATGTTGCTAAGCTGGTAAATAGGTATATACAGCTAAACCAAACCGTGTTTACTGGCTTCTCCCTTCTCTTCTTCTGATTGGCAACTTGGCAAATGTGCAACTCCCAACAAAGATCATGTGGAGGAAAGACGTATCACTCCATGGTTAAAACAAATCGTTCAACGAAGAGGGTGAAAAGAGGAGCTGCGACAATGTGCAGTATGACAAAAATATGGTGTTTTTTGAAAATGAAACAACGTAAACCTGGTGTGGTTCAACCCCTAAATAAGATTCTGAACCTGAAAATGAGCATAATATGACCTCTGATCTTTTCTCATCACCACCTCTGGTTCAGTGGTTAAATGACAGCAAATTACAATTTATATTAAGAAAATTAATTCTCTGTGGGTCCTCTACAATATGTATTTTGATTGTACAGTGCATCTTTATGTTCAACACTGTTAGTTTTCTCTAATATCTTGTTTTGCTCTGTGTTTCCTTTCACTGTCTTTTCCCAGAAAACTAAAAATGGTGTAAGTTGCTTTCTAATGACCTATCCTCTCATGCATATTTTATGCAATATTCTCATTCACATTTGAAAAGGGGCTAATTCTCAGCATAAATATTTGATATGGACCTTTTATATTCCCACCTCCCACATTTCAATTAGCTGCAAAATGTATCTTTGGGCTCCCAGTTTACAGCTTTGCAAGCCACCAAGGAAACTGTCCCCCTCATTACCTTTATGTTTGTTATGCTACCATAAAAACAGGCAACATAAAGCGTAAGATTGCTTTTCCCATTGGCCATGAACAGACAGTTGATTTCTAATGATTTTGAAGTGGTCATAGCTTTCTAGGTCGTGAGGAGTCTTCACATCTTACCATACCAACACCTGAGTTGGTTTCAGTGTAAGACCAAAGGTGCAGGAGGGCACAACACCTCATCAGTCAAACTGGGACACAGATTGCTGCAAATCGGCTAGGAGGATGGGAATCAATGTGAAGCAAAATTAACCAAGGGACAAAACTGACAAAGATGAAACAACTGGTACAATATTGAATATGAATTCCAATTATGATAAATACCATGACTCAAGGCACAAGGCCTTGTTTGTTGGCAGTGGATTCTTTGAAGGACGCCAAGTGGAACTGTTCTGCATGGGTTGATATGGAACACAGGGTGGTCTCCTGGCCAATAAGAAATAAAAACTATCCGTGTTCACCTTGTAAACTAGATCCCAGCCTTCATTCTCAGAGCACCTCACAAGAAGGTAGTATGATACTGCAGGCTGAACAGCAAAATACTCAAATCACACTGCACAAAATCAGAGCACAAAGCAGTTTGTTTCTTTTCTTATTGGCAGACATGTTTCAGCACCTGACATTCACAAATCAAGAGTTCTTAATTACAGTTCTACAGCACAAATTAATCTTGCATAAGAGGCAAAATGTCTTTGAGTATCTTCAATCAAGTCCAGTTGGCCTTGATGTAACCTTTCCTTGGATAACTATGACCGGGATGCCTGAGAATCTTCACAGACATCTTACTAGACCATTGTCTTGTTGTCCTGACAATGTATAGGACACTTAATGAGGCACAGAATTTAGTTATTTATTCCTTTCTGGTACCGAAAAATGATTCATTATTTATGATCATCATCATTTCTTACATCTTTTAAAAGGCCATTTTAAGTGTAACCCTGGCATGCCGTATCAAAATTTCCAAAGAGCAAACAGGAAGTCTTGACAGGCTTCTAAAGCCAGAGTAGAACCGAGCCATCCTCTCTCTATCTGTGACAAGCCACTGAACCCCGACCAGTTTAACTGATCCTTTCTATAGCCGAGTTCTGCCATGCTCTTATCTGAAGGAGTGTGTTGATGTGACTGTGTCATGATAATGAAGTTAGGGCCACAGAAGCCTGTCTCAGTGACTGAGTGATCGCCTGAGGGCTTCTGCCACCACCCTCATTCATCACAGCGATGATAGTTTTCTTTCTGTCCTTTTCCCCCTCTATCTCACTCTCTCCATCTGTCTCTCTCATTTCCCATTCCCAGTGCCTGCATTTGCATTTGTACCCTTTCAGCTGTTCATTAACACTTGATGAATGCTGCTGTGTAAAAAGGTTTCCTTAAAGTCATTTAGTTTGTGATTCATGAGTATTTCCTGCACCCCCGCTCAACCCCAGCCACACCCAGCACATGGTCTTTTTCTGGCTACACGACTGCAACATGGTTTCTAATGCAGGTCATCTGTCAGACACCCAGTCCTTATTATTATCTGTTACCTCTGTAGATATGTCCAGCAAGACCATTTCACCCCAGAGCAACCGGAGACCTCTGGTATGGGCAGACCCAAGAGATTGAAATGGAATGACATCACATCACTGTAATATCTCTCTCTACCCATCTCTCTTTCTCTTCACCCTACACACAGCCAATCACCCCCACATTCACCCACCAGGAGTTAGAAGGTGATTATTGTTGTATTGATATTTTATTGTTATAATTGATATTATTTCATATTCAGATATTTAAAGTGTTTTGTTTTGCATTCATTTTTCAACTGAAAAACATTGTAACCATTAGTATTGTACAGGTTATTATTGCAAAGAATAACAGCTTTAAATGTGAGTGAGTCTAAACACATTTAACACAATATAAATTGTACAAATGTGGCCCATCAATAAAAATGTACCCCAGTTTTCCTCCCCATTCAAAAGTTTCTAAGACCGCCCCTGCCCGTCATCCCTGCTCACTCTTCTTCCTACTGTGTCTACCATTCTACATCAATCACTTTCACTGTCGTTTCTTTCCCTCACCCTCACTTTTTTGCCTCTTACTGCTCTTTCTCCTCATATGTCCTGATTTTGCACTTTGCAGCTGCCATTAGTCTAAAGTACCGTCTCTCATGCATTAACCATTGGCCCATATTGGCTCCTATTAGATCTGCCATCTCTCATAGAAAAAGAGTCGGGGTGTTGGAAGACAGACTGAGTGCAGGGGCCTGATGCTTTCACAACAGCCACAAGAAAGCAAACCATTTTGTGATTATTAACGTCCCGCTCAGTCACACCTTTAGCAAAAGTTACTGCTTTACAACAGGAGGTTTCATATTAACTGCGACAGAGGAACATGATGAAACACACACTTTCATGAGCCTAACGACTCGTATGCTAATTGTGATTGGTTGATTTGCTGCGCCGCTGCCAGATGGAATACTGATTGAGGGACAGAGGCTTTTTGATGATGGGAATGTGAATGTTAACACATAATCACTTGGAAAATGACCTTTACCGCCCTTCTGCACCTGTTGGTTCTCTAATTGGCAAAGTGTTTTGATGTTTCACTTTGTGTAAATAATTTAAATCTTTATTCCAGCCATATCTACTTGTACTGGCAGTGTAATATAGAGGCAAATGTTAACTTTCTGGAATCTTACCTGCGGTATTGGGGGTTTATCGCAATGCTTTGCTGTCAACTTCTAAAATATCTGTAAATATCTACCACAGACTATATTTTCAAAGGTAAAGCCAGCTCTTTGGCCTTAAAATTGAAGTGAATTTTATCAGTGTACAATAAACAGCCTGGAATTTGGAATGGAATTAGTCAAGGTTATAAGCCCTGTAGGGTAGTATGAGGTAAAATATTTAATATAAGGATTCAAGTCTGTGCTCTCTGGGTGTTTTATTGTTGTTGTTTGTTTTGTTTTTGTTTTTTTCTTTGTACTCTTCATAGCATCTCACAATTAGAGCTCCATTCTGTTCCTGCTGATTACATTTGCAGCAGGTATCAATTACCCCTGATAACAGTTGTTATGGAATTAAGTCCAGGTGAGTGCCTATGATTTACCTAAATGGTGCATTGTAATTACTCATTCAAACAATTTGCTTAAAGACTAGCACTGTCAAATGTTGTGTTTGTGCTTTCTCTCAGTCAGATGCCATTTTGGTCACATGTAACACTTATATCTATATATGCTTTCAAAACAAGTAGTTTCAAATAGAACACAATCCTAAGCTCTCTATGAGGGCAGGAGAATTTCATGAAGAATTTGTTGTTTTCCAAACCCAGTGTCTAAACAGCAACTGTCCAGTCAAAGCAACTGGATTTCTCTTCATGCTGAAGCAGTGTGCCTTGGACTCAAATAAGAGACACTCACCATTTAAAGAGTATGAAGGCTTTCCTTTTTAGCTTTTACAAAAACAATGAAGAAAGTGTAAGGAATGAAATAGACCGTGTGCTTGTAGGCTCTAATATCAATCGCAAAAGTTAGCATGACTGGCTAACCAATGTAGCCTACTATGAAGCAGAAACCTAACCTTTCACCAAAGGCAAGGGACATATTATTAGCGAACTACAAGATTTTGTGAGTATGAGGGAATTTTGCTGAGGGGGCTCAATGTGAGTAAAGGAATGGGTCATATACATCACACTCTGGATCACTGTTGGATCTCAAAAGTCGAATTAACTCTGTCTCCCTAGCAGTAGTGCTTCATACTGTTTCTCTCTCTCTGTCAATTAACCAGACAGTTAAGCTGATAGCAATGGATGTTACCTAGGAGTCAAGGCAAGGCCAAGATATGAGATGTTTGGGGTAAGCATTCAGTCTTAAGATGTTTACAGACTGACAGTCTCACTTAGAATGCAATACATGTGACCTGAGATCCCGGCATGACTTAATGCATTTGAGTGTAGCTTCCAGTAGTTGGGCTGCACATATTAAGGCTAGAAAAAAACCTTGAATGGCATAGCAAGGAATACATATTGTGGACAAGACGCAATCTTTAGATTTGGCTTTGGTACTACGCTGTGTTTAACTGTGTGTTGCCATTCTCCCCAGCCGAGCCTTAATAAGCAATGCTATGTAATATTTCCTTTTTCCTGCGATCTTCTTCTGTTTCATGGAATTTTCATAACAGTGAGGTTACAGGTTACGTTTGAAAAAGACTTATTTCCTAAAGCTACTAGAAGTAATATTTTTATAATAACAATGTTTCAAACAGCAATGCCAAAACAAAGCGAAAATGTAATAGTAGCCAATCCTAGCAATGAACCTATTGAGAAATATTAGATTGCAAATACTAATTTAGCAATCTGCAGCTGCCCTTGGCTTCACAGAGCTTTATGAGTTTCAGCTCATTGTTGAGCTGTCTGGCCTACAACTACTGTTTTCGATTCACTCTCCCAGCCCTCATAGAGTCACTTTAAGCAGCAGCAGCAGCTGTTTTCAGGGAAAAGGCAAACCCACTGTACACTACCTGCTCTGTACCAAATCACAGACAGACACAGTTAGAAACTACTGGTGAACAAAGTGGTGCATTTAGCACCTAAAGAGTCAGATCATTTTCTCAGGAATTGGAAACCAAAAACAGAACTAAAAGAGAATGAATATTGGACTTCCATTCATCAGGTGGCCAGACACACAACACTACAGCTATTTTATGCTAGTAAAATATCTCATGCAAATACTTCATGCAAATAATTATGAAAACAAGAAAACACTGAGCTAGCTACTTGTAGATGGTATGAACAGTTTCCTTTACAACTTTGTAATTCATATTTAAGTCAAAGCCCAAATGCCTTTTACACTTTAACAAGCTCACTCACAAGCGATTGAAAGGCTTTGATACTTTCACACAATGTCAGACAAATTTATTATGATAAACCATAAAACTACAATAAATATTAATATAACAAACTAGACAAAATAGAATTGTTTAGTAGAAAATAAAAGGGTTTGAATGCATTAAGGTTGCAGTATAGGCGTGTAGTTACAGGATTTTCTGGTGTGACTGCCTAGCATGTTGGATTAAGGACAGTGAGCTCTGTAAGACCCCAAGCCCTGCAGCCAATAGACGGAAACACACTGGGATAAGCTATTGTAACTGAGAAAGACAGCTTCTGTACACTTCTTTCAACTTTGAATTCCTGCTTCATCAAAACATTTTAAACTTACATCAGTTAGCAGAAACACTGCAGAGTCCTAAATGCATCTTTTAGTGTGTGTGAAACAGAGGGGATATGGAATGATGTCTCTATTTTGAGCTCTTGGTGCACTGCTCGCAAGGAAAATGTTTGTTTTCCTTTTGCTACTAAAACAGTCTCTTTGAATCCCCGCAGGACTCAGAGGCCTCCACTCTTCCAGCCTTGATATTGATGCAATTTGATGTTCACATCTGTGTATCTGAAAGGCATTTTTTTCTCTGGCTGGTTTCTTCAAGCACAATATATACTTTAGTTTTCCTGCTGGAAAGATGATATAATTGGCCCGCATACAGTTACGGTTGTATCTTTTGCTATAGCCAATCAGGCATCATTAGTGCAGGCTAACAGAGAGCTTTCTGTGTGTCGTGTTTCCCAGTATAAGCTGCTCTTGCCTGCTATCCTCCCATGCTTTTCAGAGGATAAAGAGTCTATCTCACCATGAAGTGCAACACAGCATTGCAAAAGCTTACCCACACACATACGCATTGTTTAAGTCAGAAGTGTTATTAACCCACTAGCAAGGAGAAGAAACAAGAGGAAGAGTTTGCAGAGGTTTACAAATTAAGTTTGGTTTTGATTAACTTACATTCAGATTGTACGGTGGCCTGTAGTGGTGTGACACAAAGGCAAGGCAGGGCAAGACAGGTTTATTTGTATAGCACATTTCAACAACAAGGTAATTGAAAGTGCTTTACATAAAACATAAAAGCAGGAAACAGGGAACAGGGAAACATAAAAAAAAATTAAAACAGTTTGATTTTGATTCCCCATCTCCCACTATATACTATACATTAACATGTAATGTCTAGCAGTTAAAATGTTTTCAATGTTCACTAGCAAAGTTTAATAGCATGCTCACATTTGCTTTGCTGGTATTTGGTTGTAAACTAAGGCACTGGAAAAATTGGGTTTAAAGCATGAAAATTGTCTGTGCTTAAAATGCATTCTGGGGTTACAACAAAGACAAAAGGTAAGGGGCAAGAGCGTAACTCTGTGTTGAAAACTGATGGGGACATAGTGGCTCAGATTACGGGTGTGACAATACACTTAGCTCATGATACATGAGGAATTGCGATAGGGGGTTTGCAAGAACAAGACAGAAAATAATTGTACATTGTTATTGTTACTGTTACGGACCCTCCCCCCCTTCCTGCCTCCTTCTCATGTGGGAGGCTGGCTGATTGGGCTGGGCAATCACCTGTGCAGCTTTACCTTCAGAGCTTATTTAGCCAGGACTGATCAGTCTTTTGGTCTCTCTCCTCCTAGGCCGATATCCTACCAGGTTTGTCTTGTGTTTCTTCTTTAGTTAATTCTGGCAACATACACATTTCACTCATCCATTCACTGCTGACACAACTGATAGTCATACTTTGCCACGCCACATATTATTGGTGATCATTTGATCCTTCTTTTAATCAATCATACCATTGGCTTGCAAACCAGTTGTGTCTCACCTTTTTGTCATGGACTAAGAGCTGGCTTGTGACAGTTATGAAGAAATATTCAATCTGGGGGTCCTTCCCCTGAAAAAATTGACCATTAAACATGGAATTTCCTGCATTCTGGTAAAACTTTTCTGCCACCACCTATAATCAATGCTTAAGTGGGAAAAGGGCTGGGCGATATGGCCAGAAATGTTATCATGATAAAAAATTTCATATCATTGGATATCGATAATCATTGCAATATCGATAGTCATAATCATTGTTTCTTTCAAGTTTAATGGCTGATTTTTGCTCCTGAGGGAAAGTTTGAGAAACCAGACACTTAATTGTGCCACTTAATGCCAAACAATTGTGACAAAATATTTTTTCAAAATATGCATGAGTAACATCTGTTTTCAGTCCCTTTTCCTCAACAAAAAAATATCTTAATAAAAAAAGTGTTGATTTGTCTATGATTCAAATGAATTAAATTAAACATTTATTGAACATTTGTTATATTGTTATTGAGGAATATTATATTGAGATAATTATTATTGTTTTATTGCCCAGCTCTGCCGGTGCACTCCTTTTACATGTTGCTTTGTTTATCGGCTGGTATTAGGGTTAATGTTAGTGTATTCATTACAATTTCAGATTGACTACTGTGTATCTTACAACTAGTATAATATTAGTTCCAGTTGGACAGCAGTTTCATTTTTGTGAGTTATTTCCATTCATTAAATTCGTGTAAGAAAAGTGATCCACATGGGGGTCAGTTTCTAATTAGTGTTAAGTACTACTCGCCAATAATCATTCATGCAAAACAAGTTCAACATTTCTAAAGTTTGCTGTAGCGCATTTTTTTAGTGTCCCATCACCTCCAGGCTGTGATTAGTCGATTCATGAAGAGCTAAGTTGATGAGCAACTTTACGCACACGACTGCACGAAAGGCACCCAAGCTTTCTCCTCTGTTTCTACCGAGAGATTAGGATGTCAGTGAGAACGGAAACAGGTGAGCATCACACAGTGCCCAGAGAAACTGATATGGAGAGGACACCAGTACCCAAGACAAGTCCCACTACGCCAAAAAGTAAAATGTAGAAGTACTGATACCCACTTTAAGCACTGATAATAATCACAATTGATGCCATTTACCAGAAAAGCCATAGACTATCGATAGATTACATTCCAACTGCATGGCCTTGTTATGTAGGCAAAGGTCCAGATGATCCAATCCAGTAAAATATTTAATCTAACACGCATTTTATATCAATAAATACACATGGACTGCTGTTACAACGTTTAACTACAGTTAGCATGTAAATAAATAAGCCGGTACACCTTGACCTTTTGAGAGACACCATAACTGACCCAATAGAAAATTAAATAATGGCCAGTGAGTGTCCACATAGTCAGGAAGTGTCAGTCCTCTTCTTTAGTACATACACTAACAAAGATTGTGCTGATTGTATATTGTGTCAAATATAAAACGCCCTGAACTTTAAGCCCTGAAATTAAAATGATTTTAACCTGATGGTATTAGAGGAAAAGTTACAGGATGATCAAAATTATTATGGTGCATAATAAATTTGGAAGGATAATCTTGTGCCAATCCATGAAGTAGATGTTAAGATATTCTTTCTCATCAGCAGTGGATTACTGACCAAGAGACTGACATTGCCATCCATACAGCCATGCCACAATTGATCTAAAGTTTTTATGATAAAAAAATGGGCCACAGCAATTTTTTTAAAGGTGGTTGTGCATGCAATGGTAAGTGATCTTGATGAAAATGAAAAAGCCTTTAATTTCATCTTTTTAGTTTCTTGTCTACTGTGAAGTCGTGCCATGAAGGTGCCCGGCTTCAATATTGTCTCATAAGGTCAAAATAACACCTGTGTAATGTCAATTAAGCTTCATCTTGCATTGTACAAAAAATCTAGTGAAAAGTTGCTGAAGAGGAAATTTGCTGAATATCTGAATTTTGAACTGAAAACTATCGTCTGTGGTTATTTGCTTTGGCTACTAGTAGGCCCCCGTTCGCACTTGTGTTACTCTATACAGATTAAAAAGTGTGAAACTGATGATTGTTTCCATGAAATCTAAACAGCTTCGTGGGCATTTAATCTCCATGGACATCTGATAGCCTAATGTTACTGCAAAAGGTTGTGCTGGTTGTAGCAAGGTGTTTATGATGTCTGTGTGTTTAGATTAGACTGTGTTATGACTCCAAGAAGTGGTGTGACATTTGTGTCAGTTGTTTCAGTTGTGTCATACAAAACTATATTACACCAACAAATATGCAGCTTGTATGCCCCTTCATTAATAATATTGCACCCTATAACATTTTATTTCTGTATATCCATTACCTGTAATGTACTGCTGTATTTCATCTTTTCATTGCAGTCTAAAGTCTATCTACAGGCCAAGCAAACATCCTGGAAATGTTTCCAGTCCATTGGAGGGCAAACACACAGTCGTGCAGACAGCCGACAGCTGAGGAAGTTAATTCAACTGTTTGCTGTCTGAACATCAAATAAGGAAAAGGCAAAGAAATGGAAACAAAATGATGAGCTGGAGTGACTAGTTGTCTATTGTTATTTCCATGGCTTGCACTTCCTGTTTTAAAGACTTCTTGAACTCCGTAAAATGTCATTTAAATGGAACGTGACTTTGTAAATGCTTTGGGTTATTTAGTTGGTAAAACTCTCCAGAGCTCAACCACCAAAGCCACCAACCACTTTTTTCCAGATATTTCATTTAGAATCCAAAACATTAAATCATGCATAGGAATAAACACATAGACCTCTTAATGCAAACATTTGACCATTAGAAAATTTTTTTTTTGCCTTTACCAAAGCCATCATCAAGAGGAGAATAACTGTGCTGTATACTTGTGTATAAATTGTTTGTGCCCACCGTACATTAAATTCATTTCCATATAACATTCACCTGCTGTTGTGATTGTGTCACGATTTCAGAATTGGGTCTGATGGTCAGAGAGAATCATCACTCAAATTGTCACTTATGCAACCTGACATCCCGCACAATCCAGAGGTGGGAGTAACACATGTCCATGTCCCAAGTTACTGTGATGAAAGTCAAGCAAGTCAAGTCATTGCTGGGTGAAGCAAGTCACAAGTCAAGTGTTATGAAAGTCTTAGGAATTCAGTTTATGTTTAAACAGTTTAAGAGATGTGGCAATTCAACTGTATGATCATTTTGGAAGATGTAATGAGTGTTTTTGTTCTAACTATACTGAACTATACACAAAGGTGTTTCTATTATTTAGTGCACTATTGGCTTCACTGATTATTGAAATGTGGTAGAAAAATAGAGTAATAGAAACGTGTCAGTAACGGTAAGCTCTTACCATTCCTGTAAAATTAATTTTAAACTTTTATTCAACGTATATCCAAAGTTATTTGAATGCAGTTCTTGAATCATTTGGAGTAAATGCATGGTTTTGGGGTTTCTCAAAAATAAAACTCCGAAGTGTCTAACAAAAAAGTCAGAATCACTGTGCGACTGGAATTGATTAATTTAAGTTTAAACACACTAAATGTAATATATTTTTTCGTTTCCATGCAGACATCTATAGCTGGGACTTATTAGCTAGAAAACACTGTGGGGCCACAGCATAAAGCCTTACTTAGTCCAAAATTTCTAAGGATATGTGTTAGCATATTTGTTTCAAAAACAGCACTGCCCCCTGGCAGCAAGGAGTTGCTGTTGCATCACGCCGGAGATTGACACAGATGTGTGTGTTTGCTGGTAGATCATGAACTTTCTACTTAAAGCTGGGCTGAGTTTAGCGCAAAAAAAACATAGCAAAATGTTTTTACAACGGAAACGTTGGTTTCCCCAAAAGTTGGTTTTCAAGGTGTGTTTTTTACCATTTGGTGCATGTCAGAGCATCGGAGGTGTTACCCAATCAGCTGCGACAGATTTGTAAACAGTTTGTGGTTTTTGCTTTTGTATTTGATTTACTGGTATTTTCTGTAGCCTATACCACAAAGCTAGTTAGTTTATTCAGGTAACTTCAGGAGCTCGTTTGTGACGTCAGGTGTAACTTCCTGATTAACTTGTACTATAAAAGGTGGATAGCTTTTACCCAAGGTATGCCATCAATTTACTCTGCATCTTTAGGCTGCTCTGAGCAGCTTATATTTGTGGTTATCTCGCAGTTATCCTATATACCCATATATATCCTATTTCCCATTGGCTACACACCACATCTGTACTTAGTGTTGAGAAGAGAATGAGAACTATTCACACACATCAATTGATCAAATATTTCAGATTTCATCCTGACTTCTTCTAATAGGGTTGCAGCTTAAATGAAGTTATTATTAACACAATAGCATTGTTGCCAAATTTCTGAGATGTAGCCCAATTATCCTAAATGTTTTCAGATATTTATTTTATGTATCTAAAATTCTATTAAGTCCCAACACCATTGACCATCATAGCACCGTTAAACACTAATGTATGCAGTCAGAGATTGTATCTATATACAGTGAGGAAAATAAGTATTTGAACACCCTGCTATTTTGGACAGCTCTTTGGTCTTGGCCATGTTAATAGTTGGATTCTTACTGATTGTATGGGGTGGACAGGTGTCTTTATGCAGCTAACGACCTCAAACAGGTGCATCTAATTTAGGATAATAAATGGAGTGGAGGTGGACATTTTGAAGGCAGACTCACTCAAAACAGGTCTTTGAGGGTCAGAATTCTAGCTGATAGACAGGTGTTCAAATACTTATTTGCAGCTGTATCATACAAATAGTTAAAAAATCATACATTGTGATTTCTGGATTTATTTATTTTTTTATAGATTATGTCTCTCACAGTGGACATGCACCTACGATGACAATTTCAGACCCCTCCATGATTTCTAAGTGGGAGAACTTGCGAAATAGCAGGGTGTTCAAATACTTATTTTCCTCACATATGGTGGGTGTTGGGCATATTAACATGAAAACACCAGTTTTTGGATTTGGATTTTTTGGTGGGGATTATTCACCCAAACACTGCCTACATATTTTTTGGACACGTAAAATATATATGTGATATGTACACTTTTCAACACAACTGTAATAACTTGAAAGTTACTGTAGCTTTCGAGTTATTGCAGCTGTTTTAAAAAATGTTTTCTTTTAAGAAAAAAATTACACATAAGCCATGTCTCTGTTCGACCTCTTTATCAAAGGTATTTTAAAGTTGATCCACGATGTCAAGAGATTATTTTTGACATTACATATGTTTGGGACCTGGAAGACAGGGAACCATACAAACTCCACACAGACCAGAGATGCCAGGGTGAGTCCCTCTGAAAATTAAATAGCCGCTCAGGTGTTTTTAATCCTGAAAAAGAATAACAATTTATGCCAACAATTCTCTCCTGTTCTGTCTCTGTGTTTTGAGAAAGTGTGGAAGAAGCTGATTAAAGAGACAAAGAAAAGGCTTACTTGATGACAATGAAGCTCATCTCATCTAAAACTAATCTCCTTTATTCTCTCCCTCAGGGACCCCTCACTGACCCATCACTCCCTCTTCCTCCCATCCTTCATCTCCCCTTCCATTTCTCTCTCCCTCTTACCTCTTCAGTTTTAATACCAATTCTCAGAGGCCTGACTGTGCATATAACCCTCCACGGCTTGATAAGCCTCTGATAAGCAGTCTGTCTCCTCTCCCCAAGGACCTGGGGTTTGAATTTTTCTTTCTGACCTCTCTTTGAGGTCCAGGTTTCTTCCCTGTGGAGGAGCCAGACCCAAAGCTCTCATCCGGTGACCCGTCCGAGAGAGCCGTGCAGAGCTGCCAGGATCAAAAGCAGAAGCATTGAGCTCAGGGAATAGACAGCTCTGTATATGTTCAGGCTGGAGAGGATGGATGAGCTCACCAGCTTTTCATGTATGCTCTCTCTCGCTCTCTCGCTGTGTCTCTGTGTCTCTCTCTCTTATAGTGGGTGATTTTAACTGTATGGTCCAGTCAGATGTGTTGCTGCATACAAATGTATTCAAGCTCTCTGTGGCATTGTATTTTTCTTTTGCTGATGTTCCCTGGCAGAGGTGTGATGTGCTGACCACAGGATGTTAGTAGGTAGATGTAAACAGAAGCACTGAACCAGAAAGAGAGGTGGACATGTTTTCCCACAAGGCAACACAGCTAATCAAATGATATTGTTGACGGGTTCCATCGGATCCCACAGCGGGGGCTGCTGTAAGTAGAATTACACTAGTTTGACAAAGGCAGTGTGCACTTGGGAAGTTAAAGCCAATGCAACACATTCTGTTTCTTAAATGTTACAAACTCCTGCCCAAGGTTCAGTTCACCCAAATTACAAAAAGACATACCTGTTTGTTTTCAGTCATATTGGTATGTAGCCATGTTGATTGTTTGGCTTTATGTGCCTAACTTTGAGATGACCAGAGTCTAAAATATCTGCAACTAAACAACCACCATAGGTTGGATCGGGGTGAAAGGAATTTTGGTCACTCTAGTCTAACTCCTGAAAATTACAAGAGTCTTGTACTAAGAGGCTGCACTTAAGCAGAGCAGCGATTTGAGCTAAATGTAACACCAGCATGCTAACATGCTCATGATGACAATGCTTATATGCTGATGTTTAGCACATATACAGTAACTTACATCTAACATGTTAACTGTCTTTAGTATTGCAAGTTAGCATGCTGATATTTGCTAAGCACTGATCACAAAGTACAGCCAACCTAATGTCATTAATTTTGCTTGTACCGCATGGTAATATACATTAACTAAAGTATTGGACAAACTGAAGTTTTGACCTGCTAATGGTGCTAGTTAAAAATTTATTGTAATTCATCCACTGGGTAATGTGAATATCTGAACAAACTTTAATAGCTATCCACCAACAGTAAACTAAAATTAGTATTTCTGACTGAACAAATGTGGTGGACAGACCAATCAACCAACATTGCCATTCTTGGAACCAAGCTTTCACTTTTTAATGCTTTGAGCAACAGATACAGCATTCATTTTACCTCCATTATAATAGGGTGACAAACAGATTTTCAGATGCTGAGACCACAAAATTTCAACAAAAACTGAAAATGCAAACCCTGCAAGCTAGTTCAGGCAGTCAACTCTAGCCCATCGTTCGGCTAGGAAGCACTTAGTACTTCCTAGGGGGGAGTGATGAGGTAGGTGGCCTAAACACTAAATATCAACACTGTACATAATTTAAATTCATATGATGTTCGATGTGAGTTGGCTGGGTGAATTATCTATATAGTTAGACACCACACGATATGTGACAAAACGTGGTTTGTTTCTATTTTCTTTCCATCTGAATTTAATTAACATTCAGGACAGCTGCAGCGCTGCAGCAGGTATGTTTATTCTTTAAAAACACTTTAAAAATACTTCAGCGTAAAACAATGGCTCCCCCTTCATGTAATTACTGGCTGTGTGAATTCTTGTCATTCCTGAAATTTGACTAAATTAAATTTAGATTCAGAGGAGATCATTTCTGTTCCTACTGGCAACCCATAATCTCCATTTTTATAGGCCTGTCATCTCACAAGAATGTGAGAAGCAAGTTTTTTTTAAAGCATAAAGTCTAATTGGGATCTGGAGAATTATTTTTTCTTTCCTTCCTTTTCTTGTACTGACAATTGTGTGTTTGCATGCTTTTTTATATTAGTCCCAGAGATGCTCACAAGTCTTTCAGTCCAAGACAAGTCTCAAGTCTGTGACCTAGAGTCCAAGTCAAGTCTCAAGTCTCTGAGCAAGAGTCCAAGTCAATTCTCAAGTCTCTTGTGGTTATAATGAATGTTGTATCACCTGCTGCGTTAAAAACAGGCTGCTTATAAAACTGCTTCGCTATAAGGGATTATGTAACTATAACCTGTTTTTCATTTACAGAGCACAACAATGTAATGTACAACACAATCGTTGACAGCATAGAAACTACTGTAAGTCACATTCCCCAGACTCTCAAACCAGTGTAACGTTTCAACTAAATAAAACTGTATTGTTACATGATCAACAATAAACCTGTAGCCTGTTTTTCACTTACAGAACACAACCATGTAGCCTAATGTACAATGCCTCTACAACTAATCACAGCTTGTAAACTACTGTAAGTCAATACACCCTGAGACTCGCAAACCCAGTGTAACGTTATCTAAATAAAACTGTGACGTTACATGATCAACAATAAACCCTTTAAACTGTAACCTGACTGCCACCAACGTCAATAATTAAGATGATGGCAGCCAGCGGTACCTAAATTATTACATTAATCCACCACCACAAGTTTGGCAAGCAAACAAACACTCATTCACCTTTTCATGACAAAGTCAGAGTTATGAAAAGAAGAGTTATAAAAAGAGTCTGAATCTCAAACTCAAGCCCCAATCACTGATTAGTCCTGCTACATTTGTCATTCATGTTAGATAAATTTCTAAAATATATACTACAATCTTGCAATACTATAGAATATTGTTGAGCAGGATTAGTCAGAAAAGTTGTTGCCGAACATTAAAATGTAACAAGACATGAGTTCAAAGGCATCCTGCTTTAGCAATGCCTACTTTAGCAAGCTGACATGCTCACACTGATATTGTTAGCATGCTGTTTAGCGTTATAATGGTATAATGTTTACCATTTTCAACATCTCACTCTACTGTTAGCATGCTACCATTTTGTAATTAGAAGTAAACATAGAGTATAGCTGTGGCTTTGGAAACCTATAAATAGTTTCATAGGTATTTTGGAACCAAAGTAAGCCAATAGGACAAATTAATATTTTGGGCCTGATGATGATGCTTGATAAAAAAGTCAGAGGATCACCAAAGTTATTACAATCCATTCTAAATTATTCCATCGCTGTTCCTTTGACAGCACAGGACTTTGAATCATAAATATCAGACATGTTGGACATTATGATTTGAAACTAGGGAAGACTCCGATCCATTCAGTAATATTAAGATTATGTCCGTCAACCCCTCACACAACAGGATTATTTGGGCATTTAATCTGTTCAGACCAGCCTCGAATCAGGAATACCGCTGCTATTGTTGGGAGGTGCAAATCAGACTCAATATCTGCCCAATTATCCTCTAATGTGATGCCAGCATAAGGGAATATGAATATCTGTACCTTGTGTCTTGACTATCCATCCAATAGTTGCCGAGACATTTCCTTTAAAACCACAAATGTGAACCAAGAGGAAAAGTCATTAGAAATGAGACAATGACTGTTTATACAAAATTTAATTGCAATCCATCTTGTAGATGCTGAGATATTGCACTGGGTTTATACAATGACCTGTTTTAGATGTTTGGCCTGTTTTAGATGCTAAAAGGAAAATAGCAATCCATCCATCAGTATTTTAGTCCAGACCAAAATGGTAGACAAACTGATGGCTTATAGACCAACATTGCCATCCCTAAAGCTACGGCACTTCTTATGTTGATATGTAAAAATGTTTGAAATGTAAAAAATGGTTTTACATGATTTTTGTGCCCATTTTCTATTTTGCGTTTGTCTTCAGTGCAAAACCTGCAACCTTGATATTACAAAACCCACACCTTCAGGGCAGTGTATTTGAGCTGTTGCTGCACACTCTCATGACAATACAGTCGTGGCATCCACGAGATAGGGGCAGGCACGACTGGCTCGACCCAACTCTGTTGATCACCAGCAGTGAAAAAGAAGATAAGAAGTGACAACACAGTCACCAAGATAACATGGGTTGGATTTAGGTGACAGTAACAAAGACTTGGGGCAGTTTTCTTTTTAAGTTTCAAGAGAAAGAACATTAAAAACCACATCAAAGGTCAGAAGATAAAATGCAAGTGTTAGCTGTGGGGGGCTTCTCCAAACCCAGGCACCAAATGCAAACCTAACAGATAGTGTCTCTAAAGAACATCAGATCAATTATTCATAAACAGAAGAAAATACAACTGGAGACATGCTTAAGTGAAACATAAGCCACAGTTTTAAACTATCTGAGCTATTCAGACTCTGGAATCAAACTGAATATAGATTTAGACAAAGAGACTCAAACACTGCCCAATATTTACCAACATTATATCAAGATCTGTAATAATCTGTTTTAGTTTGTGGTTCTTTTTTATTAAATCTGATCATCATAAAGAGAAGCTTGTTATTGTACTTTGAAACACAAATAACTTACTATAACTTGGCCTTGGCAAAGTAGAAAAAGTCTTTTATATGCTTTAGGAAGAATTCAGCTGACTTGATAGCTATGTCTGCTTGAGTAGAATATTTTATAAATCTTTTCACCTCTGCATTCCTGTGGAAAAATACCACTTCTTAAAAATTCTCTACAAGAGAGGCAGAGTTTCTGGTCTGATTTTCAACATCAATACATTCTTGCTCTAAGAACTTTTGGGTGCTTGCACACACCATAACTGCTCACCTACCAGTGAGCAACATTTACTGGACACATAACTTAACTATAAAACCACTATTTTGCATGACAAACATGAAGAATTGGGGGATGTATCAGCTTAAAGCACCATATGGCCCTGGTTGTTGTTCAAGTCAGATAGATAGCAATATGTTTTGGTGATCATATGACAGTAGTTTCATGGCAATGGTACAGCACTGCAGTGCTGTTATGGAGAGAAATACTTCTTAATATAATTTGTCATAATTGGAAGATTACCTTTAAAGCTCCACTCATCAAGCTTTTTTATAATAATATCAAATAAACATACGAGCAGTGTGAAAGATGTTGCTTTAAGTGACAAACCACAGAGAATTATCTACCAACTATGCAGTTCCTCTCAGCTCTATAGAGCATATAATTTGTCTTTTAGCCCACTGTTTTGATTTGCAGCCCACAACTTCAGTGCTTTAGTTTACTGTCATCCTCAACTGCTCCCATCAACCTCCCTTCTACCTGCCACAGCAGGCAGGCAATAATGACTGTGGCTTGTAAATTATAAATTATTCATGGTTTGGAAACGTTTGTACTCTGTTATAATGCATAATACACTCAAGGTCCACTTACTAGCTTTTCCTGATTGAAAGCTAAGACCTAACCTAAATAATTTACCTTTAAAATATATAATGTGGTATATATATTACCCTTGATATTTAAATTAATACATAAACAATATATGATTTAAAAAGACAAAAACAGGAGTTTACCACCATGTTAGCTGCTCTGTGAGGCTGTACTGAGGCACAGCGATGCTTTGAGCTAAATGCTAACATCAGCATGTTAACATGCTTGCAATAACAGTGCTAGCATGCTGAAGCTAAGGAAGTATAATGTTTACCTTGTTCACTATCTTAGTTTAGCAGGTTAGCATTTTTACATTTGATAATGAGCACAAAACTCATGTACAGCTGAGAGTGATGTCCTAAGTTTAGCAGGTATTTGGTCACCAAAGTTTTGGAGAAATTGAAATGGGTGACCTGATGATGGCCCTAGATGCAAACTCAGGGGCTCATCCAAGTTATTATAGTTCTTTCTGAGGGGGACTTGTCAGTGTGTCCATCAATGTTATTGAGACATTTCCTCCAAATATGAACCACATGGTGGCGCTAGAAGAAAAGTCAGGGGATCCCCAAAGTTATAAGGATTCATTGAGATCATATTCAACAAGAGCTATCAGATCTGTATGTCATCACCTCAAATGCACTTACACAACATCGGTCTTCGCTTGTCCTTATTATATTCCAGAACATCACACAGCAGCACTGGTGACTTGAGAGCACGTTATCCTGTCTGAGCTCATTAACGACAATGTCTGTAAGGATGCATGAACATACAGTATACATATTCAGTGACCCTGTTTTGTATGATCATGCAGTTGCCGCAGCTGAGCATGATCACAGGGCTATCTATAAATAATAGTGCAGCAGTGAGTTGGCTCCATTTTGTTCTGACCCCGCACAGTGACTGATTTTAGATCAGGTCTCCAGGGGGGCCACTGAAACTGACATCAGGTTTACAGTATGTGCTGTTCAAGAGGTTTGCAGTGGAAAATTATAATATGTTAACGAAATTGCTGTCTAATACATCCTTTGTAGTTCACTACACGTGCAGCCAAAAGTGTAAACATCTGCATTCTCATCCACTTTTACCTGCCTACCCTTGGAAGCCTGCTGGACCCTTTTTATACTAATCAGAGGATGAATGCAAACATGTAAACAACACAAACACACATTGTGGTAGCACTGAGATACTCACTCGCACTGTTTCACTGGATACTGTAGCTACATGCACAAAGAGGTTCAAACGAATTCTCCTGCTTCTGGAGCAGCTGGCAGGTTATGTGCCTTTCTTAAGGGTCTTAAGAAATTACATAGTTGCTGATGGAAGAGAGAGCAATACTTCTCACTCATGCAAGGGCAAAAAAGGCACAACAGTTTCCTGGCCAGTGTAGGGATTTCAATAATACTGTGTAGTATTGGATTAGCAACAGTAAGCCTACAGGAATTCCATGTAGACAGTACTGTGAAGTTAGGCTGCTGTGTTCCCTTATCAAAAGCAAAGTGCTACACTGTTGGATAATTGGTATCGCTGCTTAATGTTGTCAAATAACATACTCAAAATCATACTCACAAACAAGCTGTTGTTGTTGAAGAGCAACACCAGCTGAAAATCTTGTTTTTGCTAACCTCCAGTTTTTAACTTCTTAATTTGCAACATTCAGTGTTGATTTATACTTTAGGGTGTGATCAGTGCACAGCTTTGAAACTTTCAGAGTGTACTGCTTTTCAGGTAAGTGTCAAAATTGCATTTGGAGTAGTGTTTCTGGTGCACCTCTCTGATGCTACCACACTGATGCCACGGGCCACCTGATTAATGCTAGTCCAGTATCCACTCTCATCTCCACCAACTCATGAGGGGAATATCTGGTTTCTTAGCTGCTAAATGCTCCACTATGTTCACCAGCTCGTTGCTAACTTTGCTTGTTAGCTGTCTGATGCTGAGCCAGAGTGCATTGGCTGAAAAAAGCTGCCTGCCACTTCTAAAAGTGATACTAATGAGAGCAGCGGGATTGAACCAAAACAGGAAGGTTGCGGGTTGTAAAACCAAAATAAGCTCAAAGATGCTATATGCCGTAGTGTTAATCACTACCAGTGACCCCTTTCATGGATTATTATTATATTTTTATACACTATTCATGTGATCCATTGATAATATAACAATGTTGACTACAGCTGCATTAAGAACTTGTTTAAAATAAAGACCAAAACCTTTCAGTTATTGATTGCAGTAACCTGGTTCCAGACTTCTGAATTACTGCCCATTTCTTTAAATAGTCTTGTTGTCGACAGCTTTTTCCTACAGCTGAAGCAACAGCTAGCTTTGTAGGTGGGGTAAAGAATGGTGGTGTTCACTTCCTTCATAGCTAGCTACCTGGCTAAATTTACATTACATCCACATCTATAAAATGTCGACAAGCATGGGCAAGGAAGATGCAGCTGTACAGGCTGCAGTAAGCCGCAACTCTCATAATTACATTTTTCTTTACGGTTGTGAAAAAATGTGTTAACTGCACCTTGCAACTATTATTCCAGCTTTCATGTTGACTGAAAATTAAGTTGGCTGTTAGTGATTATTTAGGGCAAAACAAAATAATGCCCATGACATGCAAAGACGTCAGGGTGAATGACGTGCTTTCCGTTTTATCTTTTAATTTCATTTTGTGTTGCCAAACAAATAAAGCAGGTCCCCTTGGTTCTGTGACTGTTGAAATATCAACTTGTAACTAGAGTACATCCAAGTTTTAGTCATATACATGTTTCTTAATCAGAGAAGAAGGAGAAAATATTTGTGATTAAGTTCAAACTCATTGTGTATTTTTATGGCTAATGTCATATACAGTAGCTACACAACAGGCAAATTCCAAAAAACAAGAGATACAAACATATGTCAAAAGTAGCATTAATTGACTCTAGTTGTTTTTTTATTCAAAGTTTCTACTTTACTTAGTTGCTATTCTTTAAGAAAATCTTAACTAATACATTTTTTTCTGCTTCAAATAGATCTCTGCCTCTTGAAAATGATTTTTGCTAATCAGTCTTATCCATGAATGGTCCATCAAAGTGGCAATATAACGGCATAATTACATTTTGCTTTGCTTTTTCACTACTAATTACAATGCAATTGTGGGGAAAACTAACGTACAAGCCACATATTGCTCACATGTGACTCCACAGTCATTTAACACAATTTACTGTGCACATAAATCCACTGGGTGCAATTTCCCAACTCCGTGACAAAGCTGCCATCCTAAGGTAAGTAACAAGTATTTCTTACGGACATATATGAGGCATTCATCACACGAATCAGGAACAACGTTGTTAAGCTCAGCGGGAGAATCACACATAGCAATCCTTTCATTCCCTTTCAGCCCTCTCTGAACTAATGAAGAGTTATTACTGAGGTTAGTCGACCACAGGAAAACCCTGTCACCGTCTCTCTCACTGAGGAATTAAGTTAATTGACTGTACCGGGGATTAGGTGTAGGCCAGGACAAAATCAGTCTGCTGTCTGAGTTGCAAAGTCATCCCACATCCTCAAATTGAAGTATTATTTTCTAACCATATAACATCACTGTCCTCTATATTTTTGCCATTTTTAGGAACTCCCGGTGGTGATGATGCAGCTACACCTTGTTGTTTTTTTCAGTAGTACCTTTCATCTCAAAGTGAGCTTATACCACAAACTCCCTGACTTTCTTATTCCAAACCTTTTCCTATGGATGGTAATTCAACACTTACACTCAGACTGTAATAATCAATAACTCATTCCAACTTGGTGTTTTGTGCCCCAGAGTCATGCTGCCAACTGCTCTGCGACTGATAAGACTGCTGAATTAAAACATTCTTACAGTCTGCTGGAAGAGAACAGCACAATATGTATATTTTTAATGATCATCAGGAAAACTGGATAACTTCAAAATCATAGATTTACAGCAGTGTTTTTCTTTGTATGGCTGATACAAACCAAACTAATCCATATCCAGAATATAGGATTTGCCGTCTAAAATAGAGTGCATAGATCCATAACAGTCTAAGTCACATGTGTAAAAACCTAAAACAGGACTAAAAATTAACCCCAACCAAAGCAGACTATTGGATTTCATGAAGTGTCACTGAAAAGTAACAATAGCTACAGTATATTTGAAATATGTTATACTAAATACTAAAAAGAAAGCCAACTAGTTAGCCTACGAGGCATTTAGACTATAGGTAAACAACTGGTCATGAAAAGTATGAAACGCAAAAGACAAAAAAACCCTGAAACCCTGAATATCTGAAAGCTGTTTCCTTCATTTCTTTCAATCTGAATTGTTGGTATTATTAATAAACTAATCCCAATTACAATCACATTGTTTTACGAGACAGCATACTTAATGCTAAATATTGTATATACAGCTTTAAAACAAATAGCACAAGGACAGTAGTCAAGTCAAGTCAATTTTATTTGTAAATTTTTATAAATTTATAAATTTATAAATATTATCTAAAATATCAGAGGGTATGGCATTAGCGTGGAAGGCCAAACAATGTCAGTGGAAAGGTGGAGGGGGGGCCAAAATTGGATTTAGAACAATGAGAGGGAGGTGTTCACCCCATCCTCAATGGTTTCAAAACATGTTGCCACAGGATTGCATTTGAAAATTTGCCAGCTGGCTAATATTGGTACATTTACAGAAATGTTGATGAATGTGCTCTGTCTTTATAATTAAATTAAATTAATTTAAATTATGCCCTTAAAATCACTGAAAGAACTTATAGATTCATCTGGTTTCCTTATGACACAAAGTAGAAATATATAGACAGTACAAAAAGCTTTAGATATTCTGAATTCCATTTTTAGATTTTTGAAAAATTGTGAACTTAATATTCAAGGACTGGACATTCAGTGGACTGTGAAGATCAAATGTTCTCTTTTAATTGAGGAAGTAGAAGTTATTAAAGCCTGTTACTTTAAGAGACTGTTGCAGTATGTAGACTGAAACTTTTAATAGGATAGTGAGTTTCAGTTGCCAACAGAGTGTCTTGAACAACAATGAGGACCAACTAGTGAGTTTGGCAAATGTTTTTGGGATAAAACTGCTATCCCTACTACAACTGATACTAGTATAACAACTTTATAAGACAATAATATGTCAGAGCTGAGAGATTGGCCGTTTTTGTTGCCCACTAGTGACTGCAAAATGTATTGATGCATCTTTAAATGAACAGCAAAAATGAATACAGGACACTATGTATGTTTTAAATTTAAATTACATTTATTCATTTAGCTGACGCTTTTATCCATAACGATACATGCTATACATGTCAGAGGTCGCATGCCTCGGAGCCTCAGGGACACACTGGTGGATGGGTTACAGTGGGGGATTGAACCCTGGGTCTCTCACACCAAAGCCAGGTATCTTATCCATTGCACCATCACCAATCGGGAGATTTTAATATTTGATTAAAGATTTGCTGCTGTACCTCATGCGTAAATGCGCACAGTGTCTGTCTAACCATCTGAGTAATGCGTCCCTAAAATAACAAAAATAAAATGAAAGTGAAATACTGCAGCGTTGACTTTAGACCTGTTTTTTTGTAGTGGCACAAATGCTTTCTGCTGCCTCAAAGTAGCAATGCCAACAATTTGCCTAACCACACAACATTTTGAAACCAAATCTCCCTATGGCGCACAGATGGGCGCAAGTGCATTTGCTATTTAAACAACGTGGTCGTTGGCGTGAAAATGACAGCTGTGTCGGTTGAAAACTAGCAATGACACTTTGCTGCGCTTTGCTCTGTTTTGCGCTGCTTTTTGCTGTGTGCAAGATGCTGTGTGAAATTTACTCATTACAGGTCTCTACAAACAAGTGAAAAGTATTTGTTTTGTTTCAGTAATTTGTAAAGTTTGTAATGCAGCTAAAAACATTGTCATAAACAAGACACATGTTTTTGGTGTTTAAATATGGTGCCAACCCAGTCAAATCCTGAGTGGTTTCTACATAACTTGCTTGAGGACAATGGGTTGACTCCCAGGCCTTTCAGGTCAGTGGTTTTCTCCAGGAATCAATGGACATCAAGATGGCTTTTGCTTAGCTTATTAATTCAGCCCAGTGGTATCAAGCAAGAAAAAGGTAAGCATCATATCTGCAAGCTTTCCATTCTGCTACTCCAACCATAAGGCTACTATTATTGTATTTTATTTTCAGGTCTTCAGAGTCATAATTACCATTTATAATAAAAAGACAAGCTTTGATTTTAGAACCTAAATATTACAGTAGGCCATGATCAATTTGGCATTTTAAGGTTGATAAAGATAATGTTTAAGCTGAGATTTTTGCTAACTGTCTATGAGCCAGCAGAATGCATTTTTTTTTCAGTTTTAAAATGACACAGAGTTCCTGTCTATCAAAGCATTTGCCTTCAGGAAATAAAGTTCATTTGGTTACGTCAGCTTCCTATGCTGCATTGTAGAATTATTTCTTTAGACTGAAAACTGTGAGAGCAGTGAGCTTTGCAAACTTCTTAGTTCCTTCACTGCTGACAGAGCAGAAAGACAGAGAGAGATACAGACTCAGTTTGGACTGATATGGGATTTTGAAGACATTTCCAGTATTTTTAGACAACATTCAAGATCTTAACATTTTGACCCTTCAAAACATTCTGTTTTTTCCAGCAGTTTTATTCTTGTCAAGGTAGGAAACCCAGTGAAACACCCTGCAGACCACACTGAAAATTCTACCCTGGTCTACGTTTTGTTCACAATAATCCTTCACATAGGCCTATATTTTGTGGCTTAAGATATCTTCAAGATGTTAACACAGCACTTTTTATCACCTTTTAACAGTTCAGTTTGTAATATTTTCTAGAATTTATTGAGAGAAATGTGATAAAAGATACGTAACTATGTTTTCAGTGGTGTATAAAGACCTTACATGATGAACCGTTATGTTTTTATTACCTTAGAATGAGCCATTTATATCTACATACACCGTGGGTCCCCTTACATTTAGGTTGCGATGTTGCATCGCCATGTTTCTACAGTAGCCAAAAACAGACATACTGCTCTACAGAGCGCATTTCGTCACTACGTTGTCCTCCTTCTTTTTGTATAATTCCGGCACAGCTTGACACTGTATTGAATGCGTACAAAGTGAATGTACATCCATATCTTTTGGCTCTGCCTGCACGAAATCCTGAGAAAAATATCTGGCTATTCAGCTACTAAATCTTCCACTATGTTGACCAGCTAGTCTCTAACTTTGTCTGTCTGCTGTTTGGTGTTGAGCGCGTAGTGTACAGTGTGTTTTTAAAGATAGGGAAGCACCGATTGTTCAGCCACCGAAATTAATCGGCAAAAAATAGCAAGTAAAGCGCTTTTGGTGTACGGCCCAATAAGTCAAAATACCAAACAAATTTTACCGAACAATTACGTTTTGACATGTCGGCCAGTGTGGAAGCAATTTAAAGTGTCAGAGAAAGATTCAAAAAATTGCAGACTCTGTTCTGCTGAATTGTCTCCCAGCACATCCACACCATCTGTGGATGACTTTTTAGAAAAGGCAACAAACGGTCTGAACAGCTTTCTGTCACTCGTCTGTGAGAAGGCGGTTAAGCTTAGCTGCACCTAAATTTGGAGTGCACATGAATTAAAGCCTTTATGGTAAATCCATTGAAACGGACCAGTGCAAGCTGACAGGCAGGTTAGTAACTTTATGCTGTTATTTTCTCTCTTTACAAAGACAAGTATTGCAGTATGACAGTATGACCTAAAGAGAAGCTGTGAAGTCTTCATGTTACGCCATACCAGAACCACATACAACATTATTTATCAAACTGGGTCGGACTTGATGAATGTTGCGCGAGGATACACATGTCGGGTTTTCAACATAAGGTGTCCATACAGTATGGAAATAAGATTAACCGGATTATATTCACAGAAAGTATAAAACATATTACATGTGTACATTAAAAGTAAATGGACACATGTAATTTACTTTACCGTAAGTATGCGGTCTCTACTTTACCATAGTCTCTTCAAATCCTGTAGGAAACACTGAGTAAAAAGCACATTTTGACTATTTCATTTATGCAATCGTTTAAAAGGGCAAATTTTTTCATTATCTTCAATTTCAGCTTCAGCCAAGAATTTTCATTTCAGTGCATTCCTATTTTTAGAGTTTTTTCGCTGAAAACAGCTGCTTGCTGTGGCTAAAAACAATACTATGAGAGCTATGATAGTGAACCAAAACAGTAAAGTTGTGGGCCAGACAGTTGAGCTGAAACTCACTATAAAGCTACGTAGTGGATTTTAGGTGATGATTCTCTGTAGGTTCATCCCTACGAGCACTGTCACGTTGTTTTCAGATTGTCAGTTTATGTTATGTTGTTTTTATAAAATTCTCAATTACAGCCACTTTAAAGACGTGTATGATAGCCGACATGGTCAATAAATTACTAATAATTATTTAATAAAAGAACAAAAAATTGATTTGCCAAGTGATCCCACCTATCCTCTTTCTTTATTGAGATCGGTCTCATTGCCTAGTTGATGTGTTGTGGAATACACTGCTTTGTCTTCTACAGGTTTTCATTTCAAGTAATGTTAACGGTGCGTTGATGGGCCACAGTTGGGATTTTTGAAACAAGGGGCTGCACTCTGCAGTGACCTCCTGTTTCATCATTCTGAATCATTCATTATTCTTTTGTGAGCAGAGAGCGGCACGAGGCTCAGCTGCGTAGAGGAAATGGATTGGATTTGAGTCGGTCAGCCATGTGTTTTAACAGGGCCTCTCTACTTAACAGTCAGCTGTAAGAAACATGAGGATCAAAATAGGAGAAGCACTGGAACATAAATGAGTGTAAACTCTGTAGAAAACCGACAACAGCTAAGCTTATCATGACTATCTGTCATTTTCACACTCCAGTGTTAAAAAAGTAAATCTATTGGTTGGCTGAAAAACACCCAGTTCATTAACCTGTGAAAAAAGAAATTGTTACTGCTTACTGTATATCATTAGCATTAAGCTGAAATCCTTAGGGAGGGCTTGGCTGTTTGTTTGCTGTGGGCTTAAACATTCATGCTCATCCTGTTGAATAAACAGGCTCGGATTATCCTAGGAGCCAAAGACAACATGCTAGCTGCTCCAGCCACAGATCCACTGAGCAGTACTGCTCAACAGGAGCATTACAATATTTGCTCTAGATGGAAGATACCTACAGACATATGCTTTGTGACCAGCACTGAAAATCTGTTCATTCAGTCATTTAAACAAAAAAAAATCAGACAAATTAAAAAGTAGCTGAATTATTTATGGGACAAATTGTCAGAAAATATTGTGGTGTATATTTTAAATATACTAAATAATGAACTTTTAAGTTTGCCCAAATTAGATATATTAGAAATGCTTCCTTTATTGCTAATGGGAATGATGCATGACCAACTGACAACTACTGCTGTCAATCCTGGGAGAGTGATCTCTTCTCTGTTGCTCTCCTGGAGGTTTGTACCATTTTTTCCTCTCTTAAAAGGCTTTTGGGGGAGTTTTTCAAGTTTCTAATTTTAAGGGAAAATTAAAATTGAGGAGACTTTTTTCAGTTATGTATTTTGCTGTATGTATTTTGTTTTACTGTGTAGAGTTTATGTTTGTGTGATAAAAGGTTGGCACAACAGCAGTTGTAAATAGCCTAAATAATCAGAATTCTTCTTCAGTACTCCATATATCCCCTCTGTGTGGATATGTGCAGTTGAATGAGTGTGAAAAGCTGCTGAAAACAGAGCATAGAAAATGTGCTCCCCCAAATACATAAACAGTGAAAAGGTCAGAGAACAAACAATGCTTTTCTTTTATGTCCTTTTTCTTAACGTGAAAGCAAAACCAACAGGCTAAGCAGAAAAGTTCAATAAAGGTCAATTATAGGGTTACTGGAAGTAATAAAACCAACTGGTCTACATTTTTGTTTATGCCCAACCATGCCTTATTAATACAAAATCTGTAATTTCCAATTGATTCTTGCATTTTTATTATTTATTTAGTTCTCTTTTATCCACATTTCCCCCTCTGTTCGCTGTTCCAGCATCCTTGTGGATCGCTTCTGTCCTCTAGTGGAGAAATATGGAAAGGGTCCAAAAAAATGCTATTTATCAGGAGCCTGCCAGTATGTGAAAATAATGGCTTTGATGACCTACATGATAAGACAGTGGCATTGTGGAGTTTTTGAAATTAATCCTCCTCCGCTCCTTAACACATTCATATATTTTAGACAGATTAATATTCTAAATTTATTTGTATCCAAATGTAGACTAGTTACTGCTTTTGAAAATGCTGGTGTCTGTAAAAATGTCCTCTATGACCCTCTAGTAATTCATATATGGTGTGGGTGAATATTTTTAGGTAATGCACCATCACTATAAAGTAAGTAAGTGCATAAAGTAAGTGCATCCATACATCTAGCATAGGGTATTGGGAATGGAATATAGTGTGGGTTGCCCAGTGGGATTTAAATATACCTCTGTTTTCACAGTTGCCTCTAAGAGGTGGTCAGAACAAGGCTGACCCACAAAACATTATAATTATCAATTGATTTTTAAATTTGTATTAGCTTTCTATGAAGATGATACCATGTACCCCTCAAGATTATTTCTGATATTGTATCCACTTCATTTACATGCTGCAAACAAACAAAAGCTTTTAAAAGTATCAGGGTTGAATCGGCATTTCTGTGACAGAATTAACAAGAATCTAAACAAATATTAACAAAGATATGACTGTTTACTAAATTATATTGCAACATACAGGCTACAGAATATTAAACATGACGATATAATGCTTTTCAGTGTTTCAGCAAATGTAACCAAACTGTAAAGTGTTACCCACTCAGTTTGGAATATGAACCCTTGTAAAACAACACAGTATTTGAGTAAATATGTACTGAAGAGTTGTTGTCTAATCCAATGGATTGTTTAATCTATAAAAAGGTTTTTTTAAGGGGGAAGGCCCATCACAAGTTCCGAGAGCCCAAAGGTGATGTTTTCATGTTGCTTGTCTAGTCTAGTCAACAGACTCAAATCCCAAGATTGTACATTTTCATTTACAATGAGAAAAAGCAGATAATAGCACCACTTCCTCACATTTGAAATATCTTTTTTTGTTTGATAGATTATGAAACTGTTTAATTTTCTGTTTAATCAGTTAATTTACTAAATGTTGTCTCTGTTTGTTTATTTATTTCCAGAAACCATACAACAAAGGCATATCTTGTCTTTTAATTTGGAGGACTTGTTGACAACAAAAGTGGAACCACATTATGTAATGATGAATTTTGAGTGTGCAGTCAAAGGACGTTGCACAGAAGGAGGAGGAGCTTCTTACAGCTGGAGAAAATAAATTGTGGGTGGTAAATGGCTAAAATGGTTGCGGTGAGAAAGCATAAAAAGACCTTAAATCTCTTCCCCAAGATCTAAGTAATCAGTACATTCATATGCCCTATTTACAGGGCATGTGACTGTATTGATAACTTAAAAGTTTCAGTTTGATTTCCTGTTGGTTAAAATGGTAACATGTTCACTTTATAGTAATTGTCAAAACCGTATACTATAATAATTGGTATGTACTATATACTGTATGAATTTAGTATGTTAGCTAGTTTTATCCTGGTGATTTTGCGTTATTTCATTATATCTTTAGTAAAAGATTTCTATACTCTGTTCAAATGAACACCCAGCAGATGGACTCTTTCTAGTGGAAGACCTAACCACATCCTAGTTTATATTTGTTGCATTCTGCTTGTCTGTAATTGCATGTAATTTGAATATTCAGTACCATCTGTTTTAACCTCCGCTCTGTATATCTGCCTGTCAGTCCCTCTGCCCCAGTGAATGACTTGAGTCTGATTCAAGGAACATTTGTTTAATCTAAAAAGGAATTATTTATCCATCAGTGATATGTAAGTACATATGGCAAAAACAAAAAAAAGTGCAAAACGTGAGTTTAACCTGCTAATATAAAAATGTTTTATTACATTACTGAAAACAGCACCTGTGACTATGCTTTGGCACCTGCGGTTTATAATATCTTTTTATTTCTATCAGTGTTTCTCTCTGTGGAGCAGCCTCAGGAGGTCACTGTTGAGCAATTCCTGGAACAGCTTTGTCCTTCTGTGAAGTATGTGGTAATGATAAGTTAAATATTAGATATTGACCAGTCAGTTTTGTTTTTGGTGACCATGTTTTTATTGATTGGTGTTCCGGGGGAAGGATAGACATGGAAACATTTCATGTGCCATGGTTGTACAGGGTAAGAAACAAAGGCATGAACATGCATACACATGCAGTACACATCTCTATATGTACACATTTAAAACCAGTTAAATGTATATAGATATATAAGGTGTTGCTCCTTTACTAAACAAATTAGACACCATGAATATTGTATATTTAAGTAAATCTTACTCCTTATGTTTTTTGTAATATCCAAAACCCCAAAATCCTCTACCTAATTCCTTTGTCTCCTCAAGGCTACTCACAATCTAACAAACAGAGTAAAATAAACTAGTATTTTCTTGTAATCATTTTAGTCAACACTTTCAACTTTCAGTTGATTTAATTACACAAATTAAGAGGAGGAACAAGTATTAGATACATATACATGAATTTACATCAGCACACCGGTTGGACCAGTTCTCTGTAAATTTAAAGTAGCCCATTTATTGGTGATCAAAATGTTGTAAGAGTTGGACACTCTTTGTTTGAGACCTCAAAGTTGCAGAATAACTGCTAGTTTTTGTATTTTTGTAAGCTTATGGGTTGTTTTAAGCCATGAGCTAAGTAACCCTCTTTTGTTTCATTTTGTGTATCGGTTGTTTGTCAGCACCTGTATAGCCTCTTTCTGTTGCTTTCTGTACTTCCTTGTGTAAGCGCCCTCTTTGGTTAAACAACTGATGTAGCCAGAACCTTCCAGTTGTCGAAATCCACCTCAGTTCCAATCCCAATTGTATATTAATGCTCTCCAAGTTGAGCCGGGTCGTAACACCAGTAAGATTTAAATTATATTTCACAAAAATAACATACAGTATACCTACAGACTAACTGTTGCTTAGGTTAGAATAATACGATATTTCCCAAACATTTTAAACTGCAAAAATACAACTAACATTAACATAAACATTTCTTCATGTATAGATATAGAAATAGTCATAGCTGTTCCTACATTTGAAAAGAATTGGCAGTTAGTTATGTTGCAGTTTGTGATGCTACAGTGATTTTCTGTTAACTGAGTCGATTGCTTTCGAATGGACAGCACTACAAATGTTTTAAAGCAACCGATTTATACATTACAAAAGACTTTACAACCCTGTGTAGTAAACCACTAGTTTTAAACTTGCTACTTGTTACTAAGAACTTTTTAAGGACTTTAACACTAATTCTGTCTCTGAATATGGATTGGTTATGAACAGATGAAAGCACATTCAAGTGTTTTATTTTCTGAATGTTGATGTACTGACAGCAATAGAAATATTGCTATATTCCCTGAGGAATAAGTTCCAGGCATAATGTAATGACGAAGTAGTATGTCCCAATTGTTTGCAAGCTGCATACAACAGTAAGTACTTTAAGGACCGCTGCAGTATGTACTAACAGTAAAAAGAAGTATTCGATATGGTACAGAGCACATGTGTACCATGGGCTTTTTTACAATTCTATTTAAGGGGAGAGACTGGGCAACAATGTAAACTTTAGATTAATCAACCATCAATCATTTTTAAAAAGTTAATTATTAATATTTCTTGTGAGTTCATAAGATTCATGTAACATGTAAATGCAGGAGTGAATATACAGTATAGCGGCTGCCTCTGAATTTGCCTGGTATCTGACTTACACATCCAACCTGCTCATTGAATCATAACAGTTTCTTACAAAACTGGTCAGAAATATTCTGAAGAATGAGTTTGTGCAATAGGCTATACAAGTGTTTCAGTGACCCAGATACACACTGTTTACAACAAGTACTATGAATATCTATATTGACTATAAACTATATTGAGAAATAAAGGCAAACCCTACATTGCTTAACAGCTACATTTTGTTTTAATCGTTTCCAAACTGAGGTCAGACTCATGCATTATTTGTTTCCCAGCCTTTTGGCAGGTTTTTCCACCTTCACAAGGCCATCAACAAACAAACATTTGTATAAACTGTGTCCTCAAGTGACATTTATGCACACTAAAATAAACATAGTTTCATATTTTTTTTGAATAATGATCATACTTTTGATCTGGTTTTGAAATGACTGCTTTGCTCTGGTTAAGTCTTGATTTTATATTTACACTAGATGAGAAGAGCCTGAGTAGACTTGCTGAAATGCAACAAATTTTGTTTGCTCAATTGATTTCTGCAGATGATTAGTAACAAGGAAAAACAAATAAACCCTTACAGGAATACTCTTTTCTTGCTACACAGGGGCATGAAACCACTGAGACAGTAATTGCATTGCATTAACATTTTTTTTTAAAGAAATAGACCATCTGTGTGATTTTGTTATTTTGCTTTTTTGTCATTTTCATGATTGATTGATCTTATTCTTCCAAATAAATGTTAATCATACATATAGCCTACAAATATAAGAAAGCCATCCTCGTGTTTTAAAGGTTTTGTTAAGGATGTGTCATTAAATGGGCTGTGTGTGTCGTCACTTCCTCTTTTTCCTGTTCCCTGTGAGCCTGAGATTGCAGTAGTAGGCTGGAGCAGACTTGCGTAAGTCATTAAGCAATCTCTTTTTGCCTGTGAAATCCACAGCTCTTTCTGTGTATAATAGTGTTTCAGTCTCCAGTTTCTACTCCCGCTTGGCAGTTCTGGGTAATGAAGATAAAATGCACATAATAACCCGAAGCTGTGTCCTATTTTTGTGGATGCATACACTGACTTTTGTGAAAAGTCAAGGTAAGACCAAGTAGTTCAAGTTATTTGTATGCATTTTTATCTTTCCATTTATTTATTTTTTTGTGGTGATAAACCTGCAATAAAATGTAAATGTATTTTTGTTATTTTGTTTTCCCACAGATTGTACCCTTGAATCATTTTTAAAAGGTCCCCTATATGATTCAAATTTTGACACAAGTGATCTGGCACCCAGCTATCCTGGTGGAAAACAAGTCAGAGTGAGCTGCAGTGTCGGCTACAGTGGCTTTTTCCGACTGATCTGTGTTGAGGGAAAATGGCAGCCTAGAGGCAGTATATGTCAACGTAAGATACAATCTTTTACTGTTTGCAAAAAAAGTATTCTGTATTCTGCCATTATGAGTGGTGAACACTAGTACATAATATGCAACATGTAATGCTGGATCAATTTTCATTCTGTTAAATGGACATAGTGTAATGGTTTGAGTCAGTACACAATGCCAAAGCAGACTACACTTTATTATATGATTATTGTTGAATTTATAGTGTACATTTTAGTATTATAGAAAATACAGCCAATCATTATTGAATGGAAGAACCGCTTGCCTCATCCCCGCACTTTAGATCTTAACAATATATGTACTCATACTCTCTCTCATTCGTATGTAGCAAGGTCATGTGGTCATCCCGGCGATGCCCAGTTTGCAGATTTTCATCTAGAAAAGGGAGAAGACTTTGTCTTTGGGTCAAAAGTTGTATACACCTGCCACAAAGGGTATGCAAGTCTTTATGATCACAAATGTATACTGTTGTTTGGTGTGTGTGTTTTGGGCTTTGTAAGTATTATAATTTATCCCTGTAGTATACCTCACATAACAAGGAGTATGCTTTAAATTTGGCCCTTAATGAGATATTTCCATTTTTCATTTTTTATTTTATACTCGTTTCAGTTACCAAATGGTCAGTCGCACAAACTACAGGCATTGCATGGCTGAAGGCTGGGATGGTGTTGTTCCTGTTTGTGAAGGTAAGACTTGAAAGTAAGAATCACTTTCATTGGTGCCTGATACACAGGGAGAAATATCACTCTGTTTTTATTTCTCTGTGTCACTCCTTTGAACCACTTTTTTCTTACCTGCTTATAGGTTGATCCATTTGAAAGTTTTTTTGGCCATTCAATTCATTGAAATTCATGACAATTTTCTTTTCTTCCAAGCGCAACAATGCCCAGTGATTCATGTGGACAATAATGTCCAGGTGAATGGAGACCCTGAGGAAGCACTCTATGGCAATGTAGTTCGATTTAGCTGCAAGTCCAATTCTGAAATCCTGTCTGGTGCAACTGAGATCTATTGTGATGAAAATGGAGATTGGAGCGCCGAAGCTCCAAAATGCAAAGGTAAAGCAGGATGTCTAAAATGAAAATAGGAAGCACAGAAAGTTCTTTCTTTTAGAAAAGAAAGGGGAAGACAGAAACATGTAATTATGTGCAGAGGTTTCTACCAAACTCAAATGGTCCCTTTTACCAGGTATTGGGGAATGTGGTCCAGTGGTCCACAGTTCTAAAGTAAAAGCTTGGAAAACAAACATCAGTAGCTCAAACTAAAAGTTATCTCAAACTGAAACTTGAAAATAAAACTGAATGATCTTCACAGACTTGGAGATGTAACATCTTAATGGTATAGTTCAGAATTTTGGGAAATAGCCAGACCACTTTTCTGGAGTAGACAGATCAGTAGCACCCTCATATGTGTCCAATGAATATGGCATTACAGCCAACAGGTGGTCAGCTAAATTTAGCACAAACACAAAAAACAAGAGGAAACAGCAAGCAGACAAATACATTTTATTAAAATACACGTTCTCACTGAAATTACCCTGTTTTCCTGAGCTTGTGATATTAAAACATAATTTTATGTTGCCACTGGTTGCTGTCACTGGAAATGTCAATGTTTCCTCGTTTTTACTTGAAATGTTTCCAGTGGTCTAATGGGCATAATCGCTTTGTCTCCTTGTAATATTTTTTCACAATAATGGGTTTAATCACTGTTTACTGTTAATTTGCCTTTTCATGAAAAAAATGTTTTAGTTATATTGATGTTTTTGTGTATTTTTCAACAGCGGTAGAATGCTCATTACCCATTATTGAAAATGGAAATGTGCTTGGAAATATCCAAGTGTACAAAGAACATGATGTTTTGCGTTTTGAGTGCAAAAAAAATTTTAAAGCCACAGAAAATAGACCTTCAAAATGCACAAAACTAGGAACAAAAGCCGAGTGGAGCCCCACACCTGCGTGTGAACGTAAGTATAAACTGAGTAATTAAATTTGTTGGTTATATCATACCAACTAATGAAAATTGGTGCTTTGTGGATGGATGTGATGGTGCTAGTGTGGCTTGTTACAACAAACTAATAGATAACATACTTTGTTTCACAACAAATGCAGCAATAAGATGCAGATTGCCACAGATGCCACTAGGAACCAGATATGACCCTCCTTACAGAAATGTGTTTTCACCTGGTGACACAGTAAGAGTCATTTGTGGAGAGAAGTACGGGATTTCTAATCATCGAAACACCTCAGCAGTAACTACATGCAATGATGTCGGGGAATGGACTCCTTTCTCACCAACATGCCAAGGTATGAAACTACATGATTCAGGGCCAGAGAAAGATTATGAGATTGTTGTTCTTTACTGTGTGTATGATTTATTAATCTTATACAGGACTCCCTTGTAAAAGAGCCTGTGTGTCAATGGGACATTTCCTGTTAAATAAAGGTTTATACATATATCTGAGATCATGATTATTAATATTATCTTGATTTATCGCAATCTTTTTCTAGAGGTTATATGCAGCCAACCACGCGATGACTTTGTGTCTCGCTGGAGTCAACGGTGGGGGCAACAAATAAAATTGGATGAGGCTGTATATTATACGTGTAGGTATGGCTACAAGAGTACAGGTGGCACCACCTGGGCTACATGCACCAGAGAGGGGTGGATTCCAAATCCACTTTGTCAAGGTACTGTGAAGTTAATGTTGTGTTTATAACATTAATATGAATTTTGTATCTATATTTGTGAAAGTGAGGAAGGATAATTTTTACTTTAATGTCTGGGTTCCACTAAAAAGTCTTAGGAAAAGCTGCTAAAATGGGAACTAATTTAGTAACTAATTGTTGTTTCACGATATACAGTCTCTTCATTGTACTATAAATCTGTCCTGGTCCCAGGCTATGGAGGTTGGATCCTGACAGAATCTGAAATAAATATATAAATAAATAAATGCTTAATAAATAAATAAACCTCTCCTATTAAATGCACAAAAAACACAGTAAATGAAATGTAAATGAATGTAGCCAGTAGGGCTGACCCCAAATAGTCAAAGATTCAATGTTTTGATGGGTGGAGCCTGATACCACTGTCAATCTCACAGTCAAAGCTTCACAGTGAAACAAGGATCATGCCATTTTGGCGATATGGGGGTGCTCAACGGCTGATTTTACATAGAACTACCCGTTTTCTCCGTAGTTTTTTTTAAAGTGCGTAAATAAATCCAAAATTGTAACCCTAACCCTGGGTCGTCTGTGCGCATGAGTTGGTGTAGCATGTGTGTGTGTGTGTGTGTGTGTGTGTGTGTGTGTGTGTGTGTGTGTGTGTGTGTGTGTGTGTGTGTGTGTGTGTGTGTGTGCAGTGGCAGAAGAGGAACACTTGCTGAAGAGATGGAGCCCCAGTTTCACTGGTGTTGTGCCAAGTTGTCTGTACCTAGTGTGACTTTTGGATAATTTATCACCGTTGATGAACCACACAAAGAATTTTAAATCAATTTTAAATAGCTGAAAACTTGAAATAGACCCCTGAGGAACCGCGATATGCAGCTGTGATTGGCATGCGAGAGATTGAGAGAGAGAGAGACAAAAAAAGTTCAACAATAAACTTCAGTTTGGCTTCAGGTCGCAATCGCTGCACAAAAAAAAACACATGATTCGACTATCAGTCAACTATAGGCAGGTTAGGTTAGGTTAGGTTAACTTTATTTATTCCCCCAAGGGGAAATTCTGCTTGGGCACAGTGCACAGTTGCTTCATAAAGTAAAATAAAATTCACAAAAGACATCGCACATTACAGAACACATCAACAGGAATCTGATGAGCATCGACATTTTGTACTCCACAAGAGGAAAATATAAACACAGAAGAACAAGGACATTGTTGACAACATTGTTTCATGGATTAAAGTGCAAGTACTAAAGTGCTAGTGTGGTTGCTGTACATTGCTCCATTGAACTGAAGTTTGTGTAAAGTGCATATGCTAAGTTGCTAGTGTATGTATTGCACGTTGCCCTATTGCACCAAGATTGCAAGCAAAGTGCTGTAGTGCTCACACATTTATTAATTTTTACATTTTTACATTGTTCAGCAGCTTAATGGAGGCTGGCACAAATGATAATTTTAGGCTGTTAGATTTGCATTTTGGTACACGGAGTCTTCTTCCTGATGGCAGGGTTTCGTATTCAGGGAAGAGAGGATGTTGAGGGTCCGATTTAATTTTCCTAGCCTGTTTTATAACTGCTTGGTCATACAGGCTCTGTACAAGCTCATAGTCTCTCCTTCCTATAATTTTCATGGCTGTTTTGTGCATGTTGGCAAGCTTGTTTTTCAACTTAATTGTTAAGTTGCCAAACCATGCGCTAATTCCATATCTGATGACACTCTCTAAGATTGCATAGTAGAAAATCATCATGATCTGACTGCTCACACCATACAACCTTAGACACCTTAAAAAATAAAGCCTCTGCTGCAGTTTGTTACACAGATTGTCAACATGTGTGTTCCAGCAAAGTAGACTGTCAATGTGGACACCTAAATATTTGTATGAGAACACCTGAATTACTTCCTGTTTTTTAATGACCACTGGCTCATGGTCAATAACTCGCCTTGGGTCGAAGACCATCTCCTGTGTTTTTTGGATGTTTAAAATTAGGTAGTTGGTGTCACACCATCTAACAAATGTGTCTATTTCGTCTTGGTACACAGAGGAGTCTGCATCCTTGTGCAAAAGGCTTAGGATTGCAGTATCATCAGCAAATTTCATTATGTAGTTGTTAGAATGGACATTCCTACAGTCGTTGGTGTACAATGTGAAGAGTACTGGTGATACAACACAACCCTGTGGAACCCCTGTGTTACAGTATTTGATCTAGGAAAGCTTCCCATTGACCTTCACTTGCTGTGCCCTGTCAGTTAAAAAGGAATAAAACCATTTAATTAAGATAGTATTAACATTCATGTTTTAAGCTTCTCTAAAAGCATGTGAGTTTGCACTGTGCTAAAATCGACAAACAAGATTCTGGCATAAGCCTCTGTTTTCAAGGTGCTTAGAAATAAAGTGCGAGATGCAAAGGATTGCATCATCAGTGCTGCGTTCTGGCTTATAGGCAAACTGGTACGCATCTAACTTTGACTCAACATCCTTCATAAGTATAGACACAACACATTTTTCAAAACATTTCATTACGATCGATGTTAGAGCTATGGGACGAAAGTCATCATTCTTTGAGGCTCCCGGTTTTTTAGGCATTGGAGTTATGATTGATTTCTTCCACAGAGCTGGGACAGTGTGAGTATTCAACGACTGTTGAAATATAGGGTACCATGTTGTTGTTAGTTCTTCTGCACAGCTTTTGAGCAGAAAGGCTGGGAGGCCATCAGGGCCTGTGGCCTTGCTTGTGCGCACTTTACTGAAGAGTCGCTGGATACTAAATAGGTCCAATTCCAAATAACAGGTAGTGTCAGTGGCTGGCAGAGACTGCAGGACACTGTCACATTCCTGAGAGAAATTTTGGGAATCAAATCGCAGGTAAAAGTCATTTAGTTCATTTGCGTTTTGTTGGTCGTCCAGTATGATAATTTGTTGTCTTGGAGGATTCATATTAGTTACTGATTTCATTGTGTCCCAAAGTTTTTTGGTATTTGATGTTTGGAAGTTTTGTTCCATCGTTTGCCTGTGTTTTTTCCTCGCATTAGTAAGGAGTAGTTTAAGTTCTTTTTGGACAACTGATAATCCAGCTCTGTTTTTTCTTCTAAAGGCTTGCTTTTTCCTATTTATACAGTCTTTGATTTCTTTTGTAAAATAGGATTTGTTGTTGGGGCAGACTACAATGTCCTTCTTGGCCACCACACTATCAACACAAAATCCTATGTAGTCTGTTATGGTACTAGTAGCCTCATCAAGCTCTAATGAATGGAAAATCGACCAATCTGTGCACATGAAGCACCCCTTTAGTGTTTCAATTGCATCATCTGTCCACACATAAACAGTCTTATGTTCAGGTTTACTTGACTTGAATACGGATTTGTAAGACGGTATTAAATGTAATGTATTATGGTCTGAGTTGGGGGGGGGTTGGCTTGACTGAATATGCCCTAAATATAACATTTATCTAAAATCCTGTTATTTCTCGTGTCACATTTTACATATTGTTGAAAACCTGGCAACGCGCTCTCCAGTTTGCAGTGATTATAGTCACCCAAGAAGAAAATAGGCGCCCCAGGTGTGCGCTGCAACTGTTCATGTGCGCACGCTATGCGCACGGCGGCTCTGGATGGAACATAAACAGCAGCTATAATAATATTGCCAAACTCCGAAGTTCGACATCAGGGCTGCATATAGTCTCTCTCACTGTGTATTGTTTACACCATTTGTCACTCACGTATATGCAGATTCCTCCTCCGTTCCTTTTCCCGGACGCATCGGAGCGGTAGGCTCGCACCAGCGAGTAGCCACCTAAGTTGAGCAGGGAGTCCGGGACTTCTTGGTGAAGCCACGTCTCGGTGAACACCATAAGGTTAGATACTCGAAACAGCTTCTTTGGTTAGTACGAAGCTCATCCATCTTGGGTGTCAGCGATCGCACATTGCTGAGGATTATTGACGGCAGCGGTGGTTTGTTTGTTCGCAGGCGGAGACGTTCCCTGACGCCTCCCGTCTTCCTCGCTTGCGTTTAGGCCGTGTGCCCTCGGATGGCTGCTGGCAGGTTATCCGGTGGTGTTGATTGAAGTGGTTGAAGGGATAACAAAGTTTCTCTGGAGTAGACACGTCTTAGTTCATGTTCCCACAACACAGTTGTTGCAGGACAAGAAATGAAATGCTCGCTGATAAAAAATCAGGAGCAGAAGTATAATGTGGAAGCCCGGTGCATTGTTTAGGGCTGCCAACTACTATCTTGATTAAGGAATTCTCCCGATGGCAAAGTTTGCTGTTGTCAACTCTAACATTTAGTCACAAACACAAAACACTTAAGACGCTAATTCAAACAAAACACTAAAAACACTTAAGAGCACTAAAACACTTAAAAGCAACAGCAGCACTCGCCCGGGTCGCTACAGAGCAGCGCCACCGGAAGAACACAATCATTCGACTATAGGCAGGACTTGATTATTCTATTTCTATGCACTACTATGTAAATCCTTAGTCGGGGACAGCCCTAATAGGCAGTAAATAAATTATACAATGAGATATAAATGTATATATCTCTTTTAATTAGGTTCTTTATTTATTCACCTTTGTATTAATTACATTATTTATTTATTGTACTTTATAATCTTAAACTTTATTAATCAATTACGTATTTTTTAGATGTATTTATGTTTGCATTTTAATATTTTTGTTTGTCTTATTCTTCCTTTGCATTTTCTATCCTATTTATTTCCTCAGTGGTATTTATTTTTGTATCCCCTTTTTAAATCTTTCTATACATTCCTGGAAAGTAAAGGGAGCTGTTGTTTGTGGGATGCAAAGCATCAGCTAGCAGTAGCAAAATTGGGAGTGCACATGTGCCTACCACTGCCAAGCACCACATATTGATATGTGATTTTTTTGCAAGGCCTAATTAAAATCGTAGTTTGTTGCAGAGTGCTGCTCTTACCACTCGCACAGCACCTTGTCTCTCTCTCTCTTTCTGTTATGTACACCGCTGCACAAATCTGTTCAACACAACTGTCAATGTCGGAGACCCACCTTAAAACCATGACCATGTGGTTCTCACAAACAACAGCTCACTTTCCTGCAGTTATATGTCGTAAACTGAAAACACTGTAGATCAGAGGGTCCACGCGAAAAAGAAGGAAGACAAGGCTGGTAGTATTGTCCTCAATTAAAGTTGCTAAACATGTCAGTTCACTGAAGGAAGTGAGGCTCAAGCTTGGTGATGTATGCATGTAGAGTCGAACTCTGCCTCTAACTGGTCCACCAGTATGCTAGAAATTGACCCTTTGAGACACAGCCCCCTTTAATTTGAATAATGAGACAGAAATGCATATGTTAAAAGCAGAGACAGAAATAAATACCATTTAGGAAATAAATATCGTAGAAAATGTAAAAGGAAGAATAAAACACTAAAATATTAAAACATACACATAAACAAATACATTTTTTAAAAGTTATTAATAAAGTTGGAGATTATAAAGGACAATAAATAAGGTAATTAATACAGAGGTGAATAAATAAAGAAGCTAATTAAAAGAGATGATATACATTTAGGATGTTTATTAATTTCTTGAGCATTTATTTATTTTTGATTCTGTCAGGTTAAGTCCTCCATACCAGTCTATGATTCATTGCAAGAGGAGTGACTGCATTTGCAAATATCAAGTTATACTGCAGTGTCTGCAAATAATACCAACTGAAATAATATTTCAGTTGCCTGATATTCCACTCCCCTGAACGAAAAAGCTATGTTACATTCACTCCCATAAAGACTCATACCTAATGACATAAATACATCATAGTGATCACATTCAAAAAGAAGCAACGTCAGCTGCAATAATTATCAAACATTTAATGGCCTTTTTATCACTGCAGGATGTTTTCCAGGGAAGAAAGTAATCTTTTAAGGAACTAAAACGTTTTAAATTTAAATTATTGATATTTTAAAAAATGTAAAGTTGGGGCGTGTCCGACCGTTGCCATGTGAGACGGGCTCTCTGCTGCTCCTGGAGTTTGACTATTTTCGAAAATTTTGAGCGTCTTTTATTAATAGACACTTGTTGATACCTTTAATTTATTTTCCCCTGACGTGGAACACCTTTTGCACTCCTGAGTCGACTATGACCTCTACTCACCCGAAAACGGAGTCATCACGAGGAGGGCGCTCGAAGGCCTCGCCCTCGACTGACCCAGAATCCCCACCAAAGCTAGATGTTAACTTTCCAGACTGGGACCGGCTCGAGCGAATGCTCGCCTCCATGAAAGGTGATATTTGCGGAAGAATTGACTCACTGGCTTCAGACCTTCGCTCTTAGATGACTTCAGTAAAACAAGACTTGGAAAATACAGTTGAACCTATGCTACAGCGACTAAGCACCCATGATCAGACCATACTCGAGCTGAAGCGCGCATGCACTGAGAATGGCACCGATCTGTCCAGGCTGAACTCAACGGTGAATTCCCTCAAACCCCAGGTGAAACTACTGAATGACAAATGCGAGGACCTAGAGGGGAGGTCGAGGAGAAACAACGTCCGTTTGATTGGTGTCCCTGAAGGTGTGGAGGGCCCTCGACCGACCAACTTTGTTGCACAACTTCTAAAGGACATATTGAAGCTGGATGAGATGTCACTGCTTGACCTAAAGACGGGGCCCTGTCCCTTCATTATCTTGATCCACTCCTTCCATGTCGTAATGAAGTATTGCAGCGTGCCGGTGAGGTGTCTCTCCACTACTCTATGACGGGAAGAAACGTTTCCCTTTTTTCTGACTACACTGCATCTGTCTCCAAGAAACGCGCTGCCTTTGCAGGGGTGAAGTAGCAGCTCCACTCCGGTACAAAGTGTGGACTTCTGTTCCTGGTTGTCCAGAAGATAACCCTACCAGGGGAATCAACGCACACATTTGATGATCCGGACTCAGCCATTGACTTTGTCAATGCAAGTATTAGTCTATTGTTCCAGATGCCGTGGTCTAAGGTATAGCACCATTTTCAATTTATTATTTTTTATTTTTTTATTTTATTTTTTTTATTCTGTTGTTGATTTATTCTTATTATTTATTTATTTATTTTATTTTTTCTTTTATTTGGGTATCAACAGTGATACAGTGAACAATGTATGATGTTTTCCTTTCAAATATTGACGCTCTTAAGCGAATAACCCAGTGGTATGTCACATACCTCTGACGGAGCTTTAGTTTAGGTTTAACAGAGAGTTTAGGTAAAAGATTGGACCAGCTCGCGCCTCGTTTGGGGAGATGCTTAAGCAAAGGGAAGTGGAGGGTTTGTAAGGCGTCGTTCTCTTGTTCCTTGTTACTAGTTCCATTCTGTTATGTAATGTTTGTGTCATTAGTACTCCATCATCTTCAGCACTTGGGAGGGGATGTTGTCTATCCTCAGGAGACTCATTTGAAACTATCAGATCATGCTAAGCTGCATAGGAGATGTTTTGATCATTCATCCTTCCAGGGTAAATCTAGAGGTGTTGCGATCCTGATTCGAAAGTCAATCAATTTTACTTGTTCTGACGTAGTCTCTAACACTAATGCAAGATATATAATTGTTACTGGCCAATTATGTAATACCCTTGTTGCACTAGTTAATATTTATGGCCCTAATTGGGACAATGAGGCCTTCTTCCAGTTAATGTTTTCTAAATTAACCAACATGTCCTCATATCTCCCCATACTTGGAGGTGACTTTAAGTGTTTGATCAACCAAACATTAGATCGTTCCTTCACTAGGAATGTAGCAACTTCAAAATCAGCCAAAGCCATTCAATCCTTTATGGATGAATTTTCCATGTTAGATCCCTGGCGCCTTTTTAACCCTTCAGGGAGAGCATATTCCTTTTTTTGTACACCACTCCTTTACACGGATTAACTACTTTCTGTTGGATAACTATCTCTTATCATCAGTACACTCCTGCTCTTATGATGCTATTGTAATTTCAGATCATGCTCCTGTTATTTTGGAAATTCAGTTTGAGGACTATAATATTGCGCGTTCTCCTTGGCGTCTTAATGTACGGTTGTTGTCCAATGAAAATTTTGAGTTTTATATCACAACAAATAGACTATTTTCTAGAGGTGGACATAGATTAATTTTTTTAATCTAGATTAATCTCACTGTAATCTTGAAATTAATCTAGATTAATCTAGATTAAAATGGCTCATTTGAATTCTGCCGAAGGCATTCAGAATATGTGTGCGAACGGCTTTCAAGCCAGGTTTCAAGCCAGGTGGCGCATTAGACCAGGGGCTCATCTCCTGTTTCCAAAATGCATCACAAACTGCTTGAGAAAGCTGTTCTACTATGATAATTGGTGATGAAAATAAATCATGTTCAATAAGATGTACTTGTGTGTAGCGTGTGATGTGCTTTGCGTTTAGGTGGTACTTGAGACTGGAAGAACTCCTACAGTAAACTAATTCCGCATTGCACAAGGTGCAAACAACCTTAGTCTTGTCGAATTTTCCATTGGGAAGCTTAATCTTAAAAGTAAATTTTCCCAGAAGCAAACCCGGCGGCTTCAGTACAGAAAGTGCTGTCCAACAGCTGTCTGTGGACGTGTTGCTACAGTTAGTGCGCGTAAATACCGCACAATGCGTTTTTTAATCAACCGGCGTATCAATAACTAACCTGGCTAGTTGTAAACAAGCAGCTGGCCAAGCGAGGTTGTAACTGGAACGCCGTCAACTCGGGTGTGACGTCATTCCCAGCTCCGACCTCCGAGGTAAATGGAATGCAGCAACAGCTGCAAACATGTTAGCACGTCACGTTTGATGTGGTAATTTCACAGTAGGCAGACACACAGGTTCGAAGACTTGTTCTCGCCCCCTACAGAGCAATTCGACAAGGTATAGGCTACATCTACGCTAAAATATAAAGTGAAAGTCATCATAGCTTGCGTAGAATAGACCCAGCTCCCAACCCAACTTTGAGAATAGATTAACTGCGATATTTTTTTTATCGCCCGATAAGAATCTCACTTTAACGCAGCACGTTAACGCCGATAACGGCCCACCACTACTATTTTCTATTGCTAAATAAAACTCCTAGAGTCTCCATATCTATGATCTGGAAAGCTCTGAAGGCCTATTTACGAGGGGAGATTTTTCGTTTTCAAGCTATGAGAGCAAGCTTAGGAAGAAAAGAATGTCTGAAATGCTGCAATGGATAATTCAACTTGACAATATCTACATTACTTCCCCATCACCTGTTATTTTTAAAGAACGGCTCTCATTGAAAGCGGAATATGATGTCCTTGCCTCTGCTCAGGTTGAAGACCCCCTGCTGAAATCCAGATCCACTTACTATAAGCATGGGGATAAGGCAAGCTGACTGCTTACTCACTACTTACGACAGACACCATCCTCTCACCAAATCTCACAAGATAGAATCTCATCAGGTGCTACAACAGATCCCAAATTAATCAATGAACATTTCAGACAGTTTTATATCTTTGTATTACTCCGAACATGCGAGTGACTCGTCTGCCCTTGACCACTTCTTTAGCTCTCATATCATTCCTAGAGTAGATCCTGAGTCTGTTAAGACTTTGGAAAACCCACTAAATATTGCTGAACTTAGACAAGCAGCTTTCTTCATGCAAACAGGGAAATGTCCAGGTCCGGATGGCTTTCCAATAGAAATCTATAGAAAATTCTTTGATAAATTAGCCCCAATTTTTATTGATATGTTGAATCTTTTTTGTAATCTAAACTCCCACCGACCCTCATGCAGGCTAAAATTTCAATTATTTTAAAGAAAGATAAGGACCCCCTACTGGCCACAAGTTATCGACCCATAAGTTTGTTGTCTGTGGACCTAAAATTCCAGTCTAAACTCCTTGCCATGTGCATTGAATCAGTTCTTCCCTCTATTATCTCACCAGACCAGACAGGATTTATTCGTGGTAGATATTATTTCTCTAATCTCAGGCAGCTTTTTAACATCCTGTACAATCCCTCTTCCACACGCCAGAAGTCTTAATTTCGCTGGATGCAGAAAAGGCTTTTGATCGGGTGGAGTGGGACTATCTTTTCTATACCCTACAGATTCTTCACCGCTGCCATTTAACTAAGATCAGGCTGTCCAAAATATATGGTGATGTTGATCCTATTTGTGACAGATGTCGCCAGTACCCGGCAACCTATTTTCATATGCTTTGGGCATGCCCTTCCCTGAACATGCCCTTGGTTGGAGGTTTTTATGCCATTTCACAGATCACCTCTGTCTCTTTTACACCTTTGGCGGTTTATAGGAAGAACCTGGTAGCTTTTGTAACCTTCTTAGCTAGACGTCTCATTTTTATGAAGTGGAAATCAACCAGCCTATCATATGTGGATAAAGGACATTTTTTACTTTATCAACATGGAGAAAATCCGTTGCACATTGAGGGGGTCGTCAGCTTCTTTCAAGAAATCATGGGGGCCATTTTTTGAGTATCCAAATAAGTTGACCTTTAAGTTGACATCCCAAACTGGCAAAAAAAAAACTTTTGTGCACTTTTAGATCTGTTTTAATGACATGCTTTGCACAGATGTATGTAATCATATACTTTCATGTGTCTTTGATAATTGCCATCAATGTTATAGTTTATATCTTAATTTTGTATAGGTGACCTACCTTTTTTTGTTGTTATTGTTTTTATTATTATTGTTTGTCTATATATTTATATACAAGTATCTTGTTCATTGTCTATTTAAGTTTTGTAATACTGATAATGAGAAACTTGATACTTGCTTTCTTATAACTGTTGTTTATATAGTTAAAAATACAATAAACAAAGTTGGAAAAAAATGTAAAGTTGACTACATGTAGACTAATACTACAAAAAGACTGAGATAAAACAAGACAATTGGAGAACAAGTGAAATGAAACAACTTCGCTAGCTATTTGTTTCAGTGTACATGCTAAAGCAGGAACAAAAACACAAACTAGTGAGCAGATTTATTCAACAGGTGTGTGGCTATTTTAGCCTTTTTATTCTCCGTGTCTACCTTGTAGTAATTCTTCTGCTACTACCACTCTCAGTCACATGCTCCGAATCTCTTGATGTATTTGCTTACATGTTCATACTCTCCACATCATCAACTTATTCCTTTGCTGTGGTACTAACTAGTGGGAAATAAAGGTGTAGAGAAGTGTATAATTGCATTTTGTTTTTCAGAAAAAACATGCACCCGACTGGATATTGCAAATGCAATTCTCAACGATCACAGGCAGATATACTCAATCCGTGACACGGTCAATTATGTCTGCAAGAAAGGTTTTCAAGGAAGTCCAACTCGAACCTGTGATGAAAATGGTTGGAGAGGCAATTCACAATGTACAGGTAAGCAAGTACAGCACAGCATTAGAAATGCAGTTCAGACTGCGTGATGTGATCAGATTGTAATGTGAAAAACATTCCTTGCCAAAGGTCAAAGCCATGACGCATGCTGACCTTTTATTGCTACTTTGATTAAATCATAGATACACTGAAACAATAGGCTATAATACTCCCTCTGTGTCCATTAGACACAACATCATGATGTATGCATCATTTCAATGTTAATGCATGTACAAACAATATGTGATCACCGTAGCTGAATTTCTCATATCTAATAAAGTGTAAGATTAATAATTTGTTCTCTGTATATAGGATACAGTTTTGAAGGTAGAAAGATCATGTTGAACAAAATCAGTCCCAAATTTTCTTTATTCATATAAAACTACTCGTAGTGGCCTGACTCCATACTAAGACACTTAATGTTAAATTGTTCCTTCAATTTGTCTGTATATACATAAACAACCAGAAAGAGACCATTCCAACTACTGAATACTTTTGATATTTTGGAACATCTTGCTAATCTTGCATTCAAGTTTTGACTTATGTTGTGTAATCTTGTTTTTACACAACATAAGTCAAAATTGGAATGCGGGATTGTTAGATGTATTTGCTTTACATTATGAAATAACTGCATATTTAGCTTAACAAAATTATAAAAACCTGCTTTACCAGCTCTGATGTCAAAACTAAATGCTGTTTCCAATTGCCAATCAGTGTACAGAGTCTGCATTTCTTTCTTTTTTTTCAGCGATAACATGCGATAGAAAATATTTCTCGATTGCAGACATTGAGGAAAACATTAAGGCCAATTACAGGTACAATGACCAGGTCAAGTATATCTGCAAGAACGGTTTAAAGGGACGCTTTACTCTAACCTGTTCAACAGATGGCTGGATCGGGTCTCCAGAGTGTGCAAGTAAGAAAATACAGTTAAATGGACAAATTTTGAATTTTCCATCCCTTTATAAATTGTTATTTTTCATGCTAACACAACAATTAAAGATATTTTAACACTTCTATTTCAGAATATCACATTGCTTAGAATTTAAAACTGATATTAATCTGTTGTAAATGCGTAAGTAGATGGCACTCTTTAACCTTGATGGCTTGATGGATTAGTGAGGACAGCAGCTCCATGCCTCATTTCCATCTTTCCTACCTGTCTGGAAAAAATAACTTTACATTTTACATGTTTTAAGGTTATAATTTAAGGGTTTTGTGAAATGTTCCTATGAATATTCTCAGAGATTGTGGAAACATAGAACCATATGTGGGCTCTTTATGCACTGTCCCTACAATCAAGACAGGCATGTCTGGTTGAAAATGAGAAAGTGCAGCTCATCTATCTAATAATGTTTTTAATATTTCAGCTTGGACCAAAGTGGTGGGCCAACAGTCTAACTTCTTTCTCTGTTTTTCATTGATACCACAGAATGTGAAAAGGCTAATGTTGAACATGGATTTGTACTTGGCCCATATAATGACACGGTGTACTACTCCTGTGATGAGGGTTATAAGCTTTTCACCAAAGGCTGGTGGGGTGAAGCCACATGTATTGACGGTTTTTGGTCTGGACTTCAACGATGCATCGGTAATTCATCTTTGACGGCTTACAGGTCTAGTTAAAACCAGCATGAAGCAAACTGGCCACAGAAGCTTGTAGATGTAGAAAATTCACTTCAAGCTGACTTACGACTTAAACCTGTAAATCATTTCAACCAGAAAATGAAATGTGGAGTTGTGGTGTAATTTCTGGAATAGATGTCAATCCCACTCTCTTCCATACTATAAATTGGCAGTGAATGTCATTATTCTTCAAAAAAAGCAATGCTCGATATGACCACAGTCACAGCATATTTTACAATAGGCTACATGAACACATAATTTGTTAGTTTGAATTCATTAAAACTAGATATTGAGGAAAAATATAACATCCCTGATGCAGCATGGTTTTGTTAATTTTTTTGCTAACATATTTATTTGCAGCAATATACAAACCTAACTGTAATTGTATCCACTCCAGATAAATCAAATTGTGGAGAAATTCCTGTAATTCCTAATAGCGAAGTGCCAAGTCAAGAAAATGATTATCAACATGGCGAACACTTCCAGATTAAATGTAAAGAAGGATACCAGACTCATGAATTCTTAACTTGTCACAATGGAACATGGTATTCAAATCAACCACTCGAAACAATCTGTACACGTGAGTCATCTTTATTCTTATTTGATCAGATTTCAGTATAAAAAGTTGACATGGTGTAACCTCTCACTATATGTTTTACCTGTGTTCTCTTGCAGCTACTGCCAGTCAGTGCAGTCCCCCACCTAAAGTTGAGAATGCAGTTGTTGTGACTTCATATCAGAAGAATTTCTTGTCTCAGTCTAAAGTAACTTATAAGTGTCATGGGAAGTATACAATGGAGGGGGACGATACTACTCAATGCATAGATGGGAAATGGGAGGAGAAGAAGATTTACTGCACACGTACGTACATTCAAAAGCATTTCACAAAGCACCAATAGATAGATTCCAGTTCTATTTCTGTGCATGAAGTATGTCTTTTACATTTTATTTTTACATTTATTCAGTTTGCAGGCTTTTATTAAAAGTGACATAATAAACACAAAGGGATAGACATCAGACATGTCAGAAGTTAATTGTGACTATTTAAAACAGCTGTTGTAGTACAATGTTTTCAAATATTTTAGATATTATTTGTTCCATGAGAGATTTTAATCTGCGTATCATAAGAGATTGCAAATGAAAGGTGCTATTATGCATAACAGTATGCACCATGGGTTGAGAATTAAGAGCAACATTGACAATGTTTCTGTAGCTGCAGTGCCTTAAAAATGATAGACAATGTTAAATAACTGGATGATTTGATCCGAGTTGTGTTAACATATTTAATGTTTTGTGTACAAACTTAAGTGCCTGCCCGCCAACATATCCTTGCAAGTCCCTGACACACACACACACACACACACACACACACACACACACACACAATAACTGACATTGACAATTACTTAGCTTCACATTTGAAGGTGGTATCATGTAAAGTTCTATTAGCATCCAACAAACTTGTAGAATGGATGATGTGTCAATTTTGAGATTTTGGTCTATTTTCCTTTCATGTCTTATTTTATTCTAATGTAAAGAAAATTAACATCAGTTGATAAAATTTTTCTTTTTCCAGAAATCACATGTAAAGCTGACAGTGAAATTCATCCTGATCTCAATGTAACTGGACTACCAACAGCAAATGAAATAATGGAGATTGGACATAAATTACAGTTTAAATGTGCTGGTCAATTTGTACTGAACGGGTCTGAAGAAATTGAATGTTTACAAAGTGGGCAGTGGAATGCCCCCTTTCCAACTTGTGCTGGTATGTTCACTTTCATTGAAGGTTAATCCCACCTATGTAGATTTTACATCCCTTAGTTTATCTTTTTAGGCAAACTTGAGTATTAAGTCTCACAGAAGATAGGGTGTAGTTCACAAAGGCAAAAACTCAAATGGTACAGAAAGTGTAAACAAAAGCCATTCGATGGAAATGGCTTTTGATTATTGGTTAATACAATCAGCTGCGAAAAAGACCAAATTTCTACCTGGATATCATCATGGAGCACCGTCAAGTAGGGCTGGACAGTATATCGGTATAATGAGAATTACCGATATAATTTCAAAAGAGATATAAAATTACACAATACCATTTATACCAATATAGTTTGATGTTGAGTTAATATATTTCTGTAAAGTCCTGCAAGCATTTGCTCCTCTCTCTGCCTCACCACGCAGCCCCGTCCCTCCCTGTGCATGTGCATGCAGTAGTCTACTCACAAAGTCTATAACAACATGGAGGGAGAGACAGTGCCGGTCGACACCGCTGAAGACCTGGCTTGTACACACACACTTTACTTTGGGGGTGCCCAGGTATATTTGGTGACACATTGTAGGATTTTTGTAGAAACACAGAGTCATTACGTTACAAGTAGCGACACGATGGATATTTTACAAGCGCGGACAGTGAACACAATAGTGCAGATGTAATTTGTTGGCTACCACATTGGTTTTGTTTTGAAAGGCTAAAATCTGGCACAGCTGCTGCTCTGAACGGAATCACAAGAGGAAAAGTTCAGAAAACAAGTTCTGTTTTTTTTCGGCAACTTTATGCAACGTAGCCAACTACTGATGGAGAGAGTTACCGAAGCAGACATACAGAAAGAGACCGAAAGAAGCGGGGCACACTAACATGTTTGCAGCAGATGTACGTTAGGTCTGAGTGAGAAGAGAAGAGTCAGATTCAATAAGTATGTGACTGTTAAATAAGGTGGAGAATGAAGTATAATTAAAATGGTGAAATAACAAGCTAATTTCCTACAAATAGTAAAAACATGCCCCTAAATCCCCCTAAGCACTTTCCTGCTGTATTTCATGTTGTCATCTAGTAATAATAGTGCCCATTATGTAGTCAGCACATTTCATTCCAAAAGTATAGTCCTGTGATGACAGTTATAGCCTAATTGGAGCTGAAGGGTATTTGAGATAGATTTTACCGTGCCATTTCTTGTAGGGACTTATGATTATTATTCAAATCTTTTTATTGTTTTATACATGTAAGAACAACAATACAACAAACAAAAACAAAATAACAACAGGTGCTAACATCACATATTTAGTAAGGGGGGGGAGGGAAGAAGGAGGGGGAGAAGGGGGAAGGAGAAGGGGAGGGCTATATGCTCAGGAGAGGTCTGTCTCAAAATGCAAAAGAAATGGCTGCCAGGTGATATTGTATTGTTGGATTGAGTCGTTTATTGTATGTTTCAGATGTTCAAGCTTCAGATGGAGCATAACATCTGCCATCCACTGCTTATGAGATGGAGGAGCAGCTCTCTTCCAATTGAATAATATTAGGCGTCTTGCCAGTAGTGTAACAAATGCTATAGCATTGGCCTGCTGCATTGTTATTGGTGTAGTCGGAGGGACAGCCCCAAATAAGGCAGTTAGAGCACTGTGATCAATATTCCTCTTGCATATAAATGTAATCGTCCTAAAGACTGACTCCCAAAGGGGAGGAGCCTGGGGCAAAGCCAGAACATATGACTGAGATCAGCAGGGTTGTGTCCACACCTAACACAAGATGAATCTACACCAGGATACATTCTAGCTAATTTATTAGGGGACAAGTGCAATCTGTGCAGAACCTTAAATTGCAGCAGGCTATGTCTAATGCAAATTGAAGAAGAATGGATTCTTGAGATTGCAGCCTGCCAGGCTGTATCAGTAAATAGTTCCCCTAACTCTTCTTCCCATGATTCTTTTAGATGTATAAGTGATGGGGATGCAGCGTTCTGAATTTTGCCGTATATAACTGATATTAAGCCCTTATCAGTCGGATTCATATCCAAACATTCATCAATCCACATTATTCGAGGCAGTGTTAGTGAAAAACTAGTTTTCACGTAACTACGTACCTGGAGATATCTGAAGAAGTCAGCCTGAGGGACACCAAAGCGCCTTTTAAGTTGTTCAAAAGAAACGAATTGACCTCCTTCAAAAAGGTCCTTAACGCAAGTTATGCCTCTCTCATGCCACTTCTGGAAGGATGGATCTATCAAGGATGGGGTGAACTGGACATTGCATCGCACAGGAGATGCAGTTAATGCATTTCTAATTTGAAAATGAGTCCTAAATTGGAACCATATCTTTAGAGCGCCCGCAACAACTGGATTATTCGTCCTGTGGCATTTACTCAAAGGTAAAGGGCTACATATTAATGAGCTAAGCAACACTGGACTGCTAGAATGTTGTTCCAGGTGGACCCAATCTGGGGATTCAGGACCCGTCTGATCCATAAACCAGTACAAAAACTTATGGATATTGGTTGCCCAGTAATAGTAAAGAAAATTAGGTAGGGACAGTCCACCGTCCTCTTTCTGTCTCTCTAGATATTCCTTTCTTATTCTCGGAATGTTTTTATTCCAGATAAACACAGATATATGTTTGTTTAATTCTTTGAAGAATTTCTTAGGAATAAAGACTGGTATGGTTTGGAACAAATATAAGAACCTTGGCATGATTGTCATCTTGACTGAGTTTATTCTTCCTACAAGAGACAGAGGGAGTTTTGACCACTTCTCCATGTCTAATTTAGCCTTATTCAGTGCCTTAGCGAAATTTTTGTTAAACAAGCAACTGTAATCATATGTTACACGGACGCCCAAATAATCGAAACTATCTTTACTGACTGTAAAGGGGAGACTATGGAAGGCAATTTGACGTGCCTTGTCGTTGATTGGGAATAAAACACTCTTGGGTAGATTCAATCTATAACCAGAGACCTGCCCAAATTTTCCAATTAGGTTTAGAGCAATAGGTATTGTAATATCGGGTTTAGACAGGAAAAGGAGGAGGTCATCAGCATACAGGGACAATTTGTTTACGCGCCCACCTCTCTGCACACCAGTTAAATTAGCGGAGTCCCTTATCAAGATTGCCAGAGGTTCAATAGCGATATCAAACAAAAGGGGGCTAAGGGGACATCCTTGTCGGGTGCCACGTGAGAGAGGGAAGAAACTAGAAGTGACCTTATTTGTTCGCACTGATGCATGTGGTGCTGTGTACAAAATGGTGATCCAAGTACAGAAAACTGGGCCGAATCCAAATTTTTTGAGTGTAGTAAGCAGAAAATCATATTCAATTCTGTCGAATGCCTTTTGGGCGTCAAGGGATATCACTACTTCAGGTTCAACATCATGGCGCTGATAGATTACATTAAAGAGACGTCGTAAATTACTGGATATCTGTCTGCCCCTAACAAAGCCCGTCTGGTCCGGGTGGATAAGTTTGGGAAGAACATCTTCGAGCCTTAGGGACTTATGATGAACCTCATCAGGCTGAGGCTGAACTTATCGTCAGTTCACATGCAAAAAAACACCAGCAAAAAAAATTAAATGTCTGTTGCCTTGACTCCTCTCTCCTTGTTATTCATCTCCTCTACTTCTCTGCTCGCATCTCGAGTGGGAGGGACTAAGACATTATGCGAGGAGTGAAGAACCAAGGAGTCGTGGAGGCCAGGTGGCACAAACTGAAAAATTAGAAAGGCCTTATGACTCAACTTTGGTTTAGATGTTTACCGCGGCGCACTGCAATCTCAGAGGGCTTGGTTTGCTACATTACCCTGCCCTCATATAAACCGTAAAGACATTTTTACTGGTATTAAGTATATGGTATTAATTAAGTTATTATTATTAAGTATTCAATTTCACTTTAAAGATCCCTCTCTAAAAGGGGTCCAAACAAGATCTGAACATTTAACCTCCATGAAGGTCATTTATGTGCAGAGCTGTTGTATTAGACTGCATTAGTTTAAGGTATACCTAATAAACAGGCAGTGTTTAAATACTTTAAGAGTTTTTTTTTTTTTTATTAATTACCCATTTGCTTTTATTTGTGGTTGTTTACATTTACATTTTAAACTTTAAAAGCAATAAAACATGTGAGCTGTCATTTCATTGTCTCACTGAAAATGTCATAAAGTCTCTACCATAATAACGAACCTGTACTTTCTCCGTCATTGGCCACATTATTTTAGCTCCTTTGGATTGTGAGAGTCCACCAACCCTTGCAGATGGAAAAACCAAGAAGAAACTTCAGTCCCAGTACAGACATAATGAAAGGGTTGAATTCACCTGTCTCATTGGCTACGCTATGGAGGGTGAGCCCTACAAAACCTGCAACAATGGTGAATGGATTGGAGACGTGAGATGCTTGTGTAAGTTACAATATTCTTTATAATTTTCATATTGCATTCTGTGTGGATTTGGCATAGGTAAAACAAATTTTTGTTTCTAGTGTTTGCATATAGCAGTTTGATTATTATTAACATAATATAATCATTCCACAGACCCATTACACATTTCAGTGATTAAACATTACATAATAAAGATGGACAAGCACTAAAGAATAAGAAACAATTTGTCATAAAATATGTTTCTATTAATAGAGCACAACTCTGCCCCACAAAGCAAAAATAGTAACTACAAATTTTGTGAAAATGCAGATAAGACAAGAATCGAACTTTTTGGCATCTGTTTGGTTTTACTTTATCAAAGATACAGTATGTCTCTTAGAAATGTCAATGAGAAAACATGTAAAATTAGTACAGAGAGAAAGACAACTGGTTAGCTAAAGCAATATTAAGTCAAAGCCAGACAGGGAGATAGCCACAGGCAACATAATGAATCACCATTCATGTCACAAACATTGTGTTTCTCCTTGATATTTCTGATGCTTTTAGTATTGAATGTGATGTTTGGATTGGCACAACAGGTCATAAAAATTAACATTGTAAATAGAAGCTGGGTGAAAAGGCCTCTACCCATTAAGAGAGACTCTGTGTGCATTTAAGCATGAGGCATTTCTTTACTTCATATTTAAATCTCCAGACTAGCCAACAGGATTGGTCAGGAACTAATGATAATTATTGTTCTGTGTTCTTTTACACATCCAACAGGTCTCACACACAGTCCAGGTTCATACAATGAAAGTGTTTGCAGTAAAGCAACTGTGCTCCTGATCAATCCTGAGCTCCATCAGAGCATCTCAACATAGATTATATGAGCTATAAGTAAATTTATGTTTTCTTTGGAGAGTTTCCTCTGTCTGTCCTGTCAAGTTTATTAATGCATTTTTTTGTTTTATCCCACGATATTTTCTGTGATATTACTGCGCGCATGTAAAAATGTATAAATGACTGAAAGTAGCCTCTCTAATCATTAAAGTCAATAGTTAACAAAATCACTAAATACAACACAATAAAGAAATCACTTGGAAAGCTACAGGGACTGGTATAGGTGAGGTAATATGTCAATGCAGGTGCAGGTCTCTAAATTCGAGAACATAATTAGTTTGGTGGGGGCCGGTCAATGAAAGGATTCAGATTATTTCAGAGCCAATCCCCGCATTACACCAGTTCAACTGCTATAACTGTAACAAAACTAGTGCAAACAGCTGCTGATTGCTGACTGTAATATAGAGCATCCTCTTCATTCAGCACTTATCTGCTGTATTTCATGTTGTCATATAAAAATAATGATGTCCATTATGTATCCCTCACATTTCATTCCAAAAGTATGGTCCAGTGATGACAGACTGGGGTTGAAGGCTATTTGAGATCAATTTATATTTACATTACATTTAGCTGACTCTTTTATCCAAAGTGACTTACAATTATATACATGTATACATGTCAGAGGTCACATGCCTCTGGAGCAACTAGGGCTTGTGTCTTGCTCAGGGACACAATGGTGGATGGGATTCACTGGGGGATTGAACCCGGGTCTCTCACACCAAAGGCATAGTCTTATCCATTGCACCATCACCACCCCTACTGACAATTTATAGTGTCATTTCTTATACAGACTGATGATGAACCCTCATCAGGCTTAGGCTGAAATTATCGTCTTTTACAGGCAAAAAAAGTAAATGTCTGTTGACTTGACTCCTCGTTTCTCCTCCTCGACTCCTCCACTTGCATCTTGACTGGGAGGGACTAAGAGGCACAAACTGAGAAATTAGAAAGGCCTCATGACTTAACTTTCATTTGTTTGCTGCAGCGCACTGCGATCTCAGAGGGCTTGATTTGTTACGTTAGCGTGCCCTGATGTGTATTGTCTTTGAGCTGTTATTTTGTTCTTCCTAAAATATAGAAGTTATTCTAAGTCCTTATTAGTGTTTCAGGTTTTATAAAAATGACTTTAACTTTAACATTTTCACTGGTATTAACATTAATTTAACTTTACTGTAAAGATCCCTCTCTAAAAGGGGTCTGAACAAGGCCTGAACATTTTAACCTCCATGAAGGTCATTTTTATTGTTTTAGACGGCATTAGTTTAAGCTAAGTGTATAAACAGGCAGTGTTTAAATACAGACTTACAACTTTATTTATAAATTACCCATTTGCTTTTATTTTAGTGGTTGTTTACATTTACATTTTAAACTTTAAAGGTAATAAAACATGTGAGCTGTCACTCAATGAAAATGTCATAAAGTCTCTACCATAATAATTAACCTGTACTTTCTCCGTCATTGGCCACATTATTTTAGCTCTTTGTGAGACACCACCAACACTTGAAAATGGAAAAAACAAGAGAAAAAATCGACCCCAGTACAGACATAATGAAAAGGTTGAATTCACCTGTCTCAGGGGCTACGCTATGGAGGGTGAGCCCTACAAAACCTGCATCAATGGTGAATGGATTGGAGACGTGAGATGCTTATGTAAGTTACAATATTCTTTATAATTTTCATATTGCATTCTGTGTGGATTTGGCATAGGTAAAACAAATTTTTGTTTTTAGTGTTTTCATATAGCAGTTTCATTATTATTAACATAATAATTATTCCACAGATCCATTACACATTCCAATGATTAAACATTACATAATAAAGATGGACAAGCACTAAAGAATAAGAAACAATTTGTCATAAAATATGTTTCTATTAATAGAGCAGTGATTCCCAAAGTGTGAGCACCCCTTGGGGTGCATGAGCTGCCTCTTGGGGGTGCGCGACAAGGAAAATGTAATGGTGGTGGAGTAGCGCAATAACTACAACATTTTTTTTCATGAAATTCTTCATGAAATAAAAACTTGAATTGAAGGTGAACTATGGATTGATTTCAAAGTTTAACCCTCACAGTCTGACAGAAAGTTTTACTGCCACTGTATAAAAGCAAACCTAGCGAGAGAGGGGGGGGGTTTGGGGGTGCAGCAACCCGGTCAAGATATAGAAGGGGATGTGCTGCCTTTACGATTATTACCTTTACGATTAGTCAGCTAAAGGTCAAAGCCAGACGGGAGATAGCCACAGGTAGCCTTAGTTAAAGTTAAAGCAAAATTTAACTTTAGATTTTAGATTTTCCTCTAGCTGTTGTCTGTAATTTAGGAAGGACAGTCCTATTAAAGGCTGAGTACAATTCATGTGATGTGGTTCGGGTAAGCTACCTATGCATATGTAATCACATATATAAGTTACATTTAAATGGTAAATTATTGTTATTATTTCAATAACCTCTAAATAAAACACCTATACCTAATCTCTATCATCAATGGTCACAATTATTTTTTTAATGATTCAAATGGACAAAAGACAGGTGAAAGAACACATTTAGTTTGTAGATATTGTATTCTTTTAATTAAAGACATGCGTTATTTAGGTTTTTTGTAGGTTCTTAATAGGCATAAGCTTCCCGGCAGCTCACCTGGTACAGCGTGTACCATTAAGGCTAAAGCCTTGGGTTAAATTCCAACCAGAAGTCTTTTGCTTCATATCTCCTTTCTCTCCTGCCTTTTTGTCTCTCTCTGCAGCTGTCACTGAAGGCAATCATCAGAGGCGGACTTACCATTAGGCAAAGGTAGGCAATTGCCTTAGGCCCCAAGTTACCAAGGGCCCCGTAAAACGCCTCATAAACTTATGGTTACGATTTGTTGTCCTACTTTTCACCAATAAATTACATCTCTAAACATCCAAGTGCTATCCGATTGTTTAATTCATGATGAGAAACTCCCCCCCCAGTCCCCACTACATTGGACTATTCCATTATCCAACTGCGCAGCTGCGTGTGTGTTTGTAAACAAACAGCTCAGCATGCTGTGAGCTGTAGGCTACAGACGGTTGAAAAATGAAGCGAAGCTACCGAAGTGGTTCTGAAAAAAGGAAGAAGCGGGAAGAAAGCAGACAGTTTTTAGCAAAACTTCCAAAGGTAACAACCTTTTTCACGACGGCTACTGACAACACTAACATTAACGTTACTAAAGAGCAGCAAGAAGCCGGTGCTTGCGCTAGCAAAACTAACACTGATGAAGAGGAGCTACCCACTGGCAGTGTCAGCCCAGGTTGCTCAAGCGATGCCCATACCTGTCAAGTGTCCCGTTTTGGCCGGGAAAGTCCCGTATTTTACACTTCTTTCCCGCCGTCCTCCCGTATTAGTATTTTCCCGTAAATCTCCTGTATTTTAACCTGTGTTATTAAAAATAATAATACCCATGCAGCGCTGCGCAGGGCTGACTTAAGGTGATGCATGTTGGACTTACAATAAGGTATGCTGGTGTGACGGAAGCCAGCGAAGCTGTGCAGTGAGTAAACCTCACTCCCCGACACATTAAGAGACGCACTGAATGACGCTAACGTCCGTGAGTTTTAGCCTCCTCGTCAGTGTGTCCACCTCCTGTACCCGAGGTCGCCGGTTCGAGTCAAGACCGTGCAGTAACCTACGCACTCGGAGTCAGCCGGTTATACTGGTTAGAAACATAGACTGTATATAAAAAGGTTAGAAATCGTGTCCGACTTTAGCCGGCGCTGCAAAACGTCACCAGGACACATGACATTAAAACTTCGCGGAGCAAGGCCACTGCAGGCGCCGAGTCCGGCGTCGCAGTTGCTCTTTTCAGGCCGCACAAAGTTGGAACCACACTTTTGCCTGGTCTCGCGGCATTTTTCTTTACAATGGCAGCGAGATCAGTCATTGATCTCAGCTCACAGTGAGCTCACGCAGGTAAAATGTGTCCAACTTTACGGCGCCGTTTTTATACCCTGCCCTGCAGTCACCTGCAGCTCACTTTAGACTATGAAGTCGGCGGAAGTCAGCCACCGTCATCACGAACACACCTATACCCAGTCTGAGCTCTGTCACTAGCCTCGCGATAACTGCCACCTGCAGGTAGACGTTGGACAACAGAACTGTTTGCGCTCTACTCTCATGTAAAATGAACCACTCTGGCCCAGCCCACAAACACACTCCTTCCAAAATAGTCTTAAAGAAGCAAAGTCTGCAACAAATTTACAATAAAGAACAGTACAATAGTAAAAAAGTTCAATAACTCACTAAAAGAGTAAAGAAAAGTTATGTGAAATTAAAAGAAAAACTTTAAAAGAAAAGCAATATGAAATGAAAAGAATGTGTGGAATGAAAATAAAATGTAAATGTAAAGACAAGCAAAGTTAAATAAACAGAAAATATGCAAATAAGCATTTAAATAAATGCTCTTCATATATACCCTTTGTGTTTTCTTTTAGGCTATAACACCTGTCTTAAAATGTAAGGGATACTGGAGCTTGGTTGGGGTGGTGGGACTGCTCGCGGTGGGCGCCGGAAAATTTACCTTATTTTCAAATCCAAAACTTGACAAGTATGAAGTACGTCTTTCTCAGATAAATAAGGACTGAAAAGGGGAGAACAAGGGTTGTGGAGGGCCCCATGCCTGTGTTTGCCATAGGCCTCAAAATGACTAAATCCGCCCCTGGCAATCATAACAGATAAATGATCTTTAAAAGGCATTAAACAAAGGCAATGCAACCTTTATGTTTCTTTCACAGCCAGTAATGCCCCATATGTTGAGTTTTTTACAGAATATGTTACTGATTACATTTACCAATTAACCAAGACTACGCTTAATTATAAATGGTGTACGCTCGTTGCTGACAACAATAAAATGTTATAAATATGTTATCTCTTTCAGAACCCTGAACTCTGGATAAAAATGCCATTAGAGTGAATTATATTGTCTTCAGGAGTACACCTGATAAGCAATATTTAACCCATATGAGAGGAACAAGACATGATGGAACAGTGATGATGCGTCAGAGGTGTGTTAATGGTGTGCTGGTCCTGCCGACTTGCCAGTAAAGGTTAAAGTTAAGTGACCAACCTGAGATGGCTGGACAAACGTGTAAATGATTAACAAGACAAACATGTAAATGATTAACAAGACAATTAATAACATGGAGTTATGAGCTGATCCCTTGTGCCTACATCAGTGCTGTCAAGTGTGACAGTTTTAATAAAACATATATGTTGACTCACTGTGTTTTTTTCATCTACAATCAGATACATATTTTATGAGAGAAAACATGTACACATTTCCACATTAAGCATTTGGTAGGTAGATCACACACGAATTTATTTATCTATAATATTATTTGTCAGGTCTGCAATGCTGTGAAAATTAAATACAACAGTTGCCTTTGGGGGATTTATTTTTTTATGTATTGAATAAAACTAACATTTTTGAAAACATAGGGATGAGGTATTCAGTATTGCAGGCAATAAATAAATAGTACTCTTTACATATTGGAAAGCACATTTAATTATAGTACTGCACTGTACGTTATTGTATTTCCATTTTATTCTACCTTGCACTTCAGCTCCACCGTATTTCATAGAGAAATGTTGTTCAGCAGGCTTTTACATTACGTTTACTCATTTGGCAGACGCTTTTATCCAAAGCGACTTACATTTGAGGAACAACTTACAAGTATCAACAGAGCGTCAAATATAGATCTACAACTGACAATACTAGTAAGAGTGGCAGTAAATACTAGTAAGAGCTCATAGTACATATCACATCAATGGGTAAATACCTAGGGAAGGAAGTAAGAGTTAACAGAAAGTGCAATCAGAACAAAAAGTGCAGTCAATACAAGATAATTGTAGGGATAGAAGAAGAAGGGCACAGGAAGTGCATGTTAGAGGTTAGTTAGTTGCTTTTACCCAAAGTAACGTAATAAACGCAAAGAAACAAAGACAGAGATAGCAGAATTCAAAATTATTTGATTATTCTGCGATTATGTGGCAGAAGACGATCCCTAACGAATTTGTACAGATTAGTGGAGTTTTCCTTACAGCAATTCCAATCTATGTAGAAATACCACAACTGTACTTTTGAAATAGCTTTGAGAAATAGAGAAATATAAATCTAGGTATCTAAAATACAATACATTAATTTATGTATAATATTTAGATTACATTCATGAATGTATAAAATCTTGTGGGTCTATTTTTTATGTAACTATTTTATAAGTACACTTGGGAGTAGCAACATGTTATTGGGAAAGTTCATTGGGACTATTTAAAACAGCTCTCTTATGTATAGTAGTAGTACAATGTTTTCAAACATTTTAGATATTTTATGAGCCTCAAGAGATTATCATCGGCGTATCATTAGGGATTCTAGATGAAAGGTACTAGTATGCATATGCACCATGGGATTCGCCAACAGGTATATATTTAGTTTTAAACTAATAATTATTATTTACAGAGCATTTTTCAAAAAACATGTTACAAAGTGCTTTCACAAGTGCAAGGTACACACAAGTACAATAAAACATATAAAACAGATAACAAGATACATTAATAAAACAAGAAAACACTTACATGTTTAAAGAAAAGAAAAAATAAATAAAATCATCTAAAATCAGGAAAGGCTCTCCTATAAAAGTATGTTTTAAAAAGGGACTTAAAACGAGTTCACTGACTGTCGACCTGGGGTGCATTTTCCAAAAGCATCGTTGCTATGGTAGCAACTTCCGTGGTTTGAACTCTGCAGTTGTGATGCAACTGTTTCCCAAAACCTTAGTTTGAACTATGTAAGTAACTAAAAGTAACTATGTTGGTGCCTTACATGGTGTGAATTATCGTTTGATCGACAGAGTTGTTACTCAAAACCATATTTCTGACAAATGTCAGCAAGCACTGTCGTTAAGTTTGTGGACAAAGTAAACCATGTATTTCAAGGGTTTTTAACTTTAATACTTGGTTTCTGGTTAAAATTATAATCACGTCAGGGTAAGTTAGGTAAGAATGGGGGTTTGGCATGTGCTGTAGGACCTTAGAATGAATGTTGGTCAAAACAATCAGGAGTGTTGCCAGGAAGTGTCCTGGGATGGCCACCCACTCCATGCGCCACCCCATTATCTTAAACTATGATTGGCTCTCTGCCTGGTCAAAGGTGGGACCTTCGTTTAAACCAACATTTTGATTAGTGTACATTGTTTTTCATTGTATGTAACCTACTTTTCAACATATATGGTTTAAAATAAAATTGCACTGTTATGTATGAATCATAAACAGTTTTGTTCGCTCAGTACCATTTCATCTAGTTGCTCTATGTACTGGCTGTTCAGCTGAATGATTTTTACAATGGACTTTGTACTGTAGTATCAATACTTTTCAAGCTACATCGGATTTGGTAATCAAACTGGACAGAAACTATTTAATCATCAGCAGACACTGCCAAACTTAAGATAATGTCAGGGTTGTGTGTGTGGTGAGCAGGTAGTAGGACCCAACTGCAGGACACGGAGAGGGGCAGGTAAGTTCAGTGAAGGTAAGTTTAATGAACAAAAAGCGAGCACACTTACAAACTAGTGGCTGAGTCCAAAGCATCCAAAAGAAATAAACAATCCAAAACAAACAGGGTAATCCAACAGAAAAATCCAGAACAGGTCATAATCCAAAATCCAAAAGACTGACAGGGAACAAGCAATACGAGGTGAACAGACAGACTAAGGCACACACTCTAGGCAATGACCCAACAAAGACAAGACAGAAACACCAGGTATATATACACAGGGACTAACGAGCAGGGCGGTAGCAACACAGGTGACAGATTTGAGACTAACGAGGCACGGGCAGGTAGGGAGACAGCAGGGAAAGCAGAGAGACTAGCAGGCAGGCAGGTACAGAGGGGAAAAAGACAAAACACTAGACAGGCAGACATGGGGCAGAATAACCAACACAAATGTAACAAAATACCAGACAAGGATGTAACAATAGACAATAATAGAAACCCAAGTAAACTGACAAACACTGACCAATTTGATCATAACAGACGAGAACACTGAACGGGAATACAGAATGCAGGAGGAGACTAAACCAAGATAATGAAAACAAGAAGAAAATACTAAAACATGAACTACGGACCAGGACTAAGAACAAAGACTCCAAGAAGACAGACAGAGATGGACATGAGTGCAACACAATTCACAATACACTATATAACAGATACTGGACAAAGGAATTAACCAAAAACACTATGACAGATATTAAACAGACTACAAATAACATGACTGACTGAAACCAAAGGAACAAAGCAGAACACGCCCACAGTGTGACAGATAAAATAAGATAAGATGTTCCTTTATCAATCCCCCATAGGGGAAATTCAAATTAGCATAACAGTAAAGAGGAATGCAACAAGAAAGGAAAAAAATATGATAAAAGTAAAATCAGCAAATGTCAGAAATGTAAACACACTGTGACAATCAAATATACAATATGAATCAAAAATTTACAATATAAACAGAAGTATCATGCACATACGTGTAAGATATACACACAATGTAAAAAGTAAAAAAATAATAATAATAATAATAATAGAATCTGTCAGTAGAAATATTGGTGCTGTAGCATTGTGGAGTCTGATTGCAGATGGCACAAATCCCAAGCATAGATAAATCTGTGACTGAAGATGCTCCTGAGCACCTCAGATCAGCACAGAGAGGATGAGACAAGTTGTCCAAGATGGCTTTCAGCTTCCCTCTCAACCTCATCTCAAGCACTGAATTTACACTGTCCAGTTCCATCCCCACAACCTAGCTGGCTATCTTCACTAGCGTGCCCAGTTTGTTGGCGGTCAGATATTATCAGAATTTGAGCTTTAAATTCTATATTTTTATGCAAAGTCAGCTTTAGTCATGAACTAGTCTGTATCTGTTGCATTTAAGCTGTTGCGCATTAGACACAATTTTGTTTTCATCATTTGTTTTATGTGATGTTTTTACTAAACCTGCCATACAGTCAAATTTGATGTGATTTATCATAAATTTACTGTGACATCTGTCCCAAATTGAGTTTATGTCTAGTAACGTTGTGCAAAGCAGACTCAGAATTTTATGATTTGTTTTGATGTAATACAGAAATGCATTAAAAGCCTCTAAATGTATTATTAGTGTACAAAAGAAACTACAGGAACTTTTCTGGAGCTTTCAGTGTTGTTAATGTGAACAGTGTGTGCTTTGTGTATTCACATGTGTCATGTTGTGTTCACAAAGCCTTGTGCAATCCCACTGGGCAGTCCACACTGTGACCCTTCGTACTCCCTGAGGACTGCGCTCAGGGAAAAACACACAGGAATTCCACAGAAAACAGAGTTTGTCAAAGGAGTTAGTGTCAGTAAGACTGTTGTTTCTCACTGCACAGCTGCTCATCAAAATGCGATTGTCTTTAATCTTTTTGTTTATCCAATTGTGGGGGAATGTAAAAGTTTCTGTTTCACAGAATGGTAAGAAAGACTTTTGTTTTTAAATACTCACTTTCCAAAAGTGCATACTGTTGTCAGGTTAAAGGAAGAGGGGTTGCAAAGAGACATTCAAAGACATCCGTGTTAATTGTTATGTTTTGATTTGTGTTGTTGCCTTATTACAGTAGGATGTACATGCAAGTGCATCAGATTTAAATAAAAGTTTATGGTGAGAACCAGACTCAGAGATTAAAGGCTCAGGAAAACTTTGCAGGTGCTTTGAGTTAATTTGCTGATTAGAGCTCTTTTCAGGTCGTTTACATTTCTGTATTATACATTCTTTCTTCTAAAATTCACTTTGAGATACTAGAGTTTTGATTTACATGGGCTGTAAGCTGTATTTTTCAAGATAAAAACATCAAAAAGTTTTTACATATTTCACTTTATGGTTAACACATCTAGAATATATGAACATTTTGCTTTTTTAAGTAAATTACTGAACAAAATGAACTTTTCCACAATATTCAAATTTTTGAGATGCATGTGTGGGATGATTGGCTTAAGTATGGTCTCAAAATGATATTCTTACGCAGACACATAGCTAAAGATCTTCCGATTCACATGTTTTGTGATTAACATAAACTGTTGAAAAGACATGTCCAATTTCTCTTCTTTTTTCCCATGTTGCTGTTTGTTAGTATGTTCAAAGCTCCCAGATGTTCCTCATGCCCAAGTGTCAGAAGAGACCAAAAAGGCTGAGTACCAACAAGGAAATGTGATACGTTTTACTTGTGAAACTGGTTATGTATCAGGGCCAACCATCAGATATGTCTGTACAAATACAGGCTGGATGGCAGTCCACCAGGGAAGGTGCTACTGTGAGTTAAATGGCTTTCTGTTCTGCTCCTTATTTCATTGCAACTTGTGTTACTGCAGTAATCAGATTACCACAAATGTTATTCATTTTATTGATTCAAAAGATCCATTTTAGATTTTCATTCAGGAGAATCCCTACTTAGAGACGATAATTACAATGTGCAACTAACATTTGAATATATCTGAATAAATCTGTTGCATATCTAGAAACCAAGAAGAAAAGTAACCAATTAATCAGAATATATTACTGAGGGTTCTGCAAAATGTTGCTGACAACTATTTCTAGTAACTAGACAACAATCTCTTCAAAGCAACAAACCAATAATAAAAGAACAAACTTGGATGAAAATTATAGTACTTTTCAACAAAAATCAAACATAAAGCCTTAAAAAAAGAAAAAACACCAATGTCAAAAATCAGGTGAAGAAAAAGGAAAAAAGACAAAACTTTTATTTGGTTGTTTGGTTGATGATGCTTTTTCTTTTCTTTTAAGTGAAGCCATGTGAACTTCCTGATGACACTCCCAATGGCTATTATCAAATTATCGACGGTGAAGACTTTGTTTTTGGAGCAACCATCAAATACTTTTGCAATGAAGGGTATGTGGATCTAGAATGATTCATAGAAATTGGAAGTAATTGTAACACACCCTCGGTAAGCAGTATATTTGCACATATAAGGACATTTTGGGTGTTTATTTCAGTTTTATGAATATATATTATTACAGCTATGTTAAACTACATGTTATTGTCACCCTGTTTAACCACCTGGTGACCCACTTGCAGAGGTTTCACAGGTTCTAGTGACAAATTTATTAATAAACCAATCAGTGTGTTATATACCATTCATTAGTTGTATATGGTATGTGAATAATAAACAGGGAGTGCTAAGATAACAATAATTAATGTATGAGTGAGAACTAAAAAGACATATCCACCTGGCACATAGTTTTTCTTTCCATAGTAATTTCTCTGACTAGTGATCAGGTGGAAAATACTGTTATTTACTGTTATGTTCATTGCAGGTATCAAATGGTGAGTAAGCAGGACACCAGGACTTGTTTGCTGAACAAATGGACCAATCATGTGCCAATATGTGATGGTAAGTCTTAGTAACAACACAGCAGCCATTTTGTTCTGTCAATTACTATAATGTGGCACTGGAACATCTTTTGTTTGTTATTGTAGAGAGAAAGCTTTTTGTGAATGTAAACATGCATCAATGGAGTTTTACTGAAGCAAAATAGGATAACTCTGAATATGGAGTATAAGCAGTGTTGGGCAGTAGCGTTCCTACAAGTAGCACCGTTACTAGTTTAACTACATTTCTCAGTAGCTTGGTGGTAGCGTTGCTATATTCTGAATCAAATAGCTTTTCAGTAACGAAGCTCTTTTATTGACCGAGTAGCGCGGTAGCTTCCACACACGTTACATTTTCCCAAGCATTTCTGAAGGATCAGTAAGTGACACCACCACCACACACGGACCTGTATGTGCAGCCGGCAGAAGCGCTTCCCTGTGATGGTGACATCACATACCGATCCTTGTGTCTCTGTCTCTCTCTCTCTCTCTCTCTCTCTCTCTCTCTCTGCCATGAATGTTTAGGTTGCAATGTTGCCAGAGCACAAAGTCACATATAAACTATAAAAAATATAGAATGAATACATAATTAATTAATTTAATTAATTAATAGGATAATTAAGTTGCTTTATAAAACAACAGTGGTTCTCCATTTGTTGCATGAGGAAGTACATTTAGCAGCAATGACATAGCAGTAAGTAGAAGAGTTTCTGAGTCTGATTTAGCTCTCTCTCTGGAGCAGGTTTTTAGTCTTTCTTCTATTGCTACTGTGGAATGAAGTTGTTTCAAAATAAACTAGGTCTATGTTGTGTGTGAGTGTGTGTATATAAATATTTATATATAAATGACCTAACTATACACTGGGTATAAGTAGAGTTACACAGTGAAAGGAGCTAATCCAGGCTCCCCTCTTAGAAAGTAAAAGTCCATTCATTCACTGCAATGTTACCTGAACCATAATTAGAGTGCTTATATGGTGCAGATCAACATAAAACACTCCTGAATGAATCCTCAGTGCAAAAGATAAACAACTGCATCAGAGAAGATCTGGCTCTTTGATAAAAAGTCAAAGGTACAAGCTTGTGTACAAAAAAACTTCAGGGTTGACAGTAATTGCGACTCTCAATGTCCATTTCGGCAAGAAACATCCAATCCTGTTAACAGTGGTTGGAATCTAAGAAGATAATGATGTAGTGAAAACTGTTTTACAATCACAAGCTTTAATCAGTTCTGGATTAATTCAGCAACTACGGTACTGAAACAACAAAGCTATTTGAATTTGCTGTGGTTCGAGCTTCTCACTGGCTTTTTCATGGTAACAGAGTCATCTGTTTCTATGTTAAGTAAGATTTAGGATATCATTAAAAATGTATGTGGAAAAAGACAGTACCTCCCACTTTGCATCTCTTTGGGGAGGCTCTGCCCTCTGTTGAGCCCCCACTGTGGAAGTTTATAGGTTTATTTAAAGATCGAATGACTGACTGTTTGGTTTTGTTTACTCAGCTTTAAGCTGTGACCCCCCACCTGCAGATGGTGGGGTAACAGTAAAAGGTTTACCACAAAATGAAGAACCAATACTTCCTGACCGATTCCTCACATTCAGCTGTGATGACCCTGGGAAATATCTGAATGGCAGTTCAGTGCTGATATGTGGTAAAGATGGACAGTGGGATAATCCATTCCCCTCTTGTGAAGGTAAACCCTTTGAGATTAAAATTGTTTTATTGTGCACATAATATTAATGTGGTATTTTGTGGAGGATGTTACGATTTTAAGGGTGGGCTCTGTGGGACAGAAAACTGTCCACTGAACCACAGAGTTTTTCATTTGATAATATCTGTTTTATTCTTTTCAGACATCACCTGTAAAATTGATGGGGTGAACCCCCCTCTCAATGTAGCTGTACCACCAACAAGTAAAACAGTGAAGATTGGACACAAAATACAGTTTCAATGCAATGATCAATATGTACTGGATGGGTCTGAAGAAATTGAGTGTTTAGAAACTGGGCAGTGGAATGCTCCCTTTCCAACTTGTGCTGGTATGTTCATTCAATGCTTTAATGAGAGGTTAATCCCATTTAGTTTGATTTTACCCCCTTTTGTTTATCTTGTTAGGCAAACGTGAATCTTGTTTTTCACAGAAGATAATAAAGATTGATAAATGCCATCAATCTTTACCATCTTCTGTGAGAATTAATATTCATATGAAGACAAAAAACATGAACCTTTTATGTCTTTTTAGAGAAATAAGAGACCAAGGATGCTGACATGTTAGATACGTCAGAGGTCATATTATGTTCAAAGCATAATAACAACTAGTCAGAGCTAAAGTTGAATGTTAAAGGCATTCTTATCATGTGCGATATTCCCCTGAAGAACCTGTACATAAACCAAAATCTGCAATAATTCATTTTTTTGCCACTTTGGGGAAGTTGTCATACAATACAGACAGATTTGTACATTTAAGATTTATATCAGATAGCATTTACATCTGAAGTCTAATATGCTATGGTTCATACTAAATAAACCTCTTGATGAAACATATTCTTTTCTACACAACAGACAAATGCAAAGTCACAGATGTACCAGCCACCGTACGCATCATCGTACATGTACCAAACAATCAACTAAGTAAAGGACAAAAGTTAAGGTTTGCGTGCAGACAGACAGGACACTTTCTTCAAGGGAATGCATCGGTTGAATGTTTAGCAAACGGACAGTGGAGTGACCGCTTCCCAACATGTGGATGTAAGTCACTTCTTTCTTTGTCCCCTTGCTTCTTATTTAGGTAAATGATGGAACAAGGTGATCCATGACTCAACTTTCAGATGTTTACCACAGTGCACTGCGATCCCAAATTTGCTATGTTTAACCTGCTACCCTGCCCTGATATGTATTGTGTTTGTGCCTCTTGTGTTGTTGACATTTACATTTTAAAATTCAAAGGCAATAAGATATGAACTCAGTCACTCGTGCGTGAAAATGTCATAATTTCTCCACAATAATAATGAACCTGTATTTTCTCTGACATTGGCCACATTCTTTTAGCCCCTGTGGGTTGTAAGAATCCACCACACCTTGCAGATGGAGATACCAAGGAAAGTGCTCGATTCCAGTACAGACATGGTGAAAGCGTTGAATACGTCTGTCAGAATTACTACACTATGGAGGGTACAAAACGGTACAAAACCTGCACAAATGGTGAATGGATTGGACAGATAAGATGCCTCAGTAAGTTACAATTTCCTTTTCCTACTGCATTCTGTGAATATTTTGCATAATCTAAAACAGATTTTAGTTTCCAGTGTTTGCTTGTAGCAGTTTGAATGATATTATCAAAATATACTCATTATACAGACCCATAACACAATGACTAAAGACTAATAAACAAAAACACAGTGTTTGGTGAAAATGTAGTTAAAACAGGAATCTGACTTATGGGAATCTGTTTATCGTTTAAAAGACTGTGTTTTAGAAATTTCCATGAGATAACATGTAAAATAATCACAGAGAGACAAAGAACTAGTCAACTAAAGGTATATCAAGTCTAGATGCGAAGATAGGTATTCTTAGCTAAAGCTAAAGCTAAATTTACCTACGATTGTTCTCTAGATGTTATCTGTAATTGACAGAAAGGACATTCCAGTTAAAGTTAATTAGGTTTGGGTCGAGAAAGCCTTCAAATACCTTTTATATTATATATATTTAAAAGTGAATAGTTCAAATGGACAATGAAAGGCAAAAGAACACATTTTGTTTGTAGATAGTGTTTCCTTATGAATATCTGCATTTTTTATGTTTTATGTAGGCGCTTAATCTAAAAAAAGATATTAAGAAATTAAGGTAATATTAATATAATATTATATATATATAGTAATATTAGTTTCACAATTTGTTGGTCTGTAATACTTTATACGAAGGAAAAGTATCATAATAGAATATGTTTCCAATTACATTTGGAACTACATATTTAGTTTTCAAGTGCAAAATGTTTTTTTTTATTCAATACTATAAATAATGATATATAGTGCATTCTGTACAGTCGTTCCTGACATAAATAAAAATATATTTATCTGTTATCTCTTTCAGAACCCTGCACTGTGGATAAAGAAGCCATGAGAAGTCACAATATTGTCTTCAAATTTAGCAGTGATGATAAGCTGTATTCAACACATAATGATGAAATCGAGTTCAAGTGTATCGGAGAAACAAGCCCTCTTGGAGCAGTGGAGATGCGTCAGAGGTGTGTTGATGGTGTGATGATCCTGCCCACTTGCCAGTAAATGTGTATAAATCACCTGAATATAATATGATAAACATGCAGCTGGTTGAACATGTAAAAGATGAACCAAAGTAAAGAGTTAGACCAGTGTCTATACTTCCTGTGTGTGGTCATTTTAATAAAACACAGCTTTTCACTTTGTCTGTTTTCTGCCTCCAGAATCATAAGCATGTAGCCTATTAAATGTGTTGTGGTAGGAAAGTCTTGTTGGCATATATTTTAATATATGGCATATTTAAAAAAAAATCTATTTAAAAATTCATTTCAAAAAAGCATAATTTACATGTTTATGGTTATTTGAAGGGACTAAAAGCACTTGGACATGGTCACAGAAATATTCTGGTCCTAGTTAACTGATAAAGCTGGTGTTTTTCTGTATTTTTGTTATCAACAAATTCCATGAAAAGATCAAAAACAACCACAGGTGGACTGGCCATTGGGAGGTTTGGGAGTAATCCCGAATGACTGGTCCATTTCAGACAGTTTCTTATCTTCAGCTTGGCCAAACCAATACGTTCAATATTGAAGGGTTATACGGTGGGCCCCTCCCAGCTTGGACCAAACCTCGTTTTTGCTCAGATCTAATTGGCTCAACGTGCCGTTGTGACAAGCACAACAGAGAAGGTAAACATGTCGAAAAGAAACAAAGAGGCAAAAGAAATGTGTGGTGCCGAAAAATTAAGATTTTAAAAGAAAGAAATGTTGGCAAAAGAGGCACCTAAATATGTCTAATTAACCGACCTTGTAGGAAAGGTGCTATAGCAGACTCAGATGAGGCAGTACCAAACACAGGCACTGATAAGTAATGCATTTATTATAACCTGAGATCATTTTTGAAGGAAGAGGAGGAGGAACAGCAGGAGCTGTAGGAGAAGGACGCTGAAGAGAAGCAGCATTGGAGGAGGACATTGGAACCAGAAACAGTGACAGGTATCTGTGCAGGGCTGGACAATAAGGTAGAACACAGGATTCATAATTACAGGGTTGTGTGTTTAAATCCTCACTTAGGACAATATTTTTCTTTTTTTTCATAATCTTCTTCAACAAAGTTCTTATGAAGAGACTGTTTCACATGCTCACAATAAAGCACATGCTGGTCTGTGTGTGTTCCAGCATATGGTCCACATCCATCAACCTATGGACCTTTGAAATAGCCGCCAGGAACTGTGTGATTTGATTACCCTGAATCTCTTCATAACAACTTTGCTGTACAAGATCATTAAAAGCACAAAAAAGAAAAAAAGTCATTCAAATTATGGATTGAAAACCCCATACGCTGATTACAAGTCCTGTGCTCTACTAATTGAGCTAAACAATGACATTGGATATAAGTAAAATTATCCTAAAGAAACACACCTCCCAACCCCTGTGTTCAGCCATGGTTTATCTCGAGATCAATCAATCTTTATTTATATAGCACTTTTCATACAAATACGTGTAACACAAAGTGCTTCACACTATAGAACCATAAAAAAATTGTCCTGTTATCATGGTAAAATGGATTTTAAAAAAAAAATTTGAATGGATGGCCGCTTAGGGCTTCCATATATTACAACTTAAGACATACGTCTTTATAAATTGGTAACAAATATATTGGGCACTTTTTAGCAATCATTACTTAAATAGGAGTAATGCATTAGTATGTGTTTATAGTGGCAAGACTGTGTATGTGAGATTGACTCAAAATAAACTACAATGCCCATTTTGACCAAATGATGAAATATATCAACCATGTTCTACTTGATAGTAGGATCCAGTAATTGTGTTGACAGTGGTATTTTCATGGGATCTGTTAACAGTAAATGAAATATATAGGAAATCACCAGACTCATCTTTCAATTACTGAAAAAATCACACTGATTTGAAGCGCAATATGACCAAAACCACAACTGTATTTTAGTGACCTAACAACATGTGGAACACAGGATGGGAACTACAGTCTCCAATGTCAAAGTCATCTGCTTTGGACGCCAAACCATTACCCCTGACCTCCTCCACAGGACTTCTATGCAGAACAACTCACTTCCTGAAGTGGACAAATACTACTGAGCATAATCTAGGTAGCAAACAATAATAGCAAGCCAAAACTGTTTAACAAAGGTTATTTAAGCCGTAAATTAATTTAAACAACTTCATCTATTGGCTGAGTACATAAACCTTTACATCATTTAATTAATTAGATTGATAGGATACTAAAAAAATATGAAAGTATGTGAATTGAATGTGAATCTACAAAGGATGTTTTATTCAAGCACTTCTGGAACTTTCCGTATTGGGAACAGTGGGTGTTGGTGTGTTGCAATGTCACATGCATTGTACAATCCCACTGGGCAGTCCATGTTGTGAACCACAGTGCTACCTGAGAACTAAATTTGGGACAAACACACATTAATCCTTCAACATTTGTCAAAGGATTATGCAGTTGTCTGTAATCCTTCTGTTTCTCCAGCTGTGGGGGAATGTGGAAGTTTCTCTGTCACAGAATGGTAAGTGGGTCCTTACTGAAGTGTTGTGATTTAGCTTTGTGGAGATACAGACAGTGTTTAGATAAAAAGAAAAGATAAAACATATTTGTATGGACACATCTTTCTATTCTTGTGTTTCCATATAAATGTTGGCACTTGTGAACTATAAAATGTTTTGCAACACTAAACCTTTCAATACTATTTCAAAATCTTTTTTGTAGAGATGAATTGTTTGTTTTTGGCTTTGCTCATGAAGGTTTTTATGGATTAACGTATTTTATAGATACCAACATACAATTTGGTTTAGCTGACAGCTACAATAGTTTGGAAAAATTGTGTACCTTGATGACTCTGTACTCTTTAGACTTACTCCCCACGCTCACCCCCTTTTCCATCTGGATATGAGGCAAACAATCGATGAGACAAATTAGACATTGGGATTTTTTTCATGTTACCATGTTTTTGTCTCTTAGCGTGCTCGAAGCTCCCGGACGTTCCTCACGCCCATGTGTCAGAAGAGACCAAAAAAGCTGAGTACCAAGAAACAGACGTGATATTTTTCACTTGTGAACCCGGTTATATATCAGATCAAACCTCCAAATATATATGTACAAGAGAGGGCTGGCTGACTGTCAGTCAGGGAACGTGCTACTGTAAGTTAATGGGCTTTCTGTTCTACTCTTTCACAGCATAAACATACAATCGGAACAATTTGAGGTTCAGTGTCACAGACAAAGACCTTTTGCTATCAAATCCCCAACATTAACATTAATGGCAGAGCTGCTCTTCGAGTTGCCCTGCAGCACCTGCACAATCCTTTAAAACAGGACATTTGGACAGACTGGTCGATGGATACTGTACAGTGAGAAGTGATAATCATTGTGGCACTAATCTAATGTGTCCCTGTTACAACAGCTGTGTCCAAAATCACTCCTTGTTGTTCACTCATTCACTACTTCCCTATATAATAGGCACTAGACTGTAGTTCACTCTAAAGTGAGCATTAAATTGAGATTTTGAATAGGACAGATTCAGACACTCCAAGTAAATAGCGGAGAGTAAATACTAAGTAGTAAATGAGGAGGGATTTCGGATAAAGCCAAGGTCTTATGAGTCGTTTATGTTCAAATATTACAGATATTCAGGATTGAGAGGGCTAATTTGAAAGACTGAAGAAGGGCTATTAATTATTTTTGGTCTCCTGTGAGTTGTTTCCACAATTCCATGAAGCCTTCTCCTCCAACTGAGATCCATGAAAGAAGGGACAGATTAATTTCTATGTCCTCTATAACTGAGAGCACTGCCAAGTAAAACAACTCTGCTGAACGTTTCACAACAATCTTTGCAATGTGTTGGATGGTTAGAGAATTTAACCACATCATGAGTACATGAAGTGGTTCTGAAGAACTCTATAGACAATTTTGCTCTCAAAATCTTATACAAAAGTAGATTCAGCAGTTAGTAAAACCCCTCTTTCTAAGGGACCCATATTTGTCTGCATCATCTCAGGTTGGCTTTCTCAACATGCCTATGTCTATGAATCTGCTAGGATGAGAGGTTAAACCGTCATGTTAGAGGGTGAGGTCTGTGAGGAAAGAATGTATGTGTGTTCTGATTTGTGTGAGAAGTTGTTTTATTTAGTCAACAGTATGTTTATTTACAATTTCAAACTGTAGCCACAGTCTTCAGCGTCTGTAAATGTGAAGGACTTCAATAAAACTGAAGGACTCCCAATTAAAGGCATCTGTTTTCATAATGATGTGGCACTAAGTGCTGGCAGAAAAGGCAGCAACATTGTGGGCAAACACAATGGTAAGAGCAAATGGTTGGCTAATTAAAAATTAACTGCTGCCTTTTTTACTGTATGATATATGTGATGAATGTCAACAGTATAAGATTAGTTTTTTGAGATCTGTTCATTAGTTAATACGTAAAACCACTGAGAATCATCAACCTACAGACAAACAAGTAGTATTAACTTATTTCCATCATCGTAGCAATAAAGAAATGTGTCCCCTTACAACAGTAAATGTTTAGTTTTAATTGACATGCCCGTTGTTGTCAGTGTTGTATATGCCTACAGCTTCAGTAACGCAAATAAGAAGGTTGACTATAAGAAATAATAAATTTGATTAGGATTAAATGATTGGTACTGTGTTCATGTGCACTTTATAGTTACATGTTTTAGTTGTAGCGCTTCAGTGTTGTGGTCATTGTTCAGTCACCTTTATACTGCACTATACATGTGCCATACAACTGATGAGACAATGTGTGTAATTTCTTCTTCTTTTCCTATGCTGCCATGTCATTGTTTGATAGCATGTTCAACGCTGCCAGATGTTCCTCATGCCCACATTTCAGAAGAGACCAAAAAGGCAGATTACCAAGAAGGAGACGTGATAGATTTCACTTGTGAATCTAATTATACATCAGGTCCAACTATCAAATATGTATGCACGAGCGGGGGGCTGGTTGACAGTTCGTCAGGGAACGTGTTACTGTAAGTTGATTGGCTTTGTGTTCTACGCTTTCACCACTGACTGAATGTTTACTGTTGTTGCTGATCATGTAGCACAGTAACAGTAAATCGCTTACACTGTTGCAAATTGCAGTTAATTATATTTTTTGAACCTTTCAGACACAGAATTAATTACATAACCCTAACCCCCAACCAGTTGTTTTCTAGAGAAGTTGCGATTTCCATAACATTTTCAACACAGCTCAAGTTTGAATTGAATTTAACAGTTTAATCCCTTCTCGTGGTGCAGTTCAACATGAAACGCTCCTGAATGAATCCTCAGTGCAAAAATTTAATAACTGCATCAGAGAAGATCTGGCTCTTTGATAAAAAAGTCAAAGGTACAAGCTTGTGTACACAAAAACTTCAGGGTTGACAGTAATTGCGACTGTCAATGTCCATTTCGGCAAGAAACATCCAATCCTGTTAAAAGTGGTTGGAATCTAAAGATAATAATGTAGTGAAAACTGGTTTTACAATCAGAAGCTTTAATCAGATCTAGATTCAGCAACTATGATACTGCAACAACAAAGCTATTTTAATTTGCTGTGGTTCGAGCTTCTCTCTGGCTTTTTCATGGTAACAGAGTCATCTGTTTCTATGATAAGTAAGATTTAGGATATCATTAAAAATGTACTTTGCATCTCTTTGGGGAGGCTCTGCCCTCTGTTGAGCCCCCACTGTGGAAGTTTATAGGTTTATTTAAAGATCGAATGACTGACTGTTTGGTTTTGTTTACTCAGCTTTAAGCTGTGACCCCCCACCTGCAGATGGTGGGGTAACAGTAAAAGGTTTACCACAAAATGAAGAACCAATACTTCCTGACCGATTCCTCACATTCAGCTGTGATGGCCCTGGGAAATATCTGAATGGCAGTTCAGTGCTGATATGTGGTAAAGATGGACAGTGGGATAATCCATTCCCCTCTTGTGAAGGTAAACCCTTTGAGATTAAAATTGTTTTATTGTGCACATAATATTAATGTGGTATTTTGTGGAGTGATGTTACTGATTTTAAGGGTGGGCTCTGTGGGACAGAAACCACTGTCCACTGAACCACAGAGTGTTTTCATTTGATAATATCTGTTTTATTCTTTTCAGACATCACTTGTAAAATTGATGGGGTGAACCCTCCTCTCAATGTAGCTGTACCACCAACAAGTAAAACAATGAAGATTGGACATAAATTACAGTTTCAATGCAATGATCAATCATTGTACTGGATCGAGGTCTGAATATTGAAATTCTGATGTGCCTTTCCTCAGAACCACATTGGCAGTTGGAATGCTCCCTTTCCAACTTGTGCTGGAATACTACAGCATCAATCTGTATATAAACAATAATTAAACCTGATTTAATTGGGACATGGTTACAACCTGCACTGACCATCATCTTTGTTGTATGGCAACTTCGCAAAGGTTGACTATTATAAACATGTGGCAAATATACAGCAACATTTGCATTTATTTAAACCTTTTGTTTATCCTGTTTAGGCAAACTTGAATCTTGTTTTTTCACTAGAAGATAATAAAGATCTGATAAATGCCATCAATCTTTACCATGCTTCTGTGAGAATTAATATTCATATGAAGACGAAAAAACATGAACCATTTAGTGTCTTTGTAGAGAAATAAGAGACCAAGGATGCTGACATGTTAGATACCTCAGAGGTCATATTATGTTCAAAGCATAATAACAACTAGTCAGAGCTAAAGTTGAATGGTAAAGGCATTCTTATCATGTGTGATATTCCCCTGAAGAACACTAAGTACATAAACCTAAAAATCTGCAATAATTCATTTCTTTGCCACTTTAAGGGAAGTTGTCATACGAATACAGACAAGATTTGGACATTTAAGATTTATATCAGATTTAGTGCATTCTAAAGTCAGATCTTAAGTCTAATATGCTACTGTTCATACTAAAAAAACCCTTTGATGAACCAGATTCTTTTCTACAAACAGACAAATGCAAAGTCACAGATGTACCAGCCAACGTACGCATCATCGTACATGTACCAAACAATCAACTAAGTGAAGGACAAAAGTTAAGGTTTGAGTGCAGACAGAGAGGACACTTTCTTCGAGGGAATGCATCGGTTGAATGTTTAGCAAACGGACAGTGGAGTGACCGCTTCCCAACATGTGGACGTAAGTCACTTCTTTCAACAAGGGGCCTTTCCCAAAAATGCTTGTTACTCCCTCTCCCTACCTCCTTCCACTCTGTTTGCGCGTTCATGCGGAGGGTCCACCACACTGAGTTGCATCCGAAACAATGAGGCCGAGTCAGAACTGATGCCCGGCTTGTCGAAGGCGTGTAATACCCTTTTCTGCACGGCGGGGCACCTTTCTTTCAATTTTAGGTCTGTGTGACTCGGCCGGTTAACATGTAGAAAATTCCGAAACTACACAAACATTTCATATCACCATTAACAGGGATACAACATTGTGTTTAATAAAAAATGCTCAATACAACTGTTGTTTTTTATTCATCTTATACGAAAAACCAAATAGCCTGTATTAAACAACAGAATAATAGAACATGACATAACTGGATACCAAGAGGATCATGTAACAAACAACAAAGGCATTAAAGATACATTTAATTTTTCATACTATATAATGCTTCAATATAATGTATAATTTATATTGAAATGTTGTATTGTGAATGTAATTTTTTTATAGGCTAAATATCAATCTTTTCATAAAAGAATATATTTATTTTTTGTAAATCTAAAGTCATGTTCTTAAAGAAATATTCGACACAAACACAAAATGAATGACAAATGCTTTCAGTTTCATTATTGCAAAACGCATTTCCTTTCCTCTTTTCCTCAACATCAATCTGAATCTTAATATAAGTCTTCTTTATTTGATACACATATTATAGCAGTGAGTGCAGCTGTAACGTCCGATCCCATTTACGCTGTGGGGAGAGGGTCGTTCGTCCGAAAGTTGGCCGTTGTATTTGAACTCTACGTGAATTAGGGAGCTCTATCTGGCAGTGAGGGTGACTCCCACCAAATTTCACTGCGTATTGGATTGGAAGTGGCGAGAGTCTAGTTTCGTAAAGGCCCAAGTTGATCCCTGACTCAACTTTTGGGTGTTTACCACAGTGTACTGCAATCACAGAGGGCTTGATTTGCTATGTTTATTCTGCTACCCTGCCCTGTTATGTATTGTATTTTTACGTGTGTTGTTGACGTTTACTTTTTAAAATTCAAAGACAATAAAATGTGTCATCTGTCTCTGCGTGAGAATGTCATAAATTTTCCACAATAATAATAAACTTTTAAAATAATAAACTTTCTCTGACATTGGCCACATTCTTTTAGCCCCTATGGGTTGTAAGACTCCACCACCCCTTGCAGATGGAGATACCACGGAAGGTTTTCGATTCCAGTACAGACATGGTGAAAGGGTTGAATACATCTGTCAGAGTTACTACACTATGGAGGGTGAACGGTACAAAACCTGCACAAATGGTGAATGGGTTGGACAGATAAGATGCCTCAGTAAGTTACAATTTATCTTTATATTATTCAGACTGCATTCTATGAGGATTTTGCCTAGTTAAAACTGATTTTTGTCCCCCATATTTGCATGCAGCAGTTTGATTCATGTCGACATTACATAATCATTATACAGACCCATTACATAAGGATTAAAGTCTAATAAACACAGTGTTTGGTGAAATTGTAGTTAAAACAGGAATCTGACTTTTTGGAATCTGTTTGATCTTGAAATTTCCATGAGATAACATGTAAAATAATCACAGAGAGAAAAACAACTAGTCAGCTAAAGGTATATCAAGTCAAGCCTAGATGCGAGAATAGGTATTCTTAGCTAAAGCTAAAGCTAAATTTACCTACTATTTATCCCTAGATGTTATCTGTACTTGACAGGAAGGACATTCCTGTTAAAGTTAATTAGGTGTTGGTCGAGAAACTACCTTTAAATCACATATTTAAATAACTTTAAATGGTGCATTACTGATTTCAATATACTTAAAATAAAAACGTAGCTAACTGGGTTGTAATTGCTCACAATACAGTTTATATTCTTTAAAAATGAACAGTTTAAATGGACAATGAAAGGCGAAAGAACACATTTTGTTTGTAGATAGTGTTTCCCTTTGAATATCTGCATTTTTTTTGTTTGTTTTATGTATTATTAATCTAAAAAAAGACAAAAAAAGGAAATTAAGCTGATATAACCTTTCTATTTGTTTCACAATTTGTTGGTCTGTAATAAAGTATATGTAGAGTATAGAATATGTTTCCAATTACATTTGGGACTACATATTTAGTTTCCAAGTACACTTTTTTTTTATTCAAGACTAGAAATAATTATATCTGGTGCATTCTGTACAGTCGTTCCTGACATAAATAAAAATATATTTATCTGTTATCTCTTTCAGAACCCTGCACTGTGGATAAAGGAGCCATAAGAAGTCACAATATTCTCTTCAAATATAGCCGTTATGATAAGCTGTATTTACCACATAATGATGAAATCGAGTTCGCGTGTATCACCGGAACAAGACTTCATGGAGCAGTGGGGATGCGTCAGAGGTGTGTTGATGGTGTGATGATCCTGCCCACTTGCCAGTAAATGTGTATTAATCACCTGAATATAATATGATAAACATGCAGCTGGTTGAACATGTAAAAGATGAACCAAAGTAAAGAGTTAGACCAGTGTCTATACTTCCTGTGTGTGGTCATTTTAATAAAACACAGCTTTTCACTTTGTCTGTTTTCTGCCTCCAGAATCATAAGCATGTAGCCAAATGTGTTGTGGTAGGAAAGTCTTGTTGGCATATGATGTTTAAAAAACATACTACACCACCATTTATATATTTAATTTGATTTCCCAACATTGGATCATGGCAACAAAAACTTAATTAACATGTTTATAGTTATGTTAAGTGACTTAAAGCACTTGGACATGGTCACAGAAATATTCTGGTCTTAGTTAACGGATAAAGCTGGTGTTATTCTATATTTTTGTTATCAACAAATTCCATGAAAGGATCAAAAACAACCATGAGTGGACTGGCCATCGGGAATTTTGGGAACAATCCCGGATGACTGGTCCATTTCAGGCAGTTTCTTATGTTCAGCTGGGGCAAATCAATACTTTCAATATTGAAGGGTTAAACGGACGGCTCCTCCCAGCTTGGACCAATCCTCGCTTTTTCTCAGATCTAATTGGCTAAACGGTGCTGATGTGACAAGCAAAACAAAGAAGGTAAACATGTCGAAAAGAAAGAAAGATGCAAAAGAAATGTGTGGTGCCAAAAAATTAAGAACTTAGAAGAAAGAAATGTTGGTACAAGTGGCAGCCAAATGCACCTAATTAACCAACCTTTTAGTTGGTGGATGAGTGCTATAGCAGGCACAGATGAGGCAGTACCCAGCACAGACACTGATAAGTAATGCATGTATTATAACATGAGATTATTTATATGTATTTATGGCTATATATAAACATAGAGGCTATATTATATATTTATATACAGCTCTCGAAAAAAATAAGAGACCACTGCAAAATATTTTTTTCTTTGGTTTTACTTTTTATAGGTATGTGTTTGATTAAAATAAACATTTTTGTTTTATTCTACAAATATTCAAACATTTCTTCCAAATTCCAAATAAAAAATGTTGTCATTTGATTACTTATTTTAAGAAAATGGAAACTGGTTAAAATACCAAAAAAAGATGCATAGTTTTCAGACCTCAAAAAGTGTAAAGAAAACAAGTTCACCTTAATTCTTAAACAACACAATACTAATAAATCAGTATTTGCTGGGATAACCCTGATTTTTAATCACAGCTTTCATGCGTTTTGGCATGCTCTCCACCAGTCCTTCACATTGCTGTTGGGTGACGTTATGCCATTCCTGGCACAAAAATTCAAGCAGCTCAGCTTTGTTGGATGGCTTGTGACCCCCCCATCTTGTTCTTTATCAAATTCCAGAGGTTTTCAATGGGGTTCAGATCTTAAGATTGGGCTCACCAACACAAGATCTTGATCTGGCCGTCCTCCTTCCACACTTTGATTGACCTGGCTGTGTGTCAAGGAGCATCGTCCTGCTTTAAAAACCAATCCTCAGAGTTAGGAAACACTGTCAGAGCAGAGGGAATCAGGCTTTCTTCCAGGATAACCTTGTAAAATGCTTGATTCATTCGTCCTTCACAAAGAGAAATCTGCCCAATTACAGCCTTACTGAAGCACCCTGAGATCATCACTGATCCTCCACCAAACAGTGGGTGCTTGAAGGCCTCTCCTAGTTAAAACAGATTTGTTTCACAAGTTGCTGATCAGTAATACTGTATTCATATGTAGAGTATCGTAATAGAATATGTTTCCAATTACTTTTGGGACTACATATTTAGTTTTCAAATGAGGATCATACCATTTTGGCAATATGGGCGTGCTTAACATCTGATTATAAATAGAAATACCAGTTTTCTCACAATAAGTTATGTGCTGTCTATTGCAATATACACTTCAACGTATAATGCTGTAAATAAAAATGTAAAAAGAAAGAAGCTTTTAATAAATGTTGAATAAATCCAAAATTCTAACCTTAAGGGGTCCCCAGTGCGCATGTGTGGGCGTAATGCGGATGTGTGTAGTGGCAGAAGAGGAACACCTGCTGAAGAGACGGAGCCCCAACTTCTAAACCTTAGGAGGTTATCACTGTTCAAGGCTTAAAGTCAAATTATCTGCACAAATTGCTTTTATTTTTCTTCCATGAATCATCTCAAGATCCCTTAGATTTGTCTTTGTGACCCTGTAAGATGGGGCCTGAACCCTAGGTTAGGAATCAATCACCAAACACTCTATAAAGTAGTTTAAACTAGCTTTACCTAAACCAACTGCAAAAGTAAAATACATTGTAGTATCAGTACATTTACAAAGGTACAAAGTACCTCTTCCACCAGTCTTCCTGCCGTTACCGAAATATGTCCATTATCTCCTGTACAGTGAATGGTGATATCATGAGGAAACATAATACTGCATTCAAATTTAGCCATGACAGAAAGCCAGTATTCAGGCCATGGTAATGAACTTGAGGTCAGGTGTACCAAAGGAAGACCCATTGGTACAGTGAGCTTGTGTGGGTGTTTTGATGGTGTGATCATTCTGTCCTCTTGCCAGTAAAAGCTTTAGTTAACTGGAAGTGACATGAGCTGGCTGGACAAATATGTAAATGATTAACCAGAGGAAGACAAGTATTGTAGAACAGTTATGCATCAATTATCTGTCCCAAATTTCAATTTCCATAAATCTTATAAATAAATAAATTAACAGTTTTCATAGATAACATCTATTTGCAGGTGATTGCTCACTGGATTAAAATAGGTCTTGGGCTTTTAAATAATTTAGTAGCCAAGACAACGTGACAGCATGGCAGGCAGCTTGCCTACTGCTTAGAAACATAGAAGTTCAGGGAGCTGATGTGATGGTAGCATGTCCTGTCACACCAGTGTGTTAGAGGTTAGCTCTTTAGATACAGTGGCTGACAAACTAGCCCTGGGAGTTGTTGCACCATCACCAAGCTTCTAGAAAAGACGCATATTAATTAATTCATTTTATTTTATGCCCAATGGAATTTTCGAACACTAGTAGTAACACTTTTTTTTAGGTGTGGGTTTCCAGTTTCACATGCAAAGACACACCATCCATTTTGCAATACACACTCCTGCTGCCGGTTTCACTCTATTTCACTGACTGACAGCTAATGGTGGTAATGCCTAAAGTATCCAAGCAACGCTGCAACAAATGCCATGAAGAAGATGGATGGATGGATGCATGTATGATTTCAAATATTAAGAAAATTAGCTTTTCCAATGTTTTATGAGGTATGAAATACATTCAATATGTTTATTTGACCTCGCGGATACACAAAGTGTGTTTTGGTAAGAAACACTAACTGTAAGAAAAACCTGTTTGTTGACCTCTGCTGTTTGTCTGGATTGTCTTATTGGAACTGAAGTACAACCAGAGACAAAAAGGAGTTGAAATCAGTGTTACTGGAGACTATCAGCAATCTGTGATAAAGAAAGCTTCATGTTCAGCCACAGTGCAAAAAGCCAAAGAATCAGAGATAATCTTATGGCGAAGGTCCAAGATATCATTGTGCTGTTGTCAGGAATGGCTCCCTAAGCAGAGTTTTAGTGGCTAAATCAATGTTTGTCCCTTGACATTTTTGCAAATCAGAGTATTTCTTCCCATTGGAACTGCACACATTTGAGGAAAAACTGTCCATCCTTGTTCTCTCTGAAATGTATTTACCAACACATATACTCAGCTGTGTGCAAAGGGTACAAAAGCTTTGCCTTTGCCTCATGGAGAGCTTCACCTGTAGGCCACAAGATTGTTGAACTCATGAGCTCTTCACTATGACACTGTACTCACACTGTGCTGATCAATGGATGTCACTTTGCACTTACTACATTATACTACTACATCTCAGCATATTACTACCTGTGCATACCTGTACACATCACAGCATATTTATTTAGTCTGCTTACCTGTCTAATGTATATGAGAGTGTAGTGTCCTTTTTTTTGACTTATAACAGTTCAAATAACACTGTAACAGCAAGACAGAGGGTCAGTGACCTTCTACGGGGAGAGTAGTGACTGGAGGTTGTCTTTGTAAAACTGCAGGATGGAGTACAAAACAAATTTCCCTTCGGGGACTATAAAGTATATCTTAGCATACTACTTGTTAATAATCTGTTTATAAGCTTATGATCCATCACAGTGCATATTTATTCATAACTATATATATATACATATGTAATCTTATTTTCATTATGTATATACACTGCTGCACAACCTATTTACATTGCAGTTTATATATTTTACTACTACTGACCAGACTGCCACAGTATTATATTTACTTAATATTTAATTTATATTATATAAAAATTATTCCTATATTTTAGCTGCTGCACCAACACTGATTCTTATTAGATTTTGTTTCACCTATATGAGATCTAAGAATTTTATTGCCGTGACTGCTTCACTGTAATTGTTGTGTGCATTCAAATTATGTACATCTTTTTATTCATTCTGCCTTTTTGTGCGTGTCATTTTACAAGAACAAATGTCAACAAATTGTACTTGTAAGCACAAGGTTAAACAGATTTTAATGTTTAATATTCTGAGTTAAACCGTAATTGCAAAATACTGTTTGTTGAGGTTTATTTACATTCTTAAAATCACTTGTTGTTTTGTGAAACTGTGACCCAAATATATTTGTATTAGCAGTTGAATACATTTTCTAGAGCAGAGTGCCTTATAAAATATAGATTTATACCATTATTTCATAATTTAATGATTTTGTGCTGGTTGTGATTGATGCTTTATCATTAATTACTATGTGTGCCTGTGTGTATGTGTGTGCACGCATGCTTGCTTGTGTGTGTTAGAGGGAGGATTCTGGGATAGGTTCCCATGTTCCTGAGACTGGTTTTATTGCAAACATGTGTATTTGTCACTGCATTGAAACATTTCGATCTGTATGTCTCTGAGGGGAAAAACATTAACTGAGCCACAGAGGGGATAACTCCTTCAAAATGAAACTCTTTCACCTCCTTTGGCTTTTTATCCTGTGGCTGAACTTAAACAAATCTTTCCAACAGAATGGTAAGAATGTCAGATTTCTTCTGTTGTTTTACGGCAGTTAGAAAACAACAATTATGCATATCTTTGTATCAGTAAATGCAAGGGGCCTAAGAGACCATCTGAAAAGAAAACCTTTTTATTGCAAATTGCATTAGAAAGAACTTTTTCATGAACAAATGCAGTTATTTTTACGCTTCTGTGTATTCTCCAACAGAGATAAAATGCCATTACTGAAAATGGTTATGTACTTGGAGACATCTAAGAGTACAAAGAAGATGATGTCCTCCATTTTGTGTGCAATACTAAATATAAATCTGCTGAAAACAGACCTTCAAAATGCACAAAACTAGGAATAAGAGCAGAGTGTGTGAATGTGAGCATAAACTGAGTAATCAAATGTATTGGTTCTATTTCACACATCTTCCCCCCTCTCCTGGTCGCTATGAGTACTGCCTCCACCATTAACACGCACACATGTGCCCGCCAAATTTTTTCTTGTGCAAGTAGCTAACCAATGGGCAATCGCTACCAGTATGTGCGTGATCTATAAATAGCAGTGTCCCTACTGCCTCAGCATCCTTTTTTTTCAGCTTCGGCGAAATGCTCTGGGTGGTGATAGCACAATGGACAAGACCCAGGTTCAATTCCCCATTATGACACATCCACCAATGTGTCCCTGAGCAAGACACTTAACCCCTAGTTGCTCCAGAGGCGTGCAACCTCTGACATGTATAGCAATTCTAAGTCACCTTATAGAAACGTCAGCTAAATTAATATATGTATGTATGTATGGATGCCTTCTTCCCCACACACCCATTTGCTCACTGGTCAACTGTTTGTCTCTTCGGTTCATCAGCCGGTAAGGCCCTGTCCAAGAAGAGTCTGGCCGGCTGGCTTCGTGAGTGAACTCCCAAGCCTGTACAGTGGCAGGAAAAGACGCACCCTCAGCGGTGTGTGCACATTTTACTTGGAGTGTGTCAAAGAGATCTGCACAATAGCATTGTGGCCCTTACTGTGCCTGTTTGTGCTTTTCTATCTCTTGGATATGTCAAGCTCCTTCTCAGGATCTATGCTTACAAAGTGCGACCTAGGATAAAGTGAGGATTCGATGACTACTGGGTGCAGAGGGGGAACAGACATCGACAGTGCCCGACGTTTCAGTGAGAAGTTTTAATGGTCAGGCCGAGCCCCTATCAGTCCAGCGACCTTGAGACCTGAGCAACATCAGGGGTGGCCCACCAGTCTCTCACTAAAGTAATGTGGTGGTTGGGGCTTTGGCTAGACTGTGGTTGATCGGCTTTGTGTGGTAGACTTTGGCTTGTCACTGCTAGGCGGACAGTCATCGGGCTCCACCCACTGTAAAGTCTAATAGAAGGCGGAGCCTGTGTGTGATAGAACAAATGTTATAAAATGGTAACACTGGTTTTATGAGCACAGGCGGAGCCCTCTACCGATGAGCCCTGCTGCTCTAACATGTCTGCTGAAGAGGCAGTTGGATACTGAGGCGGTGGAAACTAAAAGGGACAATAAAAGTTTCAGTGGGCAAGTGCGTGCATGTGATTGGAGGAGGTACTACCCATAGAATCCAGTAGAGGGCTCCACCTGTGCTTATATCACACTGTCTAGTTAAAATTAGTGGTGGATGGATGTAATGGTCATTGGGTTTGCTTCCCATTGCGATACCCACCAATATGTCCCTGAGTAAGATACTTAACCCTAGGTACGCCAGAGGCGTGACCTCTGATATATATATTATTTGTAAGTCTATGGATAAAAGCGTCAGCTAAATGAAAAATTAATTAATTAAAACTTAATTATTAATGTCTTTTGTAATGTCAAAAAAATCCATAAACAGTGTTCCGTGTTGCCTGATATTGCACTCTCCTCAACTACAAGGTTACATCATTCACTCCCATTCACACTCGTCCCCACATGACATAAATACATCTTAGTCATCACATTCAAGAAGACGCGTCATCAGTCATGTGTCACGAAATGCTGGGTGAGAGCAGCAGGAATGAGCCCAAACGCAAGACACAGAGAACGGAGGTCTAGTTCTAGAGTATTTAATCCAATGGTTGACAGACAAGCAGGAACAAAAACTCACAGGTATAGGGAACTGATAGTGACACAGCAGGGCAGGACAGACATGCAACAATGACCGGACAAGGACTAAACAGAAACACCAAACATTTATACACCAGGACTAACAAGCAGGGCGGGAGCAACACAGGTGACTGGAATCAGGATTAACGAGGCAGAGAGACAGAAGGGGAAAACAGAGAGACTGGCTGACAGGCAGATTACTGGAGGTGAACAGACATAACACAAGTACTGAACACCAAACATGTCAAAGTAAGTTGTAACAGATCAAAATAATGAAAACAACAAACTAATCCAGATCACAAATAAACAATAACGAACACAGACTGAAGCTACGACTTGAACAGAACTCAGGGCAGACATGAACAAAACACAGAAGTACACAGACCAGGAGAAACAAAGGCACCGAGACAGGACAGATCAGAACCACCACACCAAACAAACAGGAGACTGGATACAAGACCACTGATGGACAGGATTGAAACCCAAAACCCAGACACAGAGAAAGCAATATCAAAATACAGAAGGCATGGCAAAAATAACGTAACACAGACAAGCTCAGGACAGGATCGTGACATCATGATTTCCAAGCATATAATGGCCTTTTTATCACCGCTAAATAACATTTAAGACACTAAAACACTTTTTTTGAATTTAAACTGGAGGTACCAGGGTGAAAATTAAATTATCGATGTTTCAACAATGTAAAGTTGACTATATGTTGTAGACTAATACCCTAAAAAGAGTGAGATAAGGAGAGACGGTTGGAGAACAAATGAAATTAAACATGGCTTCATTAGCTAGTTGCCAGTGTACATACTAAAGTTGGAAAAAACCACAAACTAGTGACAAGTCATTCAACAGGTGTGTCTGTGGTCATAGACTGTGGTACTAACTTGTGTGAAATTAATGTGCAGAGTAGTGTATAATTGCATTTTGTTTTTCAGAAATAACATGCGGCCGACAGGATATCGCAAATGCAATTCTCAACGATCACAGGCAGATATACTCAATCCGTGACACGGTCAATTATGTCTGCAAGGAAGGTTATCAAGGAAGTCCAACTCGAACCTGTGGTGAAAATGGTTGGAGAGGCAATTCACAATGTACAGGTAAGCAAGTACAGCACAGCATTATACATGCAGTTCAGACTATATGATGTGATCAGATTGTAATGTGAAAAACATTCCTTGCCAAAGCTCAAAGCCATGACGCATGCTGACCTTTTATTGCAACTTTGATTAAATCATAGATACACTGAAACAATAGGCTATAATACTCCCTCTGTGTCCATTAGACACAACATCATGATGTATGCATCATTTCAATGTTAATGCATGTACAAACAATATGTGATCACCGTAGCTGAATTTCTCATATCTAATAAAGTGTAAGATTAATAATTTGTTCTCTGTATATAGGATACAGTTTTGAAGGTAGAAAGATCATGTTGAACAAAATCAGTCCCAAATTTTCTTTATTCATATAAAACTACTCGTAGTGGCCTGACTCCATACTAAGACACTTAATGTTAAATTTTTCCTTCAGTTTGTCTGTATATACATGAACAACCAGAAAGAGACCATTCCAACCACTGAATACTTTTGATATTTTGGAACATCTTGCTAATCTTGCATTCAAGTTTTGACTTGGATGTTGTGTAATCTTGTTTTTACACAACATAAGTCAAAATTGGAATGCGGGATTGTTAGATGTATTTGCTTTACATTATGAAATAACTGCATATTTAGCTTCACAAAATTATAAAAACCTGCTTTACCAGCTCTGATGTCAAAACTAAATGCTGTTTCCAATTGCCAATCAGTGTACAGAGTCTGCATTTCTTTCTTTTTTTTCAGCGATAACATGCGATAGAAAATATTTCTCGATTGCAGACATTGAGGAAAACATTAAGGCCAATTACAGGTACAATGACCAGGTCAAGTATATCTGCAAGAACGGTTTAAAGGGACGCTTTACTCTAACCTGTTCAACAGATGGCTGGATCGGGTCTCCAGAGTGTGCAAGTAAGAAAATACAGTTAAAAGGACAACTGTTGAATTTTCCATCCATTTGTAAATTGTTATTTTTATGGTAACACAACAATTAAAGATATTTTAACACTTCTATTTCAGAATATCACATTGCTTAAAATTTAAAACTGTTATTAATCTGTTTTAAATGCGTGAAGTAGATAGCACTCTTTAACCTTGATGGTTTGATGGATTAGTGAGGACAGCAGCTCCATGCCTCATTTCCATCTTTCCTACCTGTCTGGAAAAAATAACTTTACATTTTACATGTTTTAAGGTTATATTTTAAGGGTTTTGTTAAATGTTCCTATGAATATTCTCAGAGATTGTGGAAACATAGAACCATATATGGGCTCTTTATGCACTGTCCCTACAATCAAGACAGGCATGTCTGGTTGAAAATGAGCAAGTGCAGCTCATCTGTCTAATAATGTTTTTAATATTTCTAATATTAAAAACATTATTTAATATAACTTCTTTCTCTGTTTTTCATTGATACCACAGAATGTGAAAAGGTGAATGTTGAAAATGGATTTGTACTTGGCCCATATAATGACATGGTGTACTACTCCTGTGATGAGGGTTACAAGCTTTTCACCACAGGCAATATCAAAATACAGAAGGCATGGCAAAAATAACGTAACACAGACAAGCTCAGGACAGGATCGTGACATCATGATTTCCAAGCATATAATGGCCTTTTTATCTTGCATTCAAGTTTTGACTTGGATGTTGTGTAATCTTGTTTTTACACAACATAAGTCAAAATTGGAATGCGGGATTGTTAGATGTATTTGCTTTACATTATGAAATAACTGCATATTTAGCTTCACAAAATTATAAAAACCTGCTTTACCAGCTCTGATGTCAAAACTAAATGCTGTTTCCAATTGCCAATCAGTGTACAGAGTCTGCATTTCTTTCTTTTTTTTCAGCGATAACATGCGATAGAAAATATTTCTCGATTGCAGACATTGAGGAAAACATTAAGGCCAATTACAGGTACAATGACCAGGTCAAGTATATCTGCAAGAACGGTTTAAAGGGACGCTTTACTCTAACCTGTTCAACAGATGGCTGGATCGGGTCTCCAGAGTGTGCAAGTAAGAAAATACAGTTAAAAGGACAACTGTTGAATTTTCCATCCATTTGTAAATTGTTATTTTTATGGTAACACAACAATTAAAGATATTTTAACACTTCTATTTCAGAATATCACATTGCTTAAAATTTAAAACTGTTATTAATCTGTTTTAAATGCGTAAGTAGATAGCACTCTTTAACCTTGATGGTTTGATGGATTAGTGAGGACAGCAGCTCCATGCCTCATTTCCATCTTTCCTACCTGTCTGGAAAAAATAACTTTACATTTTACATGTTTTAAGGTTATATTTTAAGGGTTTTGTTAAATGTTCCTATGAATATTCTCAGAGATTGTGGAAACATAGAACCATATATGGGCTCTTTATGCACTGTCCCTACAATCAAGACAGGCATGTCTGGTTGAAAATGAGCAAGTGCAGCTCATCTGTCTAATAATGTTTTAATATTTCTAATATTAAAACATTATTTAATATAACTTCTTTCTCTGTTTTTCATTGATACCACAGAATGTGAAAAGGTGAATGTTGAAAATGGATTTGTACTTGGCCCATATAATGACATGGTGTACTACTCCTGTGATGAGGGTTACAAGCTTTTCACCACAGGCAATATCAAAATACAGAAGGCATGGCAAAATAACGTAACACAGACAAGCTCAGGACAGGATCGTGACATCATGATTTCCAAGCATATAATGGCCTTTTTATCTTGCATTCAAGTTTTGACTTGGATGTTGTGTAATCTTGTTTTTACACAACATAAGTCAAAATTGGAATGCGGGATTGTTAGATGTATTTGCTTTACATTATGAAATAACTGCATATTTAGCTTCACAAAATTATAAAAACCTGCTTTACCAGCTCTGATGTCAAAACTAAATGCTGTTTCCAATTGCCAATCAGTGTACAGAGTCTGCATTTCTTTCTTTTTTTTCAGCGATAACATGCGATAGAAAATATTTCTCGATTGCAGACATTGAGGAAAACATTAAGGCCAATTACAGGTACAATGACCAGGTCAAGTATATCTGCAAGAACGGTTTAAAGGGACGCTTTACTCTAACCTGTTCAACAGATGGCTGGATCGGGTCTCCAGAGTGTGCAAGTAAGAAAATACAGTTAAAAGGACAACTGTTGAATTTTCCATCCATTTGTAAATTGTTATTTTTATGGTAACACAACAATTAAAGATATTTTAACACTTCTATTTCAGAATATCACATTGCTTAAAATTTAAAACTGTTATTAATCTGTTTTAAATGCGTAAGTAGATAGCACTCTTTAACCTTGATGGTTTGATGGATTAGTGAGGACAGCAGCTCCATGCCTCATTTCCATCTTTCCTACCTGTCTGGAAAAAATAACTTTACATTTTACATGTTTTAAGGTTATATTTTAAGGGTTTTGTTAAATGTTCCTATGAATATTCTCAGAGATTGTGGAAACATAGAACCATATATGGGCTCTTTATGCACTGTCCCTACAATCAAGACAGGCATGTCTGGTTGAAAATGAGCAAGTGCAGCTCATCTGTCTAATAATGTTTTTAATATTTCTAATATTAAAAACATTATTTAATATAACTTCTTTCTCTGTTTTTCATTGATACCACAGAATGTGAAAAGGTGAATGTTGAAAATGGATTTGTACTTGGCCCATATAATGACATGGTGTACTACTCCTGTGATGAGGGTTACAAGCTTTTCACCACAGGCTGGTGGGGTGAAGCCACATGTATTGATGGTTTTTGGTCTGGACTTCAACGATGCATCGGTAATTCATCTTTGACGACTTACAGGTCTAATTATAACCAGCATGAAGCAAACTAGCCACAGTGGCTTGTAGATGTAGAAAATTCACTTCAAGCTGACTTACGACTCAAACCTTTACATCATTTTAACCAGAAAATGAAATGTGGAGTTGTGGTGTATTTTCTGAAATAGATGTCAATCCCATCCTCCTCCATACAATAAATTGGCAGTGAACGTCATTATTCCTCAAAAAAAGCAAAGCTTTATGACCACAGTCACAGCATACTTTACAATAGGCTACATGAACACATAATTAGTTAGTTTGAATTTGTTAAAACTAGATATTAAGGAAAAAGGTCACATCCCTTATACAGGGTGGTTTTGTAAATTTTTTGCTAATATCTTATTTATTTGCAGCAATATGCCAACCTAATTGTTTCTTAATTGTATCCCCTCTAGATGAAACAAATTGTGGAGAAATTCCTGTTGTTCCTAATAGCGAAGTGCCAAGTCAAGAAAATGATTATCAACATGGCGAACACTTTCAGATTAAATGTAAAGAAGGATACCAGACTCATGAATTCTTAACTTGTCACAATGGAACATGGTATCCAAATCAACCGCTCGAAGCAATCTGTACACGTGAGTCATCTTCATTCTTATTTGATCAGATTTCAGTATAAAAAGTTGACATGGTGTAACTTAACACTATATGTTTTACCTGTGTTCTCTTGCAGCTACTGCCAGTCAGTGCAGTCCCCCACCTAAAGTTGAGAATGCAGTTGTTGTGACTTCATATCAGAAGAATTTCTTGTCTGACTCTGAAGTAACTTATAAGTGTCATGGCAAGTATACAATGGAAGGGGAGGATACTATTCAATGCATAGATGGGAAATGGGAGGAGAAGAAGATTTACTGCACACGTACGTACATCCAAAAGCATTTCACAAAGCACCAATAGATAGATTCCAGTTCTATTGCTGTGTGCATGAAGTATGTCTTTTACATTATATTTTTACATTTATTCAGTTTGCAGGCTTTTATTAAAAGTGACATAATGTCATAAAGTCTCTACCATAATAACGAACCTGTACTTTCTCCGTCATTGGCCACATTATTTTAGCTCCCTTGGATTGTGGGAGTCCACCAACCCTTGCAGATGGAACAATCAAGAAAAGAATTCAGTCCCAGTACAGACATAATGAAAGGGTTGAATACACCTGTCTCAGTGACTACACTATGGAGGGTGAGGCCTACAAAACCTGCAACAATGGTGAATGGATTGGAGACATGAGATGCCTCCGTAAGTTACAATATTCTCTATAATCTTCATATTGCATTCTGTGTGGATTTGGCATAGGTAAAACAAATTTTTGTTTCTAGTGTTTGCATATAGCAGTTTGATTCTTATTAACATAATATAATCATTCCACAGATCCATTACACATTCCAATAATTAAACATTACATGTTTAATCATTGGAAAAAGACAATTTTTTGTGAAATTCTTCATGAAATAAAAACTTGAATTGAAAACTTTCCTTAGTAAGTTTAATTTAATATTAAAAACGTTATTATTAATAGTTACCTCACAGGGAATGGCTACTCTCACACCTCTGTTCCTCTGCCTCTCTCTCCCCTCCTTCTCTCTCAGAGTGAGTCACCCTTGCTGTACGTACAAATCCTCATTTTCATTTGGTCCATGTTATCTGTTTATTAGGCTAAACTGTTTTTGTGCGAAATCAGCAGACGGATGTTTTGAAACATTATTTCTTTTGTCATGAAAATATCCCCACCTACCTCCCCATGGTTCGGCACGCAGGTGAACTGTGGATTGACTGCAAAGTTTAACCATCACAGTCTGACAGAAAATTTTACTGCTACTGTATAAAAGCAAACCTAACGATTAATACCGTTACGATTAGTCAGCTAAAGGTCAAAACCAGATGGGAAGATGGCCACAGTTGTCTATCTTCCAAAAACCAAACAGCCTGTATTAAACAACAGAACAATAGAACATGAGATAACCGGATACCAAGGGGATCACGTAACAAACAACAAATGCATTGAAGATACATTTAATTCTTCAGACTATATAATGCTTCAATATAATTTATAATTTATATTGAAATGTTGTATTGTGAATGTAATATTTTTCAAAGGCTAAATATCAATCTTTTCGTAAAAGAATATATTTATTTTTTGTAAATCTAAAGTCATGTTCTTAAAGAAATATTCGACACAAACACAAAATGAATGACAAATGCTTTCAGTTCCATTATTGCAAAACGCATTTCCTTTCCTCTTTTCCTCAACATCAATCTGAATGTTAATATAACTCTTCTTTATTTGATACACATATTGTAACAGTGAGTGCAGCGGTAACGTTCGATCCCATTTACGCTGTGGGGAGAGGGTCGTTCGTCCGAAAGTTGGCCGTTGTATTTGAACCCTACACAGATTAGGGAGCTCTATCTGGCAGTGAAGGTGACTCCCACCAAATTTCACTGCATATTGGATTGGAAGTGGTGAGGGTCTAGTTTCATAAAGGCCCAAGATGATCCCTGACTCAACTTTTGGGTGTTTACCACAGTGTACTGCAATCACAGAGGGCTTGATTTGCTATGTTTGTTCTGCTACCCTGTCATGTATTGATTTTTAGGTGTGTGTTCTTGACGTTTACTTTTTAAAATTCAAAGACAATAAAATGTGTCATCTGCCTCTGTGTGAGAATGTCATAAATTTTCCACAATAATAATAAACTTGTACTTTCTCTGACATTGGCCACATTCTTTTAGCCCCTGTGGGTTGTAAGAATCCACCACCCCTTGCAGATGGAGATACCATGGAAAGTGTTCGATTCCAGTACAGACATGGTGAAAGCGTTGAATACATCTGTCAGAATTACTACACTATAGAGGGTAAACGGTACAAAACCTGCACAAATGGTGAATGGGTTGGACAGATAAGATGCCTCAGTAAGTTACAATTTACCTTTATATTTTCCATACAGCATTCTATAAGGATTTTGCCAAGTTAAAACAGATTTTTGTCCCCCATATTTGCATGCAGCAGTTTGATTTATGTCGACATTACATAATCATTATACAGACCCATTACATAAGGATTAAAGTCTAATAAACAAAAACACAGTGTGTGGTGAAATTGTAGTTAAAACAGGAATCTGACTTTTTGGAATCTGTTTGATCTTGAAATTTCCATGAGATAACATGTAAAATAATCACACAGAGAAAAACAACTTGTCAGCTAAAGGTATATCAAGTCGAGCCTAGATGGGAGGATAGGTATTCTTAGCTAAAGCTAAAGCTAAATTAACCTAGTATTTATCCCTAGATGTTATCTGTAATTGACAGGAAGGATACTCCTCTTAAAGTTAATTAGGTGTTGGTCGAGAAACTACCTTTAAATCACATGTTTAAATACATTTAAATGGTGGATTACTGATTTCAATATACTTAAAATAAAAACACAGCTAACTATGGGTTGTAACTGCTCACAATACAGTTTATATTCTTTAAAAATGAACAGTTTAAATGAACAATGAAAGGCGAAAGAACACAGTTTGTTTGTAGATAGTGTTTCCCTTTGAATATCTGCATTTTCTTGTTTTTTATGTATTCTTATTAATCAAAAAAAGACAGGAAATTAAGCCGATATAACCTTTCTATTTGTTTCACAATTTGTTGGTCTGTAATAAAGTATATGTAGAGTATAGAATATGTTTCCAATTACATTTGGGACTACATATTTAGTTTCCAAGTACACTTTTTTTTTATTCAAGACTAGAAATAATTATATCTGGTGCATTCTGTACAGTCGTTCCTGACATAAATAAAAATATATTTATCTGTTATCTCTTTCAGAACCCTGCACTGTGGATAAAGGAGCCATAAGAAGTCACAATATTCTCTTCAAATATAGCCGTTATGATAAGCTGTATTTACCACATAATGATGAAATCGAGTTCGCGTGTATCACCGGAACAAGACTTCATGGAGCAGTGGGGATGCGTCAGAGGTGTGTTGATGGTGTGATGATCCTGCCCACTTGCCTGTAAATGTTTATTAATCAACTGAATATAATATGATAAACATGCAGCTGGTTGAACATGTAAAAGATGAACCAAAGTAAAGAGTTAGACCAGTGTCTATACTTCCTGTGTGTGGTCATTTTAATAAAACACAGCTTTTCACTTTGTCTGTTTTCTGCCTCCAGAATCATAAGCATGTGGCCTATTAAATGTGTTATGGTAGGAAAGTCTTGTTGGCATATAATTTTTAAAAAACATTCTACACCACCATCTACATATTTCATTTGATTTCCCAACATCTGATCATGGCAACAAAAACATAATTAACATGTTTATAGTTATGTTAAGTGACTTAAAGCACTTGGACACGGTCACAGAAATATTCTGGTCTTAGTTAACGGATAAAGCTGGTGTTATTCTATATTTTTGTTATCAACAAATTCCATGAAAAGATCAAAAACAACAATGAGTGGACTGGCCATCGGAAATTTTGGGAACAATCCCGAATGACTGGTCCATTTCAGGCAGTTTCTTATGTTCAGCTGGGGCAAACCAATACTTTCAATATTGAAGGGTTATACAGACGGCCCCTCCCAGCTTGGACCAATCCTTGCTTTTTCTCAGATCTAATTGGCTCTACGGTGCTGATGTGACAAGCAAAACAAAGAAGGTAAACATGTCGAAAAGAAAGAAATATGCAAAAGAAATGTGTGGTGCCAAAAAATTAAGAACTTAGAAGAAAGAAATGTTGGTACAAGTGGCAGCCAAATGCACCTAATTAACCAACCTTTTAGTTGGTGGATGGGTGCTATAGCAGGCACAGATGAGGCAGTACCCAGCACAGACACTGATAAGTAATGCATGTATTACATGAGATTATTTATATTCATTTATGGCTATATATAAACATAGAGGCTATATTATATATTTATATACAGCTCTGGAAAAAATTAAGAGACCACTGCAAAATATTTTTTTCTTTGGTTTTACTTGTCATAGGTATGTGTTTGATTAAAATAAACATTTTTGTTTTATTCTACAAATATTTCTTCCAAATTCCAAATAAAAAATGTTGTCATTTGCTTACTTATTTTAAGAAAATGGCAACTTACGCGAATTTCAGTCCCTCTCAAGTCGATCATCTTGTTGATAGTGCTGCAGGCTCGCTGCGAACAACACTTGACTCTGTAGCCCCTCTACAAAAGAAAATACTAAAACAAAGACAGTTAGCTCCATGGTATAATACTGAAACTCGCAAATTAAAGCAAATATCACAGAAACTCGAGAGGAATTGGCGTTCTACCAAACTGGAAAATTCTCGTTTAATTTGGCAAGATAGTCTTAAAATTTATAGGAAGGCCCTCCGTAATGCCAAAGCAGCGTACTACTCGTCATTAATAGAGGAAAATAGGAACAACCCCAGGTTTCTTTTCAGCACTGTAGCCAGGCTGACAGAAAGTCACAGCTCTATTGAGCAAAGTATTCCCATAGCTCTCAGTAGTTATGACTTCATGAGCTTCTTTAATGATAAAATCCTAGCTATTAGAAACAAAATCCACCAAGACCTGCCCTCAACTGGCACCGACTTAAGTCTATACTCAGGAACTTTAGAAACAGCTGTAAAACCAATTATATGTTTAGACTGCTTTGCTTCCCTCAATCTTTATCAACTAACTTCAATAATTTCTTCATCTAAACCATCAACCTGCCTCTTAGACCCCATCCCGACTAGGCTGCTTAAAGAAGTTTTGCCCTTGGTTGGAACTTCTCTGCTGGATGTGATCAATCTGTCTTTATCAACAGGCTACGTGCCACAGTACTTTAAAGTAGCTGTAATTAAACCTATTCTGAAAAAGCCCAACAGACAAAGGACTTGTCTCTGTATTGGTTTTACTAGATCTTAGTGCTGCATTTGATACCATTGACCATCAGATCCTATTACAGAGACTTGAACATTTCATTGGCATTAATGGAACCGCTCTAAGCTGGTTTAAGTCCTATTTATCAGATCGATTTCAATTTGTACATGTTAACGATGAGTCCTCCATGCATACCAAAGTTAGTCATGGAGTTCCACAAGGATCTGTGCTCGGACCAATCCTCTTCACTTTATATATGCTTCCTTTAGGCAATATTATCAGGAAACACTCCATAAACTTTCATTGTTATGCAGATGATACTCAGTTATATCTATCGATCAAGCCAGATGAAACTCATCAGTTAGCTAAGCTTCAAATGTGTCTTCAGGATGTTAAAACCTGGATGACCTGCAATTTTCTAATGTTAAACTCAGATAAAACTGAAGTTATTGTTCTGGGGCCTAAGCACCTCCTGACACGCATTATCTAAAGATATAGTTTCCCTGGATGGCATCGCCCTGGCCTCCAGCACCACTGTGAGAAATCTTGGAGTTATCTTTGACCAGGACATGTCGTGCAACTCTCACATTAAGCAAATTTCAAGGACCGCCTTTTTTCACCTACGTAATATTGCAAAAATCAGGAACATCCTGTCTAAAAATGATGCAGAAAAACTAGTCCATGCATTTGTTACTTCTAGACTGGATTACTGCAATTCCTTCTTATCAGGCTCTTCGAAAAAGTCCATTAAGACTCTTCAGCTGATCCAGAATGCTGCAGCATGTGTTTTGACAGGAACCAGTAAAAGAGATCATATCTCTCCTGTCTTAGCTTCTCTGCATTGGCTTCCTGTAAAATCCAGAATAGAATTTAAAATCCTTCTTCTCACATTCAAAGCTCTTAATGGTCAGGCACCATCTTATCTTAAAGAGCTCATAGTACCTTACTACCCCACCAGAGCACTGCGCTCCCAGAATGCAGGATTACTTGTAGTTCCTAGAGTCTCCAAAAGTAGAATGGGAGCAAGAGCGTTCAGCTATCAGGCTCCTCTCCTGTGGAACCAGGTTCCAGTTTGTGTTCGGGAGGCAGACACCGTCTCTACATTTAAGAGTAGGCTTAAGACTTTCCTTTTTGATAAAGCTTATAGTTAGGGCTGGCTCGGGTGAGTCCTGAACCATCCCTTAATTATGCTGCTATAGGCTAGACTGCTGGGGGGATTTCCCAAGATGCACTGAGCTCCTCTCTTCTCTTTTTCTCTCTGAGTGCAACCTCATCCCATTAATGCATGTTACTAACTCGATTTTTTCTCCCTCTCCCGTGGTCGTGTGCTTCCCCCCTCCTGTCACTTCCTGCGGGTGTTGCTGGCTCTGGAGCTGTGGAGTCTGGATCTGTGGTTAGGAGTCTCCTGCTGCCCCCGTGTTCCTGCTCGACGCCCTCTGCTACAGTTGCAATTGCTATTACTAGTCCTATTGCTATTATTACTGTTATTATTATTATCATTAACATTACTATAAATATCTGTACCATTTTTCATTTAGTCTATAGCACCATCACCTTTATTGTCTGTACCTCTATGTGTATACTGTGTAGGTTGCCTCCCTCTGCTCTCTCTCTCTGCTCCCTCTCTCTCTCTTTCTCTTGCTCTCTCTCTCTCCCCTCACCCCAACCGGTCGAGGCAGATGGCCGCCCACCCTGAGCCATGGTTCTGCTCGAGGTTTCTGCCTCTTAAAAGGAAGTTTTTCCTTGCCTGTGTCGCCTAGTGCTTGCTCTTGGTGGGAATTGTTGGGCTTCTGTAAATAACTTCAGAGTATGGTCTAGACCTGCTCTTTATGAAAAGCGCTATGAGATAACTGTTGTTGTGATTTGGCGCTATATAAATAAAATTGAATTGAATTGAAATTGAACTGGTTAAAATACCAAAAAAAGATACATTGTTTTCAGACCTCAGAAAGTGTAAAGAAAATAAGTTCACATTAATTCTTAAACAAAACAATACTAATAAATCAATATTTGCTGGGATAACCCTGATTTTTAATTACAGCTTTCATGCCTTTTGGCATGCTCTCCACCAGTCCTTCACATTGCTGTTGGGTGACGTTATGCCATTCCTGGCACAAAAATTCAAGCAGCTCAGCTTTGTTGGATGGCTTGTGACCCCCCATCTTCGTCTTCATCAAATTCCAGAGGTTTTCAATGGGGTTCAGGTCTTAAGATGGGGCTGACCATCACAAGATCTTGATCTGGCCGTCCTCCTTCCACACTTTGATTGACCTGGCTGTGTGTCAAGGAGCATTGTCCTGCTTTAAAAACCAATCCTCAGAGTTAGGAAACACTGTCAGAGCAGAGGGAATCAGGCTTTCTTCCAGAATAACCTTGTACAATGCTTGATTCATTCGTCCTTCACAAAGAGAAATCTGCCCAATTCCAGCCTTACTGAAGCACCCCGAGATCATCACTGATCCTCCACCAAACAGTGGGTACCTGAAGGCCTCTCCTAGTTAAAACAGATTTGTTTCACAAGTTGCTGATCAGTAATACTGTATTCGTATGTAGAGTATCGTTATAGAATATGTTTCCAATTACATTTGGGACTACATATTTAGTTTTCAAATGAGGATCATACCATTTTGGCGATATGGGCGTGCTTAACATCTGATTATAAATAGAAATACCAGTTTTCTCCCAATAAGTTATGTGCTGCCTATTGCAATATAGACTTCAACTTATAATTCTGTAAATGAAAATGTAAAAAGAAAGAAGCTTTTAATAAATGTTGAATAAATCCAAAATTCTAACCTTAAGGGGTCCCCAGTGCGCATGTGTGGGCGTAATGCGGATGTGTGTAGTGGCAGAAGAGGAACACCTGCTGAAGAGACGGAGCCCCGACTTCTAAACCTTAGGAGGTTATCATTGTTCAAGCTTAAAGTCAAATTATCTGCACAAATTACTTTTATTTTTCTTCCATGAATCATCTCAAGATCCCTTAGATTTGTCTTTGTGACCCTGTAAGATGGGGCCTGAACCCCTAGGTTAGGAATCAATCACCAAACACTCTATAAAGTAGTTTAAACTAGCTTTACCTCAACCAACTGCAAAAGTAAAATACATTGTAGTATCAGTACATTTACAAAGGTACAAAGTACCTCTTCCACCACAGTTTGTATGCAGCTGACTTTGGGTTCATACAGCTGGAGTAATGGCGAGTTGTGTTTATTCACCATATCATGTTAAAATCGCCTTCTCGCGTTGTGTGCGAACACTTGCACCGAATGTACTCACGTGAGGAAAGCGTTGTGAGGTGAAAATTCGCGTTTGGTCTGAAACCGGCATTAGAGGTTAGCTCATTAGATGCAGTAGTTTACAAAGTAGACCTGAAAGTGGTCACATCACCAAGCTTCTAGAAAAGACACACAATTATTTATTCATTCATTTTTTCAGTACCAAATTTTTGGCATGACCAACCCATGGCCCTTACTAACAACTTATGCCCCTTGGATTTTTTTAATGCTTGTAGTAACATGATTTTTAGGTGTGGGTTTAACTGTATTCTGCCTCTTCATATGTGTCATATTACAAGAGTAAATGTCAACGTATTGTTCAAGGTTATATAGATTTTTAAATTATACACACAGTTAAACCAACACTGCAAAATACTGTTTGAGTTTTATTTATTCATTCCTAATCTCACTTGTTGTTTCGTGAAACTGTGACCTAAATATATTAGGAGTTAAATACAGTTTAAGTAGGTTAAAATGAGGGTGCCTTATAAGATATGAGTTATGATTTTGTACTGGTTGTGATTGATGCTTTATATATATATACATATATATGTGTGTGTGTGTGTGTGTGTGTGTGTGTAGCGATTTTGGGATAGGTTCCCATGTTCATGACACTGAGCACAATTGCAAACCTGTGTATTTGTTACTGCACTGAAAGACTTCGATCTGTATGTCTCTGAGGGGGAAAACATTAACTCAGCCACAGAGGGGATAATTCCTTCAATATGAGACTCTTTCACCTTCTTCGGCTTTGTATCCTGTGGCTGAACCTGAATAAATCTTTCCAACAGAATGGTAAGAATGTTGGATTCTAGTGATCTTTTCATTAGTAAATGCAAGGAGCCTAAGGGACCATCTGAAGAGAAAACCTTTTATAACCTTTATGCAAAAGTAACTGAACTGTTCATCAGAGATTGGATAAGACAGACATGATTTACAGAATGGAGATTTTGCCAGCACTAACAAACAGAAATACAGATACAGTGACAAAAGTACAGGATTTCTAACCATCGAGACACCTCAGCAGCAGACTTGCTGTTACTTTTGTTGTTGTTGTGCTATTTTATCCCTCTTTTGATTCTATTTATTTTTACATGCATGCATTACGGTTGTTTTTTAAAGTGATTGGCCAAACATATCAGGTGTATTACCCGCCAGTCATGTCCATAATAAAGTCATAAAGATAATAACTCCAGATAACTAAAATAAAATGTAAACTGTCACTGCCACCACTGGAAAAGGTATGAACCTGCTTTCAGAAAAGAACCTTTTCATTAACAAATTCAGTTATATTCATGCTTGTGTGTATTCTCCAACAGAGATCAAATGTACAGTACCTATTATTGAAAATGGATATGTGCCTGGAAATATCCAAGAGTACAAAGAACATGATGTCCTGCATTTTATGTGCAATCCTAAATATAAACCTGCTGACCATAGACCTTCAAAATGCACAGAACTAGGAAAAACAGCAGAGTGGAGCCCCACACCTGCGTGTGAACGTAAGTATAAACTGAGTAATCCAATTAGTTGGTTATATCACACTGACTAGTGAAAATTGGTGCTGGATAGATGGGTGTAATGGTAATAGTCTGCCGTGTTACAACAAACTAATAGATAACATGCTTTGTTTCACAACAAATGCAGCAATAAGATGCAGATTGCCACAGATGCTACTAGGAACCAGGTATGAACCTCCGTACAGAAATGTGTTTTCACCTGGTGAACCAGTAAGAGTCATTTGTGGAGAGAAGTACGGGATTTCTAATCATCGAAACACCTCAGCAGTAACTACATGCACAGATGAAGGAGAATGGACTGTCAGACCAATATGCCAAGGTATAAAACTACATGTGCTTAAATGCCAGAGACTGGTCATTGTTGATTGTTGTTCTTAACTGTGTGTGTGTGGTTGATTAATCAGTAATGAGGATTCTTAATCTTATTTTGATTTATTTAAGTAAGTTTAGTTAACTATTTCTCTTATTCTAGAGGTTATATGCAGCAATCCACGAGATATCCTTGTGTTTCGCTGGTATCAAAATTGGGTGCAAACAACAAAATTGGATGAGACTGTACATTATATATGTAGGCGAGGCTACAAGAGTACAGATGGCGCCACCCAGGCCACATGCACCAGAGAAGGGTGGAGACCAGATCCACTCTGTAAAGGTATTGAAGTTAACTTTGTATTTCTTACATTACTGTCACATATGCATCCATATTTTGAATGTGGGGAAAGAACTTTGAAAATGGAAATAATATTTGAAAGAAAAACAAGGACAGTAATTTGATTCATAAAAAACCTACGTTTAATACAAACAAGACTATGAGTAATCAGCCATGGTATAGAGGCTCTGCGAGGCACCATTCACACTGCTATGTTTTTGTTTGAAAGTGGAGACCTTTTGCTACGTTTGCACCTCTCATCCAGACTAAAACGGTGAAAACGAAGACCTAAAATGGAGAAGTTTTAAAACGTAGATACAATGACAGAGGCATGTATGTCTGCAAGGATGGATATGTAGGCCATTTTAATCAAATCTGCCAGGTCATAGACTTTCTGTTGCTTTTGTTGTTGTTGTGCTATTTGATTCTTTTTATTTTTAAATGCATGCATTACGGTTGTTTTTTAAACTGATTGAAGATAATTCCAGATAACTAAAATAAAATGTAAACTGTCACTCACTGCCACTACTGGAAAAGGTATGAACCTGCTTTCAGAAAAGAACCTTTTCTTAAACAAATTCAGTTATATTCATGCTTGTGTGTATTCGCCAACAGAAATAAAATGTACAGTACCTATTATTGAAAATGGATATGTGCCTGGAAATATTCAAGAGTACAAAGAACATGATGTCCTGCATTTTATGTGCAATCCTAAATATAAACCTGCTGACTATAGACCTTCAAAATGCACAGAACTAGGAAAAACAGCAGAGTGGAGCCCCACACCTGCGTGTGAACGTAAGTATAAACTGAGTAATCCAATTTGTTTGTTATATCACACTGACTAGTGAAAATTGGTGCTTTGTGGATGGATGTGATGGTGCTAGTGCGCCTTGTTACAACAAACTAATAGATAACATGCTTTGTTTCACAACAAATGCAGCAATAAGATGCAAATTGCCACAGATGCTACTAGGAACCAGGTATGAACCTCCTTACAGAAATGTGTTTTCACCTGGTGAACCAGTAAGAGTCATTTGTGGAGAGAAGTACGGGATTTCTAATCATCGAAACACCTCAGCAGTAACTACATGCACAGATGAAGGAGAATGGACTGTCAGACCAATATGCCAAGGTATAAAACTACATGTGCTTAAATGCCAGAGACAGGTCATTGTTGATTGTTGTTTCTTAACTGTATGTGTGTGGTTGATTAATCAGTGATGAGGATTCTTAATCTTATTTTGATTTAATAAAGTAGGTTTACTTAACTATTTCTCTTATTCTAGAGGTTATATGCAGCAATCCACGAGATACCCTTGTGTCTCACTGGTATGCCCACTGGGGGCAACCAACAAAATTGAATGAGACTGTACGCTATAGGTGTAGACGAGGCTACAAGCGAACAGATGGCGCCACCCAGGCCACATGCACCAGAGAGGGGTGGAGTCCAAATCCACTCTGTGAAGGTATTGAAGTTAACCTTGTGTTTATGACATGACTGTTGATTTCATGTGAAACTTTTAGAACGGTGCCACAATCAAATACCTAAACTTGTACTTTATTTGTACCCATACGTTTAGAGCTTGTGGGTTGTGGGACACCACCAGCACTTGCAGATGGAGACCTCAAGTACACCATGAAAAGTAAATATAGCTATAATGAAACTGTTGAATACATGTGTCAGGAGTACTACACAATGGAGGGAGAGCCTTACAGAACCTGTATCAATGGGCAATGGACCGGACATATGAGATGCCTCAGTAAGTTACAGTTCTCCTTGCACATAATATTGCATCCTTATCAATTATTTTGCAGAGTAAAAATCAAACTTAATTTTTAAATGGTGTCCAGTGGTTGCATGTGACAGTTTAATATGAAACATGGACCTCTGTCTCCTACAAAATCCATTTATGTTGTATTTATTTACTTTATTAATCGCATTGAAGAAAACGTAATTTCTTTGTGATGGGACTAAAACCAGTGTGCATAATACTGTAGAATACTGTCTGGAGATATTTCCCACATCTTAAAAACCCAACTGTAGCGCATGCATGAAAAAAAGCATTTAAAAAAGTGATATCACAACGACAACAAAAGTAACTTTAAAACAGTCTGTCTGTAATGAAACAAAATGAGTGGTCACAAAGCTTTTTGATTAAAAAATTTCACAGATTGATTTCACTGTGGCACTTTATCACTAGTGTGACCTGATCAGCTTACTAAAAGACTTTTAGGAAAAAACTGAGGTTTAAGTTCAGTGCTCAAAAAGTCTCTTTTGTATTCAAAATGCTTTACAGTCATTCTTGCCATTAACACAATGCTATTTGTCCATTGTCTCTTGCAGAACCCTGTGTTTTGAATGAAGACGACATCAGACAACATAATATTACTTTAAAATCGGGTGACAAAAAATATTTACCTCATGATGAAATGATCGAGTTCAAGTGTGCCAGAGGAATACCTGCTGGTGCAGTGGCAATGCGTCAGAGGTGTAATGGTGGTGTGATTCTCCTGCCAACTTGCCAGTGACAGTTCTACGGTGGCCCGTAGGCATCAGAGCAAATATAAAAGCCACAACACGAATAACAAAGCCACAACACATTTACAAAAGCCACAACACGAACACGAAAGCCACAACACGAACACAAAAGCCACAACGCAAATACAAAAGCCACAACACAAATACAAAAGCCACAACACGAACACAAAAGCCACAACGCAAATACAAAAGCCACAACACAAATACAAAAGACACAACACGAACACAAAAGCTACAACACAAATACAAAAACCACAACGGAAACACAAACGCCACAACGGATATACAAACGCCACAACACGAATACAAAAACCACAACACGAATACAAAAAGCCACAACAGAAGTGAACCACAATGAAAGTTGACAAAGAAAGAGACTCTTCATAAAAGTTGATTACTTTCTGCAATGCTCGTCTATACAATAGTACAGCGACAGTGTAGCTGCACTAGTCTGGGGGTACGGGTTCGAATCTTGGAAAGAGCATTCTTTTTCAGGTGACTTTTTCCGCATGATAAAGTCTGCCACGTTACTCCTTTACTCATTGATTGCTTTTTCTGGTGCCAAAATGTTTCTAGGTGAATTATTAAAAACATCACTTTATTTCGGGTTAAAATAAGTTGTAATTTACCTAGATTGTAGCACAAGGAGTAGCCTGCAATATTGACGATTTATTTTTTATAATGCTTTATAGGCCTATAACTGTGTTACAGCAAAAAGCAGAACCCTATACTCTTCTCTACAACTCTGCATAGCCAAAAGGTCTTCCAGCGCGCCTGCAAGCAGTGTGTAAAATAATAGCCTAACACCTTGCATAAAGGGCAGAATTGCGGCGGCGTCTTGAACATTGGTAGTCTTTGCTGGCATTTTTCAGGCCATAAACTTTATTGCAATATTGCAGACATCATGGAGCAAGTAGCTTATTGGGCATTTCTCTCTCTCACACACGCAAACGCGTGTTGACACATGCAAACGCACAAATGCGCAAATGCGCAAACACGCAAACGCGTGTGTGAGAGAGAGAGATGAGAACTCCTAATGAGCAATGATCTCTCTCTTTTTGAAGCTAATCTGCACAGACAGCTGTTTAATTCACACAAATATCTGCTGTATATTATTTGGCCTGAGCAAATTATTACTTATATATATATAGCAAATATATATATATGCTCATTCTTGAACCTGGACCCCCAGATTGCGGGGCGGCTACACTGCCGCTGTACTATTGTATAGATGAGCATCATGGAAAGTAATCAACTTTTATGAAGAGTCTCTTTTGTTGTGAACTTCCATTGTGGTTCACTTCCATTGTAGCTTTTTGTATTTGTGTTGTGGCTTTTGTATTTGTGTTGTGGCTTTTGTATTTGCGTTGTGGCTTTTGTGTTTGTGTTGTGGCTTTGTATTGTGTTGTCATGTCGTTGTGGCTTTTGTGTTTGTGTTGTGGCGTTTGTGTTCGTGTTGTGGCTTTTGTGTTCGTGTTGTGGCTTTTGTAATTGTGTTGTGGCTTTTGTATTTGTGTTGTGGCTCTTGTATTTGTGTTGTGGCTTTTGTGTTTGTGTTGTGGCTTTTGTAATTGTGTTGTGGCTTTTGTATTCGTGTTGTGGCTCTTGTATTTGCGTTGTGGCTTTTGTGTTTGTGTTGTGGCTTTTGTATTCGTGTTGTGGGATTTGTTGTGGCTTTCATATTTGCTCTGACACCTACGGGCCACCGTAAGTTTCAGTTGACTGGAAGTAATCATGTTTAATCATTTGTTATTTAAAACCAAATAAATCATACTTATTTGGTTTTATGTATGATTATAATCATATGTGTGATATAACCCTAATGTCAAATATTACATATATATAACATAACAGTTATTATTGTAGTAAAAACAGTTACAGTATGTACTGATGGACTTTAATGTTGTCAATACATATTAATAAAACATACACGATCTCTGTTTTCTGCCTCCACATATGCAGCCTACTGAGCACAACTCAACATTTATTTCTTTAAGCACAAAGCTAACTAGATCAGACATTATTATTTTGAATTATTTTTACTTAAAATGAAATAAATCATGTTTATTTAGTCGATGTTTATTTGGTTTAATGTATTTTTATAATAGCGCTGTCGCACAGCAAGAAGGTCATGGGTTCAAACCCTGGTTGCCCCGGCCATTCTGTGTGGAGTTTGCATGTTCTCCCCGTGTCTGCGTGGGTTCTCTACGGGTGCTCCGGCTTCCTCCCACCATCCAAATTAATTGGTGTCTCTAAAATTGTCCTTAGGTGTGAATGTGAGTGTGAGTGGTTGTTTGTCTATGTGTGGCCCTGCAATGAACTGGCGACCTGTCCAGGGTGTACCTGGACAGGTCTAATGTAAACCTGTGTCGCCTAATGTAAACTGGGATTAGCTCCAGCCCCCCACGACCCTGTACGCAGGATAAGCGGTTGACGATGGATGGATAGAGATGGATGGTATTTTCATAATCCCCAAATGTCAAATTGTAATTACATAGTTATTATTGGAGTATAAGTATAGTACTTTGGAGTAAAGCAAGATTTCTGCAAAATCAATATAGGAGTTTCTAGCAGCATTAAATAATGATATAACACAATGATAATCAATACTGCACCAAAATAAGTGTTTATTATGAGTTCATAGTTTCACACTGTAAACACTTTCATCTAACAAATGCTTGCTGGGGTTGCTGTTATTTCTTTGTTCTGAGGTGATACGAGGGGGCCATACCCGTTCTCTCCATCCCCTATTAGCAGAGAGAGCACAAGGGCAGAGCGGTTGTTTAGTTGAATATGTTGGTCTAGTCTGCCTGGCTCATTGATCCTTAATCTGACTGAGGTTTGCGCAAATTAGAATCTATATCCTCGACCATGGCTCTGAAATACCAGCAGCTAACTGTGATGGTTGTTAAATCTATGCTCAGTAGTGCTAAAGTAGCTGCTCTTCTCCAAACTGTATACTATAAATATTCAATCCTATACTATATTGTATAGTGTCACCTTCATAATGAAGTGTCAAGTAGCAACATGCAGTCTTGGTGTGGTCGAGTTGAGCCATCGCCCCTGTTAAACATTTACAAAGAACTCAATCAGAAAGCATGCAGTTTATCTGACGAAACAATCTCACCACAAGATCCAGCTGTTCTTCAGTTTTCAATCTTATCACATGATTTTTATCAGCTGTGAAGAGTGTTCCCAGTTATCCTGAAATTTATGTTCAATATTCCTTTCTTTTTAATAATATTGTTTTTTAAATAATATTTTTCTTTAATAATCACGGTAAATTACTATACTATATTATAATGTATAATAAAAAAAACAATTCATGAAAATTATATAAAAGAAATAAAACCATTTGAGTATTTACAGAAATATTAAGACATTTTGGGAGATATGTTTATTAACTTTCTGGCTGAAAGTAAGAGGTAAAGACAGTCCACGACTCTTATGCAAAACCTTAATAAAATTACAGTCCAGCTGTGTAGATATTTAGAAAAGATGCACACAAATGTAAAGGTCTAAAATGATCCAAACAAGGTAATAAACAGCCTGTAATATTTGATATAACCACCAAATTAAAAATGTTCATGTTGGCATTGAATATGAGGTTCAAATTTTATTCTTGACTTGGAAACATCAGTTGAGAAACAAGTTCACCACAGTTAAAGTATTAAGATTCCTTGTAAACATCATCTTTGCACATGATTACTTACCTGTGGGCATTTGTACATGCCTTTCAGAGAAATACATTTCAGGGAATATTTGGGTTTTGTCAAAGTTGGCAAGGTTTCTGGGGCAGTTTGATAACACATTTGTGAATTCCCATTGTGTAGAAATTCTTATCATCTATAAAAAGGACAAACGCTGACAAATTCTCTGTTTTGGGAGTGATTCCTGGGTACAAAACCTGGACCATCACTATGAGATTCTTTCAACATGTTGGCTTCTTTGTCCTGTGGCTGAACCTCGACGTTTCACTATCACAGAATGGTAAGAATATTGGGTAATGTGTCAGCCTTTGTATTTATTTTGTACCACAGTTACACCAACATTGATGTAGATGAAGACAAAAATATCCATTTTAATGAGTCTTTTAAACATATATTAAAACCTGAACTTATTTTCCAAAATTATTAAAGGCTTAATGATTGCCAATGAGTCAAGAATGGTTCAGTTATCAAGTCTAAACTTAAAAATCAACTCTTACCTTATTTGTTTTATTCTGCATTGTCCCTCGAGTAGGGACAATCCAATTTCTATTTTACTACTCCTCACTTGTTTTTATTCAGAAAAGGCGTCAACATAGCTGACGAATTTATGTTATGTCTCTGGTCGGACTTGAGGGATTTATATAGCTATAGCAATTATTTTTTAAAAAGATAGCAAAAAGGTTTCTAATTAATTTCAATATGCATTGAAAAATCTTTGTAATTTATCTCCTAGCTTTTTTGATTATTTTGATTTTGATATCTTCATTTTATTTATAGAAATATATCGATTTCTCATTTGATATTCGCCTAATTCAAACCATAGGACAGTTTTATTGTGTTCTCCTCAGACCTCTAGTCCACCAGGACACTTATTTTTTTCTTCTTTTACCACATATATCCTTTAATGCAAATACTGTATGTGACTGTATGTATGATATTGTGAACAAATGATTAAATGACTAAATGATTTTCACCAACCGTAATCCAAAACATGGCCATCGTAACTCCTCTATTGTAATATCTAAAATTCTTGGCCTTTGACAAGTCAGTAGTTTCCTCTGACTGCAGACTGTATCCAAAATCAATGCTCCATGATCTAGAAAAAGTTATCCACACCTTCCTTTCTTGTTGACTAGACTGTAATTCAGCTATGACAATGGCAAGTATCAGGTATCAGAAGCAGCATTTTAAACAAGTTGCAGCGGTCAACTTGATTAAAATGCTGCTTCTCAACTTCTCATTGGCATCAAAAAGACCAACCACATTTCTCCCATGCTCGACTTAAATTTAGGTCTCTCAGGTTCCTCTGACCCAAATTTGTAGGCTGTTTCACAATCTAGACTGAATTTAAAGAGAGATCACACCTTTGCTGTCTTGACTGCTGGCGAGACAGCCTCTCTCTGATTATCTCAGATTTGTAACGATGACCAAAGGTCAGCAATTGTTTAATTGTTCTATAAAGCACATACTGCAAATACGAAGTTAGCTAAACTTGTCCCATCATTGCCCACATTCTTTTAGAGTCTGCAGGCTGTGAGAGCCCACCGCCTCTTAGAGATGGAGACATCAAGTACACCATGAAAAGTCAGTACAGCCATAATGAACAGGTTGAATACGTGTGTCAGTCGTACTACACCATGGAGGGAGCAGCTTACAGGACCTGCATCAATGGTGAATGGATCGGACAGCTGAGATGCCTCAGTAAGTTACTATACTCCTCATATTTACTGTACATGTTTTCATTGAATTGTGTGCAGTGGTTTTGTATTGTCAAATAATTTTCATTACAAAATGGTTTCCAGTGATTGGCTGTGACAGTTTGATCCAGAATGATGATTATCTCAGTTCAATAATATATTTTATAGGTTTGGCTAAAAATATTGCAGGGTTTTTTTTCATAATGCATATTTATTGTTGTTTTTATTGATTAAATGTGTGCTTAATGGCAATAGTTGCAAACACCAGGCTGTTTGTTGTAGAAAGAATCAGCAATGTAAATTAACATACCTGGATTCAAGAACTGAATAAATAAAATTCAGAGGTACTTATACTTAACTGTTCTAATTCTATGTTACTTTATAAATAATGTTCATGTTAAAATACAATGCATTGTTATGCAGTAAATTACAGTGTATATAAAATGGGTAGGTTTAGCTCCACTGGGGCCAGCTACAACATTAAATTGCTGCTTGTGTGTAAATGCACCAAAAATAATCTATTAGTAATAAAAATAATGATTAACAATAATAATAATGTACAATCATGTAAGATGGTAGTAGTTTGTCTGCATAGTGGTTACATACAAAATTGTAATATTTTTACTTAAACCTGAAATTGTGTCTTTGGTCACCTGTAAGTCCAATATTATCTCTCCTTTAGGTGTCCAACAATTTCTGAGCAAAATATCTGTGTCTTTGCTCCTAAATGCTCCAAAAAAACAGATAGACGCTATCTTCTGTTCTGTGCTGAGTGTCTTGTGTACAGTAGTGTACAATAGTGTTTACAAACAGTATGTTTAACTCTTTTTATCTACAGTCTATGGTTTTACCATGTCATTTACAAAATGTTTTTGTCCATCTCTTCCAGGACCCTGCACTGTGAATGACAGTGACATGAGGCAGCATAACATTGCGTTCAAATATAATGTTAACAAAAAGCTCTATTCAGCCCATAATGATGTAATTGAGTTTAAATGTACCAAAGGACAACCTCTTGGCACAATGCGTCCGAGGTGTGTTGATGGTGTGATGCTCCTGCCCACATGCCAATGAGGTTTTATTGACAGGCAGCAATTTGACTTATGAGAACTACAAGCAACCTATTTAATATATGATGAAGTGTACTGTAGTGCCCAGTGACTTTATATACTGCTTGTCTGTTATCACAACCTAGAAAAATGACATTTTAACCTGTGTTTGTAGTGTCCAGACCATTACAAATAAAAATACATTACTCAAACTAATAATGTAATGGGTTGAAGTCACTTCAGTTGAATAAAAATAAAAATCCTTGAAATTGATGATAATTTTATTAAAAGAATAAAGTTTAATGATGTCACCACGTGATTATTCTATTAATAAATCCCAGAGCTGGCTTTTAAAAGGTTTTAAAATACATTAACATACCCCAGTGCAGAATGCCTTTCTACAAGTGCTAGAAATTACGTAATGTACCTGTTACATTAGGTGGCCCAAAACTCAGCTGCTAACCTCGGTAAATTGTACACCAAAGAGTAGGGTTTAGTACTTCATTAATCTCAAAGGGAAATTCAACCACTGTGGTCCTCTTGGTCCTGAACAGATACTGATGTTGGTGAACTCTTGACTTTTCAGCTAGTGCTGCTAGCAGGTCAAAGTTTTCTCTTATTCAATTAAATAAATCTCTGCCTCAACAGGATGGACTGGCACGTTATACGTTTGGTTTTTATCTTCCATATATCTGGAACAAACTCCCAGAAAACTGCAGGTCTGCTGAATACTGTCAGGTTTTTTTTTTAAATCAAGACTGAAGACTTTTTTTTTTTACCCCTGCCTTTAAATCAAATTTAAGGCTTCACATTAATAACTGACTGCACTGTAACTTTTACTATCCTGTTTTCTTTCCCATTTCACTCCTCTTAAAATTGTATTTCAATGTGTTTTTGTTTCTCTATGTTGTTCATATGTAAAGCATTTTGGATTTGACATTGTTGAAATGTGCTATACAAAAAAAAAAAAACCTTGCCTTGCGACACAGTCATGCAGCCAGTGGGCCTTATTTAGATTCCTTAGCTTCAGTTCCCTGTCTGCTTCCCCAAACAAAATAACATTTGGTACACGCATTCATGTTCCCCATCAGGATGATGTACAACAACTCTGATTACTTCACTTTTAATTTAGCACAATCAACACTTGTATTTGTAAACCCCCATAAAGATGGGGAATATTGTAAATATCACATGATTTAAAAAAAAACAAGCGTAACTAGTTAGTATTGTCATGATGAGCATGTTGGCATGAGCCAACTTGGGAGCTGCAACTTGGGAGCAAGACAAGTGAGCTGACTTAATTTTTGACTTCCATGTAAAGTTACTGGTTTCCCTGCCTATGTAAATTTAGTAATCATAGTCGTAATTAACTTTTACACCCATACACACACCTTGTTTTCTGGAAAACAACGTAAACACATTACAAAGATACATGAATCTGGACCATGTTTAAGAAACACATTTTAATATGTACATGTATACATGAAAATGCATTTGTATAAAAAACTTTAAGCAAACATAAAACAATGTATACTGAAGGAAAAACAAAGATGACAAATCAAGATTTAAAAGTCTTATTTACAACACAATTGAGAGGGTTTCTGCCACCATTTGAATAGCCCTGAGAGGGTCCACAATATCTTTTAGCTTGTCCTTTCTGAGAATCCAATCTGGAGCAAATCTGGAAAAAAAACAAAACACACAGGATGTCAATTACCACTTCAAACACATACCAACTGTATATCTCAGACACATACAGTTCTGTATATGTGCATAAAAACTACATACTTTGGTCCAGGGCGGGATTTACGAGGCGTTGCTGGAATGAAGAAGCTCCCATTGACTGACGCATTCATCTTCTGTTTGACAACACTTCTTTCTCTGTCCATCTTGAGTTTGCGAGCAGTGAGGCGGTAAATACTTTGTATCCTATCCAAGACCTTGGGAAGTTTCATAACCTCCTGATGGAAGAAAAAAAAATTGCATTATATTTACAAAACTAAAAAATTTAAATTTGGTATTTAATTGACAAGAATAATTTTCTATTTCAAATGTCCTTAAGTTAAAGAAGCTACAGACCACAACACGGTGCTGGTCTTGCAGGAGGAGAGCCAGCAAGAAGCAGGCCTTGGTGAAGATGCTGCCACCCTTTTCTGCCACTTTATCTCCTGCCTTCTCCCGATATCTCTGCAGCATGTCCAGCAGCGTTTCCACTGAGTTTTCCACTGAATACACTGCCTCAATGGTCTTGTGGTACTGAGGGTGAAAAAAAACAAAAAAGTGAGTGAGTGGAGGAGAGGGAAAGAAAGAAAGCAAAGTAGGAAGAAGGTACAAATGCTTGATTAAAATCAATAACCACTTGTTCAGATAAAGCAGAGGGTAAAATAACTGAGATGTCACAAAAATCAAGTCATTTTAGTACTGCTAGCACTTTGGCTTTATGTATAGCAATGTCGGTCTGTCAGTAGGTCAGCCCACCACTTTGGTCCATACTGAAATACCTCAACAACTAGTACATCCACTAGAAATATTTAGTGGATGTGCTGCCATGAAATTTGGTAAAGATTTCCCAAGGTGATTAATCCCACCGACTTTAGTGATCCCCTGACATTTGCTTTAGCACCACCATTGGCTTTTATGTGCATTGTTGGGGCAACTATTGGATGGACTGCCATGTCATTTAGTTCACACATTCATGTCCCCCTCAAAATGAATTGACTTTTCATCCAGGACCATCATCAGGTGAGAGATTTCTGTGTCCAGTAATTTGGTTTATGAGCAAGACTAATGACATCCCAATCAGCCTCAGGTGTACTTTTTGTTTATGCAAAACTAAGGTCAAAAGGAATACCTGCTATATCCTAGAACTGTCATTGTGAACACGTTAGCATTCGGACGTTAGGCACAACGGTGCATGGAGCCAAATGCCAAGTTATCCTGTGTAGAGCTTTTTATCTTGGGAGAGATACTATCGAGGTACCTGAACATATCTGCCCTGGACAGTATTTACGCAAGAAAAAAATCATTCACCAAAGACAATCATGGTATTGATGCAAAGCCTGAATAGTTTAAAAATGCAATATCACAATTAAATTTGGGAAACAGAGTTTCATGTCAATCTGCACTGTAAACATTCTCGACAGTTCAAAGTGAAGTCAAATACCATCCAATATAAATGGGAAGCAAAAAAAAAAAACAAAAAAAAAAAAAGATAAAAAAGGTTAAGGCTACTACCAATGTGTTTTTGCCACAGTCCAGCTTTTTAGATTATTTTGCAAGTCAAGCAATCAAAGTCCATGAAGTAAAGTGAAAAATCAATAAAAACAAACAGTTACAAAAGGTTGGAATACCCAAACTTTTGCAAAGAGCAAATATTACAGCTTTGGAGCAAACAAGAAAACTTTCCCCAGTTCAGTTTTTAATCAGAGAACCAGACTGATCTTACAGTCTAATCTATTTTCATCTTGGTTCACTGTCCTCCAGTTTCTTGCTTAGTTTTGAAAACTGTCAATGCATTCACCAATAATCTTAAACCTCGGATCAGAAAACCAAAAATATCCCCCCCACCCCTCCTGATTGAATCCTTATCAAATCATTAACAAAATTTGAGGGAAGCTCAAATAAAGTTAAATTTGAGTGAAATAAAACAAATGATTCAGGTGAGCACAATAGCATCAGCAAACTCTTTTTTAATTTCCCTACATAAATCATGTTCATTCAACTTAGGTTAACTCCATGTTTTCCCCCTGGTCAACCACACCAGCTCTGCAGTGGCTCTACACCTTCAGAATGTCAACAGTTCACCAGAATTGCTGTACCTTTAGACCTGGTCACTAAAGTGTTTTCTATGATTTAAGGCACTGTTTCTTTGTCAAGATACTCCCTCCCAATGTTTACTGAATCATTTACCATGTTCACCCTAAATGTGAATAATTTATTTGGTGTGTTAATAGTTTTTAGTTTATTTCTCTAATCCATTCTAATGATCTGACTTTGTGATCTTTCAGGTTTAGTATTTTATCTTCTCGTGGATAAAAATGCAGACTTTGCAGATTGTGCCAGAAGTATCCACAATGATTCACTAAGTGAAAAAACACAGAAACAAAAAGATGTTGACACAGTCTGAACTTGGTTTTGCAGAAGAGAAACTGAGCCCGAACAACAATTAGCTGTTATAAAAAGGAACAGAAAGTCTATGGGGAAGTGAGACAGAGGTTATGACCTTCTCAGCCCATCCACAGCTAAACTCACTGGCATTAAATGTGGACTCTACGTGTCAGACAAGTTGCTTGCTAATAACTTTATATTCAGCTCTGTATGCAGTATTACTACTGTAACATGAACTAATAAGTAGTAAACTCACGAGAACATTAATATGTAGTAAGTTGTGTACTTGCTTGGTTTGAGAGTTAGATGTGAATTTCGATAGCCAAACATGAAGCTACAGCCAGTAGACGATAAGCTTGGCAGAGCTGGCCTAGGTCTGTCCAAAATAAATCACCTAGAAAAGTCATTATTTAATCTATTTTGCTTAAGTCGTACAAAACCTCAACTGGAAATATAACAAATTGAAAAGCTGTCCAAGACATTGTTCAGCACAGAATCCTCCGTAAAACTGCAACTTGTTGTTTTCTGTGATTTGATATAAATTTAGTAGTTCATTTTAGGAGTTTAGTTTTTTACTGACAGAGCCACACTAACATGGAACAATGTGCATTAATTCACCTCAAGAAACACACTGTGCTGTACTTATGATCATGTAGATTCTTGTTGGAATATGTTTATATACATGTATTTTTTCCCAACAAAGCATATACTGTTGAGTAAAAAATGCCCTTTGTACTCAAAACTATGTGCATGCTGCTTGAATTTTAAAGTTCAGTTAAGCCATATTCATTAGCTTCTCAAAGGTTCAGTGTTTAAGTTTCAGTGGCATCTAGTGGTGAGGGTTGCAAATTACAGTTACAGTCCTTAGGACTACCCGAGGCCAAGCCTGAACGACCATCGCTGGTACCAACAATGTAACGACTGTAGTTACAGCAACACTAACGAACCAGCAGTATCGACGATCCTGGCAAACGACCCCACTGAGGTTAAATAGCTGAGTTTCCCTTCCAGTCAATCAGAACTGAAGAAGTTCCTTGGATGAGGAACGAAACGTCTTCCAGTATCTTCAACCAAGTCCAGTTGCCCTTGACTTCAACATGACAGCCTGATTACTTTTTACGACATTACATAAAAAGGACCAGGTCTAGGCTTGTACCTTGGAGAGATTGAGGAGGATCTGAATGGAGTAGGTGATGACGTCCATGCAGGGGACGCTCCTGTTGCAGCAGCGGATGAGTGTGAAGATGACGTTGGTGGCTCCGCTCTCTACCAGCCGCTCACAGCACTCTGGCGACAGCCTGGTGGCGGTCTCTGTGCATGCACACAACACACAAAAGGTATTCTGTTAGTGCTACTGAAAAGGCTGAAGATGGCCGAGATCATGCTCAGTATGTTAACCAAGGATACTCCATGTTATTTTCTCTGTGAGGCACATGCTTTCAATTAAAATTTTAGATTGCGCATATTAGATACTGGGAACAAATTAACCATCAGATGTTATGAACTTCTGCTATTACAACACACAACCAAAAACAACAGAAGAGGAACTCTTTCTCCCACACTTCCTAAAATTCTTCCCGAATCTCGTGCTAAACTCTATTGCAGAGATCAGAATTTCAGTGGGTGCATTAGGGGGTCAAGTTAAATTACTGTAACAGCAATGGTGAAACAGACTCAAGCACCTGAACCTCATACAGTCGGTCAGTATTCCAGTGCAACTTTACCAGATTAGCATTTTTTTTGTTCTAAAATATGGACTAGTGTTTGTGTAGTCTTATTAGAAAAAGTAGGTTAGGTGGCATTTAGACCAATCAGACGTGAGGACAGGTTACAAAATGGCTTCCACTTATACAGTTAAGTCCAGTAGCTTTGGGTTTAGCACTACATTATAAACCAAGCATAGAAGTTTTTTCTGTACATCAGTACAAAATTCACAAAACAATGGACTTTGCTAGAACAATAGTTTGAAGTGAAAAACTACTGGGTGGGGAAAAGAACACTCCACCGTCCTTCATCAACTACAATAAAGGTTGATCTTCCACTAAAGCTACTTTGTGAAAAAAAAATACAGCTTGTAGCAGGAAGCTCTAAAGTTAATTCATATGGATGACTTGACAGAAAAGGCAAAGCCTTACCCAGGTTTTTTAGGGACTCCAGAATGTAGGAGAAGTGTTTGTATCGAAGGAGGTAGTCTAGGGCAGATGACGTCTTGTTGCACAATTTGTCCTCCTCTCGGACACCAGCGGATACTTCACGTAAGCGGTGTCTCAACTTCACCACCTTGAGATTATCATTCAGTCGGCGGGAGCGGTGTCCTCTCCACAGAGCCTGGAGGGCGAGCCAGAGAGAGAAGGAGCAGGCAGAGAAAAGAAAAGACAAATAAAAGGAAAAAAAACTTAAATTAGTTGCTAATCACTGCATTAGATTGACTGAAATTGTACACCCATCAAACCACAGATTTTGTTATAAATTATGGCAGTAATTGTTCAAATAATCAACATTAATGAAAATAATTATATCCTAATAGCATTATACATTATGTTCATTGTACCACTGAAGGCCCAAAAGGAAAAGATTTCTAAAAGATCTCAGTATGAACAAGAGGAATGACAACAGCAAATAGCCCGTGTTACAATGTTCCTATGGGCACGAGACTTTGTTGACTTGAAAAATTGTGAACCTATCCTTTAAGAGTCATCTGTACTAAATTCACACCGACTGTAGTACCTGGGCTTTGACAATTCCCTGTTGAACCCTCTTTTGGCGCCTAAGGAGGAGGAATTTATGGACGGCCTGCTGGATGACGGCCGCAGCCTTGTGGCGACGCACTAACCAGCGCTTGACTGCTCTCTGGGCTGTGACAACCTTCCTCCTGTCCTCCAGATACCGCCTCCTCTGCTGCCTCGCTCTCACCCATCGCTATGAAATAAAGCAAAGGAGTAATTGTTAGGAATGCTCACTGATTAATTAAATGAATTTAACAGCACAAAAGTGCTTTTCAGTGACAGATTTTGTTTTGACTTATGGCTTTGGGGTCTCTGTCGCTGTACCTGTATGGTGATGACAGAATGGATTTGTCTTTTGGCCGACTCCAAAGCCCAGTGGGCTCTCAGAGCTCTTTGGATCTTTATGGCACTAAGATGATGGAAGGCCGCCGATGTAAAACGAAGCCTCCTCTCTGCCATGACTCCCTCTAGTACCTGAAACAAAATGGCATGCAAATGACTATAATATACTACTTTCCAGGAAGGCAGTGGTTTCCTTTCATTTCAGTATATTCATTGAAATTTTGTCTATCCACAGACAGGAGAGAGTCTGCTGCGATGGATCACCTGTTTTAAGCAACATTTAGGTCTACCAGGTTAATGAATGCAAACTAAAGGCTGTCTAAATAAAACCCATTACCTGTCGTCGTGCAGTCCAGGCTCGGCAGTGTGTCTGAAGTGTGATAGCAGCTTGTCTCATTCGGGTGTAGTTGTTCCTCTCCAACCTGCCGAGCTGCACTGCCCGAACCCTCTGCTGAAGTTTCACAGCCGCCTCCCTCTTCCTTTGGAAGTTACGCCTGTGCACTGAGCATCTCCAGCACGACTGGATCACAATAGCAGCTTGATTTTGTCGGTTAATGTCCCTCTTGACACGCCAGCTTCTAAATGCTGCCTGAAGGATGACGGCGATTGTTTGATTTTCAGGAACTTTTCTCTGTCTTGTCTTTGAAGAATACATGCTCGATAGTATCTCTGGATGATAATGGAGGATAGACGCATGGCCTGGAATTTTATTTGGTTACTGTGCTTTCTGAATGCAGACTGGATCACAGTGGCAGCCTGATGACAACGAGCAACCTCCTTTCTGACCTGTTGCCCTCTGAAAGCTGCTTGAATGATGATAGCGGCGCTGCGCATTTCCAGATAGTGCCTTCTTTGTGCTTTAGCTGCTACCGTAGCCCGATATTTTTGCTGAATGGCAAGGACAGACGATTTCAATTTCAGATACTGCTTGCGTTCGGAGTAGGCTCTGAAAGCTCTCTGGACCACACTGGCAGCATGATGCCTTTGTCTGAGGATATGTCTGGATTTCATTCCACGGAACGCAGCTTGTATATTAATAGCAGCGTTCCTAACCTCATGATAATGTTTTCTCTCAACATTTCTCTGTCTCTGAGCTCTAAACCTCTGTTGTAAGACACAGGCTGCCCAGCGTTGTCTCCTGAAGGCTAACTGCTGCTTATGCCTCTTGAAATTAGCCTGAATGACAGTAGCTGCCCTGTGCATCTTGGCAATCCTGGTTCGCTCATGATGACCTCTGAAAGCTGCCTGAAGGACAACAGCAGAACGTCTCATTTTTAAAAAGTTTTCTCTGTCTTGTCTTTGAAGCATACATGCCCGATAGTATCTCTGGATGATAATGGCAGAAAGGCGCATGGCCTGGAATTTTACTTCCTTACTGTACTTTCTGAACGCAGACTGGATCACAGTGGCAGCCCAATGCCAGCGAGCAACCTCTTTTCTGACCTGCTGGCCTCTGCATGCTGCCTGAAGTACAATAGCCGCGCTGCGCATTTTTTGGTATTTTTGCATTTGTTCTTTTGCTGCTACAGTGGCCCGATACCTCAGCTGAATTGTGAGAACGGAGGACTTTAAGGTAAGATACTGCCTGTGCTCACAGTGTGTTTTGTACGCTCTCTGGATTACACTAGCGGCCCGATGCCTTTCTTTGATGATTTGTCTGCATTTCATTCCACGATATGCAGCCTGTAACATGACAGCAGCTTTTTGCACTGTTGATAATGTTTTACCTCAACATTTCTCTGTCTCTGAGCTCTAAACCTCTGCTGGAAGACACAGGCAGCCCAGCGTTGTTTCCTAAAGACTGACTGCTGTATATGTCTCTTGTAGTTTGACTGAATGACAGTAGCTGCCCTGTGCATCTTGGCAATGCCACGTCGCTCACGATGACCTCTGAAAGCTGCCTGAAGAATAATGGCTGAATGTCTCGCTTTCAGGAACTTCTCCCTTTCTTGTCTTTGAAGAATACATGCTCGATAGTATCTCTGGATGATAATGGCGGATAGACGCATGGCCTGGAATTTTATTTGGTTACTGTGCTTTCTGAATGCAGACTGGATCACAGTGGCAGCCTTATGCCAACGAGAAACCTCCTTTCTGACCTGCTGCCCTCTGTATGTTGCCTGAAAGATGACCACTGCTCTGCGCATCTGCTGGTATTGTTTCATTTGTGCCTTTGCTGCTACAGTGGCTCGATACCTCTGCTGAAGTTTCACAACCGCCTCTCTCTTCCTTTGGAAGTTACGCCTGTGCACTGAGCATCTCCAGCACGACTGGATCACAATAGCAGCTTGATTTTGTCGGTTAATGTCCCTCCTGACACACCAGCCTCTAAATGCTGCCTGAAGGATGATGGCCGATTGTTTGATTTTCAGGAACTTTTCTCTGTCTTGTCTTTGAAGAATACATGCTCGATAGTATCTCTGGATGATAATGGAGGATAGACGCATGGCCTGGAATTTTATTTGGTTACTGTGCTTTCTGAATGCAGACTGGATCACAGTGGTAGCCTGATGACAACGAGCAACCTCCTTTCTGACCTGCTGCCCTCTAAAAGCTGCTTGAATGATGATAGCGGCGCTGCGTATTTCCAGATAGTGCCTTCTTTGTGCTTTAGCTGCTACCGTAGCCCGATATTTTTGCTGAATGGCAAGGACAGACGATTTCAATTTCAGATACTGCTTGCGTCCGGAGTAGGCTGTGAAAGCTCTCTGGACCACACTGGCAGCATGATGCCTTTGTCTGAGGATATGTCTGGATTTCATTCCACGGAACGCAGCTTGTAGATTAATAACAGCGTTCCTAACCTCATGATAATGTTTTCTCTCAACATTTCTCTGTCTCTGAGCTCTAAACCTCTGTTGTAAGACACAGGCTGCCCAGCGTTGTTTCCTGAAGACTAACTGCTGCTTATGCCTCTTGAAGTTTGCTTGAATGACAGTAGCTGCCCTGTGCATCTTGGCAATGCCGCGTCGCTCACGATGACCTCTGAAGGCCGCCTGAAGAATAATGGCTGAACGTCTCGCTTTCAGGAACTTTTCTCTGTCTTGTCTTTGAAGAATACAGGAGCGATAGTATCTCTGGATGATGATAGCAGACAGACGCATGGCTTGGAATTTTACTTCCGTACTGTACTTTCTGAATGCAGACTGGATCACAGTGGCAGCCTTATGCCAACGAGAAACCTCCTTTCTGACCAGCTGCCCTCTGAAAGCTGCTTGAACAATGATGGCTGCGCTGCGCATTTCCAGGTATTGCCTTCTTTGTGCTTTAGCTGCTACTGTAGCCCGATACATCCTCTGAATTGTGAGGGTGGAGGATTTCAAGGTAAGATACTGCTTGCGCTCACAGTGTGTTTTGTAAGCTCTCTGGATAGCACTGGCAGCCTGGTGCCTTTGTTTGACGATCCTTCTGGATTTCATTCCACGGAAGGCAGCTTGTAAGACAACAGCAGCATTTCTCTTGGCATTCAGGGTGTGCATCTCATCTCTCATTTTCTTGTTGGCTCTGTAACGTGCTTGCAATACATTGGTAGCCCACTGGACCATCTTGTAGTAGGTTCTCTGCTGGTACCTTCGAAAATGGGACTGAATTGTTACAGCTGCAGTATGCTGGATATGCAACTGCTTTCTGACCTTATATCCTCTGTAGGCTGCCTGCAGATGAATGACAGCCCTGCGCTTTGACAGATAGTCCGAGCGGTCTTTTCTTGCCATGATCAATGCTCTGTACTTCTGCTGACAAACCAAAGATGCTGCCTTGGTAGCTAGGAACCTATTTCTGTCCCGAATGGTGAAAAACTTTCTCTGAATGATTGTAGCAGCTCGGTGCATCTCTGCAATCTTCTTCCTGGCTCTTTGGCCACGATATGCTGCCTGGATGACAACAGCTGCAGATTTCATTGCTGTGTACCTCTGCTTCTGTTGATCCCTGAGAAGTTTGGCCCTGTAGTGTTCTTGAATAATGATGGCAGCACATTTGGTGGCAAGGTAAGCCATACGCATTCTGTACATCCTGAATTGAGCTTGGATTGCTCTTGCAGCGTTGGTCCTCTTCTTTAGGTCTTCTCTCACTCTAAATCCCCGATAGACAGCTTGTATCTTTATGGTGGCCTGCTTTAGCTCTCTGTATTCATTTTTCTGTGCCCTGCCCTCTAGAAGAGCTCTGTATCGGCTTTGGATTATAATCGCCGCGCTTTGTAGGAGAAAGTATTGTTTCCTACATAAAAACATCTTAACTGAAGACTGAATGACAGTCGCTGCCCAGTGCTTTTTCTTCAGGTCTGTCCTAACTCTCATGCCTCTGAATCCAGCTTGGAGTGTAACACAGGCTGATCTCATGCGTAGGTATGCTTTCCTCATCTCCTTTCCAGCAACATAAGCTCTGTAGTGATGCTGTATGAGTAAAGCAGCGGCCTTCTTAGACTTGTACTCTGCTTGCGCTTTATGCCGACGGTAGTAAGCCTGTATCACGGTTGCACTCTGATGCCACTTTTCTAGCTTCTTCCTGTCAGCTCTGCCTCTCCAGTTAGCTTGTACAGTGAGAACAGCATTTCGAAGAGCTTCGTAATCCTTCTTTGTCTTACGAGCCGAAATTGTGGCTCTGTACCTTTGCTGTATCACAGCAGCAGATTTTCTTAAGAGAAGGTAGCGCCTTTGGGCCACATGCTTCCTAAAAGCTGCCTGGATCACCGTTGCTGCCTTGTGTTGTTTATTCAGGGACTCCCGAGCCAGTTTTCCGCGATAAGCTGCCTGTATGGTAATGGCAGCACATTTCATCCTCAAATATATTTGCTTTTCCATGTCTCTTTTCACAGAGGCCCTGAACAGACGCTGGATTATGACTGCAGCACATCTCATCTTCACCACCTGTTTTCTGACAGCATGCCCTCTGAAGGCACTCTGTATGACAACAGCAGAGTTGTGTTGCATCTTCAACAACTGAAAGCAACGCCTCTGCGCAAGACCTCTGTATTGGGCTTGAATGAGTACAGTGCTTGTCTTGATCTTTGTGTATTGCTGGAGGCACCTCTGCATTCTATACCAAGACTGAATCTGTACAGCAGCAGCAGTTCTTTCAGCCATTTTTGTCCCATACCATTTCTTCAACGCCGCCTGGATCACTTTGGCAGCACGGTTTTCCATTTCGGTTTTCCGGGTTTTCCATCTTCTGTACCCCCTCTGTATTTTCACCACTGCAGTTCTAAGGGAGAGATAATGTTCGCGATTTCTTCTCGAAAGAGCCAATGCTCGCGAGTGCTTCTGAATGACTGTTGCGGCCCAGTAGATTCTTCCATAAGCAGAGGCTGCCATCCTCATTCGCCATTGTGCTTGGACAACAATGGTGTAGTATCTGAGGCGTTGGTAAGCCCTGACGGCCAAAAACATCCTCCATTGCGCCTATAAGGACAAGATAAGAACCATCTATTCAGAGAATGATTACTAGGCCGCATGTAAATTCAGGACCAACATCATTGTGTTGTTAGCCAAACTCTTTTATAACTGGAGTCACTGTCTGAGGTAAGAAAAACAAAAATCATAACAAGTCACAATCCATCAATACTTGATAATGCTTTCTGATCGATGAGTAATTTCTACTGTAATGTCTGGTATGTGTGGTTGGGGGAGATTTACTCAAACACTCTAAATGTTTAACCAGTACAACTGAGTCATTATTTACTTTGGCCCCTTTCATTCTCACATGTAATAAACACCTACCTGGATGACGGTTGCTGCTTCATGCTGAAGAGCCCGAAGTTGAGCCTGTTTTTTCAGCCTCAGCCTGTTGCGGGCTACGTAACCCCTCCAGACTGACTGGATGATAACAGCCGATTGAATCTGCCTTTTAGCTCTCTGCTTCTGGAGAAAACTTCTCACAACTACTTGGATCTTCACAGCAGCCATGTTTCTTTCCTGTATCCAAACAATACAAGATAAGTTTCTTATTGTTCTTTCATTACAACAGTCATTTTTTCCCTGTATTGACCTTCAGAACAGGTGCAATATAACTTGCATACCATGCAACAAAAAATTTGAAACACAGCATCCTATTATTTTCAGATGGTCAAGAATAAAATTTGAGATTCAGGGTTTATTTTATGCGACTTGTACAAAAACATATATGGTAATCACCTTTTAAGTTGATATGGTGAACTTGTTAGCAAGCAGTTGCTTATTTTACACATCAAGCACTTACAGAACAATAGCTTTCATTTCGAGCCATGTCCACCTGATGAATGCAATGTTATTCTCTTTTAGCTCAGGTTTTGATCTCCGCAAACTCCTAAGGAAACTGTCTTGCTCTTTCAGCTGCTAAATATTCCACTGTGTTCATAAGATCACACAGAGGGTTTTTTATTCCCTACTCAAAACAGCTGCCTGCTGTGGCCTTTGACAGTGGTGACACTGTCCCAAAACAGTAAAGTTGTGGAGCTGAAAGCTGAACAGTGAGCTGATTATAGATATTTTAAGAGGAAAATTTTCAGGTTTGTGGACCTGATTAACCTTTTTCAATCATGCTAGCAAAGTGCTCAATGACTATACTAAAACTTATTTTCAAAGTAATGATTAAATATAAGAAAATGATAAGAAATACTGTGAAACATTTCTTTCATTTATCTACACTTTCATGTCTCCCGAGTCCTTTTATTCAAATATTGTACAGCAAAAATTACGTTATTAAAATATAAGATGTTCACATAATCACTGGCATCACTCCAGTGGTTGCCAAAATACATATTTAAAAAAAATCTAAGAATAAAAGTCAGTAAAATACAAAAATAAAGCACACAACTGACACATACACCCCTGAAAACCCAATGCAGAATTGATGCCTTTGTACATTCTGACACGATCCAGACATTAGCAAAAAACATGAAATAGCATTAATTAGATAAATAAAACTCCATCAACTTGCAGTTACAACAAACACTGAATTAACCTTGTAGAGCTGTAGATCTTTCTTTAATCTGTATTTCCTCCAGGCACCCTGGATGACCCGAGCTGCTCTGGTTTCATTCCGCAGGTCCAGAAGACGAGCACACAAGAAGGAGAGGTAAGACATCACAACCTGGAAATAAACAGATGTGGATGAAGGAACCGGTGTAGCTTTTCCCTCTGGTCATTAGTCTAAGCCCAGAGAACTTTATCCTATATTTATATAATACATCCTTTATATTTGAAAAGATGGATACAAAATGTTTGACTGGACCTGGTCTCATATTTCACCTTGCCATAAAAGGTAATGGCCAATTGAAAATCCACAGTGAATATGCGATTTACTGCATAGGCCTACTGTGATTAGGGAGGGGGGCGTTGTCTGGTCTCACCTTCTCGTTAGGAATGGTGTTTGACATGTCAGCTGGGTTTATCATGGCAGGAACTCCACCCAGGAAAGACACAGCAGTGTTGACCAGTCTGAAGTTGTTTTTCTCATTCTCCAGTAGCTCTTTAAATTCCACTGACGGAGAATCTGGGCCTGTTCAGAAAAATAACACCGATACTGTCATTACAACTCAATTAGGGTCTCTCCAACTTCTTTATGATCTGCTTTGAAAGTCATACATAAAAGTTTACAAGCAAGCATTTAGGGCATTACATGCTGTCATTCACCTGTCTCTAAGAGTAGGTCTGTAATTAAAAATAATGATAATGGTCTTTTTATCTTTTGGAAGAGGTAGAAATCATTTTAAGGTTAAAAACAATTTGCATTTGAGTAAAACTTGGCAATTTTTTCTTCTTTTAAAGCTATGTCAGTGTGCTTTCATAACATTCTCCTAAATGCTTCAGACAACTTATCAAATTCTGTTTTCTACAATCTAATGCACAAAAATTCCTGATGTGATGAATAAACATCCACTTGAACATTTTTTTTAAAGAAGTGCATTCAGACAGACAGCTGCACTAAAGAAACAGCACACAGCTGACATGTACCGTTCAAGCCTGTTGGCAAGGAGTCAAAGGAGTTGTCTGAGTCGCTGGCTGAGCAGTTGAGCTCCAGGCGGCCTCTCTGCGAGCACTCAACAGTCTGAGTGGTGCTGTGACTGACAGCCTCTTCTGGCAGGAGACTGGGGTGGTAGTGGTGGATAAGGTAGCAGAGGACGCGGCCATCCGAGAACGTCACCGTGAAGTTCTCCACCTGCACAGACAGACGGCACACTTCAGTTACTGTTTTTCTAAGCAGGACTTGTGATATAGACAGTAATTTAGGGCCAGAGAATTAATCTTTAAAAACAGTGAAACTTGTGTTTCTTAAGCCATGTTAAGATAGAGGTCAGGTTATGCTTTGCTAATGTCATGTCAGAGTTACAGTCAACATGAGAGACATTTTCTCAGTTAGTCACTTTTTATATCAACTCATTAATGGTAATTGCAAGTGCAGTATGACTACCTGCTGTTTAAAAGTGTATTTTGAATCAACCTGTTACTCTGGTTAAAGGCTAAGGTTTCACTTTAGGTATTCAATAGTAATTAAACAACTAAATCACAAGGCACAGAGACAATGTCTCACACACACACAGAAAGCAATAGAAGAAATTCTCCGTAAAATAAAATTTATTGGGAGAAGAATTTTTGTTTTTCCTCTTTGGTTGGCAATTTCAGTCCATCAATACATCGCTCTGGTCCAGCCTGTTTTATATCAACAACTATTAGATGGATTGCCATTATGACTGGAACAGGTGTCAGTGACTCCCTGAAGAGTCCTCTAGCACTACCAACATGTCAAAGATTTAGCTTTCCTGTAGCACCACTGGCAGGTTGGCATTTTTGCTTTAGTGCAAAATGTCTCAGCAACTTTGGGATTGACTCACAGGATGAATCCTAATGACGGCAGTTTTGAGTCAAAAGTCTTAACCAATGTTGAACAGGTGTACCAAATTTCATTAATTATCTATGTCCCACTCAAGAATAAACTCACTTTAATCATTGCCACCATCATCAGCTCAAAACTTTGTCCAAAGCTTCAGTTTATGACCAAATACCTGCAGCTAATCACATAACTGAAAATAAAAAAAAGTCAAACTCACGTTCAGATGGTAGAAGTCACACACAGCTCGGACCCAGTCCATCAGCAGGGTAATCTTAGTGCTGCTGTGTTCATACGCCACCCTGGTCTTTGCGGGACTCGGCTGAAAGCCTCGATCGGCCCTCAGAGACGCCAGCCTCCGTTTGGACCTCAAGGTTCTCTTCAGGAAGCTGATTTCCTCCCTCAGCTGATCCTCATCCAAAATCACCTCCACCTTAACAGATCATTTGATAACAGCATTTTCAATCAACTCTTCCTACAGGCTAGAACATCACTTACATTTTGTAAACTACCCATTTGAGACAAATTCGGATACACACATGAAATGCGAAGATGATTTTCCACAAGAGGCTCAGTGTCTTCTCTCTGTGTCCATCCACGATGTCTCTGGAATCAATGGTGGAGCCTGAAAATAAAAATGCAATGCTTAAATACCCTTAAGACCACAATTAAAATCAGCTAATTGCATTAAACTCATTAATTAAGCAAAAACCTCTTTAGATTTTCCATTTCATATCATTGTAAATTGAATATCGTTGGGTTTGACTCATAGCTATGCTGAAACAATTTGTCAATTCATCATTTAGTTGACGGACAATCAGTTAAAAACCAGGCTGGTTCCACTGTATCAAATCTATCATTGTAAACTGAATCTTTGGGTTTTGGACAGTTGGTTGGATAAAAGAGATTTGAAGATACTGTCTTGAACTTTGGGAATTAATGTATTTTTCATCTCCACAAATACTGACCGACTGAATAGAACAATGAAAAGACAATGTCAGCTGATTGCGCTCTAAATTGTCATCAGACTCTAGTTGCATTACATTGCATGATCTAAATGTCAGCAAGGTCTTGTCTTTTTTGTTATTTAGTCGTTAAATAAGGCAAAGTTATTGTGTTTAGCAATTTCTTTTATGTCTTGAAATAGTATGTTTCTACCTGGACTGCTTAGTCACTAACACATTTTCGCTTATAGAGAGGTACACAGGGCACAATTATATGGTCACATACAGTTAACACACATTCACCACAGTATCACAAAGGACAAAGTAACCCAGCTTTGTAGTTTTGAAGCTGTACAACAACAGCTGTTTGTGATCAAACACAAAAAGGTGTGCTGTGATACAGCAGGTGTTCGAGCTCAAGTCAACGATGTAGTAAATGAACCATGTCCAAAAAAGTGCCACAGTGGTGGAAAATACAGCCCAGTATGAAAATACAATGAATATGTAACACTTCTGTGAAAGAAAACATCACGTAGGAACTTAAACACTGAATCTCATTTCGTGGAGGTCAAACATGCTTTCAGGTTGAGCAACTCCCCATTTTGCTGTTTGCTCAGGAGAAAAATAGATAATTACCACGTTCATCCTTGAGGTCGACCCCTCTGCTTTTGAGTACTTGCAAAGCCACATCGACGTTGTGGACCTTCTGCAGGCGACTGATGGCTGGCAAACGGAGCTTCACTGATAAACTCCAGTCCTGGATAAGGAGCTCCATCACACGCCTGGAAGCAAACCCCACATGAAAAACATACTTTATAATGTTGATGCATAAGAATCTTGGTTTGCCTCCATTTTTGATAACATCAAAGTTACATGCTCAACTATGCAAGTTATTATTAAACTGACAGCTTTCCAATTATATTTGATCTTTAGCAAGATTCCTGCCAAAGATCTTCTGGAAAGGGTTCATGTGCTTTTAACAGCTGCTTGGCGTACAGCCCAAAAGTCATGACCGCACCAACAAACATGTATGCTTACAGACACCTTATGTAGTATTAACAGAACCGCATCCATGTCATTTTTCAGTATATTTGACCCTTTAATCTGCCTTTTTTCCTGATAGAAGGCCATTGTGTTGATTCTTTTCACCTTAAAAAAAATGCACTTTGAGGCCCTTTCACACTTAATCCTCCTAAAGCCAGGGAGAGAACCCAAGAATAAGTCTAGTCTCTCACTAGAGAACAGATTTACTCCAAGTATCTGCTGTGTCTTCCTCATTACATTTTTCAACCTGTATTTATGTGTAGTAAAAGAAGAGAAATACACCAAAAAAATGAAGTATGATCAGAGACCAATATTGTCACAACGGCAGGGCACTTAGTGAGAGAGCATTCATCAGTGAGAATCCCAGGCAGGAAATCCCCGCTCTGAAACTGCTCTGCTGAACACTAAATCCCTCCCAGCTGCAGGGAAACTGTCGCATAGCTGAGCCTGACCTCGGAGTAAAGCGAACATCCCAACGGGGATCGGAGCATCACATTAAAATTTACAACGTCTCACTCACACGAGACGAATTCCACACTTCAAGTCAACTGCCAAATTCTTCACAGCGAAGTTGAACTCATCCAGGGGCGTCTGAACGTGGGAGACGGGTAAGCCGAGGTAGCTGAGGTGCCGGGGTAGGATCCCCTCTCCGCTCAGGAAGTCCCTGGAGAAGGCCAGGAGCAGGTCTTTACTTGTCTGATAAAAAACAAAATAAACAGGAAACAGTTTTAAAAAATTAAAAAGGGTTATCAAAACATTAAAAGATAATTTAAAATTCAGAAAACAAGTGGGGAAAATGAGGTTTACTTATGGATGGCCACCAATGCACTCTCTCCTTTACAAATGTGAACGTAGAGAGATGCTGTACCACATTTATGATGTTTTTCAACCTACGGCCCAGGGCCGAAAAGGAATTCATAAATAATTCTGGGCCTTTACGTTTAAAGTCTGTCAGAGTATGATTTGGTAAGTCAAAATTGTAAAAACTTTGCTCCTGTTCTTGGAATAAATAACATGTGCTGTGCAGAAAACATTCTGTCTCCACATCTAGCCTGTGTGGTTCATTTAAAACTAAATCTGGTGGATTTTCCTGGTAGGTATTGTTCATTTGGGCTGGAATAAAAAAAAGCTGTCAAATCCTTTGATAGCTTTTAGGTCTTAATAGTTATATACTAAATAAAATAAGCCTCATTTTTCCATCAAGTCTCAAAAAAGTGTAAAGACAAGAATACTAAAATTATACAAAAGACCCATGCAAAGTTTTAATATTGTCATTCATCTCATATAGCTTTACCTTTGGCCTTGTTTAATGTGCTTAATGTTTGTTGACGTGAGAGGGCTCTGGCCTACCTTGAACTCTGCGTCCAAGCAGAACAGACAGGGGTTGTGCTCGATCAGCCGGGACTCTTTGGCCTTGTCCAGGAAACACACCAGCAGAAGCAGCTTCTTCAGTGTGAAGCGGGACAGCGCCTCCTCGTGGCCTAACCAAGAACAGGTAAAGAGATGTTAACACTTGTTTTTTGTTACTACAGATGTAGTTCTGTGTTTTAAATGAATTCATTTATATTCAATATGTCTTAAATGGTAAATTAATTAAAATGTATTGCTCTAATAAAAAGACCACGATAACTATTTCCTTAAATGTGCTCAGAAGTTGCAAGTGCAATTCAAAGAATTCCAAACTTCCAAACTAACAGAAAACCTGGGATTGCTTGACCACTATCTTAAGATCTATAGCAAAGGTGGATTTTTTGGGAGGGGAGAAACTTTGCAGTATATTCCTGGAAGAATTTCAGGAATAAAAACTAGATTCCCAGTAGAGTTGATATGATTAAATGGATTACTCAGTCAGTCAATCGAACGAAAATAATTTGAATATCCTTTGTTCCAGCAGTTGCTGTTTTAGATCATTGTAAATTACTGATGATCTGACAAAACAAGATATTTAAAGACGTCACCTCAGACTCTGGGAAATTGTGATTGACATTTTTCATGCTTTACTGGCATTTTATAAACTAAATAAAAACAACAAAAGGATTAATCAATAATGAAAATAATGCAGCTCTAAACTTCAGGGAATGTTTGGTCTTGCGGCATTTAATGCAAGATATTAAGTGCAACCCACACACACTGCATTAGATACCTGTAGTTAGTGACAATTTTATTACACATGACTGATTAGACTACATGCTCTCATTTAGGGATATCTTAAAATGTCAGTAGCAGGAAATTAAAAAGTTCTGTTTATGTCAGTAAAATATTGACAAGAAGTAAAGTCATTTAATTAAAAGTTCAACTCAGATCCAAGTTAATTATATATTTGCATAAAAGGGTTTGTATTTCTGTCTGCTTATGATATCGTAAAAGAGGGTGTGAAAAGTGGAAATGCATCCTGAGGTGATAACCCACTTAATTTGCCTTTTTTTACTTTGGATTCAAACATACAAGTAGATGCCAAGGAAAGTCTCCACCTTAAATTATTTCTGAGATGTTGTGGCTCTGACAGCACCCATGCCACAGCATCCAGTTAAGACAACACAATACACGAAGCTCCAAACTTACCGTCTTTGTAAAGGTTAGGCACTCTTGCGTGTCTGAACTCCGCAGCGATGTCTGGGTTCCAGAGCAGCCGCTGGAGGATGAACATAGCCAGACCCTCGGCATCACTGTTGCTCTCCAGTGAAATCAACTCACCGTAGATTGTCTGAAAACAAGAAGCCTTGTTTTTAGCAAACATACCATACAGTAGTGGACATTGAGGAAAACAACAACAGCATAGTTTTGAAAGACAAATGCTAAAAGCGTTTTTATCAGAATACCTCAAGCCCAATCCGTAACCACAGCGGATTGTATGAAAGAAGCCAGTTGAGGACTTTTCGGCGTTCACCTAAAAGATGACAAAAAACAAGAAAACAATGTTAATCTCAGGTTTATGAAAGGAACTTCAGATCATTTAAAAACCCTGCATCTGCAGGTTTATTACGCAATATTTATTTACCTATGTCCTTCCAAAGATGGCGGTCTTTGCGGACAAGCAGCCTCTTGGACTCCACCTCCAGCTCAAGCCTCTGAATAGCCTTGGCCATGGCCTCAGACGTGAAAAGCTGGCAGGCAGAACGACGGAGGCGGTTTAGCTTCCGTCGGGCTGTGTAGGTGCTAAAAGACATCTCCTCTTTGGTGGGAGCTTTGGGCACACTGAACTTGTCATCGCTGCCCATGACAATGGACACAGTGTTTACTAAACAAGAAACAAATGAAAAAGACAATGTTTAAGACTTTTAAAGTCTGCTGTACAAACACAGAAATAAAGATTCCACTGCTTTAATTACTGTGTTAAGTTGTGAGTACAGAGTGGGTCCACAAATGATCTGGAAACGCTGGAAAGCATGATTATTTATATATTTCTGGGAAGCAAACATTACCATCTGTACTCCTGCCTCCTATAAGATTTTTCCCACATCATGTTTAAAGTAGTGAAAACCTGCTGAATGTCTGTCACCTTTAGCGACTTCAGTGTTGACTTTAAAGTCATCTGGGGTGAGGACGTAGTTGATCCACCATGTGAATCCCCTTTCCTGCTTCTCAATCCACCTCTCATCATAGAACATGTTCTTGGCAGCAAACGGCATCGGGTGTCTCGGTATGGCTGGAAGAATAGATGCAAAAAACAAAATGAATTTTTAAAGATTATCAAAAGCAAAATACATTTTCTTACACAAACACACTTTACAATGTTCTGTTATCAAATACCTGTTTGCGCTGGCTTAATGAAGGTCAGCTTTGACTGAGCTACAGCAATAACTTTTGCTGTCTTCACAGATGAAGCACCATACGACTTCAAAGACTGTCCACCTGTGAACCAAAAAAAACAAACAAAAAAAAAGGTAATTTTGAATTTCTTGGGTTGGCAAAAATCTAATATTAGCACAGCTTATACATTTTAATGACATTACAGCTTTGCTTTCTGGCTTTTCTTCAATTATGAATACACATTAACATTAACTTTCCCCTTCAGAAAGCAATCATACTGTACCTCGTGAGGTGAGTTTGGAGCTTGATTGCTTTGCCTGGGCAGGAGCCATAGACCTTACACTCTTTAGAGATGCTGTAGTCATTGAGCTCACCGAGCCTGCGGAAAGAGGGCCCTTTTCAGTAAATAAAGAGGACAGTGAAACAAGCCAGATTTGTCCAGTTACAGAGGCTGTTCTGAATGTGCGGCTTCAGGATGTAACTATCTGCAACCATCAGCGAGGATATGTACAGTAATAAAACAGTTTGTGGTATTGTTGAGCACAGAGAGGTGTTTCTGTTAAGGTGTTTTCACACCTGTAGTTTCGTTCATTTGGTCCTGACAAAGGACAAAAAAAAAAATGATACACTGGTGCTTGGTTCATATTCACTCTGCAGTTTTGCAGACAAAGCAATAGGAGTAACCATGAAGTTATACAGACTGATGGGTAACTTGCTGATTGGACTCCTTTGGCAATTGTCAGCCTGCATCATCAGCACATCATCGGGACCCATATATAGAAATCTGATTCCCCATTATAACGCATTATAAGCATTATTAGTAATATTAGACAGCAAAGTGACCACATTTTGTAAATAATGATATAGAAACAGGACGAAAAGGAGTACAGTAATGATTCAGGGCTTATTGCTGTGGGGTCCTGTCAAAAAACTGGTTTATGGACTTAATGAACTAACACAATTACATAGACTATAATAAATATAGGCTTGTACATATACATGGCTTATACAGATCATTCATAAGAACACTTCCTGAACGCACCAGAGTTTGTCTTAAGGCATACCATGGCCACCTCTTTAAGGTCTCAAGTGCGCTTTTTAGGTCAGATTTTGGTGCGCACCCAAGTGTGATTGTTACAGTCACACCTGTACAATCCGCACCAAGGGGGAAAACGAATTCTAATGCGATTCAACCAAACTAAATGAGGCAGGTGTGAAAGCACCCTTAGCTTACCCTAAATACAAGTGGTGAACAAAATAATAAAAAAAAGCAATACAATTCAACAGCACCATAAACCGCAGTTAAACTCTCAACAGTTTTTAAAAACCTGAACATTATATCCTTCATGAATGAGGATATATTGCAGGACTGTTGTAGACCGGTGTAACAAATTAACAGGCCAATGAGTTCACACTGAATTAAATATGCATGTCTGAAACAACATACATAGTATTTTTGAAGTTATGCTGTTAAACAAGACAATGACATCCCAACATTCAACATAAACATTGTTCACATTCGCTCACCGGTTGTTCTTGTCTGGTGCCTCTGTGCCGCACTTCTCTCCTGGACTGATCTTGGGGGCTCAGTTTTTCCAACTACAACCCTGCTCCTTTTGACACACTCCGTTTTCCCAGCATCCTCAGTGTTCCCGTCACTTTTCAAATACTCCTCACTATTCCTCTTCTTGCTCTTCACTGCCATGTGAACGGGAAATGAGTCTTCCTGAACAGGTGGAGGTGCTGGAACAGGCGGAGAAAAGTGATACACATTTGATGTGCGGCCGAGGTGAAGAGGAGAAGATGAACCCAAAGGCGACGAAGAGGTGACAGCGAAAGCGATGGCTGCGGCGGCTGCACGAGGTGGGGAAGTGACTGAGAAAGAGAAGCGAGCAGGAGCCATAGAGGTGATGGGTGTAGGCGAGTCGTCGAGCTGTGGGGTCCGGCTGGAGGTTAACTCATGGGTTTGATGCACGTCATTACACGGGGAGCTGGCAGCCTCAGCTTTTTGCCACCCATCGGCTCCTGTGACTGGGTCGATAACAGGAAGGATTGGAGTGCCTGTTCCAGACTCACACGGACTGCTGCTGTCAGACAGCTCAAGTGTTCTCTCCAACAGCTTTCGCCTTGACTTCTTTATTTTCCTTCCACTTGAACCACTGGTCTCCACTGGTGCTTTACTCTTGGTCACTGTGGCAGAGGTAAAAGAGGCCTTTTTGACCCTTTCCATACCCTCAGCCACCTCTGAATGAACAACCTCACTCACAGCAATTGTTTTGCTGACAAAGAAAGTAAGTCTTGGCTCATTGGACTCAGACACCTGTGGACTATTGGGTAATGCTTTGAGGACATTTCGGTCAGTTCCACAGTCATGATTCCCACTCTTAGATTCCAGTGAATCTGAAAAGCCACAGCTCGAACTAGTGTCTCGAGGACTGGTGATAATGTGGCTCAGATCAGAGTCAATGAGGGCCAGGGCATCTTTTAAAGATGGAATTTGGGTTCCAGTTAACACATTGTCAGAATTATCAAAATCAGCATGAGACTTTATAGCCGCAGAAAGTGGGCTATCTGACTGAATATGAGGCATGAGCTTTTTAAACCTCTCTGGTGTCCCGATAGGTGACAGCGTCCTGTTAAGCATTTTGGTAAGATCTGGGTTTTCAGGTTTGGCCGCAAAGAAATCTGGGCTTGCAGACATATTGCCAGAGTCCATCAGCTTTCCGGCTGGGACTAGTAGGACAAGGGGAGAGTTTCGCTGAACATGATGGACATTCTCGTGGTCCGACAAGGCCAGCGACTGTTGCCTCTGGGTGGAATTCAAGGCCTTCTGCTTCTCTGATATCTGAGGGTCGTCAATGGGACTGCGCTTGGAGAGGGACCTCTGTCTGACAGATCTGCCCTCGTTGAGAGAAGCAAGTGGGCTGCGTGGCTTTTCTCTTTTGTATTGTGGCTTTCGGGACACTTGGAAGGTTTTATTGGCCGCCATCTTCAGTGATGGTTCGGTTTTCTTTCTCCTGGGTGCAGCTACTTTTTCACCCTCTCTTTTGTTTTTAATTGTGTCCCATAAGCTTTTCTGAAACAGAAAAAAAACATACAAGAGTCAAAATTACAGTATTAGATGTAGCTGTTCCAAGTTCCCTGATTATTTAACGAGTAAGAACTGTGTAATCACACTTGTGCCAAGTTTAACTAAGTACCATTTAGGAATTTTGGGCCGAAATGTATGGCATTTTCATAATCCAATAAATCTGCCAATTATATTTGCAATTAATAGTTTTGTGCATATTTTTGTGCATCTGGAAACAGTTAAAAATACCGATCAGAATTTCCTAGAACTTGAGTTCATGTCAAAAAAAAAAAAAAGTCTTTCCTCTATTTGAGTGCAATTGCGGCTCTAACAGCCTCTGTATTCAGCTGAGGATTCACCTTTTTCTTTTTTGGTGCTTCTGCTCTCCCCAGCAGAACAGCCTGGTGCTTGAGAACCCCATTGGCGTTGAAGATGATGAGCTCTCTGATTCCACCTTCTTCTGCTGGAGTCCAGGTTACTGTCAAACTGAAGGAACTCTCAGGCTGCAAACACAAAGCACAAGGAAAGATGTGGACAAACTGCAATATTAACAATGAAACATTATTATTATTATATTAGACATACCCATTCAATCTGGGGGCAGCAAATAAATAATACGTTAACTTCATGTCTGAATTTTGAACTAAAGCTCATGAGCATGCCAGCAGCATGCTTCACAGGCTCTGTGGCCACGACCTTTTTTTATTAAGTGCGTGAATCGTGTCCCTTCATGTAGAGAAAATCTGTTAGCTAACGTCAGGTTAGCTAAAAACATACCTGGATCGTGAACGTGCTGTGGTCCACAGAAAAGCCTTTATTTGAGGGGATCTTCTCAACAGTAACCTCCGCGTCTACATCCTCTGTAGGGTTCTCAATACGCAGAACAGCCGACCTGGAGGTTCCCACCTTTACTGCTCCAAATGTCACGAAGGGAGCCTTTGAGAACTGGATTAAACTCAAAGTCGGAACATCATTCTCCTTGTTAGCGTCGTTTCGCTTTACTGGACTGAAGTCTAGAAACCCGCTCCGTGTTGAAGATACCGTTTCCGACATTTTACATTAAAAATAAAATAGCTGTACTTTAGCTTAATATAAAGCTACATGTTACGTAGTTAGCTAAATGTCTAGCAAACAACATGCGCTACAGGTAACACTGACTGCTTACTTGTTCTGCCCCGATACAAACAAACGTTAAAACACGCTTCCTTCCACAACAGACTGAAAGACGTTCTAATTTGAAAATCTGCCGTGTTGTTTTATCAGCCAATGATCAGTGAGATGGTGCCACGTTTAGTCCAATGGGTAAAGACAATAGATCGAATCCGTACGAATACACAGCTATTGACCAATCAGCTACCGACTACAGTGTTTAAACTGCCGTAAGACACGCCCATATTCTGAGCGACAAAAAAACGAAGAGGTGTTAATCTGTTTGTTTTTCAAAACCACTCAAATCAAAGAAATAACAAATTTATCCCCTCACTTATTTAGTCCAAGCTCAACCTAAACCGAAAGTAATGCTAAAAACAAAATTAACTATTCGTAGAGTGCACGAGTATTTAACGTGTCTCCTCTAATTAAATCAGAATGTGCTCAAACAGTTTATCACGTGGAGTGATATCTCTGTCTATATAAATGATCTTTGCTGCAATGTGCGAGTTTGATCACTCATTCGTGTTCAAATAATATATTTGTGCTTGACTCTGAATATTGTGAATAATTGTTTAACCTGCGAGATTTCACTAAAATAAAACCTATTCACCGTAGAGAAGTCAACTACATTTCCTTGAAATCCGGCTCGACCTGTCTAGCAGGACCTATCCGAGAGACAGCTCGCCGTGATCGTATAGTGGTTAGTACTCTGCGTTGTGGCCGCAGCAACCCCGGTTCGAATCCGGGTCACGGCAGTCTTTTGAAAAGATCATTTAAACCCTTATCAAAGTCTTTCTTATATACAGTCTATTCTCAAACCCATCACCTCAGTATGTAAAAGGTGGAACACCTACCTTCTATCTTTTAGGGCCTTTAATGTAAAAACCTCTGAGATGAGCTCCAAATGGCTTCAAACTTACCCAGCTGTCAAAAACAGAAATAAATCATGACAAACCGATATAAATTCTAACTACTGTTTCACATTTACAGTATTATACATAGGCTACTTCTGTAATGGACCGTTCTGCATAGTGAGTTCCTTGTTGAGTTACTTGTGGAACTTGCCACTTGCCAATAATTTTGGACTTTCGTTTGAGTACAAATTTGAAAGTAGATCTTTTGTTTTTAACAGAGTAATTCTTCACTGTAGTATTGCTACTTTTACTTAAATAAAATATCTCAGTACCGCTTTCACCAATGAAAATGTTGCTTTATTTAATTGCTAGTATTAATTCAATATTTTACTAGATGATATTTGAAATATAGCAGTCTGCAAACTAAGTGGTATATGTTGCACAACAAATATACTTGAGTAGTAGATTATAAAAATATTTATTTATTTATTTATTTATTTATTTATTTATTTATTTATTTATTTATTTTAACTATTTTGTACTTAAGTAAAGTACTCAACCTCGGGGTCAAGTTATTCTGCGTTGTGTACTTGATAAGTGCTTGTTCTTGATCACCATGGATAGACAGGTATAGTTTTGTCACTTTGTTTGCGGTCTGTTACAACTTCAGAGAGGGGTGGAGATCACATTGCTTGTATCACGCTCTTAATTTATTGGGCCATTGAGAAATTTTAAGCATGACTTTATTTATAGCTTACTTTTCAAAAGTAAAACTATATTACAGTAAATAAAATGAGATTATAATTTGCACACAGGACTAAGTTGCCTTCCCAAAATATTTTAACACACAAGCAGTTTCGCTAGAGATTTCTAAACAGAAGGTACCCATGATGACCAGCTGGGGGCAGCCGTGCTCAGGAGTTCAGTATAAACTTGTGTATAGTGCTCCAAAATGTGCAATCCCATCAAAGGCCTTGTGTTGTTGTGTGTCATCCTTTTCTATAGATTTTGAGGTGATAAAGTTATTATGTGCAGAGACAAGAAACCCTTTAGGATTTGGAAGCATTTTTTACTCAATAAATTGTTTTAAAATCACAACTTTATTGAAATAAACTGAACAGGGATGTGATATATACATTTATGTACATACTGTACATAGCAGCTCCAAAATTATGACATAATGGACATTGCAAAAAATCTTTTCATTAAATTGATTAAAATTACGAAAAATTAAGATTTGACATAACATTGTGAAGCACCACAATGTGCTCTAGAACCGTAGCAGATTTTAATGGTATACATAGAAAAAAAGTATTTTGTTGTCACCAAAATGCATCACCCGACTCTTTAGCACTGTGAGCCATTAATCTCAGTCATGGGTTATAGTACCCATGTTTAAAAACATTTGGGATTAAAAAAGACACATTATTTTTAACATTAAATAACAAATTCTACTCACGTTGTTTCTGTGTAATTCCTATTGTGGTTCCTCTGCTTTTAATTGAGTCTTGATGCATTATAAATTACCAGTGAGCATGAATCTCACTCTCAAATGGTTTGGCCACCCCCAGATTTCCCTTCACTGTACAAAACAATGAATATGCAGAGTTCAATACTACAAGCTTGTTTACACATTCATCTGCTGAAGAGGGAAACTTTCTCTCCACTCACCGTAAATCAGAGTTTAAGAGAACAGTGTTTTCACAACTACTTTTGATGCAAATCCTGGACCAAAATGCAATTTACAGTGTACCGTGTGATGTGGAAACCTTCAGTGCATGTGTACACTGAGAAAAGACTTTACAGTGAGTTAGGAGACATCTGGTGCCCAGCAGTTGAATGTTTAAAAATTGACAAACACACATAGATCCCAGATATTTTTTTTAAAAGGAAGGGGTAGATGTAATTTCAATAATTTTCAACAAGGATACTGTAACTTTTTGTGAAAAAAAACATACACATACACATTATTTTATTCCAACCAGTGTTTTAATATGCCTAACATTTCTTGAGGGGATCTTTAATGCAAAAGTTGTATTTTGTGCTCTAGTGAACTCTTTGCAGACATTAGCATGTCAATTGCAGTGGCTAGATTTAACCCCAACCTCCCAGTATCCCTTTTGGAAGTACTTTAACCTCTACTGTCCTTTTGTCTGACCCCCCACCACACGGTCTTTCTTCTTTAAGTGATCATCCTCACAAAGGCCTTTTAAGACATGCTAATGTAAAATCCCATGTGAGTGTGAATAAGTGGTTAGCTTACAATAGAGTTGACTGCATATTGTATTGCTGACACTGCAGTTCCTTGCCTTGTTTTTTTTTATTCTTTAGCCACATTGGAGCACAGTTAACAGCGTTGAATTCGTTTTTTTGTGGTCATAAAGGTGGTCTAAACAGTAAAACACATATATTTAAATCAAACATTAAATGATATGTTGTGCTCCCTTTTCACTGTAATGTCCTAACTTGTTTTGATTCTCCACCCTCCTCAGGGCTGAGGCTGACCACGTGACCCGCGCGTCGTCCAATCGCGTGCCAGAAGATCACGGCTCGTAATTTTGAACAGACGGAGAGCAGCCAGGCAGAGCCGAGCATTATCAATGCTGTCATTCACAAGCTGGGGGCACAACATCCGTAAACCCTTCCCTGAGTGATGGATATTTGTTACCTCTTGTCAAATCGGATGAAGTGAATACTTAAGTCTCTTTCTGATAAATATGAGTACTCATGTTATCACCCCTGGACCGTACCGAGCCACAAAACTGGTAAGTTAACAGTCCGATAAGGTCATTAAGTTAGCTTGCTAGAGGTGGCTAACACCATACAGTACATGGCTAACACCTCGTCAACGGCAGCTCTGTAACTGTTAGCCGTTTTCAAATAAATGTTACACTTAATTGCGGAGTTGTTAAGAAGCACTATTTAATGTGAAATAGCCTTTGGTTTATCCATGCAAGTGTTTATCATGCATTTAATGTCGTCTTTCATGAGTTCTTCCTAAAGTTAAGACGTGGCTTTTCCCCTCCGAGAGTCAAAATGTTCAAGAAACTATGGCTAAAAACTAACACGACTATTTGCATGATCGTCTATGGACTCTCCTTTAATCGACGAATCAACGTTAACGTTACCATAGAAAAATAAGAAAACCAGGACACATTCACAATTTGGGAAGAGATGTATTCATTTCTACATACAATAATCACTTTATTCCTCAATATAAATCCTTTGCTGTTTTTTTGTAATAAATGTGGTCAGTTATTAACGTTAGCTCTGTTAAAAATCCTTGTCTAGAGCCCTAGGTGAATGTCATCTTTTTTGTATAGAGCTTTAAAAAGGTATACTTGACTTATTTTGATACAATTTCACCCTTAACCAATTACTTATTATTATTTCTCAACAGTCCTTATCACTATTGTTGTAAATTTGGTCAGTTGAATTAGCTCTATTAAAAACCGAATCCGAGTCCAGGGCCCTAAGTGAATCTCAGCTTTTTTTGTGTGGAGCTTATTGTGACAAAACTTCACCCTTAACCAAAAAAAAAATAAAGTCATACAGATAGACATTGAACAGTAAGCCAGAATGTGAGTTGATTAGGGATGAAATCTTTTATCGTTTGTAAATCGTTTGTAACTTGTCAGAATAGTGGTCTCTCACAATCTCCCAGTTTGAAAGCAAGGTCATGTCTTTCAAATTGCTATCTCTTTCCTGACTTAAGGTTCACAAGCTGCATGGAGGTGGGAAATGGTCAAAATTCCTGTAGGTCGGAAGCACTTGTTGTGCAAAGACAAACTTTACACTTAGTCCAACAATCTTTGTTCTGTGGCTCCTGGATGACCCTGAAGAAGGCTACAAGCCAAAGCTGTTGGTCTCAAAATAAATGTGGTCTTTATACAACAAGTATTACTGGAGATTTGAACCTTCAGGGCCACCAATTAATGAATTAACTGATAAAATGAACCACTAAATTTGTTCTTTCTATAGTTTGTTTTAACAATGCAGTAGAGGCAATAACATTGTCTTGTTTTAATGTTTTAAACCTCTAACAAAACTGTGCCAATTTATCCCTCTTTTTCCAGTGCTAATCAGGGGAATGCTGTCTCTCAGGACATGTAGTCTAACACATTTAAATTAAATTGGATAGTGACATACATTCAACTGTACATGGACAAGTTAGACTTTATAAAACTCTCTCTCCTCTTACAGTGGAATGAGGTGACCCGTTTGTTCCGGGCTGGTATGCCCCTCAGGAAACACCGCCAGAACTTCCGGCACTACGCCTCCTGCTTCACGGCCTCTGCCGCCGTGGACTGGCTTCACCAGCTGCTCCGTAGCAACAGCAATTTTGGCCCTGATGTCACCAGACAGCAGACGGTGCAGCTCCTGAAGAAGTTCCTGAAGAACCATGTGATCGAAGATGTGAAGGGTCGCTGGGGCACGGAGGATCTGGAGGACAACAACATGCTGTACAGGTAGGCAAAGAATTGGACAGACTTGTTTTTAAATTATTTTAAAAGACATCTGTATAAAAAATGTGGGTGGTGCTCATCCTCCATGTCCTTTCTTTTTTCCCAGATTCCCCTCCACGTCTCCTCTGAAGCCCATTCCCCGTTCAGCTCCAGCCTCGGCCCCTGGCTCCATTAAGAAAAGGCCTTCATTCAGGGACAAGGAAGGTTTATTCAAGTTTAGGAGTATTAAGAAGCATGACAAGGAGACACAGGTGAGCCAGACTGGACATAGATTATTATTGTTATCCTTGTTATGTATCTTAAAAATCTGGTATCTTAAAATTGAGATGTTTGCTAATATCAATTCATCATCAATCAGTCCCTTTCAAGACAAAATGTTACGGTCCGAGGTGTTTTGTGTCTTTGTGGTTCATACTCTATTTGTGACTTCCAGGAAAATGTAGATCCTGCCCTCCAAGCCGGGGGAGAGGATCAGCCAACAGGAGAGCAGCAGGTGCAGAGACGAGAGCTGACAGTGGAGGATGAACAGGAGATCTGGAGAGACACCACCCTGACCCAGTATAAGACACAGCACACATTGACCTGAGAAAAAAATTATTTTCTGTCATACACCTCTACAGAATGGCATATTATATTATTACTAGATTAAAATTACAAGTATCACAGAGTACATGTTTCTTTTTATGTAAATAACCTGTAGAATAAGTAGGGAGAAAGAATCTGATGCATGAGACCGAAGCAAAGCCTGAATTCACAAAGCTTAAGATTATCTTGTGTAACTAAAACTGTGTTTTGTGTTTCAGCCTGCAGAGGATTCTGGGTGTTGCATCTCTTGATGAAGTTTTAGAACAACGCTATGTAAACCCACAGAACATCATTCATAATATGACCAAAGTCAACAAGCATGGAGTGGTCACACTGGATGACAAGACCAGTATGTTTATTATTCTGCCTCACTGAATACAGATAGTACAGACTCTCTGCACCATGTACACAGCTCACAAAGAACAGTAGTCCACTAAACTATAAGCAACGACCACAAGACTAGCAGTTTTTAGGTAATACAAGCCACTGGCAACCAGTCTGACCTGTTAATAATCTCTCTAGATGACCTTCCACACTGGGTTTTATCTGCCATGAAGAGCCTGGCCAACTGTGAGTATACGCCTCCGTCCTGCATGAACATTGCTAAGAATCAACCACCCGGGAAAAAAATAACTAATTTAATGTTTTAACGTTTTTCAACACATACATTTTGACTTTCCAAAGCTTGAAATATAAATGCCATTACAAAATCACATTACATACTACATATTTTCAGGAATCCCATCAGTTTTCTATATAATTAGATCATGTGCAATATTCAGTAAAATAAACACTTTTTTTTTATGTAGGTGTTTAGTTAGGAAATGAAAACGTACACATGGGTTTATGTTGGGATTATGAATCTAAGGTGAGAAGTCTTATTTTTTCAAATATCCTTTGCAGCCGTGATAGCTGCGGTAACCTGCTGTTTATTTCTAGGGCGGAAGTACGACAGCGCACAGCCGTCTTATCCCGGCTTTGAGAGAGATGTCTTCAAAACGGTGTCTGATTACTTCTACAGCCTTCCACAGCCTTTACTCACATACGAACTGTATGAACTATTTATCAACGTCCTTGGTAGGTATTGTGGGCTCGTGGACTTTCATGAGTCTATAATTCTGATATGTACTCCTGATGACAAAACGGTAGTTAAACGGAAGGGCTTAGTTATAGTGGTTGCTGGTGTGTTACATAGAATGATGCTTAAACTGACAGGATTGTCTGCAGGATCTTGTTGCTCAGTCATGTTGTTAACATGCTGTTTCCACTAGGTGGTTGCATGTTTGACCTCTAACAGTGCCTTTTGACTGCTAACAGAGGTTTTAGTTTCTGTTTGTGGAGTCCTAACAGGGATATGAGCAGCTGTACTCTCTGTGTGTTTGCCTGTTATGTGTTGTCTCTGACGTTCTGTATGTACAGTAAAGGTTTAAAGTAACCAAACCCTCTCCCTCCCCCTCAATGTCTGCTTGCACTGACACTCTGCCTGCCCTGCTTGGCTCTCTGTCTCTGCATCCTCTCCCAGTGTTTTGTGGGTATGTTGCAGCACCCACGATACACCAACATGGGAAACGGAAGAAGACTGACCTCCCCTCGGCCCCCCCTCCAGCCAAGACGTCTTTCCGCTCCACAGAGTGCCTCCTCCTGTCACTTCTCAGACAGGGGACATGCGATGAGACGGAGTCGCCAATGAGTGACGTGCTTGGTGGGAAGATTCAGTCACGGCTGGCAGCGTTGAAAGAAGGCGTTGCCAGTGCAAGTGATGGTCAGTTAGGAGACAGCTGCACAAGCCTGAGTGCAGTTGGTTCTATGAGGCCTCGAACCAGAAGTTGCTCACTTGAAACTATTCTAGATGACTCTGCCCCTCTCACCCGGCAACAGCTATTCCTGTCCAATGACAGCCTGGCATTCAGCACCTATACCAACAGGAGCCAGGATGACAGCCCTGCCATCACAACACTCCACAGTCGTACAGACTTTACATCTATATCCAAAGCAAGCCCCACTACTTGTGAAAATGCCCCAGGAGTTACCACCAGAAGTAGACTTTCTGTAGCTTCAGTAGCAGGACTGTCAGCGACACAGAGGTCACGCCCCTTGCGGCCACATAGTGTAGGCAGCTGTCTGGACATTGTTGTAGAAACCAGAGAGGAAGATGTTATGGAGACCGAGTGGCAGGGTCGAGCAACTAGCTGCCTTAACGTGAACACTCCTGCAGACCAGCATCACTCCTCCTCAGCTTCACATCCTCCCTTATTGTCCTCCTATCACCCTTCCTTTTCCTCTTATCATCCTTTCCCTTCCTCCTCTTCATCTGCTGTGGCCAAAGTACAAGGTTCTTATGCTGCTACAGGACCTAGTGGGCCCAGACCTGCCTCCAGTATTGCTAATCTTTGGACAATTCCTGCACCCGCTGTTGTCCGGCGCTGCCTCAGCTCTCTGGATGTGTCAAAGCCGTCTCGAACAGTTTCACTGTTTAAACCGCCTGTCTGTGTGCCCACCAGCAAATCCCAGCCCCCCCAACCCAAACCTGAGCACAGTAAGACCCTCTACCTGTCTGTGTTGTCTGCATGTCTATTGATGTCTAATCATATTAACTCCATCTAACATCTAATTCCTACTAGTTTGCAAAGTTTTAACTTGGAGATACAACTCAAAGGGTGAAGTCAAGATGATGTCACTTTTTGGTGATTTCCAAGGTTTCAGTAAACACTCGGACAGAACAAACGAATGAAAGTACTGGTTCAAGGATCATAGAGCTCATGTGCAACAAATAGTTTAACATTTGCAGCACATTATGAGTCTCTTGCTTTAGGCATGTTTTGTTCTTTTCTCTTTCTGCTTCTTTTGGTATTTTGCCATCTACTTAGCTGCTTTGTCACATTTTCTTTAATTTAAGCAGAAAATAGGTCTGTTTTTCCCTGTTTTTGGGTCTGGTTTATTGATGAGTAGAGAATCTGTTATGCAAATAGTAATCCCAAAACACATTTTGTGAGTGAGTCTGTGACTGAATTACATAAATTCCTATGTTTAATAAATCTTACCTGACTCATCTTGCACTGTAGCTGTAGTTGTTTAATCGTGTCATCCATCCATCCATCCATCCAACAATCCATTCAATCCATTAATTTGTCTAATCTAGTGAATGCGATGTAGCAATGATGGATGAATGTGGCTGCGTAGACTGAATGTGCCGTCTGTTTCTGCACTGGCTGTACTATAGAATTCACCTGTCTCCGTCATCGTACTGTATGACCGTGTGTGTCTGCGTATAGGCCTTCTCCAGCCTCAGTGTGAGCGTGTCGCCATCGAGGCCCTGCAGCTCTGCACACTCCTCCTCCCCCCAGCCTCTCGCAGGAAGTTGCAGCTCCTCATGAGGATGATGTCTCGCATCAGCCAGAATGTGGATATGCCCCGCCTCCATCCTGCCATCGGCACCCGAACACTGGTGAGCCCCAAAACTGATGTGATCTTTCCACTAGAATGAACAATCAAACTAACTAACTCCTTTTAACGCTAATTTCCTTCCTGGGGTCACTGACATATTATCCTACTGTGCTCAGTTGGTTTACAGTAACGATTACATAAAATTTTCTCAATCACAGTTTGGGTTTTTCTCTATATTCATTCTTTTTTTATATCTTTGTGGTTGATTTTATTGTCTGTCTTTTTAACCTGTCTTTTTGTCTGTTTTTTGTGCTTCTCGTTCCAGATGGTTCACACGTTTTCAGGCTGTGTCCTAGGCAGCGCTGAGGAGTGTGATCTGGATGAGCTGTTAGCTACTAGACTGGTGTCGTTTCTAATGGACCATCAAGAAAGCATCCTCTCGGTTCCAGAGTACCTTGTCAGTGCTATCAATGACCAAATACAGTACCTGCGCACAGTACAGGTACACCCTTAAACTGTTATAGCACATGCATCCTGGGTGCATATGCACAAATAGACACTACATACACAAATAACTTGTGCAGTAGTAGACAATGTAATACAACATAGAGTATATGTTTAAGACACCTCAACTAAATTGTTTGGTATACATACAGTAGTAAAACAGGTAGGGGAGGGGCGATTCTTCGACATAGTCAACGAAATCGATTACGTAAATACGTCGACTCGAACGTATACGTCGAGTGTTGCTGCATCTGGTGTTAGTGGGATTCCCCTGGACAAGCTCCAGCTACAAGACCGTCTGACGTTTGGGTGTATTGTAGACAGACACTCAACAACGTGCTGCTCTGCGAGCTCTGTGAATTGGAAATAGCTTCACTGCAGCACTACTGCTGTCCACAAATATGTGAAGCAACATGAGCACGTGAAGCGAAAGTATCCTGGAGCACTGACGGCAGCCCCGCAAATCATGTCTTTCTCCACACAAGCACGGCACATCGTCAGCACGAGGACACGTCGTCCGTTAAAATGTAATTTCTTCATCACATTCATGAGAAAAGTAAATTCTGCCCTATTGCTGTCATGGTAACGTAACATTACACCGCGTGTCATCTAACTTTCAGCCGTTTCATATTTTCTGGGTTTTTTTAACAGTATGACCCATACCGATGCAGAAATACATCTGATCTGATCATTCTGCATATTACTCAATATTGAAATATTATCAATATTGAAATAAATCCATGTCAGAAACATTTAAAGTTAAGTAAAGTAGCCTAATTAATGTCTGATATTATTATTATTATTATAATTATTATTATTATTATGATCACAACACATTAGTGACGTGCAAATTTGATTTATTTTAAGATATGCTACTCTTGTCATTATTCTAATGTGTTTTATCAGGATGATTGAATATAATATTTTTGATATTTATTTTGGATACATCGATATGTTAATCGAGTAATAGGCAACTTTTTTTTCTTTAGAATACACAAAATTAGTCATTAGATTAATTAATGGAAAAAATAATCATTAGATTAATTGCCTTTAAAAATAATCATTATGTACAGCCCTAAAAACAGATACATATACGGTATAGATGTGAACTCCTACATACAGTTTGTGTAGAGCTGAACAATTAATCAAAATCACTACATGGCCAACTACAATTTTTAAATCACAGGAGGTGCAATATTTGTTAAAGGTGAAATGTTTGTCAAAATACCATTTTAAATAAAATATGATGTCCTGGCCAACACATCATATTCTACAGATTTAAAAAAACATATTTGTTTGATACAGGTCCTTGCAAAAATTACACCATAATCATTTAAATATTTTTTTCAATGAAAATGAAATTATGTAAAAATTATCATTCTCTCTAAAAGGCAAATTGTATCGCATTTGCAATAAAATGGTCCATGTTTGACTTAAATCCCCTTTATCTCAATCTTTCTTACTCTGAACGCTCCTGTTGGTTGACTGCTGTATTTATGTCTCTCTCCTGACCCTCAGGTCCCGATCGATGGTGTTTCTAAAGCAGATGGTGGCGTTCCAGTTTGCACTCCAGTTCCCATCTACACATTTTGTCATCAGATTAGCAGCGCTGAGTTTGAACAGCAAAAGCAGGCATCTTCTCAGAAGGCCATGGAGGAGCTGCTGGAGATCCTGCTGACAGACCAAAACATAAATGAGAAGGACAGACGCAAGAAACTGAAGCAGGTAACAAAACAGTCCACTCTACTAGGCTAGTTTCACACTGCAGTCTTAATGCTCAATTCTGATTTAATTACCCAGATTCAATTTTGTTTGATTGACTGACTGTTCACCTTAAAATTTCTCAACTTTTCATCCTAACAATTCCTTTTTATCACATTTATTACAGTTTCTGACACTGTAGAGTTGCATGCATGTGACACAGAATTGTGATGGCAGTCGCTCTAGAAAGACTCTCCAGACTAAGGTCACATTTTAAAAAAAATAAACAAAAATCCAACATGCATCTGACAAATCTGAACTGAAAAATATCAGATTCCATGTGACTTGGGCTGTTCTGAGTCACATATGAGCAAAAAAAAAAAAATCACATCTGGGTCACTTTGACCTTCAGTCTGGACGCATCCAAATGCTCACCTAATTTCACCTAATACTCAATTCACCAAGGTATCTGTCTTTCATGACCAGATAAAATAAATTAATATTTGTATTTCCAGGCACCAGTTTGTCTACCAGTTAAATCAAACTGGGATTCAGATCAACATCTATTTGACAGTTTTAACACCATTGTTATGTTTTCAACCAAAAGGTCCTTTAGCTCCATTCTGCTTATTCCAGGTTATTTTCAGTTTAGATGGCACATGTATTCTGTGGAAGTAAGCTTTAAATGTCTGAAATATCAAATCTTTTTAACTTTTTGTTAATATTTGTGTATTTTTTACTATTGGGTCGCCATTTGTAACATTTTGCAGCACTATTTCATCATTATCATATTATCATTAGTTTAAACTATGACATAAAGAGTGACTTGACACCTTCTCATAATTGTGTGTGAAGATTATCCTCAAAATCGTTTTTGACCTCCATTGGTTATGGTTGTTTGACCATGTTGAAATGTATATTATCTGCCTCAATAATGAGTTTTATTGTCTTTGCTTCAGTTTCAGAAGCAGTACCCAGCCATCTACTGTCGTCGTTTCCCCTCCTCAGATCGGGAAAACAACAAGCCAAAGATTAAACCTCCCCTCCTCAACATCAAGAAAACCAAAGCTTTCAGCATCAGGAACTAAACTAACTATACAGGTGTCACCATTATAGAAGCCACAGTCTTTACACCATTTTTGCTGCACTATTACTGCACTGATACTAAGAGATCTGGAAAATTTACTTCTCTTTGCAGCCATCAACGTTTCCTTGTTACATTGGAAATATTATTCTTGTTGTGTCTCATTTATGTACTAAAATGAGAGTTAATGCAGGCTGGAACACTTCTACAGTGTTAAATGTGTGGATTTGTGCTGTGTGTATGTTTGGGATGAATGTTGACAGCTGAGTAAGCTGAAGGCAGGTAAGACAGTTTGTTTCTTAGAGCAGTTCACGTTAATTGCTGTGTCCAAATATATAATGTGTTTGAGGAAGTTCATTGATCTGTATTCATTTGGATTGGTCAAATTTTCTCTTTTTACCCAATTTAGTTTCCTCTCACCTGTCGTCTCAATTGCTAGCTGATACTGACCTGTTTGTGTGTGCACGTGCATGCGTACAACAGTGCATTTTGGGAGAAGAAATATGAAATTCTGAGATCACTGGTCTATATGGGAGTAATTTGATTATGGATTTCTTAATTTATATGATTGATGACATTGGGAGCAGTGCTAGATATGTCTTTCTTTCAAGTGTCTTTTTGTCATGTTAATTGTTTTTATAAACTTTACTAAACTTTTTTATATCATAGAATCAGCATAGAAAGGTTTATTTGAAATTACATTGAACTTTGAATTAGTTTCATTCTTATTCTTTTGCCTCTGACTTTCTTCTCCCTCTGTTTCTTTCATTTGTGTTGTGTGTTTTTTGTAGTAATGTTTTAGGTTTTTCTCTTAAGGGAACTCTTGATTTTCAGGATCTCAGTTTTTCATGTACAACTTGGTTATTGTAAATGGAGCTCAACTTTCCCAGTTCATTGTGTTTTTGTTTCATCTCAGACCCATGCCTGCATAGTTGTTTTTTTGTGGATAGAGAAATGTTTTGCACTGGATATAGGCATTGTGGATAGCCAGTAAGGTTAAGCCAAACATCAATTGTTAATTTATACATATTTAATGCATATTAGACTCCCCAGGTTACTCAAGTTTTAGTGTAAACTGTTGCTACAGCTTGTACATAAAGCCTCATGAAGTGTTTATTTTTTCAACAACTGCAGCAATTAATCATTTGAAAGCAGTGAATTGGCTATAGACTGTACCTATTGCTTGTAATGAGAGTAGCTGGTGTCAGGTGGCATCCATTAATTTCAGTGATTGATGCTAACAGGTAATTAGTAAACTGAGGTGCAATACAGTCAAGTGTCTGAGGAAATGTAAAGAGCTTGTGTCAAAATGTCAAGCTGTGTTTTTTTTTTTTTTTTATTTATCTTATATGAAGTATTAGTTCTACCCTGATATGTTTGTCTATACCTCAGATCAAATGGCGAATGTGTGTATGTCTAACCATACAGTGAATACACTCATCAGCAGTGTTTTTGGCAAAGACTTTTACAGACGGGAGTATATCTTGTTAACCTTAACAGTTGTATTCTTCCTCCACATTGTTTACTATGCAAAGTCTTGGGAAATAAACCTGTTCAGCTGTTCTATTTAAATGCCTTTGTCCTGTTTCTGTTTGTGTGTGTGTGAAAGTATGTGTATCATGAATACTCTGCACATGTGTGCCAGGTACTAAAATGTGACAGACACTGAAACTGGCAATAGACACTACTTGTCAAGGTTCTGTTAAAAAGCAGCACTCTCAAGCAACATTTACTCATCTTTCTTTTTTTCACATTGTTGTGCTTTTATGTGCGTAATTATGGGAATCATACCCATGATGTTTTTATATTTTTATTTACAACCTTAATGTTGATGTATAAGCTTTTCAATGCAGTTTGCTGACCAAACACAACCATCCAGACAGGTTTTAAGTAAGTCCATTTTAAAAGTTATCTAAACCTCTTATTTGGAAATAGGTAGGTTTATTGTCACAATATAACAAGTAATGGAGTGAAATTAAGTTTTGTAACTACCTTCTGCTACATAGCAGACAATATGTACTTTAATAAAGAATCAATTATGAAAAATGGTAAACAGAAATAAACTATCATCACTGGAGCAGTGCTGAGGATTAATTAGAGTTTAAGAGCCTGATAGCTTGGGGGAAAAATCTGCTCTGCAGTCTGGTGGTGGGGCAGCAGCAGAAACTTCTATATGTCTTCCCAGAAGGCAACAGGGTAAACAGGCTGTGGCTGGGGTGGGAACTGTCCTCTGGTTTCCTTTGGGCTCTGTGTAGGCACCTCACCTCACCAATATAACTGATGCTCAGAAGATGGGTACTTCTGAGTAGTTTTAACCCTAACCCACAGTAATAATAAACACACCCACTGTAAAAGTGGCTTTCTTGTAAGTCTAAAATTGAACCAGAAAGTCTGCAGATTCATGATTCCCATGAATATCATATGGCCACAATTGCAGTGCTGTTAACTGACAATACAGTCTACAGCAACGCTAGCAGCTCCGCAAGGTCTGGCACAGTCATCCATGGAGCTGAATGTTAATTGTTACCATTTTCATGACTCACTGAGATGATTTACAAATAGATTTACAAATTTAACTGGCGTAATGTGGACATACTCTTGGTTTAGTGTGTTCACATGTTAACATTTGTTTATAAGCACTGGACACATAGTATAGCTGAGTCTGAATAGTAAATAGTTTATTGGACACATTTAGACACCTGATGATGGTGCTAGATGAAAAGTTAAGTGATCACAAAGAACAGTTCATGCTAAATCATTAGGATTAATTCTCTGGGGACTATGAATGTTTGTACAAAAGTTCATGGTAATCCATCTAACAGTTGTTTAAATATGCTAGTCTGGACCAAAGTGATAGACAACCACACTGACATTACCATCCTTAGAGCCATGTTAAAGACAACATAATAAAGAGTTTTAAAAAACAAGGACACAATACTGTATTACTGAGGTTTATCTTAGTATAGACTTGTTTATTTATTTACAGTCATGCACCAGCATCAGTGTGTTAACCTGCACTTAGCAGCAACACACAAACACTCAATGACGGATTACTGCTCCTTGTAACCCTTATTAATGCAACCATTTGTTTTAAGCCACTCTTCCATTCTTCTATAGCGTTCAACTTTCATTTATCAAAATGACAGGAAAAAAAAAATAGACCGCCCTCCTGTTTTCTGTTTCTCTTCCTCCCCTTCCAGGGCTAGCTCATAAAATAGTTTCTGGGTTACTGTTGAGGCATAAGTCTGGAACTAATTACATAGGATTCTTTCTACATGCATATCCATGTGTAAAAAGCCCAACAACACACAGCTTTTAAAAGCTGACTTTATGAGTTTGACCCACATCATCGGTAGGCGAGTGTTTGTGTTCCCAGGTTGAAAAAGACCTTGTTTTGGGGCTCGGAGAACATTCTGCATGGGGCCGAACGGTGGCTGAAAGGCAAGGAGACAAAGGTGGCTTGTTCAGCTCTGGATCAACCCGAGGAGAAGGAGGAGGAAGGAAAGAGGGGAGCGAAAGGCATGAAAGGAAAATGGGGCTTTGCAAGGAAAGGAGGAGGGATTGTGGGAAGCGAGGAAGGATGAAAAAGGGGAGGCAAAAATGAGAGGAGGGAGGAGGGGGGTCCAGTTTCCATCCCTCAACACAAGAAATATGTGTGGTTTAAATGCAAGCCGGAGTCTCTTTTTTTGCAGCCTACTTGTGTGTGTGTGTGGAGAACATACAGAAGCATGGCCAGACGGTGAGTAAAATCTTCCCTTTCTTTTCTCTAATAGTATTACATGTTCAAGGATAGAATCTTATAGAAAAAGCATGTTTTTAAAAAGACCTTTCAAGGTTCAGATGTATGGGTTTCTCAGGAATGAAATAAGTGAAAGCTGCTTGTAGACGGCCTGTTGTTTTCCTTACGAGAATAACACACTGTAAACAGGAGAAAACCTGAACGAAACTATGTTTTTCAACATTGAATCCGGGAAAAGTGAGACTGTAGCAGTGAGATACCCAATAAAACCTTGAAGATGATGTCTGCACTCTGGAAAAATACCCCTGTTAAATAACTGAGGAAATGCTGAAGCCTTTGCACTCCTCAAATCTTGGAGTAGGCAAAGTGGTGTTTTACTGGTGTAGGTTTTAAGGTCTGTGTGTCAAAATAAGGTTCAAGTGTACTAGATGCAAAAGTAATTATTATTTAGAGGAGTGTTTCAAACAAAGAGAGAAAAGGAAACTATTAGAATTAGTAGTTTAAGAGGGGAAGGGAAAGAATGACAAAGAAAGAAAAACATTTCTTATAAATGGAAAAGAAGAAAAAGAAGGTACGGGCAATGGAAGAGTAAAACAGGGAAAATACTGACACAAGAAAGAAAACAAAAGAAAAAATAAATGTGACAAGAAAGAGACAAATATCAATAAAGACGGACATGAAGTGGTAAAAAGAGAAAAAAATAAAGATTTGCACTGGGCAGTACAAAAAAAGAAGCAGCTGACAAAACAACCTCATCACGTGGTCCATTTAATTGCTGTTCTGTAGCTTTTGATTGTATCACACCATCTTCCTCAGCAGATGGAGTTTGCATTATTGTAAGTTATTAATCAGTACTTTAAGGAATTACTTAAGCTTTTTAATTTGAATAAATTCCATGATAATTGAGGAAAATCCATCTGCTGATGAAGATCTCGATTTATAATCAAAAGCTCCAAATCAGTCAAATACTGTTTCCAAGGTCAAGAATGAACGTTCAGTCTCAAGGTGAGTAATTTTCTGCATCACACGAAGCCCACTGATAAGTCCCTGTACATTTGGAATATATGATTATAGACTGATTTAAAGAGAGTCCTTGGTGAAGTTATGGAATTGTTGCTTAAATTTAGCTTTTCATATTCCCGTGCAGTGTGGAACATCCTGCTGCAGGCTACAGGAAGATCTTTGAGACAGTGGAGGAGCTGAACGAACCTATACCTGCTAAGGTCACTGGTAGGTCAGGGAGCAGACATACACATTATACATTTTGCCTTTATTTAAAAGCTAACAACAGAAAGTCTATGCAGTGGTTGCAATTAAACGGTGTATATTAGACCACTAGGCCACAGGAACTAAGCTATTTTGCTTGATAACTTCCACATAAGCTAACAGCTTGATCTTAAAGGAATAGTTCAACATTTGGGGAAGCACACTCTCCGGCAGAGATTTAGATGAGAAGATATCACTCTCATGTCTGTCTGTGAAACATAAGGTTGCAGCCATCATATTCTGTGACCTGATTAGGATTTTCAGCTCCATTGTTTCTGCAAATGGTTTTATCATGGTTTATTGCATTTATTTTGATAGCTGTTGCCAAATATGGTGGTACTATAGTATTTAGAAGGGGTCACACATTTTGATATCTGGGATATGTGGAATTTGTGGGCCGCCAGATTCGGTGACATGTGGGGATTAATTGAAAAGGTGTTAACCAAGTATTGTCAGGTGTTCTACAGACATACCTGTACACTAGGTTTTTTGCTATCATAGCTGTTAAAATGTGTGACTATGTCTAAATACCGTGGAGCGCCATTTTTGATAACACCTTTCATAATTAATTATAAAGTGTGATGAAACATTTATGCAATGATAATATGACAGAAATTCCTTTTTGGGCCACAGGTGTATGGTATGGTGTAGCCCCGGCAGCCGGTTAGCTTAGCTTAGTTTAGCACGAAGACTGCAAATGGGAGGGGGGGCGGGGGGGACTGACAGCCTGGCACTTTTCCAAGAAACAAAAAATGTATCTGCCAACCAACACCTTTAAAGCTTACTAATTAACACATAATACCAAAAAGTGTATAAATTATGTTGTTTTATGGTCAGTTATGAGCTGGAATATTTCTTAGTTGTCAAACAACCATTGGAGAGACTCCAGGAAGTTTAAATGGTTCTTTTTATTTTTTAGAAAATGTACTTTTTTGCCACACTATGACATGCTCTTTCTAATTTGTATTGCATTTCAACTATGAGTGTAGTGTCTGTCCTATTATTTGCCTTTTGTCTCACCCCATTTTATAGTGATGTTCATATAAATTTGTGCAGGTGTTATACCGTCGTGGCTGGGTGGCAGTCTTCTCAGGATGGGTCCAGGTCTTTTTGAAGTGGGAGATGAACCTTTCCACCACCTGTTTGACGGACAGGCTCTCATGCACAAGTTTGACCTGAAGGACAGTCAGGTGACCTACCACAGGAAGTAAGATTACTACTCATTACCTCATTTCAAAGCTAGAGAATTTTTTCTTAATAAAACACTTGTTTTTTTGGCATCTTCTGAAAAGATTAAGTTTTGCAGTTTTTATGGGTCTGTGTTTTTACATGTTGTTAGATCTATTCTTTATCTCTCCTGGCTTTTGTCTCTTCCGGTGAAACTTAAACCAATTTTCAAAGGTTCTCCTTAAGTTTGGTTTTCTTGTGAAGTAGTTTTTGCCATGAACTTGGATCTGGGTGTGGGTCCAGGATTTTTTTATGGAATTCAAAATGACATTGATTGCTGTTAATAAACAATAAATATCTTGTGACTTTATAGTTCTCTGGCACATGCTGTGTGAAATCTCTCTACTCAGGTTTATCAAGACGGATGCATATGTCCGTGCCCTGACAGAGAACAGAGTAGTCATCACTGAGTTTGGCACAGTAGCCTACCCTGACCCCTGCAAAAATATCTTCTCCAGGTAACCCCAAACCCTGACCTTTTCATCATTATTAAGGGATTGTCATTTTCACATTTTGTTTTTTTTTTTACATATTAAACATACGAGATACAACGTTTTTATTAGTGAGCGTTAGTGCTGGTAGGCAGACAGCACCAGGCCAGCTATTTCCCCCCTGCTTTCAGTCATCATGTTAAGCTAAGCTAAGCTAATCATTTCCTGGCTCTAGCTTCATATCTACGGACTCAAACATGAGAGTGGTTTCTAATGGTAATAAACAATGTTACAAGCAAAAATATGTTCGGTTTAAAAGTTCCTTCTTTGACATTTTTTAAAGACTATGTGGCATTGTTAAAAAAGGTGGTTAATTAACTAAAGCTGAATAGTTTCAGCAGTAAATTCACACTAAATGGTACAAAAACTAGCTGCTCCACTGCTCTCCAGTGGTTGGACCATTTAGGCATGACGCACCTACTGACCACACACCAACCAGTGATGTCACAACAGGGTCTTTCTGTTTTCCATTGCTTGAAGGTTTTAAACCACAAAGAGAAGATGATGTATGGGTGTATGGGTTAAGTCTTTAAAGGAATTGTTCTTTTTTTTGTAATTCTTTTTTTATTGGTATTCAACATTAGTTTCATATTTCTGTACAATGTATACCAAAAACTATACACTCAAAACCCCTATTTTAAAGGAATTGTTCATTCAACATTTTGGACTAATCACTTATTTGTTATCTTGCCAACACTAAAATACAAAGGTTGAGTTCACTTGTTTACTGATGTATGAATACTATACATTATGATGTTTATAGTCTACCAATAGTTATGCAGGCCTACATATCATATCATATTACTCTACTTTATTGCTATATGAAACCATTTTAATGAAACACGCATTCGGTTTGATGTCAACTGACCACCAGCTTTCCTTGTTTCCGTGTAGATTCTTTACCTACTTCAGAGGCATTGAGGTGACTGATAACTGCCTAGTGAACATCTATCCGATCGGTGAAGACTTCTACGCTGTCACAGAGACCAACTACATCACTAAGATTGATCCTGATTCGCTGGAGACTTTACAGAAGGTGAGAGCTGTTTGGTTTATATCATGCGGACTCTTTGGGCTTCCAGACAGGAATATAGTGATAAATAATGCAGTTATATAATATTTTCAAGTTGCAGTTTTTCTTTTTAAGTGCTAGGTTTACTTTCTAAGAGTGTTACCTTTCAAGACTTGGGATAGGGGTGTGTCCTCTCTCTGTGTTGTGGTTGTGTCTCTGTACAGGGGGGGGTGGCAGGTGGCTCGGCACCTGGCTCTTCTTCACACCTGCAGCTGATCAGCTCATCATCGCTCAGCTCTTGAGCTCCTGCTTTGGGGAGGGCCGGTGCCAGATTGTTTTTCGCCATCCGTGATAAAAGTTGTAGGTCAAACTAGAGATTCTCATTCATCTCGTGCTTCTTCGCCTTGGAGTTAGTTATTAACAACTGTGTCTTTTTTTCACTGGTCTGCAGACCTCTGCTGCCTCATGCCTCCTCACATCACCAGCCACACGCCAACACTCGGATCCAAAAGCTCACTTCACAGCCTGGACTTCCTAAGCCCTCTCTCCACTTGCTTAGTCTATTTTTGTTAAATCTCAAGAATAAACCCTTTGTCTAACTTTCATTGAGTCTTTTTTGCACCTGAGTCCAACCACCCAACCGTAACAGTTACCACTTCAGTATGGAGACAAAAAAGTGTGGGTTTTTGTGTTACACTGGCAGAAATTATCTGAGCACTAAAATATACTTCTGGTGTGACTTGGATGGTTCAAATCATCTCCAGCATGGTTTGATTTTTTTTTACATTAATTACGTTATTTATGTTGTTTGTGTAATTGTGTACACACTCAAAACAAGTGACCTTGACTCAGCACCAATCTGAGCTCTTCTCTGTCTTTTGTGCTTGTATTTTTATTAGGTGGACCTGTGTAAGTACCTCTCAGTGAATGGGGTGACTGCCCACCCCCACATTGACGCAGACGGCACAGTCTATAACATCGGTAACTGCTTTGGCAAGAACCTGAGTCTGGCTTATAACATTGTCAAGATCCCACCTGCTCGGGAAGGTGAGTTTTGTTCCACATTTAACCTGTCAGAGGACTCACTTTCAGAGATTTAATTGTATTTTTTTCCTTATGAACTGAACTAAGTTGAAAGTTAACAAAAAATGAACATGATTTCTTTTTTATTGAATTTAGTTTTGAATTGAGTTTATTTGCATTTGTCACAACACTAACTGGATAGATTGTGTCAGGTTTATTCACCTAAAATATCAAACAAGAAAGAAAGACAAGAGAGTTAATAGCTTTTTACTCGCGAGGAGAACGGACAGAGATGTACTCAGTTATAAACTCTAACCGCTCTGAGGCATCTCCTCCGTTTCCTCTCTTTTTATTATGTTCAGGGCGTTCCCTAGTTACATGCACGTTGCTGCTATATGGGGGAAAGGTACAGCAGCAACATTTAACATATGTTACTGTACAGAATGTTTCAGGAACTAAGTATGTTAATTACAGCCGCTTATCAGTGGCTGGGCTTGGTTCCTGCTTCTTCGGATGTCTGTTCTGTGAATCTTGCTGACACACCATCCGCTGCAGGCTTCCTGTGAGCACTCCTCTGTAACAAACTCAAAAACTCATATTAGTAAAATGCTTTATACTTCCATATATATATTTACATGTAATGAGTAAATATGAGATAACTTATATACATGAGGATTCCAACACATTGAAACAAAGTCGGAAAAAGAGGGATAGACAGAGAGTCGGGAGAAAAATAAATATATTTTAAGTAAAATGTGAAAACAGAAAATAGAAAAATACAGAAGGTAAGGAAGAAAGAGAAGTGAGACGTGAGCCAAAAAGAAAACGAAAGAAAAACAAATCATAGTATGAATAGACTAAAATGAAGAGGACAGAAAAAATATCAAGACAGGAGACAGATGGAAAGAAACAGGTGAAAAGAGAAACAAAAGACAACTTGTCACCTTGATGCAGCACAGAAAAAAAGATAACGCTAATACCACACTTTACTATCTGTTTTAATGTTTACGTTTCCACACTTCCTTTGTGTTTCCAGACAAGTCAGATCACCTACAGAAATCCCAGGTTGTGGTTCAACTACCGAGCAGTGAGAGGTTAAAACCCTCCTACATTCACAGGTGCAGAGTTCGTTCTTCCATTTCTCACAATGAAGTCACCAGAATCTGTGCTTTGCATCTGTTCTGGTTTGACGATGTTTGTCCAAACCAGCCACAAAACTCAACGTTTGTGTCTGGCCATCTAAAACTGTTGCTGTTTATGTATCTGTATTTATCTATCTCTTTACTTGTCTGTCCGTAGTTTCAGTATGACAGACAACTATTTCGTGTTTGTGGAGCAGCCGGTGAAGATCAACCTGCTCAAGTTTCTGTCGCCCTGGAGCATCAGAGGAACCACATACATGGACTGCTTTGAATCCAATGAGAGCATGGGGGTAGGCCCAGAGGCAGGGCCAGAGGGGTGGCCAGGGTGGTACGGGTCCCTTCCTGAAAGCTGATTGGCCTTCCTTTTCAGAATAAGAGGGTGATGGATAGTTGGCTTGTTAGAATCGTGGATGCATTACAGACCCAGGGCCCCTGGACCAGATTTTCTGCATGAAGATACTGTTAACATTTCTTCATTCAATCAAAGTCAATCAAACATGACCAAAAAATGAAGTAGAACCAAGGGCATCACTTTGTATTGAAAGGTGGTGGGGACCCCAAAGAGACACAAAACCACCACAAAGATGTGCAGCTGTTTTGTGTCAGTCTGGAGGTCTTTTACAGGTCTGTGGGCCCACTGTTTTTGAGGCCTGAGCCAATTGTCTTGTAATCTGTCCATTGATGAAGGCTATTTCAATTCATAACCCTGAATGAACAATGTAACTTTTAATAATATACAGTTAATTATTGGCAAGAAAGGCTTTAAAATAGAATAAAATTAGAATAATAATTAATTAAGAAATTTTCCTTATTTTACAAATGTGCTCCCCGTATTTGCATGTGTCCCAGTTTGGTGCATCTAAAGTTTCTAAACCCACCTCATGGAGTAGGAAGGGAAGTGAGATTACGTGTGACTGCCTGTAAATTTCTGTTGATATACTGTGTGTGTGTGTGTGTGTGTGTGTGTGTGTGTGTGTGTGTGTGTGTGTGTGTGTGTGTGTGTGTTGTAGACGTGGTTCCACCTGGCCACTAGGGACCCAGCAGGCTATCTGAGCAGCCACAAGTTCAGAACGTCAGCTTTCAACATCTTCCACCAAATTAACGCCTACGAGGACCAGGGATTCATCGTGGTCGACCTCTGCACGTGGAAAGGGTGAGTGTTGTGTGAGTGTTTTTATGGACAGTGTGACTGTCTCATCCTGACATCTCTCTCTCTCTCTCTGTTTCTCCACAGTCATGACTTTGTGTATAAATACCTGTACATAGCTAACCTGAAGGAGGAGTGGGAGGAAGTGAAGAAAGCAGCAATGGCAGCTCCTCAGCCTGAAGTCAGGCGATACGTACTGCCACTGGATATACACGGGGTAAGTGTTAATAATTTGAGAACTTTGAGAATTGTATTCTTTAAACTGGTAATTATTGGTTACATGTATTATGCTACAATTACTACCAATTATAACTGCACATACCACAGTCTATACACTATACTACCTGTTTACAAGCTATGAGCATTGTTGTAGAGAGCCTGAGAATTCAGAATGTCATTGCCAATGACTGCTTTGCTGTAATTGTTGTGCATAAGACAATAAAAAACATTTTTGTAAAAGGGGTCTGACTTTTAAAGCTATAAATGTGTGGCTTAATTTAACCTTTAGCTAGCTCTGGCTTTGTGGAGCAGCCATCCTGGATCAGTAACTTCACTCAAGTCAGACTTTTCGTAGTTTCTTAGAGTCCTGTGTAAAATATCCCTCAGACCAGAGCGTGCTAACAGTTTGTGTCCTTGTATGTAGTGTTGTAGTACTCGAGACTGGTCTTAAGACCGCTTTTTGATGTTCTTAGTCTCGTCTCAGACTCGACCGCATTTGTACTCGGTCTTGTCTCCGTCTCGGACATTGAGGACTCTGGATTTTATTTCAAGACCAGTCAAGACCATAACTTTGGGAATATCAATAAATTGCTTTTGCAATGTCAAATTTATTTGTTAACATCCTAACTTTGATTGGTTGTAAAACATCTTGCTTTAAATGCAACCAATAACCTTAATTAAAAATGTGTTTTTCTGGTTAATGACTGTCCCCTTCCTGTGTTGTAGGCATGGAAAAGAAGTGTTGAATAAAGATGCTTATGTTGATTTCAGCTCTTAGTGTTTGTATGTAGGTATTATAATGGGAATGTGGATCTTTCAGATCAATTTGAGAGTACCTATCATCTCGTTCCACATTTTATTGTGTGTCATGTAATGTAGGGAACTGGTCTTGGGTCTCGACTCGGTCTCGCCCTCCCTCGGTCTTGGTCTCAGCCCCTAAAAGTCTTGGTCTTGTCTTGATCTCGATAAAGTCTGGTGTTTGTCTTGACTTGGCCTCGGTTTGGGTTTGGGTTTCGGCCTTGACAATAACACTATTTGTATGTGCTTGTGTGTTTTCAGGAAGAGCAGGGAAAGAATCTGGTATCTCTGCCCTACACTACAGCAACAGCTGTTCTTCATAGCGATGGTACCATCTGGCTGGAACCTGAAGTCCTTTTTTCTGGACCAAGACAGGGTAACACACACACACACACACACACACACACACACACACACACACACACACACACACACACACACACGTTCCTGTATCCCGGTGGGGACATCTCATTGACATAATACATTCCCTAGCCTTTCACTCTAACCTTAACCTTCACAACTACATGCCTAACCCTAATCTTTACCTCAACCTTAACCTAACTGTAACCTGAAGCCTAAAACTAATTCTTCAAGAACCCTTAAAAAGCAGTCCCTACCAATGGAGACCTCAATTGATGTCCCCACTGTGACACAAGTCATTCAGTTAGTGTGCATTTCGGTTAAAGACCCCACTGAGATATAAGGCAAGGCAAGGCAAGTTTATTTGTATAGCACATTTCAACAACAAGGCAATTCAAAGTGCTTTACATAAAACATAAAAGCAACAGGGAAAAACAATAAAAACATTTAAAAGCAACATAAAATATAAAAGCTAAAAACAAAGAAAAAGAAAACAGGACAGTAAAAGATACAGTGCAGTGTAAGTTATCAATAAAAAGAAAAATCTTAAATATTTAATTAAAAGCAGTGGTAAAAAGAAAGGTCTTCAGTCTTGATTTAAAAGAACTGACTGTTTCAGCAGACCTGCAGGTTTCTGGGAGTTTGTTCCAAATATACGGAGCATAATAATTGAACGCTGCTTCTCCTTGTTTAGTTTTGACTCTGGGGACAGAAAGCAGACCTGCCCCTATAATGTTATTATATTATAATGTTATTATAATCCTGCAATCAGACATTTGACCATTAAGTAAAAGTAAAAGTACAAATTTATTACCATCAAAATACTCTTAAAGTACCTCAAGTAAAAGTAGTCATTATGCAGAAAGGCTAATTTCCGAATCATATTATGTCAATGGATTATAATTATTGATATTCATGTGTAGATCATTTTAATGTTGCAGCTAGTAAAGGTGGAGCTAATTCTAATAACTTTATGTCATGCTGGATAGCTTTAATCTATAATAATAACTGCATTTTCTTGCTGGTTGTATTAATAATCTAAAGTTATTTTTAAAATGTACTCTATTGAATAGCACAATATTGGCCTCCAAAATCTAGTGGAGTAGAAGTATAAAATAACAAGGAAATACTCAAGTACAGTACAAGTACGTCAAAATTGTACACTTGAGTAAATGTAATTAGTTTCTTTCCACCTCTGTGAAAAAATATAAAAAATAATCAAAACGAGATACTGACTTCCTTATTTTTCTTTTATGTGGGTCTCTTTCTTTGTCTAAAATCTCTCTTGTTGTCTCTCTTTCTCTTTCTCAGCCTTTGAGTTTCCACAGATTAACTACTCTCGGTGTCGTGGGAAGAAGTATTCCTTCGCCTACGGTCTGGGGCTCAACCACTTCATCCCTGACAGGGTAGGAGTGCCTTTATCACGGAGAAATCCAGAAAGTGTTTGGTGACATTAATGTTCATGGTAGTGTAAATGAATACCTTGAATTGTTCTTTTTTGACCTGCTGTAGATAGTCAAACTGAACGTACAGACCAAAGAGACCTGGGTCTGGCAGGAGGAAGACTGTTACCCATCAGAGCCCGTGTTTGTACCAACACCTGGAGCTACAGAGGAGGATGATGGTAGAACGCACACACATACACTTTCAGATAGAAATGTAATTACATTACTTTTTTTACTTTAGTTTTTAAAACTTGTATTATTTCAGTTTATCTTTCTTTATATGGTGCTAGATAAAGCATTTGGAGAGGTCCCTCACGGGGGAACAGAACATAAACATTGCAAAACTCTGAGATTTTCTCCTCTTGTATAATAAGTTATTAAAAAAAGAAGATAACGTGTTAATTACCAGCAATAAATGAAACTTAACCTCTATCCTGATCTTTAACTGATCAAATTGTAAATTTAAACCATTTAAATCATGTCCATGCTGGAAACACACAGATATTCACCCTCCTCTCTCTTGGTGTTGCAGGTGTGCTGTTGAGTATTGTGGTGAAGCCTGGTGCAGACAGACCAGGTGTTCTGCTGGTGTTGGATGCCATGAAACTAACAGAGCTGGCCAGGGCAGAGGTCAACACCATCATCCCTTTGACACTCCACGGCATGTACAAACCCTGACTCTGACCTTCTTCCCAATCCGGCCAAGACACAGCCTAAAATGTTTATTAACTCTAACTTAGACTCTGGCATCGCCCTGTGTGTTTTAAGCATGCAGGCCTCCAGCCTCTGTTCAAAAATCATAACCTTGATATTAAATATTTAAATAGTTTAAATTTAAAGAGTAATCTCTAAATTACCATTTGTTTCTGAAAAAATTGGAGAAGATAGTTTTGTCACAACTGCAACCATTTATAAATACCATCAAGATCACTGATCCATCTCAGTCAAGGTTTAAAGCCCTCCACTGCCCTGAAGCAGCTGAAGGTGACAAATGATCTGATACTCGCTGTTGACTATGGGAAAAATGCCATCCTGGTTTTACTTGATCTGTGTTGCCTTCAATACTATGGACCGTGACATCCTTTTGAAAATCCTTGAACTGCGGGTTTGTATTAAAGGTATCACACTAAATTGGTTTAAACAAGGGACATTCTCAGTGGCTATAGGCCAGTTTTCCTCTCACCTATGGGGTCCATCAGGGATCCATCCTTGGGCCAGTTCTATATGCCCCCTCTTGAAAACATTATTAGGAAATATAACATCTCCTGTCACTTTTACACAGATGATTCTCAGCTGTACCACCAACTAAAATCTAGGGATTCCCTACAGCCTCTCCTGGACTGTTTCGAAGACATTAAAGGCTGGATAGTAAATAATTTCATTGAGTTCACTGAAGTAATTATCGTTGGTCCCTCTACATCCACAAGCCACCTCACCAGTATGCTAGACCAGGTTGTCCCCATATGTGAAGTCACATGCAAAAAAAACTGGATGTTAACTATGATTCTGAGCGGTCTTCAAAAACAAATGAGTTCTGTTGTTAAAAAAATAGTTAATATCAATAAGAACTATTCCCAGACTTAAGCCAATTCTGTCTTTCCATGGACAAAGAAATCCACACCTTCATTACATCACATCTGGATTATTGTAATTCTATTGACTTATGCCTTCCCCAGTGACTAATCTTTTAATTGGTTACATATAAATCTGTATTTTGTATACTGTTGTTTGTTGTTGTCGTCGGTATTTCTCTTTACGGTTCTTTCTTTTATATTTTAGTTTTATATTTTTGTACAGGACATAAGCTGTGTTTAAATGTGCTCTAGAAATATAAACAGGACTTGACTAAAATACACCTTGTTCTCTTTCCTGCCAGTGAACTGGATGTTTCAATTAGAAAAAGACTGCAAATAGTAGTTAGTTAAATAACTAAAATGGCTCTGATCCAGTTCGGAACCTATCATGCCGCTGACAGTAACCTTAAACTCACCAAAAATCACTTCAATCACAGCAAAACATAATAACATAACATAATAAGTGGTATGAAAATGGTTCTCTGACAGAGCTGAAAGCATAAAATATGTACAATTGACTACTAGCTATTTCTGAATAGGTTATTTGCCTTGGAGTGATTTTTAAGTAGTAATGCATCAGTGGTTAATGCAGTTCTTATAAATTCAAATAAAAGTATTAATTTTCTCACCAGGTCATTGGGACAAATTACAAAACATGCTAAATAAAATGTCATTAATCTTATTGCAGCTAATCTATCTTGGAGCTAACATTGTTTTTGGACTGTTATATAAAGATCTAAGTTTCTTCTTTCATAAAGACAATTTCAGTTTAATTAATACTCTCAAAACCCCCAGAATACTAAGGCTATTTCCCTTTGTGGTGACAGCTGAAACAAAACAGTGTTATTTTACCTTCCGGGCATCCTGAAGCAGAATGACTCCCATCGTCCCAAAACCTACCAGAGCTCTAATCCTTTAAACTCTTGTTCAGGTCATCCTCCTGGCTCACTGTCAGGGGGAAGCAGAGAGCCAGTGTGACCTAGAGCTGTCACTTGCACTCTGGTGTTGGGCCACAGGAACAGGAAATTAGGGTCAAAGTTTTTTGGGCGACATAAAACTTACTGCTAACGACAGAGCAGACAGATATAGGGAGACCGACAGGGGGCCTCTAGAACGCACTTCCGCGTTTTGCTTAAAGTTTCTGCTTGATTAAAACCCAACCAAAAATCCAAATTTGCTGTGTGAAAATGTTTAAATTCATGAAGAAAATGACCCCTGCATACTGGTATTTGTGAAATCATCCTTTAAAGCAACTAAATACCACACACTCATTTTTTTCAACATAAACATTTATTTAATTTTTTAAAAATATTATTTTATACAAAAATACATTACATTTTTTAAATTACATTTACATTTAAAGAACATGAATTTTTACAGTGTAGTATTTTTGAAAAAATAAACCCCAACTATTTAATGTAAAATTGTTACAATGAAAATCAGTGATACAAACATACTATGAAGAACATTTGGACAAAAGATTTACATTTTTCTATCACATGATAATCTGTAAGAAAAAAATTTAAGTATCTCCTAAACTAGTTAAGTCTAAATTAGACAGCTGGACTGCTGAATGTAATACCCAGATGACAATAGACTGTCATCTGTAGACTTTATGCTGGTTGGTTGTGAGAATGGAGACCAAAACCCGATGAGGCAACTTTGGACCACTCTCTGCAGTACACATGGTTATCCTAATCCTTATTTGACAATGCATCAACTGTAAAAACAGTGTCAGTAAATATGATCAATAAACTTTTGTTTATATTCTAGAAATTATGACTTTTCTGTGATTGTATGTCTTCATTCCAGAGTCTCTGAAAATCTCAAGAAATAGACAAGTGGTGACTTGTGGAAATACATTTCCATCCTATATTTGAAGGCGTCATCATACAGTACTACAGAACAGTAATACAAAGAGATCTTACTAATCAACAAATAAAACATGTCAGTGTGAACGGAGGTAGCCATTAGTTTCTTGAGGTAAAAACATTCATTGACAGTGGTACCAACAGTTCAATATCTGAGAACTCTCTAAAACCCTCTCTAAAATTAAGTTTTCCATCAGAGGATGGGCAATTAATCTTCTGTATTTCACATGTTGCACTTTCTGTATTGTCTGCTAACACATACATTTGTTATTTAAAGAATGTTGATTCTCTTTAAGGGCTGCTACAATTCCTCTTTCTTTACTTTTTGGATAATTTAGTAAGTGAGTGGGTGTGTGGGAAGTATGGTGTGCAGGCAAAGAGTTTCCTCAAGAAGACTAAAGTGGAATTTTTGTATAATGGCAACAATAACAAGGCACAACGAAACAGGCAAGAGCTTGGTGTGGATCCTCTTGGTGTGGATCCTCTTGGTGCATATTGGTGAAAGTGACCAATGGCGTACAGCAGAGTTAATTTAAAACAACAATTTAATTACAAAGAAAGTCACAGATATTTGTAGTTTCCAGGAGTAGTGAGGAGAAGAAAGAAAGAGGCCTCTACATACGCAGAAGTGCTGATTGCAGTTTCTCTGTGGACAGCTGATAATGCTGCTGTTTGATGATGTCCAGGCAGTGTCTGAGAACCTGCAGACAAAAACAATGTTAAGTTATGTACTTAAATGCCCCTTAGCTATTTAGTAACTTAGCTAAAACAAAATGTTGTTGTTTTACCTTCCTGGTGTCCTGAGGCAGAATGACTCCGTCGTCCCAGAGCCTGCTGGAGGAGAAGAAAGCCACGCTCTCCTCCTTTAACCTCCCGTCATCCTCCCATTTCTTCCTCTCTTCCTCCTGCTCACCATCAGGGGGAAGCAGAGAGCCAGTGTGACCCGGAGCCGTCATTGCCACTCTGGCGTTGGGCCACAGGAACAGGAAATTAGGGTCAAAAGCCCGACCACACTAGAGACAACCAGGAAACAAGTTTCAAATTATTGTGGGATTAACCCTGAATCCTAAATGAGCGTAAAGTATGATTACATAGTAGAATAGTAAATGCGTGTAAAATTTCTCTAGCACTTAGCGGTTTACTGTTTGCAACCAACGTAACACATGTAGTTGGGTGTACAAACTGCACTAGCAACTTCAAATTCAGACATTTTTGGTGAAAAAAAACAGAAATGCATATTTTTGCTGTGAAAATGGGCAGAGATAAGGTAAGAGTAAGGTAAAACACAGAACAAAACTAAAGTAAGACTATGAATCAACAACCAAAAAACACCTTAAATATCTGCAGTGTGCAAGATAGAAAGATAGCAGCCAGTATTATTTACTACCATTAAAACACAAAAAAACCTGAGTATGGTTTCCATTTGCAGTTTGCTCTGCAAAAACAATCCTGTTATACAAAGAAAAAAAATGTGTTTAGGTTTTTGCAAAGAGATCACATGTTGTAAACATAACTACAGCAATGTTTACTGAGACTCTCACCATTGCGTAGCTGTCAGCACCATGGCAGCCACCTATCACCACGGTGATTTTGGGGACGGAGGCACATGCTACTGCTGACATCATTGAGCCCTGAGCCTTCAGACGGTTGCTATTCATCTCTGCCTAGATACACAAAGACAGACACACACAGAAAATACAGACATGAAACATAAAACTAAAATTAAAAGTTATTAAAGACACACTGACAAAGATTGTTTTCCGACATCCTGCCTTTCAGGGATTTATTTACATCATTCATAATTTTTTTCTTTTTCAGAGTTCCTACTTCTCTCTTTGATGTTCCAAAAATATCTGTACAAAATTGACTTTTATTATTTTCAAATCAATCAATTGGTGAAATAAATCCAAAAAAACCTCCTATTTAAATAACTATTTTGTTTTACAATTTATTTTGAAATACGTGCATCTGAACAAGCCCCGTGTGTGTGTTTTACTGGGTATAAATACCTGTCTTGTCGATAATGTTAGAGCTGCTGCTGGTGCTGTGTTCTGGAGGAAGAGAAGGGGGATGTCTCTGTGGTCACACAACTGGACAAAATGGCTGCCTTTCAGTGAGGCCTGGTATGACAGTTCTCCATTGTTGGCCACTATTCCCACCAAGTGGCTAAGAGGGTACATATACACAGAAAAAAAACATACTCATTAAGCATCGCACATAAACAACGTGAAACAAAGTACTCATGCTTACATAATAAACCAAATACAAAATGACAGCTGGAGCCAAGCTGCGGCTGGTAACCTGGAAGCTAGGCAGGTGATGCACACTCACTGTATGTACAAACACTGTCTTGTTAAACAGGAAACCTGAGAAGATTACTTTTCAAGTGTCAGGGTAACTCTAAGAGCTGGTTTTACTAGTTAGGTTTAGTGCATTATTATTTAACATGTATATTAGTGGTCTCATGTAGAGCTTTGATAGTATTCACTGGCATGATAAAGCACAATATATTTAGTGACACTATGGATGAGGGAGCGCGCAGCGTGGTTGTGCAGTGGTTAGTACTATCGCCTCACAGCAAGAAGGTTGTGGGTTCAAACCCTGGTTGCCATGGCCTTTCTGTGTGGAGTTTGCATGTTCTCCACATGCCCACGTGGGTTCTCTCTGGGTGCTCCGGATTCCTCCCACCATCTGAGGAGGAGGAGGTTATATTTGGTGTCTCTAAAATTGTCCTCAGGTGTGAGTGTGAGTGGTTCTTTGTCTATGTGTGGTCCTGCGATGGACTGTCGACCTGTCCAGGGTGTACCCCTCCTTTCGCCTAATGTCAGCTGGGAATGGCTCCAGCCCCCCCGCGACCCTGTACGCAGGATCTGGAAGATGGGTCACATTATTTACTAAAAGTGCTAAGGCACTAGTTTTTGTTTGCAACATTAAATAGCTGCAACTGAAAGTTAATTATTTAACAGAGTAAACTGTCAGAGGTCTCAACTGTTGTCTGAAGCTTCTACTTGAACGTGTGTATCATGTATCATGCGTATGTGCGTGTATTGTTACTGTATGTCTGATACTGTCTGAGGCCCCTTTATTTTGCATCGTTCAGAACTGTGAGCGGACTGTGTACTTATAGCACTCAGACAAATAAGTTTCTCAGGAACTTCACCAGAATTCCATTCACCATTTTAACTGTGATTATCAACTCAGTATTTATACTGCTTTCCAGGCATCCTCAGTATGAATATTTGAAACACCACAAGACCCAAACATTACAACATCCATACAGTCATGCACATGAGCTTTTTCTTACAAATTACAAATGTGGCAGTTACTTATTGTTCAAGGAAGATTTGTTTTGCTCCCGTTTGGTGATCTAACTAAGGCTACATTTACACTACTATGTTTTTGTTTTAAAATGGAGACCTTTTTCTTTTGTATGTAGGTTCCTTTATCTGTTCATTGAGAAATTCTACTGATTCTACTGGCCAAATTTGAGTACAAATTCACAATGACATTTATAACAACACTGACGACTTTAACTTGCCATTTGTTGGCTGAAAAGCATAAGTAGTACCTGCCCTTACTATCTAAATCTGTGCTTGTGTGTGTGTGGTGTGTGTGTGTGTGTGTGTGTATCTTTTACCCATGTATCTTTGCAAAGCCAGTGATGAGTGTGGTTCCATAGCGAGCTTTAAACTCCTGGAAGCGGCTCCCATCTGTCAGTCGACTGAGTACCTGGACAGTCAGACAGAAACAACCTTCAGCATGTTATTAGCTTTGGATTCAGTGAGACTGTAACAGCCGTGACATGAAACGGAAGTTCCCACAAACCAACCACGTCATGATTTGCCAAGAAGTTTGAAGTGAAATTCTAAAAAGATAAGCTCATCATTGTGTGTTTGCACTGCACTTCATTAAAACCACTGTGTTGTCTTTTTTTGTATTTAATTTTTGTAATGATTAAGGCACTCCTTTCCCTGACTGTTTAGCCAGAAGGACTGCATTTACTCCTTATGCTAACTACTTATTTTACAGAGCTAATGTCTTTGTTAGTGTGGATGCCGTACCATTTTAACATCCAGACTATAGTTATAACTCCTAGGAGCGAGCCCCAACAACTCCTCTGAACTATACAGCGGCTCCTCCTCTGCTTTCCTCTTCTTCATGTCCTCCTCACTCTCCTCCTCTTCATCGGGCAGTTGGAAGTTGAGGGTGGATATGATGTTTCTGGTGTAATCAATCGCCTCCTTTTCTTCCCAGGCAAAATAGTCCACACAGCCACTCACCCTGAAACCAGAAAATAAATTGACAGACTTACAACTTATTGTGAACTTTATTTGGTTATTTCTTTGATAACTATATTATTGGGGGCTGGTTTGATTTCTTGGACTTACTCGGCATGAAGCCTGGCTCCCCCAGGTCCTCTGGTGTAACTTCCTCTCCAGTGGCGGCCTTGACAAGTGGTGGTCCTCCCAGAAATATGGTCCCTATCCGGTGCACCATCACTGCCTCTTCCGCCATAGTGGGAATGTAAGCTCCACCAGCCGTGCACGACCCACACACCACCGACACCTTTAGGGTTATTAATTGTTTTATATTGGAATAGCAATTTAAAAACTGCAAGAGTGGTGATTTGATCAAATTCAAATACTTGATTTGTTGCTTTTCTTTAAATTTCAAATAGTAATCTTTCAAAGATTCTTGTGCACCATAACGTCTTAATGAAAGGCGAGTAATATCCTTTACTCTGTGGGTTATCTGTACTTGTCTTTATCTACAACATTTGGTGCTTTAGGTAATGGAGGTCTAATGTCGGAAATGTCATTATTAAGCGAGTGACTGACAGTTTTTGAAATTTCAAATAACACTTTACAGGGCTGCTACAGTCCCAAATCATAGACAACATGCATTTCTGTGGCTTTGATGGCCTAAATCAATTAAACACTTGTTTCATTATATGCACTCAGAAATGTAATATATACATATGATGCCATATGATGGAAAACAGTTCCATTAAACATGCTTTACATATGTTTAATCCATTGAGTGTATATAATTAATTGATCGTAGGAACAGCAAGATTTGTTTGTTTGTTACGAAAAAACAAATTAATTCTCAGTCTATTTTGTTTTTATCATATTCTGTTAAAATAAGCCTGTACTACTTAATATTTCTTCACCTGTGGGATCTTCATGGCAGACATGATGGCTTCGTTATAAAACATCCTTCCACCCTGGTTCTTATCTGGAAAGATCTCTGACTGGGAAATTACAGAGAGAGAGAATTAGATTAAATTAGTAGTCAGTGTACCATTCAGATCTCCTGACAAGACATTTTTCTGCTCCCAAGCAGTTGTTATGGCGGAGCTGTATGTGTATGTGTGTGTGTGTGTTCACCTGCAGAGGTAGAAAAGCTCCTCCAGAGTCGACCAGGTAAACACAAGGTAGGCGATTCTTAATCGCCACTTCCTGTGCCCGTAGCTGCTTCTTCACTGTGATTGGATACGCTGTGCCGCCTTTTACTGTGGCATCGCTGGCGATGAAGACACACCACAGGTCATTGATCCTGCCGATGCCTGGATGAATACAGTACATAGGGGCGTAAGTCAGCGGCATGCATGTGAGTCACACCTGCATCAGCATAGTGGGTGGGAAATAAACTGTAAAAGTAAACTAAGTAAATCACTGGCAATTAGCTGTAGTGAAACTAGTCACATTATACAGTCTATAGTTAGTACCAAAGATGCGATTGCAGCTAGTGGTTTCTGACCAGTCAGGCATCCAGCTGAAGGGATGTCCCCGTACGGCAGACCCAGACCAGCGAATGGGGACAGCTCAAGGAAGTCCTCATCATCCAAAAGGAGGCGTAGCCGATCCCTGACCAGCAACTTCTTGTTTCTCTGCGTGTGTCTGGCTATGGCATTTTCCCCGCCACCTTTTCTCACCTTCTCACTTAACTCCATGTACCTTACAAAAAGAGAAGGATAACAAAAGTCTTGTATTTACAGATTTATTTAAATAAATAATGCATTAGGGGGAATTAGCTATTACTGATCAGAGCTGAACATTACACACTGACAAGAGCAGAACCTACTTCTTATGGCAGGCGTTGCTGTTTTGGAGGTTAGCTTCATACACATGTCGCTGGATGGTTTGCAGGGGCTGCTCCAGCACCGGAAAGGCACTACGCATAGCTCTCCTCTTCCTGGATAGAGAGCTCATACAGCGGACTGAGCACTGCCAATGCTGCTCAACCAGCCTGCAACACAAGATTTATACAGTACATGAACAGTTATCACTGATGGGAAGGTCAACTGCAGGATAAAGTGTCCTGGTAAAAAGCAGGTTTATGGCCTGTTTACAACATGTGACAGAAGAAAATATAAGTCCAGGGAGTCTTAGTGATGTAGTCACCTGTGATGTCCATCCTTTGTCGTATTTCTCAGCATCCATGATGGTGACTGGTTGTAAGGAGGCACAAAGGCAGGACACACTCTTCCTCCGCTACTCACACTCCTTTAGGGAGGGAAACACAAACGGTCTTAAGCCATTCTCTAGTTCCAGTTTCTTGTTTAGAAAGAGTTGCTGCTTGTTATATGTCAGTGATTTACAAACATGAGGCCAGGATTTTTTGTGTTTCATCTTATTTTCCCCTCACACAATAGCTTCCAACTCCTGTCTTCAACCTTTTTAATCAAGCTGTATTTAGCACTTTGTATAAGCTGTGCATTTACATGGATAGTGAGTCATCTATATTTTTACTTGTACAGTAAGTTACTCTGTTGTGCATGCTTTGTAAGAGATGGATATGGATTTTGTCATATGTGAAAATTATTTTATTTGGTACTTTCTGCCCCACTTCATTTATCTGATGGTTGTAGTTACAGTTTTATACAGAGAAGGTTAAAATCAAGGGCAACTGGACTTGGTAGAAGATACTTGAAGATGTTTCGCTGACAAAGCCCTTCAAAGTATCTTTCACCAAGTCCAGTTGGCCTTGATTTTACCCTTCCTTGGATAACAGTGACCTTAGATGACTAAGAATCTTCATTAACATAGTTACAGTACTACGCAGATTAGGATTTTACATACAAAACAGCATATGATAATTTTTTAAATGTGATACATTGTTAAAATGCCCAGCAACATACCAATAAATAATAATTTATTTGCTGATAAAATTTACATACTTTTTCTTAAGTAACATTTTAGATGCGGTATTTGTACTCCTATTTTTATTTATGTAAAGGACCACTTATTTCCTCAAGAGAGAAAAATAACAGCACCATTAAACTACATGTTCTTCACACAGCTGAACAGTACTGCTTAGTGACCCCTGGGGGTGGGAACAGTTTTGGAGACTGCAGCAGCTAACTCACAGATACCTGGTTGGTACCTTCAAATTCAACCAACGCCATTTCTCTCTTTGAGGTCATTTTCACCTACATACTCGGCTAATGTGCACATTTGTTAACGTTACACTACGTGCTGCAGTTTCATATCCATAAACAACATCTACCCGTTAGACTAAGTTATAAAAGAAAGTGTTCGTTTTGCTCATATTTTGTCTATTTAAACACTTTAATTCAAATATATATCCATGAGGCTGCACTCAGTGCCATGTTTTTGCAGTTAACGCTTGAACAACCTGCAAACGCTAAATAAATCCTAGGTTTAAAAGAAATGTGTGTCAAAGGTCGTAAAGACATCTGAGTGCGCTTCGAATGATAAATAAATAAATGCATTTATGAAAAGGTGTAAAGTCTCTTACCTTGCCATGCAGCGGTACATGTCTGCCTGTGTCTGCTGTAGTTCGGCTAATTACACAACTTTAGTAACGTTAGCTAAAATGACTCCAAAACAAAACTACTCCATTGCCGATTGGACTCTTCTTCTTCTTCTCCTTCTTCTTTAGTGTTCCCGGAGAGATTTCTCTTCTTCGTTGTCGTGTTTGTGAGCAGTTTGTCAGCTCTAGCAAACATTACTGCTCCCTATAGGAGCGGTGGTAAAGTGTAGATCAGCAGTATGAAAAAATTGCAGCAAGAGCTGTCTCTCTATTGTCTACCTTAAAATTGGAATACAATAATCTCAATACTTGACAGTAGTATCTTGTAACTACTACTACTCAAGTGATAAGTACAAACTAAAGGTCCCTTACTTCTGTACTTGCCTTTAGTATTTCCATTTTCATTACTTTATAGGGCCTACTTATGCTCTACTACAGCTCAGAGAGAAATACCGAGACTACTTGTCAGTGTAAAGTTTAAGTTAGAAACCTATACAGCATATGAGAGGGTTTTAAAATATGATGATGTAGTTATACATTAAACTACCCAGCAGTATAACATAAGATCTGAAATAATTAGCCTGTTATTCCATCAGGTGATTTCCAACTATTTTGATAACTTATTAATCATTTAGTTAAAAGACAAAATGTTAAACATGTCAGTCTCTCAAATGTAAGGATTTGCTGACTTTCCTTGTCTTAAATTAAAGAAAAATAGATATATTTGTTGGTTGGACTATTGTTTGGAAAAAGAAATCAGCATTTTGAAGATGTCACTTTTGGCTCCTAGTTTACTACCTTAATCAAAAGCAACAGTGGGGTAAAATACTGCTTACACCAGGCAATTCTGAATTATTAATGCATAATTAATAACAATCATTGTATGACTTATTTGACTTTTGATACTTTAAGTAGAAATTGCTAATAATACTTACAGTATTTAACAGTGCATAATTGTTGCTTTTAACAAGGTAGGCCTATGAGATCTGAATCAGAATAGTTCTTCCACCACTCCTGCAAGATCTGTTTCTTTTTGGTAATTAAACACACAACTATATATTACTATGGTGTGTTGCCATGTAGACTTTCTAAAGATATTAAATTAGGCTATGTGTGTTTATGTTATGTCCCCCTTCTCCCTTGTCTGTCTGGGTGAATGAATGTGTTGTCTCAATGTCCTTTATATTTATCTCTTTACTCCAACTACCCCTGACTGCAGTGTGCAGATCGGGGCGGGGCTCAACGTGGGTCAATGTGGGCGGGGTCAAACGTGTACAATAGCGTTGCAGCACAAAGGAGGCTAACCCTACCTGCTAGCACATCGGCCGTGAGGCCGATGTGCACAGCTGTAGGGTTAGCCGGTCGATTATGCATATATTTACTGACTTAGGTTTAGGCACTAACTAATGTCATGGTTGAGGTTAGGGAAATTGCCTCGGGGAGGCTGTCAACTCCTTAAATAAAAACATCGCTAGCTACCTAGCTAGTTAGCGACCGGAAGCACTGCTCGCGCATCCGGTCACCCGGGGGCGTCACATACACACGCTGCCGGGATGCGTCTCATCATACACACGTACCTGGGGCGTAAACACAGTCTATGGGCGTAAAGTATACACGCACAAAATCGCCGTTGTAGACGGCTTTCCCAAAGCGTGTATATGTGAGCATGAAAAGCAAAAGCATGAGAACAGGCTGAATCAAGAGATCAGGGGGTGACATAATTTTTACTTAAAAATCGTAACACAATTGAAGCTCTTAACACAGACACCTTATTTAATTATTTAATTTAATTTGTTTTTTGACAGGGACAGTGCTCATTAATTAACAGCTGTACTGTAAATGAGCCAGAGTTAGTTCAACAGGCTAATTTCCACGTTAATTAATTGGCTAATTTCCATCCATTTCCACGAACGTAAATCTCAAGTGAAGACGAGGGAGACGGGGCTTCTCGTGCTTCTTGGAAGGGCAGTGCTCGGTGTGGGCGGAGTCAAACGTTTGACCCCCGCCCACATTGACTCACGTTGAGCCCGGCCCCGATCTGCACACTGCAGTCAGGGGCTTCTCCTTTACTCTAGATTATGACTTCTGCCTGAGTATGAACACAGGCCCATTTAATGTACTGTTCTGCTTTTATCCTCTGCAGCTGTAGGGACACATCTTGCCCACTAGAGGGAACTGTTTTCTGTCTAAAGATTGTTTATTGTCACAAGGAGAACTTAAAACCTTTACAACATAGAAGCACTAACTGGACCACAAACCGGCAAAATAACGTATGGCACCAATACTACCCAGATAGTATCTTCATCATTAGCCCCACAAAGAAATGATCACTACTAACTATTAAGCAATTTAAATGGTGAAAACGAATGAGTCCTGAATTATTACTGTTAGGCAGATAGCTTAAGGTCTTAGATCATTTATCATACATATTTTAATAATATCATAGGAGATAAAAACAAGCTGTATAAATTCTATAAAGTAAGATATCATACAGATGATAGGTAAACAAATTTAAGTTGGGCTATTATTTACAGCTTTTGTTAGCTGTGACAGTGAATTTGCTCTCTTCAAGGATCACATTTATTTATTCATGTGTTCATGTGTGTCTGTTCATTTCATGACTTCAAGTGTTATACACACTATGATATGTAAGAAGTTAAACTTTAAAATTGTCTTCAGAAATTGAGGAAATGGGCGAACAGAAAGCACAGTGACAAAATAATATAAAGCTGATTAAAATTTAAAGTTGGGGTAGGCGACTTTGGAGAAACTAGCAAGACACAGCAAGGTTTTGGAAGTATCCAACAGAATAAATCTCACCCCATCCCTTCAGGCCTCCTTCAAAAGCCACTCCCCCAAAACACATTTTGTGCAGTGAGTGTACAGGTAAACAGGTAAACAGACAGGTCGGCCAGCCAATCATAATAGACCGACAGGTACTGCTTTTTTCTTTTTTGTGTCAGAGCCAAAGAATTTCAACAAATCTAGCAAAAAAGCTTCTAAAATAAGTTGCCTTCCTCAGCTTTTGCGCAATGAGAGCCAATCAGAAAATATCACAAATTCTGGTTCTTCTGTGGCAGTTCTCTGTTTCTTTAGCAGTGATTTTTATCACTTAAGTAATTCATAATATGCCTACTTAAATGAAAAATGAATCAAATTAAATTACAATACATAATTATAATATATAAGTTTTTAATCACAGTGCTTCAGTTTTTTGTTGTTTCCAGTTAATTAGTATACATAATAATGTTAAAAAAGACACGCACAGTTTTTACTCTAATTGATCTATATTTATTTATTGGTCATTAAGGTCTAAAACCAACTGGATAACCATTAACAACAATAATACATTTGTGGTCCAGGGCCCCTGGTTTGGGCGGCCCTGCTGATTCAGGCAGATAGAGAGCAGGAGGAGGAGGAGGAGGAGGGGTGTGTGTTTGTCGGCAGACAGTCAGTCAGGAGGACCGGAGTCCCAGCGGCAGTTTGGGAGAGTCAGAGCGGGGAAAACTGTGTCCAATACGGGAGAAGTCAGAAGGCGGAATCTGCAATGAGTTGGGGAACGGAGCTTTGGGTATGTTTAAGTTAAACTCTCTGACTTGTGTTTCTGACCATCTGTTTGGCTCGTTTGCGTTGTGCTGCGGCACGGACAACACACCGACTTTTGGGAAATGGAGTGAAAGAAAGGTGCCGTGTGTTACCTTTTAGCTTTGTGTAAAGCGGCTAACGCTAGCTGGCCCCGGCTGTGCTATTAGCCGGCGAGGCTAAAGCTAATCCGAGGTGCACCTTAACGGCTGTGTGACAGCGGCGGAACAATAGGAAACCCTGCAGACAGACGGGCACGACAGCCGGCGCGGGGGTCACGCCGCCTTCTCCGCACGATAATAACCTAAATCGTATATGTGCTGGTGAATTTATGTTGTTTGACTGGCAAGTTACAAAGTTGTATCTTTGTGTTTTTTTGTGTGTGTGTCACACCCTGTTTCAAAGAGAGGCTGGCAGGGATTCCCGGTATCAGGGTGGAGAGACGGTGTGATCTCGCTTGTGGATGCCACCGTCCGTCCTGCTAGGTCTACTTCAAATTAACCTTAACTCTTCGCAGCTGTTTGTTTCACGACTGCTTGGCACAGCGCGTGTCTTTGTTGCCAGTTATTCAAGCTTTTGTCTTAACTTCCATGTGATTAGAAGGGATACAAGCTCATATTAAGTGAATAAGCCGAGATAAAACATCTCACACCGCATGTCCTGCCTTCCTAGCTCTTATATATCAACGAGTAGCTACATGGAAATCAGTTTATATTATATTTGATTACTCAAGTCACTCAAACATGTACTGCTGCTGCTCTTTGTCAAGTACAGCAGAAATCAGAGTGAGTGCATACCTCCCTTTTTAATCAGGACCCTGTCTCAGATTACTGTTTAATATGGTTTAATTGTTTGTTTCACTATTGGGTTAATTTAGTGAATATGTGTTTGGATAAGAGCCATAGCTGACAGTATGGTGAGCTCCAGCCTCAATTTTTTTGGGGTGTTGGCCATCACAAGCTGTGTAACCAGAGAGGCAACCAGCAGCATCCTCTGTGTGTGCGAGGAGGCGGTACTTCACCTCCCTGGGATGATACTCCTCCAGCTGACCTCAGTGGTTATTATATGCAGTTTAATAAAAGCTAATTTTTTGCTTGCTCAGCCCTCAAATGTAACATAACCATGCTGCAGCAGACAAAGAGATAACTGTCTGCTTGTCTGTGATCCAAAAAGGATTGTGAAATAGTGCATGCAGATGTGATTTGTCAGGATTTCAGTTTTTTTGGATCTCCCATTCATATTAATATCCATTCAGCTTTTTTTGCATTTGTGTTTTATTTTCTGTGGATAGAGTACCAAGCATGGAAAGAATATAAAATTAGCTGTATTCCCAGTAGGCAGATGGAGAGTCTGGCTAGTAAACACAGGATTAAGACATTTTAATTTTACTGATTGAATATATTTCTAGTCCATTTATAAAGATGTGATTTTGGTTTCAGACTTTTTCTTTATCAGCAGAAAAGATTTGGGGTTTCTAGATGTTGCAACCATTTGATACAGCTGCATGAACATGTGAGCTGTATGATTATACAGAGAAAACAGTGTAATTTATGATTAATTTCATTATCAGTTAAGTTATCTGTGATTTGTTTGTCAAAACAAATTGAGTATTTTTAAGTGTGTGCAGATAAATATCAGCTCTTTACATATGTTGTTCAGTTTGCATGAAAGCAAGACACTGTTTTTTGACTTTGAATGACTTTAGTAAAAAACTAAAGTTAAAAAGTGTCGGGATAGTCCTTTATTCTCTCATTAAACCTGTTTCAGTTCTTCTCTGCATCGTCTTTTTGTCAGTGCCGTAGCAAAGCACGCTTTTATCTGCTGAGTGGAGACGCCGGCTGACAGACCGTCATAATCCCCTGATGAGATTAATGTGTTGGCTGTCTGATGTCAGATTACGGATTATTGTCCGCAAAATAGGACATTATACATTACTGTCAGTCTAATTTAAATGACAGTGTCGAAAAGCAGAGATTACATTTCTTGGCCAAATACCATTAATATGGCTACTTAGGTAATTGATTGTGATGGCTGTATTGAGTCAGATGTCATTCAATAACTAATTCACAATTCACTGCAAACTAACTATTGTTATCATTATTGACTAATCTAGGAATTGTTTTCCTGATTAATCTATTATGTGCTGGGTCTACAAAGCACAATACTGAAAAAGGGCCATTCCAATTTCTCAGAGCCCAAGGCAATGTCTTCAAATTGCTTGTTTTATTGGAATGACTTATTAGCATTTATTGAAAAGCTATAACCAGCTCAAAAGTGATAATAATGATAAATAATTTATTAAAACAACAAACAATTCTGTGTCGCAGAAATACATTTTTTCGGCTTTCCTATCATCCTGTAATCCCTCAGATTTTTCTTATGGGCGTCCCATCTCCCAGGATGTAAACCTGGACGACTGATATAAACTACTAATTGTTTCATCCCATTAGCAGGTATTTTCTTACAAATGGCATTATATAAATAAAAAGCATCTTGCACTGAATGTAGCAATAGGATGCTTGGCGCCTTTGCTTTTGCCCTGCGTTTTGGCGCTAACCCAGGCCTTTGAGACATTACAAAGCAAGCGAGGAACATCCTATTACCGAGCTGGCTTCCTGCCCTCCGAGACACACACATAAAATAGGAAGTGCTTGTCTGAATTAAAGCTCTGTGTGCCAGGATGCTGCCATGCTGTGCTCTGGTCTGGCTAGTTGAGGTGAGCCGGAGGCCGGCGGAGTGGAGCAGCCAAGAATGACTGAAAGACAAGAGACTGATGGGCAGTCGTCTCTACTGATCAGCCAAACTGAAAGACAAAGATAAGGGGATAAAGGATGGCAAGGAGAAAGAGGAAAGGCTTTAAACGGCTGGCTAAACTCTTAATTTTACTTTTGAAGTCAGCTGTTAAAAGGATAGGAGACTTCAGACCAACTGTGGAAACTCAGATTCAGAGCAGTGAGTGGGTTTTGTCCCCCACAAGAGTTTGCTTTTCTGTGGATTTGAAAAAGGTTAAAATGTGTTCCCTCAAATGTCTTATCGGAGGTGTTGTTGGAGTATGGGGGTAGCAGGATTATGTGCGAATAATTTGATAGTTGGAGCAAGAGGGTTGTTTTTATTCTTGGCATCAGGTGGCCATCAGAGTCAGACAAGGGTACTCAATGTCCCCGCTCCTGTTTGTGATATTTATAGACTGTAGCCTTCAGTATATATTAAAGTCTGGTGTGATCCCAATTCCCTGACTGTAGGGTCGCATCTCGTCTCCTTAAAATTGTGTTGTCTTGCTTTATGGGAAATATTATTAAAGATACGTTTGCAGAGACTCTGTCGGCGATGTTGGTTTAATAGAATTTCCTGAAGCCTGTGTATCAAGCAAAAATTTGAGAATTTGGTGATTTTTCTCAGTTTTATATAACTGTAAATACTTTTCAGTTTCGGACAGTTGTTCGGACAAAACAAGCGATATCACTTTAAGCTTCCAGGGTTTATTAGAGATGCGCAGATTGAAATTTTCTTGGCAGATTCTGATTTTCTTTATAAGAATTATAGTCAGCATCATGCACATGTTCATACTCAAACATTTTTGTAACTTCTTTAACTTCTCTAATAGAATTGTCTTTTTTTTCTTTTATTAGGCTCCCTGTTAGCAGAATAAGCATTGAAAATGAATTGTAGTATAACACGGCTCAGTGTTTTCCACAGAATGACAGTAGTAATGACACCCACATGATTATTTTTCAATATCAATTAATCTGTTGATCATTTTCTCAATTAAATGATAAGTTGTTTGGCACAAAAAATGTCAAATGGTGAAAAATGCCGATCACTGTTTCATAGAGAGCCCAAGGTGGCGTCCTCAAATGTCTCGTTTTGTCCACAACCCAAAGGTATCCTGTTTACTGTCATGAAGGAGTAAACAAACCAGAAAACAAGCCGCAATCGGATAATTGGGAAATCCTTTTCATAAAAAATGTATCTTCTCATTGTGGATTTATGGCAGTGGGAGCTCTGAGGAGAGGGTCCTTGTTGTTTAGTAGGGCAGTAGTCCGGTTCTCAGCAGGTCACAGCGGGTGAGAATGAAGTCATGTTGAAGCTGAGGGCGCTGGCCTGGACATGACAAGCTGTTATATAAACTCTAGCCAAGCTTTTCAACACATTGTGTGTATGCGGAGGGGGTGTTTTTGTAGGTGTGAGTGTCAGCAAACATGTTGTTTTCCGTCCTGGATGTGTGACCGTGATAGCTGAAGCCCACGTTACTTTTTGTTTGTCCAGCGTGTGGGGGTGGATGTCTTTCTTAATTAACAATATTGCGCTAACACTCATCTCCAGGAGACAAGGAGGAAGATGAAGATGGAGAGGTGTGAGGGAAGAATGGAGGTGAAGAAAGCCCTCTAAGAGGAAGGGATGGAGGAGGTTTAATGATATGAGAGATATTTTCATTTGATGGGAGGTGAAGGCAGAGAAACAGAGAGACAAGTTACAGGCATAATAGATTAGATGAAACTTTAATGATCCCAGTGGGAAAATTGGCTGTAACAGGATACATCAAATATGAATGGGCTGTCAGAGTAGAGCAAAATGAGTTTACACTGTATAAACAGATTCAAACATTTACAATAGGTGCAAAATGGGAGCACATGCTACTGGGCAATCCATTTATGGTTCGCTCTTTGATTATTTCGTTCCAAAACCGATTTTTTGTTTTTCCTGTTTTAAAAACGGAAATGATAAAAAATTGATTTTGATTTTTAATGAGTCTGATTAGTGTAGTTTTGTATGTTACACTTGATAAACCTGCAGCAGATAACCTACACTTGGGTGAGGTCAGTGCCTGATTAACTGTAATTAACATGAGCTTGAACATCAACATAGGTGGGTTTTCAGTTAGAAAAACAGGAGACTCACTTTTCATTTTGTAACTAACTAGGACAGTTGCCTAAGAATCATCAGGTTTTTAAGATTTCTTCCCTTATCAAATACATTCAGTGATAGTTGTTAGTACATACAATGGTACGCAACAAGAATGAACTGTTATAAATTAAACCGGCAAGCTGTATATTAACAAATCATACTCGGATTAAAAGGTTTGGGTAATTTTCATTCAGCCTCTCTACACTGTTTTGACCTGACCGTTATTTTTTTTGTGAGATGGAAGAATTTAGAAAGTTGCGTGGCGCTGCGGAGAGCCTCCAGCTGCAGCAACACATGGATTAGGCTATGCGTAAAATCAAGAGCATCGGACTTAATCCAGACAGAGGGAACGACCACTGACCCTCCAGTGCACTGGTCCTACTAGCAGCACAACCCATAGCAGGTTTACCGGCGAGGGAGCGGTGCGCTGGACCATATAGGTCCAGCACATACATTTCTCGACCATATAGGGCGTGGGAGAGAAGGTCGTAGAAGCGACCAGGTGCTGGTTTGTGTTTAAAACAGAAAAACCAATAACTTTTTTGTTGTTGTTTTCTTCTGATTTGGTTTTCAAACGAAATAATCAAAGAACTAATAATTTTGTTTAAACAAGTGTTTGTGTCCATTCAAATTTTAAATAAAATGAAATTAATACATTTGGTAACATTTTGGTGTTTGAAGATAGGCAACTTTTACATGAATAAAGTCAGAGGTGCCAATTGACCAGCCTATTATTAAATTAAATATTATATTAAATTTTATTATTATTTAAGTAAAAGCCTTGAACACCCTCCTTTACCGCACACAGGTGATTCAACTGAAGTTGGTTGATTAGGCTGCATTCAGACAAACAGCAGCGCTGCCTGAATAAAAAGTCCACATGCACAGTTATTTGCATAATGCTCCACTGACCTTCACATGATGTGTCATGAGCCAGGTTTCCATCCAAATTTAAAGCAAATTTCAGCAGGATTTCCAGACAATCTACAAAACAAAATGTGCATCAAGGTAAACAGCTCGTTGCACTTAGTCCCTAGTTGGATGCTATTAAACCGTTTGGCACAACAAGATGAGGTAATTATGAGGCAAGAATTATGAAATGAGGCATTTATGTATTAATTTGAAAAAGCTTCATCGCTCCACACAGATATGTCATAATTTATTTGCCAAGGCTGTTTCCAGTGGATTCCATTCCACCAACTTTTTCAGCTCAGCCAAGCGTATGTTGTTGTTTTTTTTTCTAATTTTTTTTACATTTCCATTCAGTAAATGTGTGTATAAACAGTTGAATTGAAACACATTTGTAGCAGGAAAAACACAAGTGTAATCAATAACATTAATAACAAATACAATCCATGTAGATTAGCCTAGCCAACAGCTTGGCTATGTGCTGCATTTATACTTGTGTGTTGGTGCCGGCGTCGCTTTGCAATTATTTTAGCGGTGGGGTTTCTTTGTTGTTCTTCTTTGGTAGTGTAGGCTGGAGCTGATCGATGTTGAACAGCAGTTACATTAAGGGATCTCGGAGGAGACGGTATGTATGACCTTTGAACTTTTTGAGGCAGAAGGACAAGCCGGAAATGTGTAGGAGGGGAAAAAAGCAGATCAATCACAGTTCTTGCAGTCTGTGTCAACGCGACGTGTAGTTACATTTTGGGGGAGGTGCGCATCAGGCTTTGACGGGCCAATACCCGTGCAAGTCAGAATGCCTGATGGACTGGGCTTTAGCTAAAAAAAAAAGTGTAGTTTGGCACAAATTACACATTTATCATTATTAGTACATAGGGTTTGGTAGTGATTGTTGTAGTAGTAGTAGTAGTACTGTAGCAGAGCACAGAAATTGTAGTATCACTTTCCAGTAGTAATCAATATATTATTTTGTGTTAGTGTACCAAACAGCACAGGAAATATTTCTGAAATGTTTCTACATAACATGCATATATTCTAAAGGTTTAACTTATGCTAAATCCTTTTCCTTAAAGATAACTACACGTACAAGGTTAATATGTTTGACTCTCTCAAAGTAATTTATTCTGTCTGCTGCCCTGCATTGTTTATACCCCTACTGTATCGGTACCTTTCTTTCTTTGATCTCTTACCTCTGTTTGATATTGTCTTGTCTGTTCCTTAACACTGAATGTTTTGTCAGTCTAAACTTGTACCTACTTCCCCTTCCCCTCAAGAGTCTACTCCCCTCTTGAAAGGCCATCCTTGTAAATAAGAAGTTCTTCATAAATGTCCTGCCTGGTTAAATAAAGTTTTAATAATAAAAATTCTCATGAATTTAATCAGAATCTGATGAATCATGGAAGACATATGGGCAAGCACAGGAAGGAAGTGACAAATGAGACAATTAACTACCAAATGGAAGAAGTGAATTATAGCAAATCCATAGTCTTCTGAACCTAATTTAATTAATGTCGTACTAGTAGTAACAAACAAAAACACAGAGCTGCTGCCTTCTTCCTCTGTCCCCACTGCTCCTCTCTTCTGCCTCCCTCGCTTATCCTTCCTCTCACCCTCTCATCGGCTCACTCCCTGTCCTCCCTCTGGATGCAGTCACAGCTGTATCCACCCAACCAGCTGTTTGGCAGGCAAGCTCCTCTTCATACACCATCACACCTGTAAGCCTTTAAAACTAATACAGTGACCCTTGAACCTTTTGCGTTAGTCTAAACGGGTCAACGCATGTTACATGACCCTCCTTCCAATCAATTACTGTTGTCGTGATGCTGCTTTTCCTTTGTATGAAAAGGGTGAACAGAGGTATTTGTAACTCTAGGATCACTATATGTACAAGCATCTGTTGGAAGATGTGAGAGAGTGACATGTTTGAGTTGTGGCAGATATGTTGTCTTTTAACTCTTGGCCCGTTGTGTTTCCTCATATCAGTTGTAAAGATAAATTATCATCATTACTTATAATTTGTATCTATTGTTGCAACATCAGTGTTTATTATAATTTCTTTCCAGGAAGTAAAAACTGAATCACCAGAGACAGAAACCGTTCCAGACGTCTCAGAGTCATGACTAGTTCAGATGCAGGGCTTTGGTCAAAGCTGCAGCTGCGTTCCCTGTTTGCTGTCTTCTAGGAGTCGGTCTGTCTGTCAACTGTTTATTAGTCAGTCAGTTACTTTATTAGCCAGCGGATAAAAATGCAGGCTTCAGGACACGTGGAAAATTGGAAGATGTTGGGAATTTTTCTGGTGAATTTTCCCTCGATAGCCAACCCAGTCATTATACTAAACCTCTGCTGGATGTCTAGCTGCTGTCAATCTAAGGCCTGCTTGTGTTAATATGCACACAGACAGTAGTATAGACTTTAAACGGATGGTATTCCCTTTCATTAGCCATGTTTATTAACTGCGACACCAATTTATTTCAGAAATATTTTTGAGATATTTGTTTAAATTCTCCTTACATCCCGACAGCAATCAATAACTAAAATTCTCTGACACACAAACGGATAAAAAATTATTTCTTTCTGTCTGGGCTGCGCATGAACATGAGTTTTGGAGGTGAAGGAAGGGGAGGGTTTTTTTTTGGTTGGATACTTTGAAAATCTCTCTTGCTATTTTTTCCAACGTTATCCTACCACATCTTCTGGTATTTTTTTTAATTCACTGGGTTAGCCAAAAACAGAAATTGCTGTCTAGTCATTTTTGACATCAACAATTTTAGTAGGGCCTTAATCAATCTTATATTGATTAGTTATTATATATGGCTTTAGAGCTGAAACAATTATTTAATTTATTGATTAGTCCATTGACTAAACAATTTGACCCCACCTTGGAGATCAGGAGACTGAATTTTTCACATTTTAGGTTAATCAAAAATGAAAATAATCATTGGTTGTAGCCTTATATGACTTTGCATAGTATAGCTAGACATTACCTTATTACTGTAACACGCCTGTTTGATCATTATTTTCCTCACCGGGCTAATTTTTGTTGTTTTGTTTTGACTTAAACAGCAGTGAGACTAATGTTTTGTTCATAGCCATGGTTGTAGCCATAATGGTAAACAACTTTTCGTGTTGGTGACGTAGAAGCAAGACGTCCTCCAGCCATTTTCCTTTGGTTGCTGTGTACTAAACACATCAGCTGCCTGCTAAACCTGCTCACCTGTGCTGCACTGATGCTATCTGCTCTGTGAACGGACCCAATACCAGATTACATAGTGACATACAGGCTTAAACACAGGCAGAGAGACACGAGGCAACAGCTTCTATTGTGCAGCAAAGTGTCCTCTGATTGTTGGTTCAGTTCCGTGTTTAGTGATCTGGTTCTCTACAGTACCATTAACTTCCCTTAGCAACGTGTTGGAGAAGCATGGAGGATAAGGCAAGCATGCATGAATCAAGCACCTCTTTGTTCCCTGTGTGTGTGTGTGTGTGTGTGTGTCGATGTGGCCAGCGGGTGTGTTTTTGCCATGTGACGATAAACCATTAGCTCCTCTTATCCCATTGTGGAGTTGATAACGCCTCTCCCTTCCTCTCCATCCTTACGCCAACACTCTTCATCTACTCCTCATCCTCCCCCCTCAAACCCTGCCTCCCCTCGGGATCAGCAGGAATTCCCCGCACAGACACTTTTATATGGGTTTCCCACAGGCCAAGATAAAATGTGCAGTGTTTTAAAATGGTTTAATGTCACAGACCCTTAAATAGACTTTAGTAATATGAAGCTGCTGTTTTCTCCCAGGGGGCACATATGATTTGAGTTTTGGTTTTTGTTTGAGTTAATCAGGATGTAATAGTGTTAAGAGAAAACCTTATCCAGATACCTGAAAAATGTTTGTGAAACCTCATGGTTAAGCCCACCCTTTTGTATTTGTAGTGAACTAATTAGGCTTAATGGTGAAATTGGACCAATGGTCCTGCTTTCTTGTCTGTGACCTGAGATCAATTATTTTTGAATTTGGTCATTTTATTGTTGAGTGTAGGCTGTACACCATGGGTATGAATGCACCGACTGTCACACCCTTTTATTCTGTTAATTTGATGTCTTTATCTTGTTGTGTTTACATTTTCCTGGGTGAGACCATAGTGGTCAACCGATGCTGATATTTTGAGAGCAGGGCAGCCGATGACCGATATATAATGACAATATCACAACAAAGAAAAGTGGTCTTCTCAGACTGTAACTGGTTGTTTTACATAAAATATTTATCGATTAAATAGAAAAATACATTGGATTATTCTGTAGTTTTTAGAACGTGACTGGTTTTTACAGTCAGAATTGACGTCATGGCATTGCGTTATTCTCCACAGTATAACAATATATATTTAATGCTAGCCAGTAACGGTTTTAGGGTAGATTTGCTGCCGTTTACGATGGTAAAAACGTGTCAACATTTAGAAAACACGATAGTGTCTGAGGAAATTTAGGGCTTGAATCCAACTTTTTTACCACAAACTCACAAGGGGAAAGCGCTAATATCGCACGACGAGGCTGACTGCAGACGTGTCGACACACATTTTTTATTTATCGGCCCAAAAAAGTTTATTCTATTCTAATCTATGGTAATCCAAAGACCGAAACAGCAAATCCTCATATTTTAGACACAGACAGGATACTCACAATTTTCAATTCCGTTTTAAATGTTTAAATGAAAACTAGAATTCTGAGAAATCCCAGTAACTGCAGCTGAATATAAACTCCACATTTGGTTGTGACCTCAAGGTTACTATTGGTCTTTTGAGTATGGACTTCCAGGAACAAGAGTTCCTGGAATCAGGGTCCCCACCCCCTTATGCTTGTAGCAGCTGGCATTGTTTACAAGCATTACAAAAGCAACTTTAGGACGCTGCCTTATCAGCCTGCATTTTCTTGATGTTTTGTTAAGTATATGTATGGGAAACACTGGAAGGAATTTGCCACAATACACATACCATAAATACAGACATCATGTGCAAAAGTATGTATATACATGGGATAAGCGTAACTAGGACAGCCCCACTCCCTCTCCTTTCTCTGTCCTCCTCCCTGTCTGACCCACTGCCTGTTTGCTGTTTGTCTTTACGAGGAAACAATGTTAATTCTAGCAACAAAAGAGTTTTCCCAGACTGGTTATTTGGCCGATGAAGTTTCAGAGCCCAGTAAAACTGCTCTGTGTTGCTCATTTACACACACACACACACACACACTCTAGCTGCTCACATGGAGGGTTTCTGGTTACCTTGGTAACTTGTCCATGAAGTACACAGTGTACCCCCTGTGTACTCTGGCTACCCTAGGCCTTAATATGTCAGGTAGTCAGAGTGCAGGATAAAGGATGTTAACACAATGAGTAGCAGACTGACTGTGAGCCATGTTATTTTCCCTCTTTTTTTTATCAGAAACTACGAAAGATCTGTATCTTGTAGATCTAACACATGCAAGTATAACGGATTTGTTGTTCTTTTTCTTAGAAAGATTGGCCCATGTTTTCCTCTTTTTCCTGACCACCTGAGACTTGTTTTACGCCTAGTGCCTGAATCCAAAGTATAAATTGCAGGGGCCTTTCATAACGAGATGACAAAAGTCTGAAACAGGATTCAGATGTCATTTATGAACTCATATAAACCCGCTCTGTGACCCACTCTTTTCTCCCAAAGCAGTCTTTAACAAACACTGCTTTGTGATTTCCTAGTCTAGACTTACCAATGTTCCTTTGAACCACCCTAATGTTTACAAATTGTTACTCACAAGTATGCCACGGATCCACTGCAGCGCATTATCGCTCCATGCTCCTAGCTGATATTAATGCTAGTTAAGGTAATAGCACTAGCTAGAAGCACTACTTACAGCCATAGTAGCATTAGAAGCAGGTATAGTTACTGTAAGCAGGGTTTGCACCATTGCAAACACTGGGTGTACAGATTTCACAGCATTGTTTATTTTCCCCCTTGGAAGGCGCCCACAGAAAGTAATAATTAACTAATTATTAACTAATTAGCCCATTTCACCCAGTCCCAGACAGTCACTAAAACTCCTGTGTCAAATATAACCCATTATGGGTTATTTTTGACGCATCTCCTGGGTTAAAAAGGGACCAACTAATTTCTGGGTTATTTCAACCCAGAAAATTGGGTTATAAAAAACCCAACATTGTAGTTAATATAACCCAACTTGCAGGACAACAACTTCTAAAATGTTTGTTTTCTGAATGGAGTCACAGTAAAGTACAACAACAGCTGGAATAAAGTTACAGACATGTTTTCTACACTCACCAGGTAGTTCAAACTCCTCGCTTTCTTTTCTCCAAGTAATGTCCAGCTCTGTCCGTTTTTTATATAAATATGAAGTCGTAGTCCGACAGAACTAACGACGCTAACAACAACACTGTAACCGGATGTGCACGGAACCTAGCTGCTAAGAAGCTCCAGTGAAGATAAATAAACGTTGATATCCCAAAAAGTAAAGTAAAAAGCTAATTTAATTTAAAAAGTTAGCTCCGAACTCCTCCCGCGAGTAAATGGCATAGCTGTCAGACCCGAATATGACCGACTACAGGTGTTTATTTATCCAATGGTTGGAGCGCTGCTCCCTGCTCCCCTAGCCCAAGTTTAGCAGCTGTCAACCGGCCTGCAGATTTTCAACTCCCCCGCACCGCCCGGCCCTCTCCACACAACGCTCTGATAGGCTATCGCGACTCAGCATCATGCGACTTCTTTGCGACGCTTCGCAACGCCCGACAGGAAATCACGGCCCTACTTGTCTTTGCATTGACTTTGTATGTAAATTCACAAATTTGAATACACAAAAAAGTTGCACCAAAGAAGCACAGGTCAAAATGGATTGAGCCTGAAGCGACGGTTATTTCAACCGACCGTTGTGAGAAAATTCCAGAACAACTGGAGAGTGGTTGCTATACATTCATGTCAATAAAGTTAATTTGAATTTGAATTTGAGAGAGAACCAACCCTATAACCCAGAACATGGGTTACTCAAAATAACCCAGAAACCCAAACAACTCAGGAACTGGGTCAAAATTTTAGCCCTATAACTAAGAAAATGGTTACTCTGAAAAAATAAATCAGAATTTTAATCCAACACAACTAACCCAGAAAATGGGTTGAAGAAATAACCCTGGAGTTTTTAGTGTGTAAAACTACACTAGATTATCTGATGACAGCAGCAGTAGTTACACTTGTTTCTGGCCTCCTATCATATTAATTAGTCATGGTGTGCAGTTAATGGTTAATCCATATCATACACATTCACAGGAAAGTACATTGTGCTGGCCAGTATGTGTTCTCTGCTTTTACACAGACAAACAAGGAGAAAATGAAAACATGCACGTAGATTATTCAGGGATTCTCTGTCAGCATGTCACATGACAAGTGCAGTCATGCTCAGTCGCTCCCAGCAGGAAGTAAAAGGGCCTTTCTCTGACAATACACGCTCATTTATATCATGGTATAGACTTATCTAAGAACATGTTTCCAGTGAATGCAGGCATGTTTTAAGTTAATGCTATTTAACAGGAATTTCCACTTGTTATAAGGGAACAGTCAATGAAAAACCCACTTTTGATTCAAGATAAAGGGGCACTCTTGCGGGATTTTTCTCAATTAACACACAGATTTAAAACTTCTATAGTGCAAATAGTAATTTCTGTGTGTTAACTATAATGCTAAAGGAATAGTTCAACATTGTGGAACATATGCTTATTCACTATCTTGCACCACTCTCAAAAATGTTTAAATTTGAGGCAGCAGCCAGTTAGCTTAGCTTAGCCAGCTAGAAACAGTTGGCCTGGCTGGGGCCTTGTCCACTGAAGCAGTTTTATGATTTGATGTACACCCAGTCATTTTACATATTTAAATGGAAATGTATATGTATGGTTTTACCAAACATTGCTGGTCCTAGTCACAAGTTAAGCTGTTGGAATAGAGACAAGTAAATATGTATTTTTTTTGGGGGGGGGGACTTTTTTTGATTGTCAGTGCAGAATGGACTAAAACTGATGTGATGTTTTACCTAAAAATAGTGCCAGCTGTCAGCACCCAAACCAAGTGTCATAGCCTGCAGTCCACCGCACCAACCAGCATGAACACTGAGGAGAAGGCGTCAGGGTCAACACACTCACACACACACCCACAGCTGAGAGCCTCATGCCAAACCCTGGCTGTGATTAGGGCACTTGAGTCAGCGGTAAGATAAATCAGGGATCCTGTGGCTTCTTTCTGAGATGAATGAGCTGTTTGTTTGTGTGTGTGTGTGTGTGTGTGTACACACAAGCAAGCACATATGGTCTGATGACACAGCTCAATGGATTTCTGAACTGATACAGTAATCATCACATCCTGTTCTTTCATATTGGACACACACACAGGAAATGCTGTGGTTAATAATGTGGACCACCACAGAAACTGATGCGAAAATTAGCCATCGTTATATGTGCATATGAGTGTGTGTGTGTGTGTGTGTGTTCTGTGTAGCCAAGTTTAAATGGAAACTTTTACAGAATTGTTGTATGGCTGAAGCTCTCTCTCATGGTCTGAGCTAACCTGAAGCAAACATAAAACCTCCATGACTGGCCTCAGCATTTCAACAGCTGACCGGGCCCAGTGTTTTCATTAAACACAGAGCCTCGAGCAGTTAAGGCTGTTGACTTAAATAGTTGTGTAATGGTTGAGTTAATGTGGAAATAAATACTGGTACTATAATTGTATAGGCTTGTTGCCCATGAATGAGCTGGAGTGAGACTAGCTGTTAATGGGTGACTGTGTAATTATTTGTTTTGAAGTTTTACAATAATGTTTCAAAACAGGCAGGCAATTTGATAATGAGATGCTGTCATCCTTTACAACACACCTCCACATATGGAATAAAACACAAAAAATAATATGGAATATTGAATCTTTTATATTGTATTGTGCCAAAGTTAAGAATTATATTAATGTGACAATGTTAGTATGAAGACTGCCCTTTATCGTCTTAGTGCCTATATATTAGTTTTGGCAGAATAGCAGCTAAATACAATCAAAACATGAAAGTCCTGAAACACATTTACACTTTCTCACACAATTGTGTCCTTAAGAACAGGGTTTTCTCTGTTTCACCCTTTATCGATCAGATAGTGACCCAGGAAATCCGCTTGTTGACCTTCAGTGTCAGAGAGTGTTGACCCCCACAAAACAATGCTGGTCAAGATCAGGGTTGAGACAACAAGAAGGGTCAGCCTCAGGCTGATGGACCTGATCAAAGTCGCAGTCTGACATTTACAGATAAAGCAGAAAAAAGTATACTGCAGTACACTCTTGACAAATCATTTGGGTTTTTTTTACTGAGAATTATTTTTTTTCTTAGTTAATTGTTTGATCAATAAAAATAGTGAGAAAATTTTCATAGCACAAAGTATTGTCTTCAAATTGCTTGTTTTATCTGACCAGCAGTCCAAAACCCAAAGACTTTAATTTGCTATTATAGAAGACAACAACAACAAAACAACAGACATAAAAGAAAACAGCAAATATTTGAGAAGCAGAAACCTGAGAATTTGTGCCGTTTTTACTTAATAAACAATTATTAGATTATCAATTGTTGACGATTTATGCTTTGCTGATCAATTAATCGACTAATTGTTTCAGCCTTGGTTAATTTTACATTTACATTTATTCATTTAGCTGACGCTTTTATCCAAAGCGACTTACATTTGCTATACATGTCAGAGGTCGCACGCCTCTGGAGCAAGTAGGGGTTAAGTGTCTTGCTCAAGGACACAGTGGGGATTGAACCCGGGTCTCTTACGCCAAAGGCGAGCATCTTAACCATTGCACCATCCCACCCCCAATTTTGAATTAAATCCTGATATTTAGAATTTATATTGTTTCCCCAGTTTAGGTCTCCCACCTCTTTCTCACTTAGACATTAATGACTAGACAACAGTTGGATGTTTCATCAAGTGCTCTTACTGTTAACTATTTATATTCTGTTTAATGTTCCAGTTTGTTAGTGGTTATACATTTTTGTTGGATCATTCTTGGCACTATGTATCCTATGTTATCCCTGTGAACTAAAATATTTGGCTCTCTTGTTAACCATAAACAAAATGGTAAGATATTTTGCAGCCAAAAACTGGGTAAGATGTTGAGAGGACTTACAGCTCTCAGGTTTCACTGACTTGCAAATCAATGTTAGAGGAGGTCAACTGTCTGGGTAATTTTGTTAACGTTTGATCTCAGGGCACAGGCAGACATATTTCAGATGGCTCAGGATTTGTAGTTTAGGTTTTTTTCTGTACTAGAAAGAGAAAGACTGTGCTAACCTGCTGAATAAAGCAATTTAAGGTGACCAACCACACATTACCGAACTAGTCATCCTAGTGAGGGCCAGCGTGCAGTTCTTTTGCAAAGCAGATAGATCAATAGTGTTACTTGTTGAAAAACAAATAAGATTTGACGCCAACGCCCCCCTTCAAATAATCATTTCAGCCACATTTCAGCTGGTGTTATGTTAAAGCAGTCATGGAGCAAGCATGTGGTGTTAATATGTGGTAAGTGTTGAAAATGGGTTGTGTCCTATACTTGCTAGGGCATGATTATATCTGGATTAGATTGATACGCATCTGAATATCCAATCATCGTCATCATCGTCTCTCTTTCTCTGTTGCTGTCTCTCTCTCGCCAAACCAGTCTGTCAGGGTGTGTATGTGAAGCAGCAGGAGAGCAAGACAATGGAGGGGATCAGGTAGCTATGAAACCTGACAAGCTAGCCACAGATAGGAGTGCCAAGGTGTGTGTGTGTGTGTGTCCACAGATATGTAGTAAATATAGCGGGAATGGCTTAGAGTCAACCCCTCGATTTTGGGAATGGGTGTCAGTGGACTAGGCTTGCCTCGGAAGTTATTTGTGCTGTCTGTACCTAACATGAATTTCATGCATAATTGCCCTTACTAACGGTCATAATGTCTTTAGTGTGGTTAAGTGTTGCCTCATGGGCCTGATACAGTGCAGATGATGTTTGCTCCTCTCAAGTAATCTTCATTGGAACAAATGCAAAGAGGCAGTTCTTGCAGCATTTAATGCAAAGCCACACGGGATGCTTGCTCATGTGGAATTTCATGCTGGTACAGATTTGTGTGAATTTCTTGGTTTATTATTATGCAAAACAACAGAATAGTCCAATAGAGGTTAAATTGGCGAACCACTGAGGAAGGTGTTCACTGCTAAGCAGTTGCCAGTGTACAATGCAAACTACATGGCATGCCAAGTACACTTTCATTGCATTCTACTACTTCTAATTAAAACATGCAATGTCACAAATGTACAACAGTGAAATTTGCGTTTGTCTAAGGATCAAAGGAGTTTAATAGGTATAATCTTAATTATATGTCTTGCATCCAAACCAAGATTTTCATGTTCCCAGGCCAGCAGTTGTCCTTCAGCTGTTACAAGACACATAATCTGCTTCAGAGCTTCCTCAGTTGCCTACATTTTGTTGTCCTTGGCATGGCCCATGGCCTACTGTTTGTCCTGTCCTTTAGAGACTTGAAATATTGTCTTCACAGTACTTACTTGTTGAAGTTTTTTACTGTTGTATATTTAACCCAGAGTTGTCCTCTATCTCAAAACAAACAAATTATGTGATTTTTCTTGCTAATGTCACACAAAAGATGTTAAAAGATGACCTACGGGCTAGAGTAAAGAGAAAAAAGGTGGATTGCAGTTGAAACAAAATAATGGTCATTAGCACATTGGCCTTAATATACATAATTGTGTGTGTGAAAGAAAGAGACAGTGCATATGCATGGCTGGTAGCAACAACAGTATTTGTTGTGTTAAAGGAGATCAGTCACTGTCATCCATGTTTACTACAAACACATGACACATGTGTACTCAGTCCTCTGTGTCTCTCACGGTTGTGAGTGACATTTACCCTTTTTTATCCTCCTAAAACTGTGTGACCTGAACTGTGAACTGACTCCATAGAACTGTCCAAAAAGTTCTGTTTTATTCACTACATATTATACAGGTACAGCAGTGTCACTAGGTAACATTCACTGGATGACTCTTTCAGAGATTATTGGCCCACTGTAGTGATTATTTAGCGAAACGATGTCCGCTGCGGTAAAGTCTTCAAATTGGTTGTGCTGTTTGACCAACACACTTAAACCCCAAAATAAAAAAACAAGTAATATAAAGTCAGAAAAATGCAGGAAATCCTCAAAATTAAGAAGCTGAAACTAGACTAAAGTCTTTAAAACTATTAATTAGTTAATATACCCATTAATAAATTAGTTGACTAATTATTTCAGCTCTAGAGTGACATACATTTTTACTTTTATACAAACAGATCAGAAGATGAACTTGCTTTTCTGTTGCTAGTGTGTTTCCCATCTCTGTTTCCGTCTGCTTACAAAAGGGAAAACATGAAGTTGACCATCATTGACATTTTCAGCCAACATCTGTTACAACTTTCCAGTTGCCAGTCACTTTCAGTGTTCAAACGTCTGTGTTTCAGGTATTTATTAGCAGTCGCAGTGTTTTTTTTTCCTTCTGCGTTCCTTTTGGGTTTTAGGAAAGAATTGGTCTTTTTTAATGTTTTCCCCTGAGCTGTGTTTGCTGGCATACAATGAACATAGGTTCCTGTTAAATCACCTCCTGGGTGAATGGATAAAGAATTTCACTGGTCCACCCATTTTAGAAACTGAAAGCACACATTCCAGTGGAGAGTCTTGTGAGAGTGATTTACAATAATACAAGACTTTCAGTTCTGAGACAGTTTCTTAGCTTTGGCTTTGTGTTGCACAGCTGATAGAGAGGTGTAAATCAGTGCACTCTGTTTGCGATAATCATCCAACTGAACTGTAAACAATACACAGAGTGGGACACAAAAGCTCCAGCAATTACATAAGAGGAAACAAGTCTCATGTATTATGTATAACTGATGTAAACAAATCTATTTCCTGAATTCACAAAAGCTATAATACATCACAGGAAGCGGTTTCAGTGCATTGATTTACTCAGGGATGCACACATAACCAAAGAAGTATGATTATGTTATAATGATCAATGTGAGTGGAGCCAAACATGGAGTCATAGAGTGACTGTCTGCAGGAGGGAAGCGGCTCACTGACTCAGAACCGACTGTGATCCCTGAGACTCACTCTGATTCATTTTAATCAGCTAAAATTATATAGAATTTGAACAACTATGAATCATATATTTCCTCTTAAGCTTGTGTGTATCTGCCATTGTGTAGTGCTAAAGATATACAGTACTTTCTATTTCCACAGTATAAAGGAAAAAAATATGCAAAATAGATCCTGCAAGGCAGAACAATTAGAGTGAGGTATGTGTGTGTTGGTTCACGTTTACAGGACGTATATGTATAGTGTAGTAGTGTAATTGGCTAGTTTAAACTAATCTTAAGACGGTAATAATCAAATTACCAACGCTGCTACAACAGTGGTTCATGTTAGGTTAAGTGCCAGACAGCTATGAAATAGGCTATCAGCACTTTTCAAACCAACAGGAGACATTTAACAGAGCCACAAAGAAATTAACTGTCTGTGTCTAGATTGCAGGTGCAACACAGCAAAATAAAAACAAAACAATTGAATATGTAAAAGGGAACTGTTTTGACAATTATGCTAAAACACAGAAAACTGCACTGGAAAAAAGGACAGGTCTCAAAAGGTCACAAAGCAAGTGCAAGAGCTGTTGTTGCTTCTTCTTTCTCTTGTTTCAGTACAGTAATATTAAGGCTCAAACCTTCAGCTGAGAGCTTATAAACCTGCTCAAGAAGCTGGCTGATCCCCCTGTCTGCAGAACAGTGAGGGGGGTGAAGTCAACAGCGTGCCAGTGCTCCTGTCTGTTTTGCCCATAGATGGCAATTGGAGACTTTTCAACAAAACAACCTTTTTAGCAACAAATCCAAATCTGTTCAAATCCAGATGCTCGCAGTAAGGAAAAGCAAAGCATGTGTGAGTATGTGTGTCTGTAATGCACACATGTATAAACCATGTGTGCTTACCTCCTCTCACCTCTGCTCGCAGTTCAAATAGCTTCAAATCAGCTCCTTCTGCAACAAAAAATGGTTTGTTTTGTCCAAAACCTCCAAATAATACCTTTTTTTGAATTGTCCAAAAGCATGAGTATCAATATAATGTATATTAACAATAAAAAGAGAGAACAGTGTTATAAAATATCCGAATACAGTGATTTTTCCCTTTTTAGCGTTTTTCCTATGGTTTTACTTTAGTAATTATAAGGCCATAGTGGGCAGTGTGGCAAATCTCTGAGCAGCACTTTGATTTGCATGTATTTAAATTGTCAAAAACAAATATGTGAGTCTTCTCATTTTATCCATTCACAATATGTGACAGAGCATTTTATCCATATCAGCCACCTCTAGCTTGATATCAGCTAACTGGAACAAACAGTAAATGCCTGTTTTTATTTGTAATTGACATGGTAATGTATACTAACACTAATATACTGTAATCATTATTTTTTTAGTATGATCTAAAAATTACATAAAAACAATTATTTCATAGTTATTGATCAATGGAAATCAGTTTATTTAAACAATATAATACCTATAGATTGTTATTTAATCGAGGAAGTTTGAGTGTTGACATGCAGACTGAGACCAAAATAATGTTGATCACACTCAGATGCAGGCCTGTTCTCCTGTCCAGTTTTCTTCCTACTTTCCTTCTGTTTTTCTTACCTCCCCTCTCAAAATCCCTCTCCAAATGCCACTTGTCTTCTTCTTCCTCACACTCCCTCTTCAACCTCCAACACACACACACACACACACACACACACACACACACACACACACACACACACACACACAAATCTGTCTCCTTTCCCCGTCACATTTTTGGAAGAGACCCTCTTTTTTTTTTTTCTGGTCGTTTTCGAGGAAGATGAACACAAGTAGACACAGTAAACAGACACACACACACACCACGGTGCAGACAGAGCCTAAGGGTCTTCAGCTTGATGCCAGTGTTTCAGACAAGTTGACATTTCCCACCCAGTCTTTGCTGTGTGTGTGTGTGTTTGTGTGTGTGTGTGTGTATGTGCACTCTGCTCTGGAATGCAAAAGTGTGTAATTAGTCTTTTGTCCTAGCAGCATTTTCTATGCTAATTAACCTCCCTTCTCCCATGGAATGCACACAGGCTGTCTGGCTCCCTGATTGGCTCAGGAGGGTCTGTCTACCATCTCATTTGCTATCAGGGTGTACAGAACAGAGTACAGAGTGTCTCCACAGGGCGTCGTCAGCTCTCCTCATCTGTAAGCTAAATGACTAATTTATTCTCTCAGCCTGAGATCGAAGCTCATTAAAACAGGGCAGTGGCTTTAGTAGTGAGATGCAGCAAACCTGTGACCCATTTCTGAATTTGGGTTAGGGCTGGACAATAAAATCATAATGATAAATATCGCAATATAATTTTTCTCAGTCTGTATATCAATAAGTGTTGGATTTAATTAATTTGAATCATGAATGAATTAACACTTAATTTTACTATTAAGATATTTCTGTTGTTGAGGAAAAGGGACTGAAAAAAGATTTACTAATCATATTTTTTGAAAAAAAGATTTTATCATAATTGTTTTGAATATTCAACCTTAGATTTGTTAAGTGATCTGCTGGCATCATGTTCTGACCATAAAGAATAGTACAACCACACAAATAACCATCTGGTTTCTTCAATTTTTACTCTATAGCATCAGCATTCACATTGTGTCATTGTGTTCACACACTACACGATTTTTAGCCCAATTTGCCACTCTGTCAGCGACTGTCAGGCTGTGATCGGGGGTAAATCAGCGGTTGATTGGCGGTCGGTAGTCGTTATGTGTGAACCACTCAACGATGCGTCGCAACGGTTTCCCGACACATTTCTGACACATCGCCAGACATATTTAGCATGCTAAATATCTGGCGGAGTCAGCCAACTTCACATCCACATCCAGCCAATGAGAGCAGGCAGCCACTTTTTCACTGCAAAATACTTCTTACTCACTTCCAGCTCTCTCTGTACCTCAGACAATCGAGGCTACCTGCATGTGCTAATCCATTCTTTCACTCTTATTCTTTATCTTTATAATTGCTATCTTTATAATAACAAACAACAGCTGTTTTGTCTGTAGGCACGCGTCATTTCCCGTTTCACATTTCACGTGTGTTTTCTTGACCAAATGTGGTTTGGGGACCAGTGTCGGGTGACAGAGTCGTTGTCAGCTCGTGTAGTGTGTGACCCCCTGTCACCGATCAGTCACATACTGTAAATGCCCCAACGACTTCAAGACTCCCGTCACAAGATGGCAAGTTGTGTAGTGTGAACAGCACTTCCATAGGCCAACGCTGAAAGTCGTGTAGTCTAAATGAGCCTTTACTGGCATTCATACTAATTTCCTGAGTTTGTCTTAAATGCAACAAAAATGTAGCATGCCAATAATGTATTTTTGTTCTGTACAGTACAAGCATATTTCTCTGTTACAGAGCACAACTGCCGAAATGTGCTGTGATGATCTGGTGGTGTTTTTTTGTTTGTGGCAAGGCTTCCTGTGATTCAGAGATGATTATGTGACAGGATGTTGTGTTGCTGCTGCTGATAACATGGCTATCTGTGCCCCTATTTAGTGATAGCATAGATCGGCTGATATGAGATGTTGTTTTTTTGCATATGTATTTGTTAATATCGACTAATTGATCAAAAGTAAATTAATGGGTAACATTATGGTGTTGGTCATATAATTAGAATATCATCGAAGTTTATTTCTTTCAGTAATTCCATTCAAAAACTGAAACTTGGATATTTTATTCATTCATTACACACAGACTGATATGTTGCAAATGTTTGTTTCATTTAATTGTCATAATTAAAACTGACACTAACACAAACTAATGAAGATCCCAAATTCATTATCTCCTGAAATTAGAATATTAAGACCAATACAAAAAAAGGATTTTTAGAAATGTTGGCCAACTGAAAGGTATGAACATGAAAATTATGAGCATGTACAGCACTCAGTAGTTAGTTGGGGCTCCATTTGCCTGAATTACTGCAGCAATGCGGCGTTGCATGGAGTCGATCAGTCTGTGGCACTGCTCGGGTGTTATGAGAGCCCAGGTTGCTCTGATAGTGGCCTTCAGCTCTTCTGCATTGTTGGGTCTGGCATATTGCATCTTCCTCTTTACAATACCCCATAGATTTTCTATAGGGTTCAGGTCAGGCGAGTTTGCTGGCCAATTAAGAACAAGGATACCATGGTCCTTAAACCAGGTCCTGGTAGCTTTGGCAGAGTGTGCAGGTGCCAAGTCCTGTTGGAAAATAAAATCTGCATCTCCATAAAGTTGGTCAGCAGCAAGAAGCATGAAGTGCTCTAAAACTTCCTGGTAGACGGCTGTGTTGACCTTGGACCTCAGAAAACACAGTGGACCAACACCAGCAGATGGCATGGCACCCCAAACCATCACTGACTGTGGAAACTTTACACTGGACTATAAGCAACATGGATTCTGTGCCTCTCCTCTCTTCCCCCAGACTCTGGGACCTTGATTTCCAAAGGAAATGCAAAATTTACTTTCATCAAAGAACATAACTTTGGACCACTCAGCAGCAGTCCGGTGCTTTTTATCTTTAGCCCAGGCAAGACGCTTCTGACGCTGTGTCTTGTCCAATGGTTCAACACAAGGAATGCGACAGCTGAGACCCAAGTCTCGCATATATGTCTGTGCGTGGTGGTTCTTAGAGCACTGACCCAGCTGCAGTCCACTCTTTGTGAATCTCCTCCACATTTTTGAATGGGTTTTGTTTCACAATCCTCTCCAGGGTGCGGTTATCCCTATGGCTTGTACACTTTTTTTCTACCACATCTTTTCCTTCCCTACGCCTCTCTATTAATGCAGTTGGGCACAGAGTTCTGTGAACAGCCAGCCTCTTTAGCAATGACCTTTTGTGTCTTGCCCTCCTTGTGCAAGGTGTCAATTGTCGTCTTTTGGACAGCTGTCAAGTCAGCAGTCTTCCCCGTGATTGTGTAGCCTACAGAACTAGACTGAGAGACCATTTAAAGGGCTTTACAGTTTTGAGTTAAGTAGCTGATTAGAGTGTGGCACCAGGTGTCTTCAATATTGAACCTTTTCACAATATTCTAATTTTCTGAGATACTTTTTGATAGATTTTGATAGATAGATTTTGGGGTTTTCATTAGTTGTCAGTTATAATCATCAAAATTAAAAGGAATGAACGCTTGAAATATATCAGTCTGTGTGGGATGAATGTATATATTATATAAGTTTCACTTTTTGAATGGAATTACTGAAATAAATCAACTTTTTGATGGTATTCTAATTATATGACCAGCACCTGTAGCATAGTAACTGATAAATATTCTAGATAATAGGTACAAAGTCTTTATCAAGCAAACAGTCTCAGCTTCTTAATTTTGAGGATTTGCTGCTTTTTTTCTGAATTTATATCACTGAAAATGTTATATTTTGGGGTTTTAGGGTTTTAGCACAAGCAATTCGAAGCCATTACCTTGAGGACTAACTGGTATAACTGATTTTTTTTTTAAAAATTCATTTTGTACATGGCAAGTCTGTTAAGTGCAAGAGTTTCCTTTATTAAGTTCATATTTGTCTGTGTGCTCTGGTCGATGAACAACCAAGCGAATAACTAAGTAGATGTTTTTTATTGTTTACCTTTTCAGGTGCTGCAATGGACAGCTAGGTTCAGTGTAGTATGTTTTTTTATTAATAGGCTATCTGTCAATTATTTGGTTATGGCAACCTTTTTTAATCATTTGCAAAAACTGGAACTACAAAAATGTTTCCACCAGTCTCATTTGATGATGCTAAAAAGTTTGGGATCATTGCTACATGATTTGTGTAGGAGGAAAACAAATTTTAATCATCTGTTGACCTCAGGTGTACACTTCACTTCACTAGATAGGAGTATAGTGGACAGCTATTGTATCATTATCACATTACCACCTATTGGCCTAATGATATTATGCTAGAGTGGTAGGCCTGAATGCCGAGAAAAAATAAAATACTAGACTGTCTGGATAGAAGGATCAGCTGCAGTGCAGGAACTGCAGCAGCATGGGTTGCTGTGTGCAGGTCTGTTTGTCGCTCGCAGATTCAGTCAGCTATTCTTAAAACGTCCTCATTATTGTCATCCTCCTTCTTCTTCTCCTGCGAGCGGAGAGACCCACAGCCCAAAATATGTTGTCATTTCCCCAGTGAGCTGGGAGCTGCGCTCAGCTTGCCACAAACTACAGGATGAGCTCATACCCCATTACTTATTCATAGACGCCGTCACACAGGCTGACGCAACCACAGATGGATACACTGGCTAAAAGGAGGTGGACAGGTCTGCATGCCAGGGTGGCAACAGACAGACTGGTCTGCATTTTCCAGAGGCAACCAGACTGTCAGGATGCAGATAATGATGACAGCCATCCTGATTCTGTGTAACATCCTGGAGTGCAGCTGCTAATCTTTGTTGTTGTTTAACATTTTGGCTGCATGTTTTGGGGCTAAATATTTGTGTTTGAACTACAAAATATGCTCAGCTAGACACTTGGCACTTTGCAACACAGATCTTTTTCAGTTTCTTTCTCACTGATGAAAACTGGCATTAGGCCTGGCAGAGACCAGTGGATGCTGTTTACTCTGCCAGTCCGTGTTTCACCCCGTCACTGGTTTGTTTTAACATGCTGGGATCCTTTTGTTTGTCTCCGTGGTTTCATTTAGTCAGCCTATTCTTTGACCGATGGCTGCAGCTGTTTTCTTGTTTTCTGTTTTTGAATCTGTCTAATTTTCTCCCCTCGATCTCAGTGTAAATATGACCCTGGCTACAGGCTTCAGTGAACCACTTATAGTGGACGTCAATGCATAGTGGTTGTACAAACACATGAAAATATTAGGCAGATAATCAAGCTGAAGATCTAAATAAAGGCTTTATATATATTTCTGAAAGTGTTGTCTCTTGGTGGACAGCAGTGGCCTTAGGATCAATTTGTGGGCTTGTAACTGGAAAGATGCAGATTTAATCTCCAGTCTGATTGGAGAATTCAGGGTTTAGAAGAAAATGAGTAGCCACCTGCCTCTCCTTTATTACCTCCATTGTGGTGCCTTTAAACAAAGCACTTTGAAATGACCCACAACCACCACTGTGGCCAGCAGATAAAGGTGTTTGTGCTGGGTAGGTTCCAGATGTGAATGTGTGAGCATGGTGCTGAGTGCTGCTGAAAAAGAGCCTTTGTGTAATGTGAACCTACCCTGAATGTATAAAGGTTTTAAAACAAATCTCTTCTGTGATAGGCCTGATAAACTGGTTTCAGTTGATATTAATGAATATGAATAACATCCAGAAACTTCCTTACTCCTTGGAGAGTTATTGTCCTGGAATAACACTGTTTGAGGTGATATCACTTTCATGACTCTCACTGGTGGAGTCCAAATGTGCTCGAACTTGTGGCCGCCGAAAGTTGGCTCCAAGAGACCAATACATTGGGCTATGTTGATGGAAAGTCTAATTTAGACAAAGTTACATATAAATATTGTAAAATTCATTTCAAATTGGCAATTTCTTGCATTTAAAAGGTTGCTGTACTGCAACAAAATCTCATATGTCGAGTACCCTTTAAAGCACCAATACTGACTTAGGAACATTTCTAGAAAGTAGCTGCACTACCATCCAATGAGATCTTATGATTCTTGGTGTGGAGTTAGCACCTTGCTTGGATACCTCTGACCTTAGCATATGAATGTGTTAGTGTGATTGGCTGAATGGGAGTGTTGTAAAGAGCTTTGAGTGGCTGGAAGACAAGAAAAGCTTTAAGTGTTGTATAAATACAAATCAATAAACAATTTAATGTACAAGAAATAAGAAATAAAGATAGAAATTGACTAATTTGGTCAAGCAAAGTGCAAGATGAGATTCATAACATACTTTGCTTTCTAGTTGTGCTTAAACATGCAAAAAATATTCTTTAAATATTAAGGCTGAAAGGATTCTTCGATTTAAATCGATAAAATCGATTAATAAAATGTATTGACACAAATTCTTTGCATCGATGCTTCATTTAATCCATTTAACTATACAGCACAGCAACAGTGTTTCGCAAAGATATTTATTACTATCACACATCGCGCTGACACTGTGAACACGACGTGATTATGATGGAGCTGTTTGCAAAGTGGAGGAAGAGAGAGAAAATAGCGAGGGACAAAGAAGAAAGTGTCCAAAGTATGGGATTATTTCAAGATAAAGAAAACAACAACTCTGTAATGTCACAGTCCGCCTGAAATTTATGTCGCCTTGTCAACAGCACGACGGCAGCCAAACAAAAAGCAGCTGGTGTTCTGCCAGCGGACCACAGACAAGTTAACAGTAACAGCAACTTTAGCATTTAACTGAAATCATGAGTGATTGTTGAGTGGAAGGCTAGCCAAAGTAAGCCGCAGACCTCAGCTGAAAATGTCCACACGAGCGTTTGTTCTTCTCCTTTTTGGGCCAGTCAACTCTATGCAGCTAAAAACCTGATGTGGACGAAGATTGTAAAACAGAGTAGTGTAGGTGGTGCCTCAGTCCCTTCTTTTCTCTCTTCCTCCATTTTGCAACCTGCACCATCAATTCATGAGCATCAAAGCTTTTTAGTAATGAACTGACATTTATTCATTTAGCTGATGGTTTTTTCCAAAGCTACTTACAATTGCTATACAAGTTAGAGGTCGCACGCCTCTGGAGCAACGAGGGGTTAAGTGTCTTGCTCAAGGACACAATGGTGGATGGGTCATAGTGAGGGATTGAACCCGGGTCTCTCACACCAAAGGCGTCTTATCCATTGTCCCATAACCACCACCACGAATTTACTCAATGAATCGTTTCAACCCTAATGCACACTGACAAGAAACAAAACACAGACACATTTGTACATGAAACTTTCCTATTGAAGCTTTTGAACAATGAAAAGATTTAGAAATAATCCTGATCCTTTACCCTAAACTACATCTAGATCTGACTATAAATGTAATATAAATGTAATGTGCTGAATTGTTTTTTAATGTGTTTTGTTGTTGCTTTCAAAATTCAGAGGCATTAATCTGAATTAAAAGTACTTATCTCTTTCATCTTCAGGACCAGTTTGATAATCTGGACAAACACACTCAATGGGGAATTGACTTTCTTGATCGCTATGCAAAGTTTGTCAAGGAGAGGCTGGACATTGAGCAAAACTACGCCAAGCAGCTACGGTACACACACACACACACACACACACACACACACACACACACACACACACACACACTGGAAGATGCACTCTCTTCATTTTTGTCTCTTTTCTGCCATAACAGGAAGATTTTGTTTCGTACAGGGATGTCTCATTCAAGCTTTGTTGCCTTAAACTATCTCCCAGTAGTAGAGCCATGATTCGATATTTATATTATATCCTGCATTAATTTGCTACTAGTAGACATTTAAGTACATTTCACTTAGTAAAACAAGTCCAAATGTATTTGCATTAAAACAAGCTAACCTGCATCACACTACACACACGACTCTATACTTTGAATTGCTATAGTCTTTTTCTAAACTTTTGCCAGGATCAACACATATTTTTGTCTTTAGGTCTCTGGGTCAGATTAGACAATCAAATGCAGAAATTCTTGTCGTCTTGGCTGAGAGACATTGCAGGCTATGGGCCATCGTCACAAACACGTCATGGAGGTTGTTAAACTAAGGGAGAGAAGGCAAAGAAATTTAGACATTCTAGACTTTTTGTTGGGACGTTGTGAAGCATCCGAAATTAAGCATCCACACAATACGGGTGCACTCATTTTTATTCCAGACTGCACACATCTCAGAGGCTGGGCTATTATCAGGCTGATGTTCTGTAGTCTGAGTTTTGTGCGGGAAAGATTGTGCATGATTTAGGCAACCTCGATCACATTGTACTGATGATCAGATGCAGATTATGCTCTTGAACAATGTCCTATGTTTGATATGCTGTATATATTTGAATAATGTTGATATTTTATCTGTGCTGTATGTATTTGTATTTATTTATGCCTGGGGACTGCAGATGTAAATTAGCCTTAGGCTAACTCTGGTGTAATGCATCAAATGTTTACATTTATGTTATTAATTACACATGGTCCCTTTTAAATAAAAATCAATCAATCAATCAATCAATCAATCAATTTAACAATATCAGTATTTAGTAGTAGAGCTCATTGAAATACAGACAAGTTGACTGGTAATTTATTTATTTGTTTTTAATCTAATGTTGCAATGCTTGAGACGACTCAACAACCACAGACCCAGTAATCCTCATTAAAAACCAGTAGAGTCCCGGTGGTTGTTGGTGTGTAATTTCAAAGATGGGAAATCCCTTCAGAATATGTAACACACACACACACACACACACACACTCTGCTGCTGTAGGTCTGATGAATGATCAAAGATAGATCTGTGTGTGTGTGTGTTGATGTGTGGATGTTTTTACATGTATTTGTATTTCAGAGAATAAATCAGGAAGAAACATGCGCACACACACACACAGACACACACACACACTCCTCAGCTCTCTAGTTAAATCATTAACTTGCTGCTTTACTGGAGTCGCTGTAGTTTGAGCCTGAGGGAATGAACAGAGACTTTGATGTTTAAATCTTTGATTCAACTTTAATAAAATACTCAGATCATCTCTCTTTCAGTGTGTGCGTACCTGCCTCACTACCAGGCTTAAAATATCAGACAGTATTTTTAGCCTCTGTGTCTGCTTCTCTCTCTTTCCTATCAGGAACTTGGTGAAGAAATACTGTCCAAAACGCCCTAAAGATGAGGAGCCGAGGTGAGTAAACTTAATTGATTTGTTCTGTTTTGCCTGAGTCTTTCTGCTTTTATTTACTTCTTGGACGTCTGCACACTGTAGAGCAGAGAAGGCCTGAAAGTATATTTTTATCCTTCTTGTGCTGAAAATAATGTTTGACTGTTCATTTGTAGGATCCAGACACTGGGTTTGATGTGGCTCCGCACATTCTGTCTGTCTGCAAATTTACCAAACAGTTTTATTGGTGACAGCATTGCACTGAGGAAGTGTTTTAGGCCACTCACTTTATTTCTAAACCACATTCTCCTGGTCTATGGGGACCAAGGACAGGGGCCGGGACTAGGAAACACAAACACACACACACCCCAAGGACAAAAGCTGATCCACTTGGTGAAATTTACTCTTGATTTCATATATACAAAAAGCTCACAAGTGCCACACCATTCTCTCATGGTTTTATTCTACTGAATTACAATGTGGAACATACCTGGCATTTAACCTGATAAAGGTCACTGTCTGACCAATCCATGCAGCATATTCAGAGTTAACTGCAACAGTTTGGAAGCACGTTGTAGCTTGCAATGTCTGTATTACTGTTGTAGTGAGCACTGTTAAATCATGAATGACACACAGAAATCGATTATTGGAATTTGTGAATTGATTCAGAATGATGGAAGATAAAAATTGCAATACTTATTTAAATCAGTTTTTTATTCCAATCCCTAGTAGAAAAGAAACATTTTGTTGAAGGTTTAAATTTTAGTGCAAATTTTAGACTAGAACCAAAAGAGGAATTTTAGAAAAGAGACATGTTAAATTAAATATAGGAAGATTTGCACTGCAAAAGCTAAAATGATGTAGGAGATTAATGCAGTGATATAAAATACTTTAGATTAGAGACTATGGACTTCCCAACCGCCAAAGCTTGGGAAAGTGTGCCATTCCCCTTAGTTTACTTGCTTAGTTTCGCTTAATTCCTGGATGCCTGTGGGATGATGATTTTCATCAAAAATTTAGCCATGATGGGTTAATATTGTTGTTTGACATAACTTTAGACTACACTTAGTACATAAAAAACATATGTCCTTGGGCATGTTTAAGGTCCTGACTTTGGGAAAATGGGAAAAACTGTAAAAATCCCCCAAATTCCTGTGTCTCTGGACTCTTGACCAGATCACACACATTTGGGCTATTCTATGTGATCTCATTTTGTTAACTAATATCATAACTAATGCAGTATTTTTTCCACTTCAGTTATCTTAAATTCATTGAGTCTCTCCTGAATCTGTTTGGAGCGCTCCTGGTTGATGCCCGTCTCCAACCTTGAAAACCTCTGCTTTAGATATCAGTGTATCATTTAGGCTCCTGTTTCTCTTAAACTCTTATTCAATGCTGTATGACTGCAGGTATAACAGAGCAGAAAGGCAGTTATGTGTAGTGTTAAACATGTTGAATGTGTGTCTGTTGTGCAGGTTCACATCATGTCTGTCCTTCTACTCCATACTGAATGAGCTCAACGACTATGCTGGTCAGAGGGAGGTGGTGGCGGAGGAGATGGCTCATAAGGTGTATGGAGAGCTGATGAGGTACAGCCAAGACCTCAAAGCTGAGAGGAAGCATGTGAGTACACTAGCATACTTCTCTGCTTATTATTGAATAAAGGTGACACATAGGGTTTATTTTCAGTAGTTTTCAGTGCAGCTCTTGGTAATTAAGATCATATTTCTCAGAAAATCTGTTGCTTCCTTTTAAAAAAAAAAGAAAAAAAAAAAGGATGTGGCTGTATGCCCCACTGTGTTGCCTCATATGCATTTGTTTTCTGTTTGGCTTTACTCCTGAGGATAATTATGTTGGATGTGATGTTAACCATCTGCTTTTTAGTTCTTCCACCATCTGCCGATGCTATAATTCAGAAAATTTTAGCTCCATGTGCTTTGAAAGAACTGCGCCCCCTTCCTGTTTGCTTCTATGAAGCAACACATATCCCACCAGTCAGTCAGTCCCACTCAGTGACTTGATGTACATGCTACTGTTCACAGTTGTGTTCTTGCTTGTTTATGTTTGTCACGTTGTCTTAAAAACTATAATGGCAGTGATTCTTCTTGTATTTTGATGAAGGAAATGGTAGAACAATCCCACAGGCAACAAACTACATGCTGATGCTGAAATCTGCCCGGCATTGATAGAGTCTGCTGATGACCTCAGATGCCAATGTTGGCAGTGTGTATTTTACTTGCTGTTTGAGGCATGAAGAAACACATTCCATTTAAAAGTTTAGTAGTTTAATAGTAACTAACCAATAATAATCATCTGTACTGTGTCAATGTTTCCTATATCCGTGTAGGACCCGAGTTAGGATTCTGCCCATGATAGGATACCTTCTCCATACAATGACGTGCTCCTTTTGTTTTATTACCTGATACATAACAGTATTGTTTGTCACTCACATGGTAATCCATTTTAACTTATTGTACAATCTCTTGATTTTCATTTAAAGGCAAATATCTCTTTATGCATGTGAGTGTATGATAAATATATTTTCTTATATGTACAACCTTTTATTTAGTAAGATATTTTAAAAAAAAACTGAGGTGTCACATGTAATAGAACCAATTAAACAAAAAACAAAGGATAAAAAGTGGGTAAGTCCCATGTCATCATCAATGCATGTCAAGAAGTATTAAATCACAGAAGGGAAATATGTGTTTTTTAAGCAAAAATGTTTGTTCTTGACCTTGGAAATCGGAGTTTGCCTAAATAGCTCAAACACGAAGTGTACTTACTAGCTTTTCCTGGAGTTTTTAACCATAGCACATGGTCTTAATGAGCAGACGGAGTTTGCTCAGTTGTCATAGAGGTAGATCTGCAGACTTTTAGTTAACCATCAAAGTTTATTCTTGATGTTGGAAAACGGTGGTTTGGCAAAACAGTCCCAACTCAAGGTCCACTACTTTTCCCTTTTCTGGACTTCATCCACGTATTGTGATGCAGCTGAAAGCTCTGGAAAAGCTGATAAGTAGACGATGAGCTCGGATTGTTTAGTTAAATTATAATTATATTTTGTTAGGCTCAAACATATGGTGTGAAATTTGTTTTCTTCTAACAATATGCTCTATTAACCAGGAATGCATATTGATGAGTGGGTTTTGTAATAAGTTACTAGTTTTCAGAGGAGTTTGTTATTTAACTGCTGTAATCACTGGATAATGAATCTACGGCTGCGGCCTCAGCACTTTCTTCCAGCGAGTTGTTATTGTGTATATAACTGTGACAGAAATTGTCTTAAGTCCAACTTTTTGTGTATGTGCATTTGGATGTATTCTTATTTACACTGTTTGTGTGTATTTCCTGTGTTTCTGTGTAAATGTCTCTTGGTTGTGTGTATGTTTGTGTATGTGTGAGCAGCATCTACAGGAGGGCAGGAAGGCTCAGCAGTATTTGGATCATTGCTGGAAACAGATGGACAATGTAAGTGAGGAGGGAGGGAGAAGGAGGAGGTAGGAGAGGGGGAAAAAAATAAGTGTTTAGTGTAAATATTCTCTTAGTGACAGCCAACTGTACTTGTTTGCATGAGGAATGCAAGAAATGCTAACAAAGGTAACTGCAAATTGACGATCCAATTTCTCACCCCTAATTCCACACATGCTGTTATTTAGTGAAGAGACAAATATGGAATTGTATATGCGTTTATATGAAAAGGACTGCTATGGGCTTCCTCTGTTCTGTTCTATCCAGATCATTATAAAGTACAATATTAGCATGTTTATGTCTAAACTGTGAAAATACAGCAGTGTCCTTTCTTCTTCTTTGTCTTCTTCTTCTTCTTCCTGGCAAACTTCCCGGTCTATGGGGACCAAGGACAGGGGCTGGGAGCAGGAAACACATGCACACACACAGGCTTCAGTGTAAACCAGCCTCTCCCAAATCAATACAAAGCAAAGGCCCATGTGCCACATTTGGCCCTCAACAATTTTCTTCTTGGCTCTTAAGAGGCTCCAGAGAGAGATTCCATTTGTTCACTTCTGAGGTCATTTAATTGCATTTGCTGAGTTATTTTCTAATAGTCATCTCATTACAAGACTTTATAATTAACCACCACAATTCTATAAGAGCTAAAAAGCTAATTGCTGCTTGTTAAATTTATAAATAATACACGTCCAGTCACATGTTTTGTCCTGCAGCCCTGATGGAGAATATTTCAGTGTGTGGTCTGCATGACTTCAATGGTGACTACCTAGTGACTGGACTGTAATGTCTCAGCTATTCACTGTGTTTCCTTCACTTCTAATGTAACCCAGATGGGCTGGCAGGAAGTAAACTATCTCTCTCTCTGATTTATTTCCCCCTTTTACCTCTCATTCACATTTTTTGGTTTTCTAAACTGAGAACTCTTTAAAAATTGCAGATTTTTTTGTCTTTGTTTCTCTTTTTTTTAGAGTAAAAGGAAGTTTGAGAGGGAGTGTAAAGAAGCAGAGAAATCCCAGATTACCTACGATCGGTTAGATAATGACATCAACGCCACCAAATCAGAGGTGGAGAAGGTAGGAAGCTTCTACCTGAAAAGCAACTGCTTTTAAATCATTTGCTCATCTGTAAGCCAATGTGATACGTTATACTTTATCATCAGTAAAAATATACCAGCATTTTCTTTCAGTCTATATTTGGCAGATGACTCAAGACAGTTTTGAATGAGCCATAGCTTTACATGGAAGACGATACACACATAGCACTATCATCTTTTGACATTAAAATAGATGTATAAAGTTCCACAATTCAATAACAGAATAACTAACTTCATCCCACAACCCTCATAGCTAGTATTTTGTTTTACTTAAGTTAGCGATGTGTAATTGATGCCTATGAAATTATACTGTAGCTCCCTTTTTTCCCCCCACACTGACTGTATAATTAGACCAGGTGGATTAACTTAAAGCTGGAAGGAAAATCAACCTTTCCAAAGAGAGGTTGAAGCGCAGCCCAGTAAGCCTTGTTTTTTGATGAGGTACTGACTATATGACTTTTTTTAAGAGAATAACTATGGAAATAACAGGAAAGGTATTTTTTCGTAGCTTTGAGTTTCACCGCAGATTTCAGCTACAATTAAATTTGTCAGGACTTCAGAATGAGTCAAAGTACCATTATGTGTGCCATTTTGTGTGCTGGACAGATGAAAGGTTGTTAAGGCTTCAGCTCATGTGGTTCTAATGTTTGTATTGATGTCATTTGTTCAGGCCAAAGCCCAGTTCTACCTGCGGACACACATGGCCGATGAGAGTAAGAACGAGTACGCTGCTCAACTACAGAACTTCAACGCAGAGCAGTGGAAACATTTCAACAACGCCATACCACACATCTTCAAGGTAGCACAAACATGTCATAAATACCAAACACATAGATACCAAATTGAGTAAATGTTTATAAAATTGAATGAATGAATGATGTAATAATGTGCAGCAGAATCACCTATAAAATAGATTGAAACCTTTTTAACATCAGCACTAAAAAACAAAGGTTTGTGTTTCTTAGCCTTTGATGCATATTGTCTCAGATATCTAAAGAGCAACAACAGCCTTTGACCTTGAGTTTCACATATTTGTAATGTTTGGAATTAGCTTCTCACTAACAAACTCAGGGTTATGTTCTTTGGCATTCCTCATGAAAACAGTTGTCATGTTTAGAGAAAGTGTAGTGCCCTGCTTAAGTGCCTCCTTGAATGTTGAACTTCACAGCTTGTCTCATGTAAACCATTACTTTCAAGTGTTAGCACCGCACCATTACTAGTGTTTATTCCATTTCCTCTGTGTTACAGAATCTGCAAGACATGGATGAACGTCGGACAGTGAAGCTCGGAGAGACGTACCGGAGCTTTGCTGAGGCAGAGCGGAGAGTTATTCCCATCGTCTCCAAATGTCTAGAGGGAATGGTTTCTGCTGCCAAAGCTGTCGATATGCGAAAGGTATGTAGTAGAGTGAAGGACGACTGCTGAAAGAAGAGAGAAAAGAGTTTATACCATCATGTTCAGAAAACTGCCCTGAAGAAATTGTTACGTTACATAGGGGAGGGATCGAAGGCTCCTCTCTCTCTTTTGTTGTCCTACCGCTCACCTGTCCATCTGTTTTTTTTATCCTTCCTACATGCCAGGATTCAGCCATTGTTGTGGAGTCCTTCAAATCAGGCTTTGAACCTCCAGGCGACTTTCCTTTCGAGGACTTCAGTCAGAATCTGAGCAGAACGGGTTCAGATGGGACCATCAGCAACACACCCAAAGGAGAAAGAGACAAAGACGGGCCACCGGGGTCACGCAACGACCCAAAACCCTCTATGAGCAAAGCCAAGAACAAGCTCTGGCTGTTTGGGAAGAAACCAAAGGTACAAGGAGTGAGGGGTGCTTGTAGTTTTGTTGCATATTTATCTAATGGATTAAAAGTACCAGAAAATTGACTATAAAGAACCAACTGCACAGTAAACACTTACACTTAATCATCTAAGCCAAAAACATTATGTCATAGTTGTGTCTGGATACACATCTCAAAGTTTTCTCCTAAAAACAGGAATAATAAGCAATGCTTGGAGTGGATGTCAGTATGAATCAACCTCTTGAGTATCTCATTTTCTCACAACTGTGTATATAAATGTATGAGATGGCAGCCTCTGCTGGATTCTTGCTCATTTATATCTATATTGTTTCATCAGTGTGGGTGTTATGAGTCAGTATAATGTGTTTTTTGTATGAATGGACAATAATAATGCATTATGTCTGAATGGGAATGTTTATGGGCGTTCTTTATAATGCCTTACAGATCTAGTGGAAAGTTTCCCAATTTATTTCATTTTTATAAACAAAGTGTTTATTAATTTTGCTGGTTGTAAATTCAGTGTTCAGTAATATCGTTTAAGAAAGCACCAGTGTCCCCCGTCTCAGACGTATTATAGTTAGTGCTACAGTAAATCCCCACCCTGCAGCTGCACGTCAGCTTTATTAGTCACATCCTGAACATAGTCATGTTCATTTCTCCATCCCTGCCCTTCTACAAGGTGTTTTGTCTCGCAGAGACAACTTTGTAGATATTTGTTATTTCCTCATGTTTTATTACTTTCTCTGCACTTTAGTTGTAATATCAGCTAGTCTTGAGTTGTAGTTTTTTTCCCCCTCTGATACACACTTGGACCTTGCCCCTCTCCATAAAGACCATGTTGGTTAATTATTAACCATCTGGTGTTGGTTTATGTTGGCGTCATCAGCTGCCTTGCAGTATCAGGAACCTGTGGGATGGATAGGGTGTGTTTGTGTATATTGATTAGCTGAAATGTTTAACACATAGTGTCCTAAATTTTCACAGGCGTGTCCCACACAGGTTTGAATTTTAAAGCCCCTGAACACTTGGCTTCAAATCTTCAAGTATTTCTCTAAATAGTTCATATCTACAGCTGAATAAGTTAAAATCAGATTTTAAAAAACATATTTAGGTATTATTTGTTCATTTTATTTAAATAATTATTAACAGTTTAACACTCAAACCCAGTTAAGATGGTTTATCAGGACTGTATGAGAGTGATCAGATTTGATTCAACTATTGCTTAAACCTGATTGGGACTTGGACGTACATGACATCACTTTTTTCCCAAAGGAGCCCCGCCCACTAACAACCAAAGAAAAGAGCACAGAGGGGGAAAAAAAGAAATAGAAATATCTCCTGTGACGTAACTAAAACTGTTCTAATTTTGGCAGAATATATTATGCTCATGTAGGATCAGATAATTAGGATAAGATGATAATAATAAGATAATTGACTGATATACTCAGTTTTATTTGACTCAATTGATCAAATTCTGATCAATCAAAGAGTCATTTCGAGGTGGTGCTAAGAAAAAAGTATTCATGGTCTTACAGCCATTTTTTTGTAATAATTTTGGGACAGTGTATTGATTTTTGGCAGCTACGCTAACATCACCTCACAGTTTCCCAGTTTCTTGGGAGCAACATTAAAAAAGCTTGAATGAGTCAGTTTTATGTCATCAAAGTGCTCTGACTTAGTGAGTAAAAGTCAACCTTATGACTCTCATATGACTCGTTTGAAAATCTGAATGCTTGAATGATAAATTGTGATTAATTTGCAGTTCCAAAGAAGTAAAAAAAGCGAACTTTCACTTGTGTTATGTGACCATGACACACTCTCTCCACCACGGTTAAAAACCACCATCAAACAAGAAATACTTTACAGCACAAATCCAAAGAATGTGTCATCCTGACATCCGGCTTTGTCTTCTCTCTTGTTAACCACCAGTCCCCTTCCTCTTCTCCTCCTCTCCCTCCTCCACCTTCCTCCTTCCCCTCCTCTTCCTCCTCCCGTTCCCGGCCCCCCTCCCACGTTTCCCCTTCACACCGGTTCAACACTGACCTAGTGAGCCACTATCTGACTGAGATAAAGACTACAGTACCCAGAATCCCTCATAATTTGAGGGGCCTGAGGAGAGGGGTGAGACGGGAAGTAGCGCTGTAGTGTGTTGATTAAGAAAGGTTGCTGTGATTTTGGTTTTTGAATTTCTGCTGCCAGGGTGTCTGCAATTCCTGGATTAACAGTGGAAAATATATTGAGCTCAGTTAAACTCCAGGCTTTTAACTGCTTTAAATATAATGTTTTTAATCTTAAACACAGTTTTTAAATGTTACTTGATGAAACTTGCAGACACTCTGTTGTGCTGTTTCTCTCACTCATTTCTTGTTTTTGGTTTGTTTCTCTTTCTCCCTTGTCCTTTCTTATTCCCTCTAATTCTTTTGTTTTTGTGTGATTCTTTCCTTCCTTTCCTTTATGGGACAGATTATTGCTCTAATCACGAGATGGAGGATCCTAGGTTTGTGTATGTGAAGGATTTAGAGGGTTTTGGGCATTGTGTTTGCTGTGTTGTGTGGGGAAAATGTGTTACCAACATCAGTTGTGATGCTGATGTTGGTCTGGCCTGAGTTTGCAGTGGTGTGTGTGTTGGAGTGGCTCTGCTAACAGGATTTTCTGAAGCAGAGGTTTCTGCTTTCAGACAGTTTAACACAAACTTGTAAATAACACCCGCCTCAGTGCCAAGACGACGCTTGGATTGGTCTTTCATCAGTTCTGTCAGGACCGTCTGTGATTGGCTGCTTTTCAGTCTGATTTGATCTGTCAAGTGGTCCTCAGAAGAACAGGGTGACAAACTGGCTGGCTGACTGTCACTGACATGATCTTCACTCTTTATGCAATATAATCTAAATCAGAGAGATGTATTCCAGACTGGGACATTTGGGGCTTTGTTAAAATACGTAGGAAGTCTATTTTCTTAGTAACAAAAAGTAGCAAGTTATTCAGTGCCCACCAAAATGCATCATCTGTATCCCAGAGGCCTAGTAATTAATAATATAACAATTTTAAATCATTAAACATGTTTTAAATGGAGCTGCATCGATTATCGATTATAACATTATTAACAATGTTGATAATCGGTTAATCATTTTAGTAATTCTAGACTTTGGTTGCTGCTTCTTATTGTCATTTATAATAAAGTAAACTAGAATACCACTGAGTTTTGACTTAAAATAAAAATAAATAAAATTAAAAAAAACAAACAAAAAACCCCAATTTCAAATACTTCTTAATGGGCTGTGTTGACTGTAACAGCCATTTTTTTTGCTATTTTCTGACACTTTAAAGACAAAACAATCACTCCATTAATTAAGAAAATCTGCAGATTAATTGATGATGAAAGTAAGTTAGTTGCAGTTCTTAATTTTAAATCCTGATTTGTTTACCTCCATATGTGCTAGCTCACAGTCCTGGTAGCTTGGGTGTGAGTTACTGCCACCAGCTGTCAATAAGAGGAATAGCATGAAACATGGGGCAGGAATATGTTTTATGCTTTAAATGGCTCACACAGCTCCGGCACAATAAAAATTAAAAAGGTAACACGCTCGTAAAAATATTACTATGTAAAGCTGCTACTGTAAAAAATCTCCACTGGGTACTTTTAAAATCAACAAAATTTTAGAAATTGCTGTTTAATAGGAATATACCAGAATGCATTTTACCTCAGATATTGTTTTTTTTCAGCCAAAAGGGGAAGGAATGGTTTTTTTTTGGTTTTTTTTTGTTATTTAATTAGCAAAAAAAAATCAGTTTTGTAATTTTACACCTAAGAGAAATAAATAAATAGTGCTTCCTTTCACACGTCTTGCTGATGATGAAAGCAGGAAATTAAAGTTGGAGCGAATCATTGCACACCAGCAGGCTATTCTAAATATTCAGTAGTTCATATGCATTAAATAACACATGCAACTATTATTTAGGACACATGAACTATTTGAGTTTCCTACTGGCCTCACTGCGAACATATATCGATCTGACTGGTTTTCATGCTGACATACTGACAACTAATCAGCAACCCCATGTTGTTTGTCTCCTTTTACTGTAATGGTTTTATGCATCAGTGGTCAATCAAGATGGTAAGTGTGTGTGAGTATATGTGTGTATAGAGTAGTTACAAAAGGGTCCCACCAGTAGAAGTGCTCGTGCACATATCCTCACCATGTAGGACTTCCCATAGTGTCCAATATATAAACCCAGCAGTGATAGTAAAGTTAGCAATTTCTCCTCTCCTAGTTAAAATAGATTTCCTGTTTTCTGTCATATATAATATTCTTTTCAGCGACTGAAGCTGTATTACACACACATAAATAAAAAATAATGTTCCCCAGTTTTAGAAATATTAGTTTTAGAAACCAACAAGCAGGGAAACAAATATATTCAGAAATACTTCTGAATATCCAAGTATTAAAACATTTTTGCCCCAGTTTCTGATTTTTAAATTGTGTTTTTCTTTATTAAATACTTCTTAATTTGAGTTAAGTGTAAATACAACAGCTACATTCTGATTTAGGCTGCTTATTTTCAAATCTTGTTCTATGGAAAGTCTGTTAACAAGTGGAGGCAGCTGGGCTCAACACAAGTGCTGGAAACAAGTCTGTGGCATAATTACAGTTTAACAGGTCTCTCTACACCTCATGAAAAACATGTAGAAAAATCTTTATTCCCTCTGGTGTCACACCACTGACTTCATGATGTAGTTGAAGTGTTTGTTTTTTACCACCAGGCCCCATCTCTGGAGGATTACAGCCACTTACCCCCCGAGCAGAGGAGGAAGAGGCTGCAGCAGAGGATCGACGAACTCGGCAAAGAGCTCCAGAAAGAAATGGATCAGAGGTAGGGCATTACCCATAATTCCTTACGCAGTCCAAATCACCATCACTGGAAAAATCAGTTAAAACGGCATGTCAACACAGATTCATTCGTATGTCTCACACGTGTTTGATGCATCCTTTGTAGACACACACTGAAGAGACTGTGTAGAGACGGCATTAGTCTGGGATTCTTGACTAGTATTAGAGACAGTTACAGTATGACTAGAAAATACCCTAAGTAGTCTGATGCTGCTGTATGTTCCAGCTGAAATGACTATAAATGCAGGGCAATAAGCTGAAAGTCTATAAGAAACAATAGAATAATGACATAATTGTTTTGGGTCAAAACTGGCAAAAAAATGACCATGGAGAAGCTGTAGCGTGATGTGGATGTGTGTATGTTCCTCACTTTTTTGACCTATGAACTTATTTATGATTATTATATGTATTATTATTTACATTTATTCATTTAGCTGACGCTTTTATCCAAAGCGACTTACAATTGCTATACATTTCAGAGGTCGCACGCCTCAGGAGCAACTAGGGGTTAAGTGTCTTGCTCAGGGACACAATGGTGGATTGGTCACAGTGGGGGATTGAACCCGGGTCTCTCACACCAGGGTCTTATCCATTGCGCCATTACCATCCTTATTATCATGAGTCCAACCTGTCAACTGCAGCCCATGTTTTGTTTGTGTATTTCAGAGATGCTCTGAACAAGATGAAGGACGTGTATGAGAAGAATCCACAGATGGGAGACCCCAGCAGCCTGCAGCCCAAAATATCAGAAACCATATGTAACATGGAGAAGCTGCGCTCGGAAATCCACAAAAACGAGGTACGAAAGAAAGAAGGTTTAGATTTAAATACAGCCAAAAATACCTGCCTGAGAAACCCTATAATGAGGTGGAGGGTAAGGGATCACTAGAAGGATGAAGAGGTAAAGAAAGTTAAGCTTTTTCTCCTACCCAGGAGTATTACCTTGACTCTTGACAGTAATGGTGGTGATGGCCCCATCTTATGGTGGACTGTGTAAAAAGACCCACTGTGTGGGTAATGCTGGTGTCAGTCAAAATTGTAATAAAATAATATTATATGATATGATCAGACATCTCCCTTCTCCTTCCCTGTTGACAGACTTGGTTATCTGAGGTGGAGGGAAAGCAGAGCTCCAGAGGAGACAGAAGACACAGCGCTGACAGCCACCATCACACCCCTCAAGGCAGAGAGAGGTAAAGACCTTCACACAGAGATAAAAAATATGTACACAGACAAAGAGTGAGAGAAAAAGAGGTTCAGGACAAATATTTAAACATTAGGTATTTGTGAATGACGTGTCAATACAGCATTATCGGCTTGAGAACTTGCTTCTGTATTTGAGTGTTTGTCTCACCACTGAACAAAAATTAAGTTAGGTAAGTCTTTACTTTAGGAGGCTTAGATGTTTTTAAGTTCAGTAGTTTAGTTGGCTAATGGTAACAATTAAGTGATTTAAATACTTTATTTTACTGTACGTTGGGTCTTTGCTATCCCATATTGCTATCCCAAGATGCAGTGACGTATTTTAATCATGCAAACACAAAGCTCAGTCCCGCTGCCTGTTTCCCACCAGTCCTGAGGGCAGTTATACAGATGACACCAATCAGGAGCATCACACGCCTCATCACCGCCCCAGCCCTCCGAAGCACGGACACACCAACACCGACCCCCACGAGTTTGATGACGAATTCGATGACGACGACCCGCTGCCTGTCATCGGCCACTGCAAAGCTCTCTACTCCTTTGATGGTAAAGACAAATGGCATAAAGTGTTAGAAAATCTCCACAGTATCAGTCTTGAAGGACTCTGTAAAGAATGAACTACTTGCCATGGCTACTATCTACTAAAGTTAGCAGCTGTGTAGATGTGTCTGACATTAAGATGGAGATGGTTACCTGCACAGACACTAGCAGGTTAGTTGGTAACAAGCTGACATGGTAGAAACGCAGTCGGTTGTCTTCGCTGTAACAATATCAATATGTGTCATAAAGTTTAAGGGCCCAAAAGGTATGTAACGACACCTGTGCCCCAGGCCAGCATTTTGGATTATCCAGCATATATGTAGTTAAATTTTCTTATGCGAGACATTATCATTATAAGATATAATGCCTATATATGATCCAACATTAAAAACAAAATTCACAAAAGGAAGAAGACCTATTAAGCCGTAAACTAACCTTGATGTGTATTTAATGTCAATATGGTTTGTTTGACTCTTAGGTCAGAATGAGGGGACGCTGGTGATGGCAGAAAATGAGGTAATGTTTTTGGTTTTTTTTTTGTAATATGAAAATGAATCCGGTGCCTAAACCGAAACTTTTAAAATGCTAAGAAAAAAAAAAGCTTTTTTAATCAATTTTATATTAAACATCTTGAAATTGAACAATATATTAACTGTTTAAAGTATATTTAAATATACTTTATAAAGAAATAAAGTATATTTAGAAATTTACATAATAATAATAATAATAATAATAATAATAATAATAATAAAGAAATTTACATAATAAAAATCACAGTAACGATATATAAAACTCAACCCAACTACAGTAATTTTACGTGTGTAGCTCTTTGCTGAGCCCATTGAGGGACGCCTACATTGATACTGTGGTGAATGGTGGTGCCGTTTCTTACGTCAGTTTCGGATCAGCAGAGGGAAAATAGTTAAATCGACACATTTAAGTGGTACTGAAATTTGTGTTCTAGGGACCAGTTCCATATTGGCACTGGGTTTCGGTACCCAACCTTATTTATTATGTTTTAGACGATACGGCTGTGCGCACTGTGTGTATATTCAAAACCTTACACAGCTTGTTATTGTTCTGGGTGACATGTTCCTTCATGATCACATAATATAGTTTATTTTGACTCAGTCCCACGTAGACCGTCCTGCTGCTGTAAATACTACCTAGACCACCAAATATGTATTAATCTGCCGCTGAAAAGTCCAGAACAAGAAGCACTTTTACCTCCTTTTTTTGAGCAGCAAGCCACAGTGGATAGGGCACCGGCGTTCGGTTGGGACTGACGGGATCCACGTATTTTGGTGTCTGTGTTCTTCTCATTGCGTTCATTTAAAAAATGCATCTTCGCCATTGCAGGTGTTGTACATCATCGAGGAGGATAAAGGCGACGGCTGGACGAGGGCGAGGAAGCAGAGCGGAGAGGAGGGCTACGTCCCCACCTCCTACGTAGAAATCACCATGGAGAAAAACAGCAAAGGTGCCGTCACCTACATCTGAAGCCCCCCTGTCCTCTGTCCTCCTCTCATCCGTCTGTCATCCTCTCCACCTCTGCTTTCCGTTCCTCAGAATAACACTACAAAAGGAAAAAAGACAGCATCTGAACGCCTGCATGGACATTCATCTGTTTCCTTTTTCTGACTTCCCATCCCTCCATCCTCCTCCTGTTTAATCCTCTAACCTTGTAATTGTTTTTGCTCGTCCTTTCTCTCATGTCTGTGGGACTGATGGAGAGAAATAGGAAAACCTATGTGGTGTTTGAGTGATTTGTATATTGTATATTTTTTTGTGTGTGAGTGTGAGAAAGGTGTCTCCACTGCTGTTTTGAGCCCTATGTCCAGGCCTCATCACCACTTATCGATCAAAGTGCTTAAGTTTTATGTAATATATATTAGAAACAATTTTAGCTATTCTTTAATTATTATGATGTTTCTTTTGGAGACGTTTAAAACAGATTTAAGCGTTTTGGATTCAGGTGTCGACATAAATTTGATCGATATTCTGATTTCATCTTTTTTTATTTCTGTCTGATTGCAGTTTGCGTGTGTGTGTGTGTGTACATGCACATATGTTTTTCTTTGTTACCAGTGCCATCACACTAAAGGTGGAATTACACTGACAGGGATTTGTTTGTTTTCAGCCTTAGTAGAGAAACCGTTTTCATACTTTACTTTGTTACAGGAGTTTAGTCTTATTCATATTGTCCATCCTTTCAGAGCAGAGCTGGACATTGTTAAGGATAAGGCTGGCATTACTCTGTATATTTCTTTGTTGTTAACAAATGCCATGAAAAGACCAAAACCAACACTGTGTTAGCTTTTTAACACTAATTCCCTACCCTGTCTGTGGCTCTCAGCTCCAAGCCTACCGGTTCCTGTTGAACATGCAAATCTTTAAAAACAGCTCCAATTATATATTTATATTCTTGAGAAATTGTAGTTCTTAGCAAACATTACTAAAACTGTAAATAGTGCAATTGTTGGGGAGTATTTTAACCTGCAACCTATGTACATTTGGTGCTATAGTGGTGGGGTTTGCAATGATTTTGGAATATTGATGGGCTTAAAAACATTGAGGCAGCTGTCAGAGTGAGAGAACTTTTTCTAGCAACTACTAAACTCTATGCTGTCAGTTGCAATGCCAAAATATGCCAATAAAAAAACTTTAAATAGGCAAGTCATGATGCCGGTCTGGAGGAATAAGATATCAGCACAGATAGTTGTTAGTCGGATCACTTCATTGTTGGTTTTAGTCTTTTAGTATTTGTTGACAGTAAGAAAATATAGAATATTTCCAGCCGTATTCTTTAACCCTAAAATCCAAACGCACCAGGATTTAGAAGATAAAGTGAGGAATAAGTTAGAGAAGTAGCAAAGTGCAGTGTGAAAATGTTTTCACTTCGGTTAAAGGAGGCTGTAACAATTCTAATTCTCACTGACAAATCATGTATTTTATGTTATCTTGCACTCATAAACTGTTCTTGGTCATTGTTTGAGTCACTGATTAAAAACAGCTCTGACCATTAGTGTTTCTATTGGTATCCATGCTAGCTTAATCCTCTACTGCAGGCATTTCTCAGTAACATTGTCAATCTCAATATAGTCATGTTTGAAGGATTACTGCAGCCAACACCTTGTAGTACAAACAAGGGTTGCAGAAACATGGCACCCAAATACTGACTGTAAACAGAGAAGGGCAAGTGTTGCTACCATTATCAATTATTATGTTATCAGTTATTACACAGTTACTGGTGAAATGTGTTTAAATGGGAGGATGTAAAATGGAGCGAAAGGTCACAGACTTGCTGCTATAGTGTTACCACATCACAATCAAAACTGAACACTGGATTTGGGGACGATACAGTTTCAACGAATTTCCAACATGCTTGAGTAGTTTTATTCTGTGCTTCTATATCTGAAATGTATCAAAAGTTTTTAAATTGGTCTTTAGTTTCAGTCTCGTAGAGAAAGCCAGAGTGAGACACCTTAACAACTGCTGGATGGATTTCCATGAAAAGTTATGTGTTACTTGGCAACAGACCTCCAGGCTTCTTCTTTGGTTTGTCTCACAGACAAAAGGGAGAAGGATCGCCCTGGCAGATCTGACTGCTAATGACATTAACAGACAGAAGCAGCATGATACGTTAACCGCTCCCCCCTTCCTTTTTCCACTCAACTAAGTGAATTGACCCCACCCTGATGGGAAAACCTGAAGTCTTCTCCTTTAAATCCCAGTAAACAGGCAGTCTCTCCTTATGGACAGTTTTATTCTGTTAAATCATGTTTGTGTGTGTGTGTGTGAGAGTGAAATGCAGCAACTTGTGTGTCTTTTATTAACTGGCTCTCTTCTCCATGTGACTGCAGGTTCCTGAGGGCTGCAGGGTGGCCAGGCGATTTGATTGGCTGGTGAAGGGCTCACGCTGATTGCTGATTGTTGGTGGTGGGGGGTGATAAAGAAAGAGAGTGATGAGGGGAAAGAGAGAGGTAGAGGAGGGGGGGGGGTGAAGTGGGCTGGGAGGCAGGTTTGCATGTCTGCATGCTCACATATCCATAATCAGCAAAGCATTGTGGGATACTAGAGGAGGAAGGGAGGGTCATCAGTAGAAGAGTACACAGTCTTAAAACCAAAAACACTAATATCATTTCCCACCCTGACCTGCAGGAGCTTCTAAACGTTTTCTCTTGGTGTTGAAACAATCTGTAAAATGTCCTTCTCTGCATCCAGCTGCAAACACTGACATGATAAATCTTGGGCAGCAGTGGCAGGATATGCTAAACAGTTACAGCACCCACAATCCCTCTCCACTGCTGCTGGGCTAGAAGACTTTTATTGAAATAAACAGAAGCTGCAACTTGCCTCTTAATGGTCTGTGAGGGTCTTAAAAGATGGGACTTCTGTGATGGCTACACATCTTTAACAGCCTAGCTCAGGGATACAATCCTATCACATCAGTGGGGAAAAGGCTGCTGATGTTCTGCTCCCTGTGGGTTGAAATATTCGTAGTATGTACCACCTTGTTTTTTTTTTTTACCTTTGACAGCAAATAGAAAGCACCTGCTGTGACCTCGGAGGGTAAAACACACATGAGTGCTTGAAAGTTTCAGCTCACAGCAGTACAACAACAGGCTTTCCTCTCTGATTCTGTGTTGATTTATCCTTTTATGACTCACAGGAGCATCTCCCCACCTCACTGATTCATTGTCTGCTTCATGCTTTAACAGCACAGCCTTATATTGAATTAGTCTCTGTAGGTGCTGGTCAAAGTGTTCGAGGAAAAGTTTGTCTAAGCCTTTTGTAGTGGCTACCATTGGAGCTTCTTTTGTTAGCATACATAGCATTTTTTCACACAAATGGGCTCCACAAACCCTAAAATAGCATTTTGACAAGAAGTTCTCATCACAAAGTCCCCTTGATGACGTGGGAGCTCAGGTTATCAAGAAGACTTGTCATCTGAACATTCTCATCTGCCGAGGAAGTCTACGAGATTTGCCTGAAAGCTGGGGCAACACCAAGTAAGTGAACCTTGTGATGAGTGATTTCTTGGTCAAACTGTTATTTTCAAGGTCAGGAATGGGCCCTCAAGTTCAATATAAAATAGCACATTAGATTTCGTCAGCTCACTTTGTAGGGAGGATTTTTTGTAACATTTTAGTATTTCCTTACTATTTGCAATTTGTTTTCCACCTTCTCTAAATCAAACTCTCCCAACAACCTTTTAGTAAAAATGTCGGTGGTTGTCAGCCTTTTAAGGGTCAGTTGTGCTCCCAGTGTTTCCTGCCACTAACAATGTCAGTGCTGCACTGCTCCAACTCATTACTGTCGTCATCATCTGTGCTCTGTTGGTGATGTCTGCCTTGCCTGTCTGCCTGCCTGAGCCACTCTGCTCCTCATGCCTGCCTTCACCGTCATACAGTCGCATGTCCTTAACGTGTCCTAAACATGTTTCATCTGTGACTTTAACTGCAACTTTATGAAAGTGTGTGTGTGTGTGTGTGCAACTTTGGCTGAGTTTTATGTTGAATGCCACGTCATCGTGATGTTTTAATGGAAGTCCAGCATGAGTATGGTTTTATTTTTGTCTGTTTTAATGTCTGCCAAACAGCTGCTGGGTTAAATCAATGCTACTCATTAGGCAGGACTATCAGGTGAACACAGGACCTCTCTTCCACTCTCTCTCTTTCTCTTCCCACCCGTCCTCTCCTTTTCTTCCTGGGTTGTAATGCCACCAGTTGACCAGCAGATGGGAGCCTTCCCTCACCAAACCACTGCTCAGCTTGAACAGGACTGGGCCACTTTTATTAACACCAAACGTCAAGAGGAGCACCTGTATCTTTGCAGTCAGACTCTGCAGTAAAACTTCATGTCATTTCACCGTGGAGGGATTATTCCACATATGTGCTGCTCTTTTGCCTGACTACATCTCCCATCAGCCACCTGGGCTCAGCCTCACCTCCTTGGAGACTCAACTACATCTCCGTGAATTTTCTCCCCAATTAAATCAGTTGCATTTGTGAATGTGACGACACACGTTGCCATGTAGGCACATTTATGGAAAGCCAAACAGGCCACAAACACAATTTCGCATGTTTGGGTTTCCATACACATTAACGTGTAAAACGTGTGTACATGTGCCTGTGTTAACATGCGTGACGTTAGTTTGAATGATTTGTACATATTAACATCTTTTGTCATGCTGAATGTGTTTCCATGGTGATTGTTTTTAGGTTTGTTTGATGGACACTTCATAAGAGACAACAAGGTTTAAATTGAACTGATGCACTTTGCCCTGAAGTACTACAGCATTTGAATCGGATAAAGTGAACGAGTGAGTGGCTGGATGAATGAATGAAGGTCTGTGTTGTCTGCTGAAGGAGGAGTGAACTTTATGAATGACCACTGTGCAGGAGCAAGAAACAAAAACAGCTCTAGTAATCCTCTCTTCCTGATTGTTTTTATACTCTTTTTGTAACTCTCAGCAAGCTATGACCGACTTTCTTTGCATGATTTTCTAGATTATTTGAATTCATTCGTCTCTCTGGTGATTGTTTTGTAACCATTCACTGCACCTCTTCAATAGAGTAAAAGAACAACACATCTCAAGTAAAGTTTTACTTCCTTTTAATGCTGTTTAAGACAAAAATGCCACTAATGATTCCACTCTTGTCGATCTAAACAGCAGGTGGCGACAACGCCTTAGTTGTGATCTGTGTTTCTTCGATGAAGCTGTGAAATGTACAGAATGATGCTGTAAGTGTTGTTACTTGAACTTTCGGTCACACTACTCCGCATTTCCTCTCCTGCCTGGGACCATTATGCATCAGACATTGGATTAATAGTTTGACATTGTGAAAAATTTGCTTTCCACAGCAACACTTTATATGGATTAAACAAATGAGACACGGGTTTTGTTACATTTGGGCAGAGCCAGACTAGTTGTTTCTCAAGTCTTTATGCTAATATAAGTTAAGCGGCTGCTGGTCTAGCTTCATATTTACCGTACAGACATGAGTGCTAGCGGTCTTGTCGTCTAAAGCGCAAGAAAGTGATTAAGCATATTTCCCAAAATGTCCCAAAAGTATTCCTTTAACATTCCCTCCACACTGTTTGGGTTTCATTTGCTTCGGGATGCAAAATGATGTAATGAAAATAACCTTTCAGTTTCTGCAGTCTGTCAGTTTTTGCTTTTTCTGATGCCTTGTAAACATGTACACATATCCACCAATGCTTTTTGTGTTGTGTACATATCTGATGTGTTTTCCAAACAAGGACGAGCTACAGCTAGACTGCTTGTGATTCCTTAAATTGAGCTAAAACTGTTGTTTTTTGGCAATTTTTAACAACTATATGTGTGCAGTCAGGTGTTGCATATTAGATTTTTTTGTTTGTTGTAGTTGTAATGTAGTCATGCTGTTTAATACCTAATCAGGGCGGCAACTAATTGTTTATCATTATCTGTTTATTATATTTGATTGTTTAGTCTATAAAATGTAAAATCAGATGGTGAATAATACCTATCAAAGGTTTTAAGAGCCCAATTCGATGTCTTCCAATGCTAAACAGTCCAAAATCCAAAGATATACAATTTTTAAACAAAACAAAGCAGTGGCACATTTCAGCATTTGTTTGCTAAATCACATCTGAAAAGAAAATAAATCCTACCAGTTTCAGCACTAAACACTGCTTGTAATTGTAAATGTGCACTCAAGCACAGACATTCAAGATTTTTGTAGTGGAGATGATTATCCTCTGGAAAAAGATAGATAAGATAAAGGCAGAGATATACAGAAGGACTCCACAGTGTCATCTCATGTTTGTGTTGCTGTAAGGATGCCTGCAGGTCATGTTTACTAACTCTTAAACAGACGGTACACGCCAAATGTATTATACTCTTCTCCTGTTTCCTTCTTTATGTTGGCTCATAGTCATGTTTGGAGTGTACCGTCCCTTTAATCAAATATAATGTCAGTAGTAACAGCACCTTTTGATATGAGAAAAACTCTACCAAAAGTCTCATTAATGGTTAATTTTCTTTTACCATTAATATACAAATAAAAACTGTGAGCTGAGTATTATAATAGGCACTGTGCTGTAATTCTGAATATTATTCAAAAACAAATCAGCTTTGACATGCTAAATATGATAGCAGTAAGTTCTTCACTGAAACCTGCCAAAGTACTGTGAGCGTGGTGCTGTGTTCCACCGAGAAAAAAAACAAACTGCCTTCTACATTCGTCTTTTTAAACCCTGACCATCATGTTTGTCCTGTGGAAACTGTACAGATTCCCTCCAGCTGTTTAACTCACAATTAAAAGACCAGCATCAATCACAGTAAATGAAAACAACGGCAGGTCCAAGGTGATTTTACAGGATATTAACATCCTCGTAAATGTGTTTTTATTATGTTGTATATGTTTTTAATAACTAATGGCAGTACTTCTCTCATATTGTTGTGCACATCTTTTTACTTTGAATGTTGTCAGACACTTTGTAAACAAAATGCTTTTTTTTCTCTTCTTCTTCCAAGATATTGTTCTAATAAAATAAGCAGCAATGAAAAGATTTGTTTTCTGTGACATTTTATCGGTGCAGGAAGCAGAACTGATGACGGTAACGGCCGATTCATGTCAGAACACAGAGTTTTAACCAGATGGAACCTATGAGTTTAATATTTAGTGAAATCAAACGTAAAAAACTCAGCTTCTGGCAGAAGTAAAGTACCTGAGTCTACATCTGTTGCATTATTCATCATGTGACAAAATTAACTTTTGTACACCATATTTATTCAATCTTATCACAGTAGTTCATAATATAAACATATTAAAATCTTTTTTTTTTTTTACAGTCAGTCTTCTACAGCAAAATATGTACAGGCCATTATTAACATGTGAATATTTCAACTATTTACAACTTTAGTCTCACATGTTAAGACTTCTGTTAATCAGTTCATTTAGGTTTATGCAGAAAAAATAAAAATGACACTTGGTTCAGGTAGCTACATTTACACATGTACAGAGTTTGAATCAGATTTTCTGCTCCTGTGTGATTACAGAAGAAAAGATTTGCTTTAGATCATGATTTCTGAAAGCCACCTCACAGGGACCTTGCTGTATGTTACTGTTCATACCTTATCTTACCAAAGGTGGTTTTGTATCAACGGTCAAACAGAAATTCAGCCAGCAATCTCATGGTAACTGTTAAATACACTTATTCATATCTGGACAATATAAACAGATGTTACTCCCACATTCCCCCCCTCTCTTTTTTAACATTTTCAAGGGAACATCCTGACATTTTACTCGCAATGTACTTGTAAGATGTAGAGCTGTTCTTCTCCCTTAGTCTTGTTGAAGAAATATGCTCTTCATTAACTGGAATGTCAGAATAAAGTGCCACTTCAGGAAAAAGAGCGACATTTCCAAATCAACATCTCCCTTAAGCCTGCTCTGTTGTCACACCAATATCAGTCGGTCCCTTTTACAAAGGTAATGCTAGTTTACATGTCACCAAGCAGCATATTTCACCATTTTTGTCACCAGAACAGCATTTTGTGACATGTGGCTGCTCCACCTCCTGATCTCAGCAATGGAAATAAGTGAGTAAAATGTAATATGTGGTACAAATGACTGATACCTGTTGTCAAAGTCCAGTGAAATAACAACATACAGTATGTCCAACTTTGGTTATTTTTATATTATAGGCTAGGTTTAAAGTGTACATGCTCTTTAATGATTTAGGCTCATGACAGCCAAAGTTCTGGCAGCATCATCCCTGCTACTGACAGAAAAGTCAACAGCGGGGATGATTATTAATTGTGATTGGCAGTTCAATCCCCAACTGTCTGCATGTTGAAGTGTCCTTGTGCAAGATACTGAACCACCATCAGTGTATGAATGAGCAAATTTGACCTAGTGTAAAAGCGCTTTGAGTGGTCAGAAGACTAGACCATTTGTTTATCCGCCTATATTCTCTATAGTCTCTCTGTGGCGCTCTCATGAAGGCTTGTTAACATTTTGTAGGTTTGTCATTATATTAACATTTTTAATCTATTACATTTTAACCTGTACATTGTGCAGAGACTCTTAAATAAACTGTAGCCGAAGCTGCAGGTGCCCTGGACCTTAAGACAGACTTCTCCTTTAACCGATGTTGTGAAATATTAAATGATTAAAAGAAGCAAAGGGTGGAACCAAAGCGGTATTTGTCTGTAGAATTAAGACTGAAAAGTTTCCCTTGCTTCTGAGCAGCTGCAGGACAGCAGAGTCTGTTTGTGAAGTTGGATTTTGACATGCATCCTTTTCCTCAGAGTGACAACAGCTGGTTCTCTGATCACTTATTAAATCTTTCTGCCTTGTTAGGGTTTCTATAGCTTCATCCCTTCGTCGCAGCTGGTTTCTCGTGCACCTGACGTTCTGCCAAAGGGTGTCAGTATGTGAGTTGTTGCTCAGGTGAAGTCAGATTAAGGTTTGTGTTTTGGGTGGGGGCTCCAGTTTCCGTGACAACGCAGTGAGGATGAGGTTGAATTTGTTGTAGCGATCTGACTGGTTGACTGAAGCGCCACGGCTTCCCCACAGCAGCCGCAGCTGAAAGTCTGTTTTAAACACCTCCAGCAGGTCTTCGTCACATTGGAACCCTAAAGACCGAAACACAAAAACTTCATGATACTGAAAAACATTTGTCGTGTCAAGACAACGTGTCCTGTTTTTACCTTGTAAGATTGTCTCCGCGTTGGTCGTGTAGCTGGGTGCATTGTGTGCGACGCCGCGTGCAGCCTCTAGGTGGCGCAGCATGATGTCGCAGCCTTGATCGCTGGTCTCCCAGAGCTCCGCCCCCTCTGGCGTGATTGACGGACGCTCCATCAAAGTGAGGAGGGGCAGCAGGAGGGGGACGCAGACCACCGGAGGAGAGGAAGCTGCAGGAGGAGGAGGTTAGTGTCTTTCAATAAATCAATATTTTACTGTCAAACTTATAAAATTGTTATTTGATCTCTGAAGTAATAAATGTGCACTTTTTTGATGTTAAGTTTGCCCTGAAATTCCTCTCAGAATGTTATCACTGTTAAAAATGATGCAAGGCTGAAGAAATCGGCCCTCTGGGTGACATGACTGAGCTGTTAATGATTTAACTGACCCAATTTAAAAATAAAAAAATAACTTTAATTACTACGTTTATCAGTCACTTTATTTGTATAGCAGCTTTTAGTGCAAAATAGCAATACAAGGTGCTTGACATAGTGTGAAAATCCCAGCATGTAACAAAAGCTACTAAGTAAGATAAACTAAGAAAATAAAATGGGAATTAAAGTAGAATAAAATAAACTCATGTGAAGGAATCGTGTGAAATGTCTATAAAATAAAAAATGCTGCCTCTTCCTCTTCCCCTGAATTCAAGTCAGTTTAAAATGATCTGAATAGCAGCACCCTGTGTCAATACATTTGCTTCCAAATTCACTTGATTTTGGAAACTTATTTGCATGTTAACTGGACACCTTCCGTAGCGTGTAACAGTTGTCTCGTTTGTCGTTTTGTATATATAGCTTGTTTTTATGCTGCACCACTTCAGGTCAGATTGAATCTCAACAAGATTTTTACCAAATGAGAAATGAAGAGCAAAGTGAGGCCTGTTGCTTTTGTTTGTCTGTCTGCTGCTACATTAATAATGGAGGTTGAACCACATACTTTTAAGGTTTGTTTTTTTTTAAGCTGCAGCCAAGTTTATATTCAGGAGTGTGTGCACGCTGTTGATGAAATTCTGATTAAGGTGTTAATTAGCTATTTGTATCCTCTCTCACTTTAGCTTAGCACTAGTATTTTAAAAAAGACAGCCAGGCAGAAAGTAGATGCTTCACCATCTTTTTTAAGGAATATCCTTTTATTGATTTGACTCCCTGACAATCAATACTGCCACAGAACAGTATGTTGAAATGGTATGATCATTTCTGTGTGTGTGTGTATTTAGTACCTGTGCCCTCATACAGATTCTTGTAGAAAGGCTTGAGTGTTTTCTCGTAGCTGATGGCGGTCTGTGTGTAGTTTCTTCGCAGAGTCGTCCATGTTTCCTCCAAACGACTGATCTGCAGACAGCAACCATCAACTAAGTGTCTTTTCTTTTACTAAATGTCAAAAAAAGTGTTTTCTTCCTATCAGATGTTTTGGTCAAGTTTTCTGCTTTCATGCAAACAAACCGCTACTGTAAAGTAGCAAGGAATGATTGTTAATTGTTTGATAATTCATGGGGAAAAGAAGTGAATAATTTCTGTCAGGTTATTTTTACACATTTATTTTATATATATTTATAAAAATTATCACAGTATTGTATTTGAAGTTTTATTTCACTGTGCTTCACGTTTGTGTTACCTGCGGCAGATCCAGAGCCTTCATCAGGGCTGTGAAAGCGAACAGGTCGCCCACCGTGTCCTTCAGCTCCAACGCGACCAGGATGATGCGATTTAAGGTGGACGCCCGCTCCTCCACGCTGCCCGTACATCCCAGAATATCCACAGCAACGCCTATCGCCATGGTGTGGTGCCTGGGAAACGGGGGAGAGGTAGATTATCGGCAGTGTAATGTCCATGCCTGTTTTTGTTTCTCTCGCTCAGTTTCTAATCTGATCTTTCAGTGGCTGTCTGGTTGTTGCACAGAACAGAACTGACTGTCTGAAGGGGGGATTTTTTCTCATTACAGGACAGCCTCTACATCTATCAACCAGAACAGCATAATGAATCAGCAGGTATGAATCACTACTGACGTCAGTGACTCTGTTAAACCAGTGGCTTCCAAACCTTTTGTAACCCCTTACAGATTTCAAAGGTATTTCATATATTTTTCTTTTTTTTAAAAAAAATCAGTCGTGTGAAGTTGGGAATCACTGGGTTAATCTTAAAAATACAGTTTCCCAATTTGGGAAATGTGCTTATTACCTTACGACAGTGCCAGGCTAGCTTTTTCCCCCTGCTTTCAGCCTTTATGCTAAACTAACCGCCTGCTGGTTGTAACTTCACAACCCATCGGAAAGCAAATGTTCCCTTTCGTGTTAATTGTGATTGAAGTATGTGAATGAGCTTTTTTATGGGGACTTGAACTCCCTGGAAATGTATTACTTGATGTCATTCAACATTTGTGCTGTCGTATGTGTGTATAATTTGTGCATGATGTGTACCTTTCCATCAGGTCCAGCCTCAGCTGTCGACCGTGCGGCAGCGTCACCAGCTCCAGACCGGAGGACACGCCCATCTGACCTTTAAGCTCTGGAGTCACTCCAAGTATCCTCGCAACCTGGAGGGGAAAAACATTTACAAGAGGCTGTCAATTACATTTTGTTGTGTGTAATATTTGGTTAGAGTGATTCTCCTGCGTCATGAGGATCATTTTGTTATAGCGGTAACGTCAGCTGTGTAACAGATGTAATTCTGTGACACACAGACACACACTGTACCAGCACCAGGTAAATGTTCACCTCTAAATTAGACATGCGTGAATCAGTTACTGATGTTTTATAGATCAGTTATGAACTATTCATACAGTAAGAACAGCATTTGGGTTGCACTGTTGTGATAAAATCTATTTTGGTTGGTGTTTATCCTCTTTAGTTCATCAGTAAGACCTGTGAAGACCCTCTAAATAATTAGTATTAGAATCTAAAGTATAACTGAAGATTTGATGGTTTATGAGGAAGAGAGAAAGAAACCCATGATTATTCATTAATGAATACCAACATTTATAAACTGCACTGTCAGTAAATACAAAGACAAACACCAGCCAAAGAGATTTTTCACAACTTTGTGACAAGTTGTTCTTATTAATGGCTTTATCACTGATCTTATTTATTAACTATTAAACATCTACTGGTTTCAAGTTACAAGTTTTAAAAAGTGAAGCATGACACAGGATTGTGTATACTTTGTATGCACTTCCTTTAAATGTCCATTTTCCTTCTGTATATGTATATATTACATGTATTAAACTTATGTAGAACACTATTCACTGTAGTTTACAGAAAAGGACCTAATCTAAAAATTACTTCCAAGAAGAGGAATACTGATAATTCTGAAATTTCCAACTTCCAACCTCCAAGCGTTTTAGGTGCACAGCGCCAAACATAAACAAACAAAAAAAAAATGTGTACACACAATTGAACTCACAGCAGTGTCCTTGGTATTCCCATTCTATAATATAGTACAACCTGCTCTGTATATAAATTGTTGTCACAATGTGTGGCCATGTTATTAGGTAGCAGGTTACAATATACGATCTCTTAAAGAAAACAGTTGGAGAAAACGTCAAAAAATTGTGAAAATATTAGAAAATAAACAACTTTAACTGAATTTTACAGATTACCTACTGATGTAGCTACACGGGAAAACAGTTAACGAGTAATGTATATTTATGTCATTTGTTAAAACTACAATCTTTTTAATTAACACCAAGGACACTGCTGTTCAACTGTGCGTACACAAGAAACATCAGTTTGTCACGGACATTTGTTCAAAATGAGGACCAGTTCCTGGATTCATTTTTAAAAACATTTTTATATGCTACAAATGTTTGCTACTGGAAAAGTGAAGTTTGTATTAAAGTGAATTAATTTACAAGCAGATTTAATGACTGTGAAACACAGTGCTTTTATAGAGAAATTTAAAAAAACAGCATTAGATAAATACACTGTGTGCGCGTACCTGGCAGTCGGCCATCAGCAGGTGTCTGGCTATACTGTGGTGATTGTGGCTGAGCAGCAGCTCCTTCGCTCTCTTAAGAACCACCATCTCCAGCGGTTTGTTTTCTGGCGGCAAAAGTCGAGATCCAAACTCTGCCGGGTGGAACGTCGACTCCGTCTCTATGACTGGCCGCTGGAAACTGCTCCCCTCCCTTTCCCTCCTCTTGTCTTCGCCCTCCTCTTCCTCTTCCTCGCTGGTGTTTTCTAAGGCGGCGATGGCGTGATGATAGGAGCTTCTGTCCAGTCCTCTCTTTCCTCCCGTCTCCTTCTCCTCCCCTTCCTCCTCTCTCTCTTCGTCCCCCTCTCTCCTCAGTCTCTCCACGTAGCTGCAGAGTGGAGGCTGAAGTTGGAGGGTGTCGACTGTGATGGGGTTATATTTTGATTCCTCCCACTCCAGCGGGCTGCAGGACCTCAGGTCTGCAGGACTCTGTTGTAGCAGTTCAGTCCGTCCTGTTTTTGCCTCCGAATCTGAATACTGACCCAGTTCGGCAGAGTCTGCATGCAGGAGTTGATGTTGGAACTTCAAGGGTTTGACTGGAGGGACAGGAGGGCCTGCGGTGGCTGAGGGTAACAATCACATCCATTAGGTATTAACAATAGCTTACTTTCAATTTCTTTCCTTTTGTCTAATGGTTTCAGGAAAGCAGAATGTATCAGAAAACAGCTGCCGTACTATAGACACTTAAAATATAAATTGAACTTTATTGAGCCCATTCTATATCTATATAAAAAAAACTACAAGAGTGTAAACAAACTGACAGCAAAATTGCTGCAAAGCCACCATCGCTAGTAGTAAAAATAAATCCAACAGATCCTCTGTAATGGTCTATATTTTTACAGTTACAAACATCTTAAAACTTATGGGGCAGTGATGTATTGATTGATTACTTGTTTAAAATGCTCCAAGTAAAGCTCTCTGTGTCCTTATTGCACTTATTAATGCAAAAGTAAAAATATTTTATTATTTTAAAGTTACCTCCACTCCTCCACGCAGAACAAAGAGTTTCTACACTTGTGGCGTCCAGGGGAGGTGCAGTTAGCCTGGGGGAGGTGGAGTCTGTGAGGTTGGAGGAGCTGGATGGGGGAACCAGTGGCTGAAGGCAGGGGGAGCGAGGCAGTCGAGCCAGCGGCACCTTGCTGGGTTTGGGAGGAGGTTTAGGACACAGCTGGCTGTCGGAGCCCCGGATGGCCTGGCCTGGAAACACACAAAGAAAACATCACAGTCACGCAATATGTTTTATCAGATATACATGATTCCTCATTATATTAATTTAATCAATCAATGTAATAAATACAAGTAAGTTTTGTGACTTCTGGTGATAAGTTAGAATAAGAGAAACAAAGTGAAAGCCTAATGTGAAAGCACACGAGGACAGGGTTACATTTAATTTCCTATTCGCATGCAAACGACATTAAGACAAACAAATTTGCAAGGGCAGCTTCTGATTTTGAAATGTATACTGGTACTGGATGTGCAGAGGTTCATGCACAATTTGATGCTGTATATTTATTTTACACAATAAAGCCATTAAAACATGGCTTGGTGAACATTCTTTGGCCACACAATATACTAAACTAGACCCTGAACATAGCAGCAAATAAATACCAGGTTGACAGGTGACTGTGTAATATTTCTGAGGTTTTGGTTTCGAGTGGCTTTGTTATTAACCAGATACAGTGGATTTTATCATCCAGGTCACCTTACCTGCCAGAAGCTCGGCAGATCTCCGTGGGACAGAGGGGCTCAGTGTCGGCTCACTGCCCGTCCGAAAGACTGGAGATTTGGGGTTGGGGCTTGGGAGATGAGGGTCAGGAGGCTGCTGGGGCTGTGGTTTAGATCCTGGGGACATAACAGAAAAAGGACGGGAAAAGTGTGTAAACCAAGATGAATACATGAAACAAAAAGAAGATGAGAGTTGGGCATGAAAGGAGAGAGGAGAGGAAATGAAAAGAGTAATTAGTCACAGAGACCATAAAATAAAGGCTTTAGTATGCTTCAATGAAACAAGCCTTTTATAAAAATAAAAGTGTTTAAACCAGTTCCAAATAATAGCAAACAAAAGAGGGGCCAAGACCCTGCTGTCTGCCTGCGAGGAGTGATACACGATGATTTAATACAAAGCGTGTCTCTTACAGATGCATTCACAGCGTTGCACTTAGTTGTACACAGAAAAACAAGTAGCTGTGTTATTTTCACACCTGGCTAATCACTGCATAAAATGAAGTGTGACAGTCTGTTCTGAATAGTTTCCATTGTCAGAAAGGGGTTTCAGATGCTGTTAGTCGATCTGACAAGGACTGCATCTGAAGCATTCAAAGTCTTTAAGAATCTCACTTTTACTTACCGAGAGGCAGGTAGCTTTCCGATTGGTGCGCCTTGAGCGGGCGGCGCCTGTCTTGGACCTGATTGAGACTTGCTGGTTGGCTGCCACACCGATCCTTCAGCCTTAGTGAAAGGGGACAATCGAAAACTAATATTAATAAACATATTTACCCATAAACGTTCCTATAGGAGAAATAAATAAAACATATTTTAAATATGAATATAAATATTAACAATGCAAGAATAAAAAAACACCATAAATGAAAAAGAAACAAAGAAAGAACCCTTCTGAAATTTTTACGGTAATTCTGCTTTGCTCTTTCTCTTGTCTTTGTACAAATACTTTTCTCTATCTCTATACCCCTCTTTCCTTCTGTCTCTTAACATATTTATCTTATCCCTGCTCCTGCTCTGTGTGTTACTATGCAGTTTGAAATTACACAGTTCTGTTCCTTTCAGCAGAAAAGCCATACACCATGATCTTTATTTATAGAGGACTTGTGATACGTATGGAACATGTTGGATACAGTATATAGCCGACTGCCTGGATGATTAATGTAAACTGGTCGAGCCTACACAAAAGCTTAAAAGCAGGAAGGGATTTAAAAGGTTGATATATGTCTTTCAGAGGGTGTGAGAGAGAAACAAAGAGCACGGCTGAGTAAAGGTGGGTCTCCATTATTTAAATACAGCAGACAGCATTATTTGGTCTGTATCCCACTAACCACTTTCAGTAATAGCTTTGTGTTGCTTGAGGCTAAAAAGTACAACAGTCTTTAACATCTAACAAATTGCACAAGCTCAATATGTGAATGTCTAGAAACAACAAACACATACATTGCTCCAGCCACTTGGGAATATTGCTGTTTTGGTGTTTATCAGTCTGTTTGTGTGTTTTTTGATAGTTGCTTATCAACCTGAGGTGGCTGCCTCGGCCCATGCCGTTGTCCTGGCAGTGTTTGCTGTCGTGCACAGAGTGTGTGTTGTCGTGTGCGTGTCCGTTGGTAATGTTGAGGCTGAGGCGCTTGTGAGTCCGCCTCTCCTGTGCCATAGGCCCTGCCGCCTCTCGGTGTTTACTGGACAACCCGTACTTTTCTTCCAAGCAGCGTAGCGGCAGCCCTCTGTTAATTGGCTGGAAGATAATGGCTCCTACCACCTTAAATGCACAGAGACAAGACAAATTATGGTAAACTCATATTTTCTCTCTCAAAAGCTCTCTCTTAGTGGAATAAAGGATAAAAAATATCCTGTTGTTGTTTTGTGTTCAGATTAGGAAAACAAACTCACCACCAACAAATCAACTGTAGATGTTTCCATAAAAACACTGTGACCAAACCCACCTGGGAGACAGGTTTTCTGTTGCCGACGTAGTATCTTATAAGTGCAGGAACGTTGTCAAACCCTTCCCTTTCCAGCCGGTACTCGACTCTGGAGTAGGCTTCGTTCAACATCACTACCTAAAGGGGAGATGCAAAGGATTTTATTTATTTGTTATAATCTGGTTGTTCCCAACCTTTTTTTATGACTTGTGCACTTATGTCACAAGTTGCAAATGTCTACCAATTGGGACCAGTTTAATCAAAGAGTTGTTATTCATATGAATTCTTACCTTCTTGTTGATTTTAAAGTGCTGGGCAGCATTTCGCCATTGGCAGCGTCAGAACATAACTTTCTGGACTGGACAGCGAATCACGGATCAGGAAATCCCCGTCACGCTGCACCAAGTTTTCTGCAACCTGGAACAAAAGAGAGGATGACATATGGGTGCACAGACACCGTGTTTGTTTATAGTCCAAACATTTCATTAAATCTAATAATAGCTGGCTGTTATATTGTTACCTTCTTTTTTATGTGCTTGGGGCCAGCTGGTTTACTGGTTACATAAGACATGAGGATATTTAAAGCCTCAAACTATTACAATATTTATCCAGCTAGAAAATCATCAGATTAATTTACATTGATGTTTTATAATTTACCTTTTATATAGGAAATACACCCTTTGACTCATTTAAACACAGAGATACATTATGTATTGTCTGGCAAAAAAGTTGTCTTAAGTCCTGCACTTCTGTACTTATGGCAGAGAACGTAATCCCTGACAACTGATCTCCATCTGCAACAACAAAAGTTTTGGTTAAAAGCTCCAGAAAAGCTAACAAATAGATGCTGAGTTAAGATTAACATTATTTTGAGATTGTTTGGTCAAACTGCTATTTCCAAGGTTAAGAATAACTTAGTCGACTGCAAATTAGTTATTTGTTTTTTTAACAGCAAAAATACCAAACTTAAGCTTCTGAAATTTGAAGATTTGATGAAGCTTTTCTTTGTCATTTAGGATACATTTCTTTGGGGTTTTGGACAGATAAAAACACGCAATTTTAGTTCATCAAAATGGCCATTTTAATTAACAGCCGTCTTTAGTTGCAGCCCTGAGTGAAAACCTAAACCTCACACAAGTCTAAATGCAAAACTCTGTTGTTAACTTCCAGTTGTTATACAACAGGAACAGATGATCAATATTAGATTAAATAAAGCATTCACACTTCATTGAATCAATTCACAATTAAAAGCAGGGCTGTGGGACGCGATGAAACACAAAATTCACAGACATGAGATTTAATGTTTCATTCAACAATCTGAATATTTTGTTAAAGAATAAGCTTTAAATTTTTCTTGTAAAACTTTGTAATGTATCAAACTCTTGTTACATTTACTTCCTCTCTTCTGACACACACATGCACGCCTAACCAATTGTAACCTGAACCCTAAAACCAAGTCTTAACCCCCAAAAAGCAGTCTCTACCGGTAGGGACCACAATTTTTGTCCTGATGGTGACACGAGTCCCCATCGGTTAGTGTGGATTCAGGTTAGTCCCCATATTGGTATAAAAACGTGAAAAACACACACAACCCTTCACACACAGTTAGAGACTTTAATTAAGCAAGTGTTTGTATAGTATATAATGGTAGTTTAGTTTGTAAAAGGAAACAGCTTATTAAAATGATTACATCTCAGAGCTGGCTTTCAGAGGGAACTCACAATCTCACTCACTCTCTCTCACACACTCACTCACAAACCATATAGAAAGATCTTTTTATACACTGACCTTATGTTATAACCCTGCTGAGGCCACTATTTAAGCTATAATCTTTCCGTAAGCACTGCATGTGCAGTATGGCAGGTTAATGATAGGTGATCTGGTTCAACAAGTTTTTAACCAGGCTTTTAAAGGGAGGGACTCATGACTCAGATGCATGTGTGTGTTACCTGTCTGGGTATGGCTCCGTGGTACCACGCGTGGCTTCTCGGCTCCTCACAGTTCATCTTTAGTTCTTCCTCCAGCTCTCTGCGAAGTTTCTCTGAAGGGCAGTCCAGGATGAACTGATCTCTGGAGAACTGCGATAAAACAAATATGCAAAAACAGAACTTAATACTGTGGCTGACTTATGTGGAAAAACACACAGAAAGAGACGTCATTGTCTTTATTCATCCATCCATAGTGATGATGACAGCCAATGTTGAAAGTTTCCTACACAGACAATCTGAGGAGGATTGTAGCGGCGACTACAAACCTCAAGACTGCCAATAATCATAAAACAGATCCTTATTCCCTAAAACAAACACTGATGAGGTCAAAGCTCAAAGGTACGGAAAAAGCAATGACAAATATTAAACGTGTGACTCCAGAGTGACCAGAGAAGTTAAAAAGAAATATAAGGTAAAGAAGCAAATACATGACAGAAAGGGTAAAGGTAAAAAAGAAAAAGTACAAAAGGAGGGTTGGTGTGATTGTTTGCAGGGAAATGAAAAGTAAAGACTTTTGTATTCTTCATTATGATGTAGCAGAGTGGTTTCAGAGGGCACTGACTAGGTGATTCATTTTGTCTTTAGATGTCTAAATAGGAAAAATCATCTAGCAATATATGGGAAAAAAACATTTATGCCCCTTTCCTGCTTTTCTATCTCGTTTATAATTTTGTGACTCATATGGATCTTTAACACCTTGGGATGTCCCTACTCCCAGATTAGTTATCACAGCTGGAGAAATCCACATAGCAGCAACAATTAAAAAACACTTTATTCATACATCAGTCACAAAGGTAATGCTAAAGCTAAATGTTCAGCATACTTATTTTGTCACATTTCTGATTCTGATAGTATATATGATGGTAATATAAATTATTTAAATCTATTTATTAGTATTGATACTGCTATAACCACCGTTTCTACTACAACTACTGCTGCTACTAGAGGTGAGTTTGTCCTACTCGTCACTAACGCACGTAAAAGGATATTTTCAAATTCCTACAAATTAAAAGCAAAGTAGACAGCTCAGTACATCACAGCAGCAACAAAACAATTTGTGATGACGAACAACATCAGGGCTTGATGAATTGAAAGCTTTTTAATGATTGATTACGCAGTTTAATCCCAACAGAGGACAGAGAGACCTTTTAACAACCACACAGGATACAGAGTCAGCACAAGTACCAGCAGCAAAACACACACCCCAAACACCAAAACATACACACTTACATGACAGCTGCTGGGCCTCTGCATTGTTTCGCTCAAGCAACATGCTCGCACACACTCTGTCTCTGTCTTCAGTGATTTTTCTCTCTCGGGTTTTCACCTCGTGCGTCTAAATGTGATGTCATCATCCTGACCTCGCCCAACTGCCTGAACCTGCCTCCATACACACCCTTACCTAACGTACATAAACACACACACGCTCAAGTGACACAGTCATTTCCCTGATCTTTCCACAAGTAGTTGACAGATGAAACGTTAATTAAATGTTATTAGTGTTGTTTTACTGACAGTGTTCAGTGTTGAAGAAAAACTTCCTTGTTAAAAAGTATCTATCTGAGACAGATGATAGTGATAATAACAACAATAATTTTTTTTTTAAAGCTGTAAAGCTGATAGAAGTAGTGCAGGCATATTAGTAGTAACAGATTTCAGTTACATATCTCTTACTTTTGTTTTTATGCCCTAATATTTTTATTTTATTGTTTTTTTTTAACAAGGACAATGCACAACACATTTATTTCACCTGATAAAGCTTTTTGTGGTAAATAAAAACATTGCACTTCACCTTCAGTCCAGCCCACTTTTGTTGTCACTGACCTCCTACAGAGTGCTGCATTTTTCTGTTTTCCTGATCACTAATGGTAATCTTGGTCATAAATGGTAATTTCAAGCCATTTTCAGAATTCACGTTATTCCTGTGCTGCAGAAAAGTAGTCAATTCTTGTGAACCTTCACAATACTTCATACAATACTACTCCAAAAGAGAGACCCATCGGATTTGTTTGATCTATATTTGTTCACAACCAAGAAAGAATATATATATATTTGTGGCTTTAACACTGAATCAAATTGCTCACCGTGTGACTCAAGTGCTAGAACTTCTGATCCCACTGAGAATAAACATCAGTGTATCTCTATGGAGGCTTCGGCCAAAAAGAGGCTCAGACATTTTTCCCATTAGTTGGCAGACTAAACCTGGGGGTACAATAGAAGTGAAGATTTCGACAGATCAATGAAAAGGAAAGCACATGTTGTTTCTGTGATACCAAGTTAAGGGAAAAGTGAAGCGAACACAATTGAGATAGAAACATGATAATATTTCCTTCTCATGGTCAAAAAAAGCTTAATGCAGCTTCAAAAAGGCTAAATTCAGCTTGCAGGCATTAAGAATTAAGTTGATTTAATGTAAACAATGTGGAAGGATCCTGCAATCCGTTGTCACATTTTGATGAAGAAGAAATGCTTTATGTGGTATAATAATTTTTAAAAAAGCATAAAATGTATTGCTTTCCATGAATTAACAGCCCAACATGTGCTCCAAACAGCTCAAGGAAAAGTGGAAGATATAGGTTCACCTGCAGGTGCTAGGTGCATGGTTTTATATTATGATAATGCTTTGCTGCATCTTCTAAGCTGTAATTTCTCCACTGGAAATCATTGGTAGCAGGTCCATGTGCTGGTGTTAAGAGACCTTTAAAAAAAACTGCTTGGGGGCTCTCAATGATCCTTGAAGACTCTGAGGATTGAGCTCTCTGAAGAAGACTTTGATCCAAAGCTGCATGGATGAAGCGGGTCAAGGTAGACTGAACTCACGGTAAGCTACAAGAGAGTGCTGACATTAACACCCACACTCGAAGGGAATTACTGGGTCATGTACATGAAATTGGAAATATGTCTATAAGCGTCCCCATGAAACTGAAACCTGTGCATCCTTTCAACTCTGTACCGCTTGTTCTCTCTCTCTCTATGGCCTCTCTACCTCTCTTTTTCATATTTTCTGTGTCTCTCTCTAAAGTAATTAGAATAGACCCCTCTGCCCTCAGCCTCAACGTCTCCATACATGACAGGAAGTCAGCGTATCCTATTACAGCTTCCACACAGAAAGCAAAAGAGCAGAACACAACAGGCCTGGTGTCACTCTAGTTTGAAACAGACACAAACTAGTGAGAGCCTATCTTGTGTCACATGACTATGTGCGTTCATGCAGCAGTGGAAACTATGTACAATACAACTGTCATGTAGTTTTAAACAAAATACAAATAAAAATCACCTGAACTAAAAATGAAAATCTTTTAAATTAAATTAAATTTGCATCATCTTTATTACCATTTTGTGCAGGTATCAAAACTACATAGTTAAGGTTTTTCTGTTTTCATCTTGAGTATAATCTAATTAATAACAATACTAAAACCACTTAATTATAATTTAATTTTCTAAACTATGTTATTTGAATTAAGTCAGAATAACATGTGAGTGTGGGGACAATATAAAATGTCTTTAAACAAATGTAAAGAACGAAAAATTAACGTGTATGTGAGTATTTGATTGTTGATACCCAACCTTTCATTGGGCATTTTTCTTTCATTATTCTGCTTTTTTTTACAGCTTCATTTTACCCACTTCAATCATGGCAATAAGACTGTAGTCCACATATTGCATCAGTGTATACTGTCTTTACCAAAGCACTGGCCTCATCAGCAGCAGCTATTTAGGGTTCAGTGTCTTGCACATTTCATTATCAGTTCTTTATTATTTTAGACTAAGGGATGAAGAGAGGATGACATATGTACTTAAAAGTTTAAAAGGGGAAGAATTGGAGGTTGCATCACATTTATTTAGTTTCACTTTTTATTTTGTTTCTCAGTTAAAAGCAGTACGTTATTACTGCCTGGGCAGCATGCTTTTCCTGTTGTACCAGAATTATGCAACACATTTAGAGCTGAACTTGATAAACTGAAAGCTTAAGAGCTGTTTGCTATATTTCTGTGAGTGTATTTGGCTTGTGTTAAAGCTCTAGTGAACGACAGATGCAATTGTTTTGTTATTGATTAGAGTCACATTTGTGATTACATTCATTACACCAGTCACAATAAAATGTCTTTATATCTGCAGGCACATTGCCAACAGGACTGATGAACAGAGGAGTGCTGCACGAAACATTGATGCATGGCAGTAAGGAGATGCAGGAAGGAGGGATGACTAGAGATGTAAAGGGAGGGAGGGAATTGAAAGAGCATGCACATAAGGAAGGATAAACAGAAGAGTGGAAGAGAACAGAAACTGTGGAAGAAAAACAAATGAATGAGTACAGAAGGAGGAGATGGTGGATAGGAGTGTTTTTTATAGGCTGGCCTTTAATAAGACCCTGCAATATGATGTCATCCTCAGAGAGCAGCTGCATTTATACTGTACCACCCTGTGTATATGCATCACAACACAGAACTAACAGTACTGAGAACTGTACTATCTTTCCAACATTGTTGTTTCCTAATATCCCCAGTGACAATGAGCCTCAGTGCACTTGAATTATTGAACCTGTTTTTATCTATAATCATCGTGAAGACGCAAAGACCATTTCTCTTTGACTGTGGTCATCCCGTGATACTGACTGAACTGAATCTCAGGGGTGAAGGTTAAGTGTTAGTTGGAATACTACCAGAGGTGGCAACTAACACGTACTCTATATTTACTCAAGTTCATTAGAATTTAAAAGGTACAGTCACTTCCAAGGTAAGATCTTCCATTTCAGGAGAGGTTCCTGACAAAATATTGTATTTTTTTCTTCACTGTAACACTTTAATGGCCCTATCTAGCAGTTATACGCAGTATATATTATGTACTATGTCTAAACTATGTCTAAAAGAGATGACACAACATCAAAATAATCTTTTACTCACTGCATTGAATTGCAGCAGTTTTCAGATAGACAACAAAGGGCATTGTTCAAAATTATTTCAAAAGTGATTGGATTTTCTGCGGATTACCTGGATTTTATACAAGTATTTTTTTAACTATTGAAAGGTTTCTGTGTGTGTGTGGTGGAGATGGTACATGAGGTTAAACCAGGTCTTTCGGTTGTTGTGACCATCCACTCTTAGCGGACGGTGACCAATCGGGAGCAGCACACAACTCTGTAAGCTGCTTGTTTTTTGAGTTCAGTGAGGTGAAGACAAATAACCTTTTAGCATTATTAACGCTGAGTCCTCATCATCCTACACATGTGTACACATGTACACGCTAGCGGACATTATAATCCTTGTCTTGCTCAAATCCTCTATGTATTGTATTATGAAGTGAGGGCTGAAGGAAAGCACTGAACCACTGATCTGCATTTGATGTCCAACATCATCTATTTAACCTGAGAATGTGCAGGATGAAAAATAACTAAAGAGCCTTACAGCTACCAAAAAAAATGTTAAACTTGATTTATTTGATATTTAAATGTTCACAGACAGAGCAATATTTGTCCAAATAAAATATCCTGTCTGTATACCAAAAAGCAGGTGTCAGCATCATTTTATATGAATGTACTGTACACTCTGATAGCTTCCAGTTTAAAATCTGTAGCACCTCAGACTAATCACTATATGTGATATGAGTGCAAGGATTTTACAGTTTACAGGAAGTGTTAGGAATCATGTATCATTGCACGGGGCAGTGTTACATAACTTGGAGGTATAATGAGGTTATGTAACTTTATTCTTCATATGCAATTAAGTATCCTGAAATCATGTTGTTCAACCAATTTAAACTGACTTATTTGTGGAATTCACTACAGTGTCTTGAAACAAGGCAGAAAATGGAAGATCATTAGACTAGTATCTCACTTCAATAAACAGTCGCTCCAGGAAGTCTCGATCACAGACTTCAAGACAAGTGACAAGGCCAACTGAAAGCTAATGTTGCATTAATTTGTCATGCAAATTAATCATAACAACTTAAAAGGTGATAAGTCAATGTTGTGTTCTCAATTTGTTGTTTATTGGCCCCTAAGTGGCCAATGAAATTATTGCTGGTTTGAATGAGATATATTTTTTTTTCCGGTCTTGCCATGGACAGATCAAAATGTTTTCACATGAGCCATCATCAACATCCTCATCATCATTAAAATACAAACAGTCTGTACTGTTTATCTGGTATTTCCTCCTCTCTTTATATTCTGCCTTTCATTTTCTGTCTCTCCCCCTCCTTGTGGCACTCTGTTTTCTTGCTGTCTCTAGCTGCAGCTGTAGCTGTAGTGTATGCATCCATCCACCTGTCAAATTAACTCAAGGTGAAGTTTTGAAAAGTCACAACGTGGCTGTCTGAACTGTCAGTGGTGCAGCTACTTTGGAGAATACATCCTGGAGAAAGGCAAAACTTTTACTTGCTGCATGATTATTCTGCAAAAAAACTTCCATTATCTCTACCCCCAGACGGGAGTTCTACGAAGTTGCATTTTTTCTATCCAGCTTTTTTAGTTCAGTATTGTCTGATAATCACTAAGTGCAGGACGCACAGTTTCTTTAGATATACAGTCTCAAAACAGATGAAGGAAGATGAAAGCTAATACCTCTTTAAATTCTTTCCTTTCTGGATCTCTGCATCTTGACTCCATGAGCACAAGGTCCCCTCCTTTCCTGTTTATTCACAACTAAATGATGCTTCTTCCTGTGTTTAGGCCAGGAGGCATCTTTCTGGTCAGTCTGGGACAGTTAGAGGGGATGATCATCATCAGTGCCATCTTTGAGATACTGTTTGTATAGTGGGTGTATCTGTTTCTGCAAGAAATCTATCATTTAAGAATTTATTTTGTATTTATTTAAGACCAGGCTCACTACCAGATGTACTTGAGCACCAAGACAGGATTCTTTCTTGGTTGATTGTATTAATACTTTCGGTAGAGAAAAACACTGCCAAATGATTATCAGGAAACACGCTTTCCAATAATATTCCCAGAACCAAACAAGTTATAGACAGCCCCAGTTATTCCACACCTCAAAGTCTGGTGTGGAAGACCTTGACTGGCCTGCCCAGAGCCCTGACCTCAATCCCATCCAACACCTTTGGGATGAACTGGAACACCGGCTACCAGCCAGGCCTCACTAATGCTCCTGTGGTTGAATGGGAGCAAATACCTGCAGCCAGGTTCTAAACTTTGGTGGAAATGCTTTACAGAAGCGTGGGGGCTATTGTAGCTGCATATTAAAACCTATAATTTTGGAATATCATGTTCAACAAACACATCTAGGTATAATGTTCATACTTTTTGCCATGTAGTTTGACAAACAAGTCACAATTGAAACTGGTTGTTTGCAGACTTAAGTGTTATAGCAACAACTGCAAAGGCTGTGAGGCTGTAGCTTGTATTGTATTTGTGATTTGGGTCCAGAGGAAAAAATATCTGATAAAATATACTGTAAAGGATTAAATGATTTGCTCAAATAAAGGCAGTCCTTCAGCACTGGACTCTTCAGATAAAGTTGGAGGGGTTTTTTCTTGTGTGCTTGATGTGCTAAGAACTACTCTCAAGCTCTCATTAAATTCCATTTTATTTTACAGACAGAGAAAAAGAAGCTTATCTTTGTAACAATGAATGATGATTATTCCATGCTTTTTCCAAGTTACTGTACTGTTTTTTTTTTGTTATAGGTTCTGTCCAATTTTAGGGAACACATGAAATATGTATGTCTATAATTATTATGCTGCTAAGATTTGAATAAAAACTACATACTGTTCCCTCTGTTAATATCTGTCTTATTCTATGATTAGGTATTTAACACCCAGGGAAACAATAAGATGCCTCTTTTTCCATTAAATGGCAACCTCCCAAATGAGACAGATGGAGGAAAAAAGGAAGAGTGGGGGGAAAGAGAAAGGAAAAAAACCCCGGGCTCTTTGGAATCAAAAGAAAAGACATGGGGAAACACACATAGAGAGATAAAGACAACAGAGAAAATAAAGAGTGAGTGTGTTACATGGCAGGAAATACAGTGCTAGAGGGAAGACTGATAAAACATGCAGATGAAAGCTCCCGTCCCCATCAAAGACACCCATATTAACAGATATAAGCTCAGGATGACCTTCTCAAATACACAGCATATCAGATATTTGAAAAGAGAAAAACCTGAATGTAGATTTTCTGCACCAGGCAGTCCAATTAAAAGTTTCTCTGACTCATAATGTTAGGATTGGTAACACAATGCGTGAGTTCAAAGCTGCTCTTTAGCACCCAAACTGTTGCAGTGACAGTGAGAGTTAATGTGAGTTAATTACTTAAAGTCAGAGGAAGTGACGACTTAAGGCACTGATCACGAAGTTTCCTTGGACAAAGAGTTTGATATCTAATTGTTCATTCGTTGCTCATCCCTGTTCGCTTAAAGTTCAGAAAATCAAAGTTTGAACATCTACAACTCCATGATAACTGGGTAAACTCTGCTGATAAAGATATCAACCAGAACCTGGGAGGTTAATCATCAGATTTTGATACGTTATAATAACATTTCTATCCACAGTGATAGTCTGACTCCAATTTTGTTTCCATTTATTTTGCATTTGTTGACTGTTGTAATTACTCCAGTTGTGTTGATATTTGTTTTTGTCTAATTGGTGCACTTTTTTATATTTTAGTTTTGATTTTGTTTCTATTTCCTTTATTCATGTTTTACCAATGTCTCTGGATGAGAATTTAAACAATTTAGTAGGAATGATGGACATGCAACAGCTACAGTGGAAGTTAATGGGCATCCCAATTAATTGAACCACTAACAAAATTAAATGAAACAAAACTACTTAACTCTGTATTTCATCTGACAGCTGGTAAGATCTGACCACCAAGGAAGTTTTGTCCATCGCATGTGACATGAATTTACACAGAGCATTAGGATGTGCTTTCCTTTATCCAGGCACACACTGCATTCTTACAGAACTGAGCATCTCCTGGCTGATCTGTAGGGACAAACCACATCACCTCAGCCTGCTGCACCACTGCTCACTCCATCCAATCAAGTTAATGGCATTCATACATTTCACTGACGTCATAAAGAAGACAAACTATCACAAGTTAGTAATTTATCATCCTCATGAGGACTATCGCCCTCCTCCTGGTACCTCTTCGTCTTTAACTATCTCTGTCTCACCCTTGCCATCACACACTGCCTTGTCTGTCTTCAGCACTAGTTATGGATGAAGCCAGCTGTATATCTCACACACACAGTCAGACAGTCACACAGTCAGTCATTTATGAGAGCGTCTGGTCCAACTAATAAAAGACCAGTGTTCAGCTCACAGAGAAAGTGAGGGAAAGGAGGACTATTCAGTGTGATTAGATTTTGCTCAGGCTGGAAGTGCTACCATGTGCTTTTTAGATTGTTTTCTACTGCGCAATGTGGTGTTGTGTCTTTTCAATAATGCCCCTTTTCTAATTTTTCACTGTGGGCTGCACAGTTTCCTGAGGTCTTTAAACTAGAACATCAGATTAAGAGAACTCTGGGAAGTACACTTGCATGAAAGCATGTCCAAACTGTTACATTATTAATACTCTAAATCCACAATCCTTCATAGTGTACAGAAATTACCTCACAATTACACAGACTATAGGCTGCCGCATATAAGCATGCACAAAATACTTGCACATGTGCATTTGCCATGTAGGATTGCAAACACAAGTAGAAGCACAAACACTGACATGAAAACACTGACACATAACATGGACTGTCAATACCTGCGCACATCCTCACACACACTCTCCCCCCATTCTCTCACCTTTGCAGTGATGACAGAGTTGTTGTGGTAGAAGCAACACAGAGCTGCTGTCAGGCTCTTGAGGCTGCATCGCTCCGACATTCTTGTTAACTTTTCTAAACTGCCAGGACTAACTGGACAACCTAATGCTGCCTGTAGCCAGCTTACTTCAGCAGTAAATACCAGTTACCCAAAGCGTAACTACTTCACTGGTTGACAAGTCCATTAATGATTCCCATTGGCCTTTTCCAAGAAAAACTTACATCACTGAGTTACAAAAACTCAAGAGGACTAAACAATTTGCAGCACAGTCAGGTTTGGTAAACTAGAATAAGTCAGAATCTGCAAGGGAGCTTCTCAACCTCTGTTCCCAACATCCCCGTCAGGTTGACTACTGTTTGTCATCTGACTGTCTCTCCTCCACAGTCCCCCTGCAGAGTGAAGCCTCCACTCCTCATTCAGCTCTGGAGATCCGTTCTCACACTTTTTCCCCTTTTGCCCCACCCCAAGCTCCATATATGGGTGAGAGAAAGACCCATGTGATTGGGTGTGAGCCAATGATGTGTGGACTCACTGGGAGTGGCCCAAGGGCAAAGTCTCTCTCCTACTCTAGCTGAAAACACATAGATGATGGATGGAAGAATATATACATAGGCACATAGGAAAAACATACCAAATGCAGATTCTTCTGTGCACCAGGGCTCACTGAATAGTTTGGGGAGTTTGAAAATGAAATGAATAAAATGCTACCGCCTTTACACTCACCAGATCTTCACCCAGTTTCACACCTATGGAAGATTTTAGACTAATGTGCCAGACAATGCTCTCCACCACCATCTCCATAACACCAAATTATGGATATTTGAATGAATATAAACGTTGATCTTCAAATCTATTTAGTCATATCTGTGGCTGTCTCTGATGCTACATGTCCGTTTGTTATGTCTGGCTATGTTTCTTTTTCTGCCCAGGTTTCTCTCACAAATTAAATACTGATCTGAGTGATTACCCGATTAACTAAATGTGGTATATATAAATGAGGTAGTATCTTGTGGATGCATGGTGTTCAGCCCTCCAACAGAGGTCCAAAGACTTGGCGAAGAGCACTGCTGCTGTTTGTGGTAGCCCGACTTTGTGTTGTTTTTTCCTTTAATTTGTCGCCAGTCTGTAGTGCATATTCTCAATAAACCACGGTGGTCTAACACCTGTATAATGTCATATCTTCACTAAATCACTTTTGTTTCCTCAAGATAAAGATATTTGCATTTGTCCAACTAACAATCCAAAAAGATATTCAGATAAGATATCACAGAAGACAAAAAACCCTGCTTCTAATCATATTTAAGAACCTGGAACCAGTGAATTTTGGACTTTTTATTTTTAAAATGGCAAACAATTAATCAAAGGCCTTTTTTCTAATTGTCTCCCTGTCTTTGAGCACTCATCGCGGTCGAGTTTCTGCACCACACTGGCCAGAGATCACCTGTCAGTTACACAGTATGTTGTGCACTAACATCAATCTCTATGGGACCTCATTGAGAGGCAGTCTTTTCTTTTTGGCTGTTCAGCCATGGTTCTTTCACTGCTCTGCAAACTAATTTACTGCTTCATTCATTTATCACAAACAAACTAAAAACAGAAACTACATCACTACAAACTACTGTGTTGGCAAGATTTTTTCAGAGGAAATAGCTACCAGACACTTAGAACAACCATGTACAAACACTTAATGGTAAGTGGCTGTAGGTTTACTCACTGTTTTGTACTGAAAATAATCTATAATACTGCTGCATGAGTGTCTAGACAAGAGGAACTGTCAAGTGTGTGCGTTTGTGTGTGTGTGTGTGTGTGTCCTGCAGAGTGACGCTGATAAATAGCTGGCCATTTGTGTTACTTAATGACTGCTAAGGAATTACACCCACACACTATTTAAATGCCACAGTTTTCCCACCAATTCACCAACACAGACACACACACACACACACACTAACATGGGCACCCAGTACACACAGACACAACAGCACATATAAAGAACATAGAGCAGTGTACATGCACGAAACACAGATAAGGACAGTAAAGTGCATGACACACATTATAGGTACAAACATGTATACTGTACATATGAACAGCCAAATCTATCAACAAAGGCACAAACACACATTGAGGGTGACACCCCAGCAGCAACCAGTTAAAGGAATATTCTGCCGCAGGAAAGGGAGCCACTAATTACAGTGTGAACTCTCTGAGGATCTACGAAGGAAATACATGTAGAACATTCCCTGGGGCAGCACACAGCAACACACACTCTACTGCCAACCACAGCAGCCCCAAATCACCAGCTAGGCTAAATGTCCACCTTAAAATACACACATCCGTCGATCCAGGAATGCTCTGGAAAAACAACGCGGGACAGAAATCGGAGTGCTGAGGTTCTATGTTTTCTATTTCTATCTGTTTGTTCTTTCTGTCAAATGGACTGAGGAGAGCAGAGCTGTTTCAGCAACTTCAGCAAGTTATGTGACAAAATGGGGGGATGAAAGATCAACATTTCAAGTAAAATTGTCTTAAATATGCCGTTTGAGCCCATTAAGTTGCAATTCACTAGCAAGGACCACACAATCAACAGGTACAATTAAATGATTTATTGATGATCGAAACAGAAAGATGTACGAGGCTTGTAGTTGATGAATAGACATTCAAAAGCGTTGCAGGGAAGCTACGATAGGGAAATCTGCCATAGCACCCGGGCACACCGGACCCCCTTATAACCCTATGGAAAGGAAGAAGGAGATCAGGAGGTAGGACAGAGAAAGGGGTGGGGGGGGTGCAGAATATGAGAGCGAAGAAAAGGAGCTGGGACGTCTGGGTATTTATGGAAATAATGGCGATGACGTGGTTAATGTGTGGTCCCGCTCCTAAAACTCTGCTAATTAGCACCATGTAAAAAATATGTAAGTAAATGTCTTAACCTTGAAGCAGATATCAAAAACTTCTTTTCTCTGGAAACAGACATTTGCTGTGGCTGAAAACTACGCTACGAGTGCGGTGAGAGTGAACCAAAACAGTAAAGTTGTGGGCTGGACAGATAAAAGAAATACACAAAACTACAAGCATGACACACCAAGGTCATTAGAGTTCATCCTGTGGGGACCATTGTACCAAATTCAATGGCATCCATTCAATAGTAGATATTTCAGTGTGGACCAGTGTGTTATCTCTTTGTGCTGTAAATCGATCTGACACATTTTGCATCAAATCACGTGGTGACAAATTGAACAAATTAGAGCGTAACATCCTGCAGAACCTTGTTTGATTACGGTGTTCATGCTATGCTTCATGCTATCAAAATCAAGGAAACATTCCACAAATAGGGGCTTTAAATACATTATCTGATTTCCCGACACTAGCTGGGAGTTTGGTTGACAGGAATGACATTTTTTAGGTAATCAATATAATATATTGTATAATATCAGTCACAGTCTCTGCATCAGTGTCCTTCTGTACCAGTTAGGCAGCTTTCATCATGCTCTGATGCCAGAGTATAAATGACTGCTGTTCACACCCTGGGTGAGTCTGGATGTGTGTGCATTTGTGCTTGTGATGGGTTATCAATCAGTAATGAGACTGTGATCTTGGTGACAGTCATATTGATTTGTGCAACGTGACGCCTACACTGTGTGAACCCTCACAACATCAATAGAAATGCATGCAGTCAGTGAGTAAAACATTTCATGTGGCTCATAAGAGAAAGCAAATCCATATTTTGTTTTTAACCTCTAAAATGGATGACACATGGAGCAACTTTTAGGGCAATGTTGCAGTCAATGGTAATACCGTAAGTAGAGATTACTACCGTAATCCACCTCTCCCGCGGCCCCGCCCGGCGTTATTCGTTCAAAATATAGTCGGACTTGCCACTAGCAAGACTTCTCAGCAACATTGCTTGAAAAGTTGCCCTGTGTATCATTAACTTAAGTAAGATACAACGTGGTCCTGGAGGTGAGTGTGAGGTGGTGTACAGTCCATTCATGTAGGCACTAGAAGTAGGACTTGAAAAACCAACCACATAAAACTTATTGAGACAATACACTATTGTTTAGGTTTTGATAATTTTACCTACATTGTAGAAATGCAATCAGATATTATTTATTTTAAAACAGACTCAACCTGGGAATATAAACTGATGGGAGGCAATTCTCAATAAACTAAAACACCAAAAATCATGATCTATTATTAAAAAGCATGTCAACAGTGTAAAACATTGACTGTATAAAACAGGGATGTAGTCTTGGTGACGTCATCCATGGGTTTCTGAATAGCTACTGTGAAGCTCGCCCTCTTGGCAGTACCTCACTCGCCTCACTTCCAGCTAATCCAAAAAATGGGCAAAGAGGTGGGTGGTGGTGGAGCTGAGGCTGGCTGAACGAAACCTGGCCCACCTGTAATAGCACCCACATAAAAATTCACCCTCCATACAGTCATGAAGGGGACAATTAGCTATAGAGACCAAAACTGTTTCTTGTACCAGGCTGTAAACATGTTTATATCTGCTGCAAAGTTGGGCATTTTAACATGGGAGCCTTTGGGGACGTATTCACTAGCATCAAGTGGCCTTTGGGGAACTACAGTTATTGGCACTTCTCATTAGCTTAATTTTTCAATACCAAAGGTCGTTGTTTGGTTTAACACAATAGATAATGACTCTCGATATGTGTGAGTAACATGATTTACACTGCGAGTCCTAATCTACAGTTTTTGACCCAGATCTAAACGATCTGACTGAAGACTTCACAAGAGATTATCATTGTTCATTTACTCTAGCGAGCTGTTGGGCTGCTGGTCAGTTGCCTGCTCAGCTTATAGGCTGACAAACTAAATGATTGATTGGCTGCTCCCTTATTGACTGGCAGATTGACACCCATAGGTTGGTAGGCCTAGCTGAACTGTTGCTGAGAGACTAGTATGATGATCCTGCTGTTTGGACTTGTAACTTGACTGACTGACTTCTTGGTCCATGTACAGTTGAAGGGTCAGATGGTCTTATATTGTAGTACCTTAATTTGACCACTAGAGTGTACCACACTGCATCTTTCCTTCCTTGCTTCAAATACTCCTCCAGTACTTTAGGACACACTGTATATCCTTTCAGACAAATGAATTCATGTTTTAACTGAAGAAGTAAACACTTAAATTAATGTTTTGATCACAAAACTGTAAATGTTTCTGTGTAAAGACTGTATGCTGTTAAGTCTCATTCACTTGAGAGTTAAAAGCTATTGCAACCCGAGACCACACACACAGACATATACACACACAGAGCATTATTGTTTCTTTAAAGCTCTCTGGGTGAGGGTAGAGTGACTTGATTTTTTCAAGTCAAAGACAGAGTGGGAATGAAAGAGAAAGAGCAATAGAGGGAGAGTCTTTTAGAGAAGGCTGAGTCAAAGAAGAAGTTGTGTTTCATTCTGAACCAAAAAGGATCAACAGGGAATTGACATTGGCTGTCGCAATCTATTTCTTATCAAAGCATATGGAGAATGTGGCATATTATACTGTCATCTAGACATAAACTTCTAATGTAAAATAAACAAAATTCTTGCAGATACATTTCTATTCATTCAGGAACTTATCACTCATAGTAAGACGAGATGAGGTTTTCAGGGCCTATAAGACTCACAAGTAAGACGTTTTCCTAAAAAGCTAGGGGGTAGGCAATTTATTTCAGAACCATTTTTTGTTATATTTGTTGAAGCGGTCTTTACATCCTGGCAACAATCAATAAATCAAAAGCTCTGACACAAAAAAGAAAAAATATATTTTCTATGTAGCGGGACTGTAATAAGCACAGCCATTACAGTCTGCAGAATGAAATAACTGTCTAGCCTGCCTGTCTTACCTACCTACCTACCTACCTGCATGCACTCTGCCCGTGCACTCATTGTGCATGAAAATGTGTTTTGGGGTAGTGGCTTTGGACGGAGTCCTGAAGAGAGGGGGTGACAGACCTGTGTCTTGCTAGTTTCTCCAAAGTTGCCTACCCCAGCTTTATTTTAGTGCTGCAGCATGCAACAACCCCTTCACTCTAAAATTTCTCTGATTTAATGTGTGGGAACTTCATACCAATCCTGGTTCCTAATTCCACAAACAGAAATGGATGTTTTTTAATCTGGCAAAATTTCCAAACATTACACCAAGATTAGCTACATGAGCCCCACTGGACTGCCTGTTTGCTGCATGTCATTTTGAGTAGCCTGAGGAGTACATTTGTTCTCAACATCCTGATATGTGGTGACATATCAGTTTCTTTTACAGTATATACTACTACATACATGTGTGTATTTGTTATATATTTGGTAACATAATTCAATATATGCATAAATAATAAATCATGTTAAGTGCAAGGCAACATAGCTTTTATATTTAACCCACCCTCTTTTACCTCATTGTGAATTTGATGTGACCTTTCTACTTCCTTTTGGTGAGAGAAACCAACTAATCAGACAATAAGCACAATTTAGACATCAAACGGCTGTGGAAATGACACCGTCCACAAGGACAGAAATTGGCCTGCAGTCAAACAAGAGAGGGTATCTTTATTCGATTGTTCTCCACACTTCCTTCCCTGCGTACGTACATCCATCCTTCGCATTTGAGCTGTACATAATCAATTGCTTGATTGCACTAAACAATACAAGGCTCAATGCATTGTTAATGTACTTTTAACCTTACCACAGGATGTGACCCAGAGCTCCTGTACTGTCTGTTGCATGTCTGTGCATGGACATATGTACGTGTTTTGTTTTGTCCACAGTGGAAATGCAAACACACCTGGAGTACCAGTGCTGACAGCTACACTTTCACACATATTATAAAATACCTGGGATATAGTAGCTCCATTTGTGGTCAGCACACAAATTCTGTTGACACTTGCACACAACCCTAATTTGACCACAGAAATACACACAAGTACTGTTTGTGTATGTGGGCGTGTAGGGTTGAGTGTTTGTGTGTACAGTTAGCTACCATATGTGTGACCTGCTCTCGTGGGAAGAACTGAGTTTGCTTTTCAGACTGAGGTGTCAGCATCCAAACATATGAGCTAATAGATTGACGAACGAAGTGATGGATGGAAAAGAGATAGAAATGGATGGTTGGGAGGATGGAGAAGTGAGAAGATAAAGTGTTAAAGAGAGAAATTCCACTAAAACAGTTATATGTGATGTCTGATAAGATTTTAAAGACACTTGGATTCACCTGCTCGAACTTGGAATTACACAACTCACTTCTACATTATAGTCTTATCTCAACTGAATAACACAGATTGACCCAACCTCAGAGGTTCCAATAGGGTTTGGTAATATGGCCAAAAATGTTATCACAATAAAAAAAACTTTATATCATTCGATTTAAAGCTAAAAGGTTGACATTTGCTACAGAGCGAAAGTTGAAGAATTCAGATGGTTAATGGTGGTTTTAAACTATTCTTTATGGGCAGTACATGGCAAACACTTGATGCCTAACAAATCTGACGTAGAACGTTCAAAATAATTATGGTAAAATCTTTTAACAAATATGCATGAGTAAAATTAGGTAAAATCTTTTTTTCAGTCCCTGTCCTCAACAAAATCAATATTTAAACAGAAAAATTAAGTGCTTATTTGTTTGTGATTCAAATGAATTAAATGAAACTTTTATTGAACATTTATTGCTTGTTATATTGTGCAAAATTATATTATTGTTTTACGGCCTAGCCCTAAGTTCCAATCACAAAATAAGAGAAAGATAATAATAAGTGAGAGAGAAAAGATTACATAGTTTGGTTTTAGTTAGGGGTTAAGGTTAGTGAAGTCTGTGAATATATTTTATGCCACTGAGAGGTTTAGGATTGGCTTTGACTGTTCTTCGGGCTGTTCAAAACGTTGGAACAAATGCTGCTTTACTCGCCAAGATAAGGCATTTTTTGGCTTAGATTTATCTTTACAAGGGAAATAAAAAAGGAGAGCTGGGTATCATTCAAAAATTTCCAGTTCCAGCACCACAACAGAAACTGAGTTTCTCCATAAATACATAAACAATACTTTTTAATGAACTTTCCGTTTCTGGTTTTCACTTCTGATTCAATTTTGGCATCACACCCCTCTTGAACAATTTCTGATTAGAACACAGGTTACGTTATGCCTCAAATTCAGCTATTGTCTGATGGGCTTTCTGTAAGCAAACGATTTAATGTCTGATGTGAACTTGGTGTCTTGCTAAACACAGATTCATATTACTAATATAAAATATGTTTTCCTCCGCCTTGCTCAACTATTTGAATTCCGTTGGATTGGTTATGTATCTTCGCCATGCAGTGGTGACATATTCTGTAGATTAAAACACCCTTGTTTCCCAGTAACTCAAATAGGTCATATTTTCTCACATTCATCACATTTTAATGTTGATTTTTTGTTTTAACAGAAAAACCACACAAATTAGGCTAAAATGCAGTATGACTATGAATACCTCATTGAAGAATATATAAACAAGATTAGGAATCGGACCAAGCATTTAGTGCCAACTTGGTACTTGACAGTGTGTGGTAATTAGTTTTCTGTGGAAACCCTCAATATTAAAAACCCTAATATTCAAAAAGGTTTTTAGATCTGACACATGGGTCCTAGCTTCTAGGTGTAGATGTATCTAATGCACTTCGATTGCATGACTTTTCCAAACAAAGCAGAAGCTGTGCTGGGTGAGCATAATAAGGAAGGCAAAGACACCATAGCACATCATATATCAGCTAGATGAGATTGTGATAACTGAATGATCGCCTCTCAGTCATTGGCCTTCTTTGTCTGAATAAAGCTGGGACTCAGGTGGTGAGTATGTGAATATAATTTACAGCCAATGCACAGTGGCAGAGATATGACTTAAAGATGTATTATCCTTGAAGCTCAAAAGCAATTGGATTAACTTCTCCTATGAGTGATGTTTACATGGAAGTCTGCAGAAAGAACTGAATATCATTTCATATCCAGAGAGGTTTTAACTCTAGGTTTTAAATTTCTTCAACCAAGGTAAAGCCTAGGGAGAAGTATATATTCTAGAGTAGAATATTCCAGCAGTACTACTTATACCACAGCTTTAAGTACCACAAATACTCCCTCCTACTACATATAGAGCAGACAAGTATCTATGACTTAACTGACAATTTACTGAAACAAACTGAACCTTATGGTTGTGTTGCACATAACAGGTTGATTCTGTGAGTTTGTGCGTCTTTTACCTTTGTACAGAACAAACAGTCCCAGAGATATTGAAAATGCCCTATAAATGTGTGCCCCACAACAAATAAATACATCCATAAAGACAGTGTTGGTATGATTTAAAACCACCACAAGCCAGGTCTTTTTCTGCAGTAACAATAGTAAATAGCAGTAGTTGTACTGTAGTAGTTTTGTCTATATTGTGTATAGACAACACAATGCAAACATTTATTTGCATATTTGTTCTTCCTACCTTAACATAGTCCACCGTGGCATCCAGGCTGACACCAGACTCCCTGGGGAACACAGACAAAGACAAGGTCCTGTTTAGTGAACACATCTTGCTAGTGCACGATGTTGATCTTCTGTTCCTCCCTATTACAAATAAACTGCTGAGCTGGTTGTGTTAAGTCCAGGTGAGTCTCTGATTGATGCTGATGCTGCTTCTTTAGAGATTCAAACACTGCTCAGCCCTTTTAGGAGATAATATAGTTCATTGGAGGTGTGGCACTTTTTTTAAAGGTCCAAATGGATGTCACTGGTCCAAACAAGCATCCATATTAGCGATATGCTATGCAGCAAGAAGGTACAGCTACACTTTAAAACTGGTTATCTGTAATGGTAATGCTGTCCCAAGTGAGCTCCTCTGAAAGAAAAAAAGTCTGATGAAACCAAACCTCACACTGAACTGCTTTAAATCTGTCTCTTGCTCTCTCACACTCACTCTCTCTTTCTCTCAGTCAGTGGTAAACATGTTCTCACTCAATGCTTGCCTGACTTGGCCTCCCTCCCTCACTCTCTCTCTCCTCCCCCACCATAACACACATTGCAGCCACACGCCTACCCTTCTGAGTCCACTGACAAATTCACAAAAAGGTTAGAGCACACACATCCAAATAGCAGCATTTTTCTTTCATTTCTCTTTTAGCATTTTCTTTGATTCCTTCCTTCATCCAAAAACTGTTTACAACCACATCAAACAGCAGTTTGCCATTTTTGATCTATTTCTGTAGCTGCAGGGTTTTCTTAGGTCAGAATACACAGAAAAATTTTCAGGCATTGTATTTTGGCATTTTTTGGGTTTTGGCAAATGTAAGATCCTCATATGTGTGGTGCTTAAAGAATATATCACATTATTCCCATTGCTCTCTATCTTTACCTTGAATATTGGTACAGTACTTGAGTTTATTAATGTAGCTCAGAGTCTCTCTCTACAGAAGGCTTATAGCCAGGGCTCACTGAAAGAGGTAATTAGCTCAAATCCCAGACTATGTTATCAAGGTTGGTAGTTCAAATCCCTTAAGCCTGCACTGGTGTTCCCACGGGAATATTAGCACAGTCCATTACTTTCCAAACCAAATATGTTTAGCTCTAAGCCCTCTCAGTTTAATATGGCCTCAAATAATGAGTGGGATTTAGTTATGTAACTAAACAGAAGCCTCCATTCACAACAATATATAGTCATTATTCATTGAAGGTGGAGTGCTCAGGCCTCTCCATCACCCTCAGGATCTACTGCAGATTTCACCTGGCAGAGCCTTGGAAGCTCAGTATATGACGACCAATCTTGTTTCAGGTCTACAGATCCTTAATCCAACATTTCCTGACATCCCCCACAGTGTATCAACACAAATCTATCCTGAGTTGTCCTCACAACAGAGAGCACATCAGTTGTTGTTGTTGGCTAAATAATTGTGTCTGAACGTGCCAGGAGCACTGTTGCTTAAGATGTTTTCTTTGTTTTGCTGCTGTATTAACTTTTGAGAGAATTTTTTCATCAAAAAAAGTTGAATTGCTCACCAGACCAGTCTCTGCTCAAAAATGTAGTTTTTCCAGTTTTTCTTAGCAGATACATTACATTAAACTATTTTCATTTATTCTTTAAGTTAAGTAGGTACCAGCTAATGTACTTTAAAATGCAATGTGATCAATTCATTATTAGAGGTGCAACTAACAATAATTTTCATTATCTGTTCATTTGTCCATTTTTTTGATTAATCACAGTCTTCTGTAAAATATTTAAATCACAATTTCCAAAATCCAAGTGGATGTCTTTAAATGTCTTGTTTTCCGCTTTATTCTTTCTTGTTTCAAGATCACGACACTTGTTTCCAATATAGTTTCACGCAACTCGTATAATTTCTGTAATAAATGCACATCATGGTTAAATGGCATTCATATGAGAATCTACATGTAAGGATAAGGCTCTGATTAAAACAAAATACCATTGATTGGTGACTGAAAATAGAGGTGACTGAAAATAGAGCTGATTTGCCTTATAGTAATCAATATCAGGTGGTTATAATTTACACTCAGGATGACAGAAGATATTTTATTACATTTCTAAGGCCTTAAATGTAAACTAAAATCTGACATTCAGTTTGACATTAACAACTTACTGTATTCATATTGTGTGGTCTTATTGGAGTCATTGACATTGGCTTGACCGCTGATTGGCCCAGAACATTCAAGATACCAACCAGTTGCCCCTCATAACCCTGCCCTGGCTCTCTAGTCTGATGGTTGTGATGAGAATTACCTCATACCAGACAACACCCATATAAACCCTCCTGGAGTTGAATGTGCTACAACCGAGGGAAATTCCCTTTTCTACTCAGGGAGGTCAAAGGTCAGGCTAACAAACAGAGTAGCAGCCCCGAAGCTGATATAAAATCAGTGTCTTAAACCCAGGTCATCAGGTGAGGGATGGTCTTTCCACCCTGCATTCTTTTTCCCCTGACAACATTTAGTAAGCTTGATTACAGCACTAAAATAACTAAAACAAAGTATGGTGAGTGAGATGGCCAGGCATTCCAGACTACACAAGCTGACCACAGCTAACGTCGCCTTTTTCTGCCCATGTTGCTGAAACAGCATCAGACACTGGATTTTTCTGCTTCTACAACCACAAAACTGACCTGCAACACAGACAAAGATTCAGAGCAGTGAAGACATAAATAGTGGAAGCAAGTGAGATGAAAAAAACAACAAGAGTTGGGAGGACAGAAGCAGGCAGCACTCGCCACAATCTTTTTCTGGCTACTGTTGTTCTTTGCGCTTCACCACACAATACTCAGCACGACCACAACTGGCTTCAGAGAGGGACTACACCATATTTGTGTGTGAGAGAGTGACAGACAGAGAGTGGGAGCAATGGAAACCGTTAAAGGGCAAAATGCAGGGTCTGCTGAGAGCCTACAGAGGTCACTGTGTTTTCATAATAAAAACTCATAGCATAGTTAGTATTTGCTGTTAATGCTGTTAACCCACACTGCTATATCCTATACACTAATCTTCCCAGTTTACTGTTTCTGATGTTAGTATGTAACAAATTAATTAAAAACAAAAAAATCACATACAGTTCTAAAAGGGATATTAAATGAGGCATGCTCTGAAGAAAATCAATCAGTCTGTGATTTTGGAAAGCTACTGTTGATGTAAAATAAGTATGTTAGCGTTTTGTATACTAACCATAAACACTTACTATACTATGAAAAAGATTATATGGTGCATACTGTATAGGCCTACAGTTAGTATGCAATTTGAAACTGGGACACAGTCCATGTATTCCTGTAGTTCCTCTGTTGTCTATTTGCATTGCACTGTGGGACAATAGTGTCCGACAACGGCACTCTAACATCTAGTGAATTTAGTATGCATAATGACATCTTTAAGCAGTGACAAGTCGCATGTACTTTTTGTCACTTTTAGGAAGAAATTAATCCAAAACAGGGAATTTCAAAGAATTTTAACTTAAGCTTATTTATGTTGATGAAAGGAAAAGTTGCATGTGTCAGTCTGTCACTGTCCATCTCTTCTCAAACCTCCTCTCATTTATCTCTCTGCCCCCGACCCCTTCCTCTCCTGGTGGTCTGCTGTGCTGCCCATAGATGTAAACAAAAAGACAAACTGACCAATCAGATATTAGTGCAACATAAGGTCAAGGGTCATAGGTCAGATGACAGCATGAGCAATGGAAAGTCAAGACCGACTGGCCAGTGGTTACATTCCTTAGAGATATATACTCCTTCATCTTTTTATAGAAAACTGAACTGTGTGGAATTTCAAAACAACAGTGAGCTGGCAAGAACGTTTGGTTGCTTTAACATTTATATTTCATCACATACATTTTTTTTTTACTAAATAACAATTTTTAAAAATAATTTAATCACACAACAGGGAAACATTTCCTGTGATGAGCAGAGATGTTACTACTTTCTATGTAAATGAAGATATACCTTGTGAAAATACATAGTTCATGGCGTTGTGGTTTTACATTGGATATTTTACTTTCTATTCAAAGTAAAACATCCAACTTGAAACTAACTTCACCTCGGTCCATTCTTCCACACTTGACGGTGTTGAAGAATAAACAAATGTAGAAGAGATTGAAGTTTACTCAGAGCTAGATATTACTGAACACAAGGACTCAAACCATGCAAGCGAAAACGAGGAGCCCATATCAAAGAGAGAAGTCTGTTAAATAGACGAGCCACGCAACACTACCCAGCCGTTCCAGCCATGAAGTGTGTGTCAGGTAACATTTAATGCCTTGCCCACAGACATTCAGCTGACTTTGTATTTCACCAAGTATGCTGCTGTTGTGATGTTAGCTATAGCAGCAGGAGAGTTGTACCGCTGTCTAGAGCTGCTGTGCTGCTCTGGGTCCGTCTCATCCTCTCATGTTTACTTTGCAGCAGCAAGTAGCAACAGTTTGCTAACCCACAACCCAGCTTACGTTAATTACTTGCAGTGTCGTTGTTTATATACACAGACATTTTAGTCATTTCTCACAGCCATAAGGGAGAGTTGTATGTAAAATATCTCTTATGCCTGCTGCCACTCACATTTAAGAGTCTCCTTTGTAGTTGGGAGGCCATTAGTAGGTAAATTCATTTATTACCAAGTGATGTTCTTTGATCTTCATATAGCTTAAAGTAACTCTCATCTTGTTTTGCTGACATTTCCAAAGTAAAAAGTAGAACGACACAATAGCCATAAACACTTAGTGAAAGTATGATGCTGTTCATTATTCAGCCACCTCTATGGGATGAAGTTGACCTGGACAAATTGTCCTGCTTGCATGTCAGCAGCATATGAAATGTATCCAGCACGGAGGCAGAAAGATAGCGAGAGTAGACAAAGAGTTCACAGTGATCTGTGATCTGTCCTGCCACACCCTGACCTACAAAGGTAACCCAACTGCTGGGGGCTGCACGCGTGCACCCACACACACACATACACACACACACAGACGCACACAAAGTTGGCTACATCAGATAGTGTGTTGTAACTCTACACTAGAGATAGAACGATGGGAGGACACGATGAGGGATGAGGTGTGTGTGTGTTCCTTCTGAAGTTGAGCTAACTGCTCCACCCCCTCAGGGCTCTTTACGGACTCACCTTTCTCATCCAAATCTTTGAGCCTTCACAAAGGACAGCACCACAGATTCACAGCAGTTACAGTGGGTTCCAATGGTGAGTCTCAACAACAAAAACCTGACAGAACATTTCAAAAGCCCATAGAAACGACTCAAACACCCTATTATGAAGCTTCGCAGCGAAATAAGGATCATGCCATTTTGGAAATATATGGGGTGAAATATAAAATACGTCTGATTTTACACAGAACTACTCCCAATAGGCTGTATATAATACTTAATATACAGCCTATTACAATATACATTTCAACGTTTAATGGTGTAAATAAACATGTAAAAACTAAACAAAACTTTCAATAAATGTTTTTAAAGTGTGTAAATCGCCGTGCACAAAAACAAGCTTCAACTATTACTCGACTATAGGCAGGACTTGACGATTCTGAATCGACTATGTAAATCCTTAGTCAGGGACAGGCCTACTCTGTGTGTGTGAGTGTGTGTGTGTGTGTTTGCACATGTGTTTACCTGTAACCGTGAAAGTCATCAGTAATATTTTGGACCAGAGGAGAGGTCATGGGTTGATGAATGTGTCCAGGAGTCAGTGATGCGTTCCCGCAAAGTATTGGCTGTGCATGATTGGCTCTGGGATCCCAAGTGTAGTTTCCATGGGTGAGGTTGGCCCCTCCTCTCTTACGTCGAGGCAGAGTTCCATGAATCGAGATTGGCTGGTAGGCAGCAGCGGGCAGCTCTGACAGGCTGCTGCCCGGAGGGAGACTGGAGGAGGGCAGGGAAGAGAAGGTTTGACACTTTGACAGCATCACATTTATACTCTGTATCGACTTGTTCCCACACATCTTGTGTATTATCTTACAGATATTGTCTCTAATTCAGACTGACATATTTGCTATTTCTGGAAAGTTTTGGGTTCCCTTGGAGTTTAAATTATGGTTTGTGGGTCTGAACAAGGTTTGTCCACACCATACGTAGTGACCCACCTATTGTTAAAGCAGCACCAAAGAAGAAGTAGATGATTATGTTTGACTTTTCTTAGGAACCAAATTGTTTTGTGATCACCTGCCTATTAATCTAACAAAATGTACTACTAAAATTTCAGCACACAGTATTTAAGATTGTTTAACTACTTATTTCAGTCAGACCCAGAATTCTGCACACTTTGGAGACCAGTTTTTATTATCCCGTGAGCCACTTTTCGTCACCAAACTCACCCAGGTCTGGAGCTGAGGAGGTCCATGGAGGAGGCGAGGGAGGCCTGGAGCCTTCTGGAGGAGCAGGTGCTGCTGGTGGGGACACCAAGGGAGGTGGAGGGGACTCCGGGGTGTGCAGTGCCCCCTCCCAGGGTGTGGTGTGCATGAAGGGACCTAGGCAGACTGGCAAAACGCCCCTCTGCCATCATCCTCAACTCTAGAAAGAAACAAAGAGAGGAATTCAAAAGCAGCACTTTAAAGCTCTGGATGTCAGTCTTTCCACAGACAAATGACTGTACATAGATTTGTAAAAGCTTTATTATGATGTAAAATAGTAAATTAACCTCACAGGGGGGAGGATTCCTCCAGGTGTGGTATAATCTAGCATGCTTACAATAACCAGGAGGTCAGAGTTATTTAACAATGGTAACACAAGATAGAAGGGTGAGGTGTTACACTCAGTAATACATTCCTTTAAAGACATATGATCTAAAAACACACACTCATGTACAATACTCACTGAGATGAAATATCATGATACATGATACACATATAAAAAGAGTCAGTACAGCTGGTGTCTGACTGTTCATTTCATATTATCATGCATACGAAATGCACACTAACACATTATCTGGAGGTAAAAAAAAATATTTTAGAAAGCTTGTTATTACATAATATTATACTGGCGGTTTCAGCTAAGTAATGTGATTCTGATAATGGCTGATATAGTCAGACAGAACATCTGCCATAATATAATGCATGTGCTGTTCAGCATATGGACATAACTAATCCAGTTTAGCCAAGCATTACAATGCTGCCAAAAGTGTGAATGATGTCAAATGATGTCAAATTCAGGTACATGTGGGCTTGAAATATAATTGTATAACCTAATTCTAAAGGCCTTTTCACAAGGGAAGCAATTTATGCACCTCGTAATTAATTTTCAATAAGAGGCGAGCATTTAGGATGGGAGGCGCAGGCATTGCGACAGGCGTAGCGACAATCAGGCGTGTTCCCATGAAACTGTCGTGGTCGTGCTGGTCTCACGCACACACCGGCCCCTGCCAAAGTTGAATCGACTTGAAGTTTTTCTATGCACAAAAAGATGATGGATGAGAGACTGATCCTGTGACTTACCTGAAATATACGATAATGTCCCAATAACTGTTCACTGTTAACAGTTATCGGGACATTAACGGTAGGGAGTTTGCATGATTAGATTTATCAGCTATATGAATATGAATAATATATATAACATAATAATATAGCCTATCAGCTAACGTTACTTATAGTTTTAATTTAAACTAGGCTATGAAGGAATACAGTAGCGCACAGAAGCCAGTTGCCATGGTTACTAGCTATAGAGCCCCTTCCGTTTACTTGCGAAGCGCTTGTCTTGGTGTCTGTTCACGAGAAGCACAGAGCGACCCCGCGGGGCCAGACTACACAGTGTTGCTTCCCGTGTGAAAAGACCTTTAATCTAGTTTAAGTGAATAAACAGTGGTATCACCTGGTTGAATGAAGAAATACTACTGAATAACACATACAAAACCTATTTTTGTTTTTAAAAAATTTAGGTTGAAATTTTCCTTGTTAACAAAAGAAACTGCTCTGTTGTACTTTTCTAAAAGAAAATATTTTATTTAATTGGATGTGAGAAGAGAACAGAGGTCTTACAATGGGCATTAGTTCTAGGTGGTATTTTTATCAACAAATTATGAATGCCATACAATTAGAAAATGCTTAAAAGGTTTTATATTCCTTCCTCTCTTTATATTAAATGCAGGCCTAAAAAGAAGCAACACACTGCAAAAAACCTTTTTGGCTCATGGTGTAGATCTTGTCCTATGACAGACAGACAAGGATATATAAATAAACAGAGATGAACATGACAGATAGGTTGGCAGTGAGTGAGAACACCGGACAGGTTCTTGATAAATTCCCCTGCCGTATGATGATGACCGGACAGCATGCTATCGTCTGCTCTGAATCACTCACCACACAACAATTAGTCAAACTGTACAAACTAAAATACCATAGCTGACGGATACGTTGGCAGGCTGGATGTTGGGAGATTCCACAAACCCTCCCTATTTCTTATCAAACCTGAGAATCTAACTGGAACAACTATGCTGGTGTTTTTGTCTCTGCTTGGAAAACCTGATAATGATCAGAGAAAGACGACTGCAGAGGAAACTGTGAGGCTTGGCACTGTAATAGTCTTGCCAGATGCAGTCAGCCCTGACCAAGACACACTGTCGGAATTTATAAATTTGTTTCATGATTTTCTTAGTCTATAGAAGTAAAAGGGACATTGAATGTAAATAAATTTCATTAGTTGAAGTTACATTTCATTAGCGCTATCAAACATTATCAACATTTCTTAATAGGAGAGTAAACAAGTGATTGAACTAAAGAAAAGACCAAACCAGGGTGTTCATTATGTACATTTTAAAAAATTATTGCCGCCACTGCTTTAGAATTTTATAAAATGTCATGAAGGCTTTTAGCTTGACATGACAAATAAAACTAATGTAGGAATGTGTACTGAAACGCGGTATTAAGCTGACCCCGGACTGGAGTGTTTATCAGCAGGCATCAGCTTCTCCCTGCTCTCTGTTGGCTCCTACACACACGCGCACACGCACACATAAACAGCGGCCAGTCGCGGTGGAGACAGTTAAGTGAAGGTAACTCCAAAGAACTTGAATTGACGGCAGCTACGCTTGTTACTACAAGTATGTGCAATAAAACCTTTGCAACATGTACAACAAGCATTGACATCTAGAAAGCATAATTTTAATCTGCTGACCAGTCTCTTGTCCTCTATGTATTAAACAAGCATGTTAGCATGGCAATTAGCAAAATCTTACAGACTAGCTAAATTGAAAGCTGTCTGTCTGTAGTTTGAGTCAGATAACTGTTAGCTTATTTGCCACATAGCTTAAAATTTGGTTGGTCTGCCCCCACTGCTGAAAAATATCCTAGAAGAAACAGTGCAAACTGACCTGACTTACTGTAATTCTGCACATAAAATTATTTTGCTGAAAAAAGGCACAGTCACACAGCTTTTACTTGTGTACACGATAATAAAACTACCCATAATAAACAATACACATAGCATTTAAAGGAATATGCTGACATTTTTGGAATTTTGCTGGTTCTCATTCTTGCTGGGAGTTAGCGGAAAAGATCAATATTATCAATGTAGATAGACTGTCCAGGATCTGTTTAGCCTAGCTTACCACAAAGACTGGGACCAAAGTGAATAATATGTATTAAATCAAATCAATTAACTGGATAGTTTCACCAAAATTCCACCGTATGGCGTTGTTTCACAAAAACGGTGAACGGTGAACAGTTTTCAAAAAGGCTGACTGAGTACAGAATTTGAAAGTGAAAACATAAATGTTTAAATAAAACATAAATAAAAGTTCAATTACAAAAACACACTGTTCATGTGATTTGAGAGTGATTTGTTCTTTCTCTAACAAACAATGTTTGTCCGAATACTGATGGAATCGATTATTTCAAATAGGAACTAAACCCATTTTAGCAGGGGGTCACTGAGTCACCAGCTTATGATGATGAATGTCAATAAAAATGCAAATACAGGTTCAGGGGAAGGAACAGCTGGCCAGTACAAGACTTTTTCAGTATGACAAGTAAAGTTTATACACACACACACACACACACACACACACACACACACACACACAGTAAAAATCCTGCTAAGGCATGCTGGGTCAGAGTGTGGATTCCTCTAACGGGCAGAATGACTACAAGAGGAGGACCTATTATAAGACCCTCAGGGAGGGTCAGCTGTGTGTTTGTGTGTTTATGTGTGTGTGTGTGTGTGTGTGGCCCTGACCATCTGCCAGACACACACCCACCCCTGCAGAGGAGAAAGGAAAGACTCTCACTGAGTGAAAACACAGACACACAGCACTTACGCACATGAATACTTTGTCAATTAATCTAATGAATTAATTATTCATGCTAAGAGCTACAGGAAGTCATTTCAACAGGGAGCAAAATGTCACTCACTCTCCTTTTCCCCAACTATTTCTCCTGTAACCTCTCCTCTCTCCACCTTCCCCATCTACTATGTCTTTTCTCTCCTTTTGACTTCATCCCTACTCATCCATCTTTTCCTTTCTATGTCAATCTGTTGCCCCCCCCCAGACATCCCCCTCCCTCCTTCTGTCTGTCCACTATGATGTCAGCTCTTCTTTTGCTTCCTCACTTCGTCAACTTCTCTCTGTCCTTTGTCCTTCCACCTCTTGTAATAATAGACTTTTTTCTTTCTCTCTCCCTGCCTCATCTTCCCTACAGCTGTTCAGCCACCGGCTACATCGCCATACATCACACACACACATCCACACACACACTGAAGTCCTTTATTTTCTATATTAGAACATTATCCCATGCCATCAGAATTTACCAAGGAATAAAAAAGAAGCAATTTTAAAATTTCATCCATTATGTAAAGCTCCATTTCACTCAGTTTAAAGCATTTCTCTACAGTCCACTGGTAGCCTGGTGTGTAGCATGAGTATTGTTACTTAAACTATTACATGCAATTTACTATAACCTTCCTTCAGTAATGATTTAAAATGTCAGTTGAAGTCCTGACTGGAACTATGTTTGAGATGTACTTAGAGAAACAGAAGGAGTTATTCTGGTGTCCAGGGTTACGGAAGCAACCCTATAAAGTGCATGTTAAATGTTATTATTTTCAACATTTTGATGGGGGTGATACTCTCCCATTTGAAAATGAGCAACAAAATATCAGGGTCTTCAAAGGATGAAGTTTAAATGTAAAAAGCCTGTAACCACACAACTCAATAAGGCAGATCAGAGCCAACTTAAAATTTGGTTGTCTGTACCACTAACAGTGTGCTGAAGCTTTAGATCTAACAAAACACTCAGAAGTTTAAGTCTTCAACTTTTAGATTCTGTATCACTGCAATGTACAACTGCAATGAAGAAACATTTTAATTTGCTATAGGACTGATTTTCACCTCTGATTGACTCCTTCTCCACAGGAACAGCAACTGAGACTAACAGGTTATTGTAGTATTTAGATCCAAACTGAAGGAAACAGTGTCCTCAGACCACAAACTAGTTACACTCCTACATTTTTCCACAGACTCTGGGGTTTCTATGTTGGGGGAGACAGAGGAAAACCTGATAATCAGACTGAACTGACATTGAGTCTGTGCTGGATTGTTTCTTGTCCTTACTGACTGGCGCTGCACCAATGTCGTCACAGAAGATGTGGTAGCTAGGAACTGTTTGTGACATAATTTTGCTAGCTCAGGCACACAAAAAGGATGTCTTATATTCTTAATCCTGCTTACAAAGCTCTGTATGACCTAATGACCTAATATCGGCACATGTATCGACCTGGCTGATTTATCAGCAAATCAAAGGTCCAGAACCAAGCTTCACTGAGGATGTAATTAAAATAAGACTCCTAAATGGGAATTTACAGTGGGGAAAGAACCAGCGACTTCCCCTACTAAAATTTTATTGGACACCTGGCAGCCAGTCAGATGTATTTTCCTTGACCATGGTATAAAAGACAAAACATTATCCAGTGAGGCTTGCTTTGTCACAAACACTAACGAAGGCCACGGGCTGGGAACACCAGCACACTCACACAAACACACACACACGCAAAGTCTTGGGTGGGGAATCAAGGACAGATTAACAGGAAGAGGAAATGGCAGTATAAACATTTTGACGGCAGGCAGCTCATTATAAAAGGATTACAAGCAATAAAACAACTATCTCTATCGCTTTCCTTCCTCCTTTTAACTATCTCTCTCAATCTTTCTATAATACTGTCTCACAGAGTTGAAGTACATCATAACTTAGGACTCAGTTCGGAGTCAGAAATCTGTGTCATTAAGCCGCTGAAGTAGTGGTTTAAAAACTGCGTGAGTGGGGACCATCATGGCCTACTGCACGTTTGGGAAATTCAGGTTTGACCGAAGGATTCTTAAAGGTTCTCTGGTTTACACAATCCAAATTGAGCATCCAGATTAAAAAGCACTCTAATATGACGTATACATGAAATAAAATTTAAACATCAACTATCACATGTTGCACTGCTGGTCTCTTAATATACATACACACAATAGGGAGGACAACACCACCATCAACATGGTTGGGAATGAGGGATTTCCTCTTGCAGGCCTAAAGTGTCTTCCTGCTAGGGCATGCACACAAACACACCAGTGCATTAGCAAAACCACCCCTGGCCAGAAGTGAACAATGGGAACAACTGTCACATGACCGCTGTTTAGAGCCAGCCTTTGTTAGAGAGAGAGAGAGAGGTGTCCTACTGCGCGCTCTTCAGTGTGTGGGCCCACCAGTGTGTGTGTGTGTGTGTGTGTGTGTGTGTGTGTGTGCAACATATTAATGAGGCTGGTATTAAACCCCACAGCAGTAGCTGCCATTTAATACTTTTGAATATCTCTCTCTCTCAAACACACACCACCAGTCTCAGTGTGTGTGCTCATTTCATATGACTATAGTCTAATGTAGAGATGGACTTGTGGGGAAAAAATGTGCTGTCCATGTACAGTCACTGATCACTACACTGTGAGCCAGTCAGCCAGTCACACAGAAAAACAGCGGAGTCAGTCAGTGGTAGAAGAAGTACTTAGTTCCTCAATTAAGTAAAAACAACATCAGTAACGTGCAAAAGTCATCCATTAGAAGTAGAAGTACTGCATTCAAAATGTTGCTGATACAAAACCTAAATATCTGAAAATCTAAAAACAACAAAGATGACAGAGCATTTAGAGCTGTGGTTGTAGTGTCATCTCAGCTAGTCTTTTGTGTTTAACAACGTTCTAGCTACAAATAAAATGTCATTGACCAACCTGGTAAAACACTTAACAATGAAATAACTGCTAAAGATATAAAATTACAAGCTAGATTGGCGTGTGATAACATAGATACTAACTTGCGTTTATGTTACTTACAAGACAGCGAGTTCAATCATGGTTACGTGTGTCAGTCTTAACGTCTTACAACACTCCATCATGCAGACAAAAATAAATAAAATACCTTAAAGGTAAGGTTTAACATTATCGTATATACGCCTATTTGCTTTCTTACTGGGAGTTGGCTCATATACATGCTAAAAATTAAGCCAGGGCAAGTAGTTGGTTAGCTGCCAGTGCTTTTAGTTCCAGCTTATAATTCCTTGTGAAACCAAAAGTTCACCTTAAACAAGCACAACATGTTATCTGCTTCAGAGGTGCTGGTAAGTCTGAAATTTATACTCAAAATAAGGCCCTGAAAAAAAAAATTACATTTTTACTTTCAACTTCTGCAGTCAGTCAGTCAGTCAGCCTGCCTTTGTGAAGATGACAGCTCACATAGTGTTGACAACTGACCACCACTGGCTGGAATACCAACCACCTCATCCCACTGGGGTAAGTAACACAACACCACACACACACAAACAGTGCCACTACAACTATACAACCATTGCAAGTTAAAACTGAGCACTGTTAATCTGAGGTTGAATCTCATTTGCTCAGTTCAATGCCACTACGGGGTTCATACACCACACTGACTCATGTCTGAAACAACCTGCTGCATGTGTATGTTAATCTGCACAACACATAAAGCATCAACATTACACTATACACACACACACACTCACATAGGTCTGCCTCTGTCATCATCTCATGCGTGGCTTGCTGTTTAAAGATGTGTTGTCTTGACTGAAAGGTCAGAGATTTGAGCAGCACTCACTCAAAGTGTTCAAGTGTTTCTGAGCTAGAAAGTTGAGATGTTTGATAGCTGTCTCACAAGTAAACAAGAAGAAATCTTGATGAAAGATCTTGATCTTATCTGTCATATTTCATGTAATCATTTCCTGCTGGAGTTTCCACAGTTAGCACCACCGATCCCAGCAACCACAGTTACACCCAGCGCCTTGGGATGGCAACTTATTGCTCAAAAAGTCCCAGAGCAAATCTAACTCACTGCAAGCTGTAAACAATTCTACCAAAAGGGATGGAGAGAAGGACATCTAAGAGAAAAGGGGAGTGAAGTGAAATAAACAGAGGCAACAGAAAGAGAAGAAATAGATTTTTTGTTTAGATTTGATAAAAAGTCCAAAAAATAGAGAGAGATGAAAACACACCCAAAGGAGAAGATGACTGTCAAGATAACTGTTTCACTTCTGTTTGCCCCACAGTCACACACCTCCTGTAAATGGATGCACACATAAATACACATATTTTCTTTCCTACCTTTCAGTGTGACTTCTTCTCCTCTTCCTGATCTTTGCTCTTATTTATCTTTTAGTTGTTAATGCTGCTATTAAAATGATCCCATTTCATAGCTTGTTTGAATGACTGAGTAGCTGACCGGCTGGAAGACGAAACACTCACGCTCCTTCAGACAGGCAACAACAAGTAGCGCTGCACAATCACAAGCCCTGCCCTCCTCTTTTTCTCTCTGGTAAGTGATTTGCGAGCACCCTGCCCCTCCTTCTGCTCTACTGTTTTTGGGAGGAGTTTTCTTTCTTTCTTTTTTAGCCTAGTTGTCTCCTGCCCCCCTCCCACCCCCCATTTCCAACATCCCCTCCTACTCCTCTCCTCTGTGTTCCCTGCACAGCCTCATATTTCATGCTCAAAGTCTTTTTGTTTGGGACCTCTTACACCAACACCACCAACTTGGCTGGTACTAAGAGAAGATTTAGATGTGACCTAATGTTGCTATTTGTAGAGAGGGGATGAAAAAAAAAGTGATCTCAGCACAGTTGTGACATGTTTGAGCAACTTGAGGTGCACTTAAGACTCATGAAGTTTAAATCCTTGACTCAGTGTTGGTTGAAACATAAATCAGCTCAGAATCAGAGTTTAAAATCTACTTGGAGTGTTCTTATAACGCAGCTTTCAAATATGGAAGGCATGCTAGATTAAATTTCATCTAGTGGGGCAGATGAAATAGGTAGAAGTGCTCCACTTGTGTCATTACATCAGGTATGAGGTCATGTTAATGTGTTTGTGTGTATGCGTGCTGACTGGCCCTCAGGACAACACTCTCTCCTGTCTTTGTCTTGCTGTTCCTATGTATTGTCTAGAATTGATGACACCCATACACGTGCATGTGCGCGCATGTCTGTGTTTCCTTCCAGACAATACAAGGAGCCCATCTTGCCTCAATGAAAGCTGAAATAATCAGATGGCCCACATTGGACACACACAGAAACAAACACGTTGACACATGCATTTAGGTCTTTTGATCTTGAGATACTACATTTGTTAAGTTTGAGAAAGCCACTAAAGTGCATGAGGGCACTTCAGAGCAGCTAATACACGTTAAACATCTGTTAGATTTTGCACATTGACTCTCTGGTCCAACAGCTGCAGTTGTGAGTGCGTACTCAGTTCTGCAATACAACAGATGATAAATCCAGACATTCTGGTGAACCTATTTTTGGTTTCATTTTCACAACTAGAAGAGAGATATCCAGGTGTGTCTCGAGCATACAGGTGGGGAACAGGGAGTGCAGGGCAGGCTGTGTGTCCAGTTTTAAATACTATATTATCTATACACCTTAAAGAAAACCAAGACCAGTTTTCTTTAAGATGCATAGATCAGTGGTATTGTAACTCAGCGTCCTTGGTTCACCTAACTGTATGAACCTAATAAGGAAAAATAAATGGGACAAGTCCAAAGTACTGAATTCAAAGATTTTGTTTTTTTATTTTAACTTGTTGTTGGAACACACCACCCAAAATAAAATCCCAAATTACCTCCTTCTCCCCTCCCAAAAAAAGATCTGAATCTCATGCAATTGTCCCTCTCAGCTTCCTTATATGGTGGTGAGAGATGAAAAAAAATGTTTTTATCTTGTATCGTGCGTAACTTAAGTGGGTCATAACATAGCGGGTATGAAATTAATCTGCAAATTCTTAAGATGAGAAAACTTTTCTGAGGATGTCAGTATTTGTACAAAAGCACAAATAGGCTGTGGCCTACAGCAGAAAAGGTAAGCCTTGATTTTACCTTATCTGGTTGACAGAATAGCTTTTTTCTGTCTTAAAGCATATCGTAAAATGGCAACTACTGCTGAAAAGTCTCAGCTTGACAATAGGCAACATCAATAAAATAGATTTTTCAAATATTGTGAATCACAGAAACCAAGAGAAGTCTTTGAGCATAGAGTTATAACTGTGCCTAAAAAAATCTGTGTATTCTGAATGCTCCTGCCTCCTGTCTAAAGGGCCATCCACACCAAGAACAATAACTACAATAATAACGATAAAACTGTGTGCATTCACACTGATGAACAATGATTTCGACTGGCTGTCAGCGTTCCCAATGTTCGCCAGTGTTATCATTGTTAAAAGTTGTGCCGTGGAATGCCATCATGAAATTAGAACAATTTTAAAGCAATATATTTATAGATGTCATTATAGTTATCGTTCTTGGTGTGGACGGCCCTTTATAGTGCCAGATCATAGCAATTAACTCAGTAAGCCACAAAAATGTTAAACAAAACAATAAAAAAAGTAAAAATTCATAAGATTTCATTATTTTTGGCAGTGGTTTCCATCCTAGAAGCCAGGACACCCACAAGGGGTCATGAAATGAATCTAACTGATTGCAAGATGTGGCTTCGCATTAAGGAGTCATATGAAGAACTCACGTCTGAGCTTTTTTCTTTTCATTACACACAGTACAGAAGAGGTCCACAAACATTCACCAAAACTAGTAGTCACTAAGAGAAGGCACAGTCACTGTTACATCTAAAAGTCATACTTCTAACAAACCACAAAACGTGGTTAATTACATCCATCCCATATAAAAAGGCCATTAAGGCATTAGGTCATGGTGACGTAAACTTTAAATGAGTACATTTTTGGCCTATTAACAATAACCAACACTGCGAGCAGGGAACACAGCCTGAACGTCAAAGCCAAGCTTAGAAGTTACTCCTGGACTCCAGTAGAAGTGGAAGGACTCTATGGAAGTAAAAATATTCAGCTGAAGCTGCATTTCATTTTTTCTCTGAGTAAATCTCAGTACTATTTCACATAGGCATGTGGAAATTTTTGGCATCTTTGTGTGTGTGAGGGTGGTAGTTCCAGGAAGGTGCACAGTGAGTCAGAAGTGTAATCTGTAATCATCTCCTGAATCACCTGAGTCCCTTTGAAAAAGAGGGGGTAGGAGGGTGGTGTCAATTCGGGGGGGTTGTCAATTTAAGTGCCTTTTTACAATGATTATACTGCTGTTTGGACAAGATACAATGTTTTTACATGTTTTTTTGGTTATGCTCATTATCTGATGCAGATTCAGCTAGAATAGAAATGTATAGGATTTTTAGAGTTTGTTCAGTCCCCTGACCTAGTGTTCTTTTTGCCATGGGATCACATCATGTATATACACAAAGGTAACAGAAAAGGTAGAGAAGAATACCTTAATGTGATGCACAGTGGCATTTCCTGCCCTCAGAATTGACCATAGTATTTTCAGAAGTTTTATGCTGTGCACGAGGAGTCAACAAGATCGAAGCTTAATCTTCAGAAATGCCAGCAAGTGTTTTCTTTACTACATTTTTAAAATTAGTTTGAAGAATGCCATACCATTACTGCCATTTCCTGAACTTCCTGTTAATGTGAGTCCTCAGGCCAAACTGTGCTTTGGCACATTTGCACTCAGGCAGCACAGCGTGTTGGCACAATGCCTCGCTGAGTCACTCATTTCTTTACACTGACCACCAATCTACCTTAGGCACCAGTGTTTTCCAACCCATTAAATAGATGGGTTGGCTTCTCCGCCTACTTGAGATGACACCTGCACATGATTGGATTTGAGTGTTACTAGTTTAATACAATTATTAGTCAAACATTTGTCTTTGTCTTTCATTCCTGTTCCTTTGTGTTGTGTTTTGTGGTATTCCTGTAACTCCTCAGAAGAAAGATAGGAACTGTGCAAGGAACATTCTCTTCCCAATTTCACCCTCTCCTCCTCCGTTTTCCCTCTTCTCTCCCCCTCATTCCATCCACTCCTCGTCTCTCTCTTCCCTTCCCTCCGTGGATCTGTATATACAATATATAGCTTGTGTTCCAATGTGTGCGTTTCTGATCAGAGAAGTGTACACTGTTAAGTGTTTAAGCCCCTCCTCATTCCTCTGGTTGCAGCCACAGGGTCTTACAATGAAAAATGCAAATTATTGATTCAAATGTGCTTCTTCAGGTATGACATCTACAGTTTTTTCTTACTCATGCAATCATGGTTTCTGTGGAACATTAGTGGGTGATCCACAGGATTCTTGTCATTCATTTTAATTAACCTCACAATGCTGCAGGATTTCATCAGAGCAACACTCATGATTCCTGATAGCTTCTACATAATGTGCATAATGTGTAAAGATTGCAAAATGCATCTAGGGCTAAGTATTGTTTTAAAGTTTTCAATACCGATACCTTAGCTTTGATGTCAGTTACTGAACAATACTTTTTTCGATACCAATTTTTGTAAAATTAATTTTAACAAAAGAACATTACATTACACATTAAGATGCAATTACTCGGAAGCTATTCAAAGACCTGGGAGTAGTTGGGGAAACTGTTTTACTCTGTGTACTTAACTCAACCTGGATCATTGCTGCGGAGGGGAGGAAAAGATTTCAGATCGCAAATACAGGTGGGCTAACTTGTGAGTCCCGTCTCTGGGCATAATGTAGTTGTTGTTTTTTTCATAACGCATGCCTCATGTGACATGTAACATTAGACAGCCAATCACCAGCATGAAAAGATCTAAGTTTGGTACCCAGCCCTCCATGCAGCTGCCTAGCGTGATTGTAAGGAAAATCTGTGGTCTGTTTTGGTAATTTAATTAGTTAAATATCTATTAAGTCTTTATAAGGGGTCAGTATTATTCTACACCAAAACTCAAATATCTCATTTAGGTAGTTGTGATGTATTTTACTAGAAACAACATAGCAACTTTTCTTCCTCGCCAGAAAAGGGACAGCATTGGTCATTGGTTAAAATGCCTAAAATCACATATGTGGCTGAAATGAATAATGTAACTTGATGTTATTAAAGCAACGCAAAACTTCTTAGGTGGTTAATGTTGGTTGCTTTAAACCACAACCATAATTGTTTCCTTAATCTTAATTGAGTAGTTGTGGTGCCTAAACCTAACCAAATGAATAATTTTTTTAATGAGGAAAAGCATTTGACAGCTGTGAGAAGCAATGTTCTGCTGTTGCTCCAGATGAGATGGGTCATTTTGGAAGGCAATGACTAGAGATCTCTTTTATTGTTTGATTGATAAAATTGTTTGTTTGAATGATTTATTTTTTGTAGGAGTGAAAACACTATGTTAAACACTACATTACTGAATGTAACTACGCTATTGCAACATTTTCTCAGTTATCAAATTTGAATGTAGGAACCATTAGTGGGTTAGTGCTTTTGTCAGTTAGTATGTTTTTGATTTCCTGCATATACACTCCCTTGCCAGTTTATTTGGTACACTCAGCTAAAATGAATGTAATCTAACCATGTTTACTGGATATCAAAAAGGGTAGACTAAACAACAGAAACACCTCTCTGACTAATGCAGTTCAGTTCAACAGTGCATAAACTACATCCTCCAAAGTGATCATAAAGTTGAATCAGCACGTCTCTAGAACAGTGTCAACAAAACTGAACATTATAACCTTCATGAAGGTAGGATTTATTTGCAGAAATGTTGTTTTAATTTTAGCTAGGGGTACTTAATCTGCTAGGTAAGTGTAGTTACAAGAGCTGTTGACAGTCATAAGTGATTATGTGCTTGCTATTAGCCATATTCTTAGTCTTTATACAAGTCAGGACAATGTCTCAACTTTACTTTTTCCTCAACTAGTTCTGTTTGTCAAATGTTCCTTCCTCCAATCTTGGATCAGCCCAGTTCTGGGAACTGGATTGTCTCTGTTTTGACATACGAGAGATAACAGTATAATGTTGACTGCACAATTGGTGTTACTGACATACACATACAGACAGAGGAACATGTTTATAGTACACTTAGTTTTAACTCTAGGTCATGTTGATGAGACTATCACCTTTACCAGAGATTATCCTGGTACAGCCTGCACTCCTTGCTTGGATGCAACATAAATTATCTAAGATGTAATGGTTGTGGACTTTAAGATGTGAACTCCAGAAAACACTGACAACAGAATTATATTTTGTGTTTGTATGGATGGATAATTGTCATGGTGACAAGTATTGTGATCCATCTGCACAGAGCTGCTGCATGTCATTTTCAGTTACTGATCACTAAAATTGCAAGTTTGTATTTGATGTAATTTGATTTTGGTCCTCGCTTTATATTGCAGCAGAATACTTTGTTCACAATGTCTGATCTGAATCCATGAGGCGAATTTGATCTTCTAGCAACTTAAGCATCAAGCCCTTATCTAATTCTTAGTCCTGGTGGCCAAAGAGTACAGCTAGCAGAATAAAACAGAACAGAAAATAACAATACTATCAGATTCACATCTGAATTCTAAACTAATTTAAAGGGAAATTACTGAATAAAGTTAAATAACAGGGATAACGTGGGTGTCCTGATTGATGACCAACCGTCCTTTTCAGACCCATGTTGCTGCTGTCTGTCGGTTGCACCGCTTTGCTCTATACAACATAAGAAAAATCTGGCCCTACCTTACTCAGTATGCCACCCAGCTTCTGGTACAGGCCATGATTGTCTCTTGCCTCGACTATTGCAATGCTCTCCTAGTGGGTCTTCCAGCTTGTGCGGTGAAACGCCTACAAATGGATCAGAACGCAGCAGCACATCTGGTTTTTGATCAGCCCAAAAGGACTCATGTCACTCCATTACACAGCGACCTCCACTGGCTCCCTGTGGCCTCCCAAATCAAAATCAAGTCCCTAATGCTTGCATACAGACTGACTACTGGGTCTGCATCCATCTACCTTAACTTCATAGTACAAGCTTAGGTCCCTTTTTGGCCACTGTGCTCCTCCGCTGCCTGGCTCTGCCATCCCTAAACACAAAGCATTCTCAGTCCTGGCTATTCTCTTCTGTGACATCACAATGGTGGAACGAGCTACCACATGCCATCAGAGCAGGGGTGCACCTCTGTTACTTCAAGAAGCTCATTGAGGCCATACGTGCTATTCACACTTACTAGTATTTATTACTTCTCTTACTAATATCCAGTGTGACTTGTAGATCTCTTGCTGTATTGATGCTTTGTTGACGCTTGTATGCTGTTCATCAAATGTAAGTTGCTTTGGATAAAAGCGTCGGCCAAATGAGTAAATGAAAATGTAAATGAAATAAAACTGAATGAATACCTGCCCTGACAAACACTGAACAAAAGCAGTGAAACCCTCAGCAGCTCACCAGCTGAAGTAAGCTGACAGCTATGAATGTGTGTAACTGTCAATGTGAAAGTTCTATCTTTGGTCCACAAACTAGATAACTCCCAACAGACTACTGTAAGTATGCACCACCGGGGAAACAAACAAACAAACAAACTGTTTGTATGAACACCTGTTGTCTCTCTCTCTCTCACACACACGCACGCACGCACGCACGCACGCACGCACGCACGCACGCACACGCACACGCACACGCACACGCACACGCACACGCACACACACACACACACACACACACACACACACAGTAAAACCCATGTTTAGCATGGCATAGCATAACAGTGTGTTGTCAGTGTGTGTTCTGGTATTCACGTTATTCACTTCCTCAGCTCACATAGTTCAGTCAGGGACTAAATAGATCTGACCCTAGAGCATTTGGTATAGCGCAGTAAGTGCATGAATGACTGGATGCAAAAATGGAAGTATATATGAATTATTATGTGTGGAAGGTTCTTTCTGAATTCACAAGGAAGTCGGCATGTAAAAATGTCCTATTTCTGTGAATTAATACAAAGACACAGGTAGTGGTTAAGTTAAAGATGAGATTATTATGTCACTAGACGCTATGGTCACATAGGGGATAAAATAGAGATAAGATATAAGATTGGTGAGCAGTGAACAGTCAGTGATGGTTACTGGACAATCGTGCTGTTTTAATGACTATGGGCCCGATTTACTAACATCCCAAATAAAGAGTAGTAAATTGCGTGTGCAATTGCGTATTCTAAAATATTGCAGGTGCAATTTTAGTACCTGTTATGGGTGATTTACTAAGAATTATTGTGTAGATGACAACAGGAGCAAAGACAATGGAGGTGGCAAAATTATTCAAATGAGGGTTTTGCATGTTTTAATGGTTTCCACCATGGAGAGTCAGGAGCGAAAGAAGCCACTGTGTAAAAACCTTGGTTTGTTTCGTTCAGTGCGTCCCGAGTAAGTGGAAATCGTATGTACCAGCCCATCCTGCCTGAGATTGCACTAAGTACTTGGGACAGCACACCTGAAAACTGCTTTGGGAAACACCAGCAGAAACAGCTACAGTATGCTGGAATGACCCAGACGCAAGGAACTGCCAGCAGATTGTGCTTCATCCAGCCAGAGGGAACAATCACTGAATGTCCACACCGTGCCCGGTCACTCCGATCTCCTGTCTCTGGCTCTGTACACCCCAACGCCCCAATCCCTCTCCGATACCTCCGATATATGTGTTGTGTTGCTATAACGACTGGCATGCTGGGAACTGTTGGTGATCGTTCCCTCTGGCTGGATGAATTTTACTGCAGCTGGGGTCTCTCCACAGCGCCACGCAACCTTCTAAATTCTTGCATCTCATGAAGAAAAGAAGTCAAATCGAAACAGTTTGCCAAAGCTAAAGGAAAATACAAAAAAAACAATAAAATATTAAATAAAGTCATATAGTTCATTGAATAAATAAAATAACTGTATTTCAATACATTGGATAAAGAATAATATCTAACGTTTTACTTGTTATTTTACTTTCTTATCTAATGTTACTTTCTCTACGTTTTCTTTCATTACGGCTGTGTCTCCTTCTGGCAACAATAACAGAAGCCATCTCTGTGCAATGCTTGGTTTTCACCTTCCTTTCAAATGTATTAAATACAGAGGCTGTTGCACTCACGTGAAACTGAATTTAGGCTTGGTAGATCACATTGTGTGTAAATAATTGTATTTGCATGTTACCCTCCCATTACTCTGCACAATAAAATTGAAACGCCCCAAATTGCGTATTCATTAAGGTAAAGGTACTAAATGAATAACAGGTGTTACCTTGCACTTGTGAAAGATGTCATTCTGCGTGCACACTGTTAGTAGCTCAGCTGATGATCTAATTTGCTGGTGATATCAAGTTTGCACACATTTTTACTCACGCAAACCTTTAGTAAATCAGGCCCTATGTGCAATCCATGCATTATCTATACTCTGAACAGTTTGGTGTGCAGAAAAGCAGAGACATTCATAAACATTTTTTTTATCCAGAGCCTCTATTAAATTAAACTATCCATGGCAGAGTGTGTGTGTTATTGTGCATGTCTTTGAAAATATACAGCACATGATCCAAATTAGAGGTTGCAAGAGGAAAGCACATGTCCTGCTGCTTTTAGATGACTACAGCGATCTAATAAACTTATGTGATAGGAACCTGTTACTGATTTTATCTTTACTGATGTGTGCTTCCTTGTTTCCCCTGTAAGCATCGATAATTGAGCAAAATTACCGAATTTTCTATTTTTTATTTTAATCAATCAGCGAACTGCAACTTGGCATCAGTGTTAATACATGTGGTAATGACCTTACATTCTTACTATTTTCAAAATAAAAATAAACAAAAAAATAATACAACAAGAGTAAAGAGAGAGTACTCTTCTAACTCCAGGAATCCACTGACTCCAGCTACGGCACATTACGGCTGCGCCACGGTTTTGATGTGTCCATAGCCCAACATCAAAGTCGACTGGAAGAGTCTCAGAAGCACTTCAGCAGTGGAGCATGCAGCCTGTCCCACGTTAATGATTTGTTATTAATTTTTCCTTTTTGTCCTGCTACTACATTCTACACAGCGTTTCATTTTGAAAATTGACTGGATTCTCTATGCCGTTCTGTGTCTGACTTCCGGCCTGGTTCGATCTGCTCTGTGCTGCTTGACGAGGATAGCTGCAAAAATAGACCTGCTACCTATTCTCTGCGGAGCATCGCTTCTGGGCCGCTTCTGGGACATGCTCCGGCCGCATCTGGTGGACTCACGAGCATCGACTATAATGGCCATGATTAGCTCCAGCAACTGTGTTGCAGCCGTAATGCACCATAGCCGGAGTCAGTGGATTTTAGGAGTAAGCTGTCAGTATATAACCTGAAACTAAAATACTTCAAATATGTGAAAAATGAGCGTGCATGTGTGTTTTACTGATGTCTCCTTTTTCACCCTCTAATTGCTCTAATTGGAGCATCTCTACTTCTCTCTTGCCAACGAGGAAAGTACCTGGCACACACAGAGACTCTTATTCTAGCCACGTAATCATATACTGTGGCCAAAAAAACTGTAATATGATGAAATTAATATGTGCCTGCATGCAGTGTGTCAGTATGCATGTGTTTTATCCTGAAGGTGCTCTCACTGGAATGCTCTTATCTGGGTCAAATGTTGAGATAGCATTTTGGGACGATGCTGTGTGTGTTTGAGTGGTATGCGTGCGTGTGTGTGTGTGTGTGTGTGTGTGTGTGTGTGTGGAGTATACCATTAGGTGAACAAATCTGGCCTTTGTGGTAATGATAGGGGTGGCAGGCTGCCAGGCAGACAGATAATACCACAGTAGTTGGTGACTGAGTGATTTCAACTAGAGGATGTTTCACCTCAGCAACCGTCCTCACCCTGCAGGTTGTGGCTCCACAGGCGGTCACAACAGTGATCTCAGGAATGTGAAAATGTATGCTTTGAAAGCATGAAGTCCTCGTCTCCTATTTGGTGGTCATCACTCAATTTTCAATCAAATGTGTTCATAGCAATGTGATCTCTTTTCTTGTTTTTTCTGTTGATTACAGTTAGTTAATTTTACTTTCAATATTCAAAAGTAATTCATCAGTCCTTCTCTTTACTTTTCATTTATTAGCTAAGTACATGTGACTCTTTCGATGGCAATGTCAGTCAAATTTGCTCCAGACTTTAATATCTCGACAACTATCAGATGGGCTCTCCTGAAATATGAAACATGAACATACATTCATGGTTGTCAGAGGATGAATCCTAATGACTTGGTGATCCTCTGACCTTTCCTCTAGCACCACCAACATGCCAGAAATTTCACTTTCCATGTAGTAACTGTGTTTAATATAATATATATATTTTTCTTATTAACCTTTGATTAATTTATTCCACAGACACTTGGATGTTGGCCCTCTATCAAGACACCACACAAGGAAAGAGACAAGAGACAGAGACAAGCTGAATCTGCACTATAGGGTCACAAACTCTGATTACAAAGTCAAAAATGTTATAGAAATAGAAAATTATCAATTTCAATTAAGAAAAATGAAGCAAAATTTGCTTTGTGACATGTCAATGCATATATAAAGTGTTTCTAAGTGTGTAATACAGTGGACCACAGAAATTATTCTTATGACTGACCCATATGAGGGTAATGTAATTAAAATATACAATTATGGCTTGTTTGACAGAAAATGTACATTAGAAATGTTCAGGGCTTCTGTGCTTCTTCATCAAGTTTTGGTGGTGTTGTTCTTAAGCCTGGCAGCTTGGCAGAACTGATTTGTATTTTAAAAGGGTTTAAAGAAGTGATCACCATGATCGGTTTATTTAGTGAATAAACCACTTTAGTACAACATGTCATTCCTGTTTTGAAGAACTGACAAAGCCTATGATAGTGACACTATCAGTGCAAGGCTTATTTTTATTCAGATTGTTTCTTTTAACATCTAAAGTGTTCTTATCCAATTTTTTAACTTTGTTATCACATCTTAAAACATGTATGCTCTACAGGGGAAATGAACAACAACACAATTTAATTTGCCCAAAACCTAACTTTAATCATCTTTTCAGATGAGCTAGCAAACTGACCAAAGGATGCTATGATTTTATAGTCCCTGCTTCTTTTAACAACTTAAAAACAATTTAGCCAAGAGAACTTGTCCACACTGTGGATTGAAGCAAATGTGCTGCATTATTTTGGTTGCAAACTGTGTATACACACCACTTTTGATTTTGTTTCTTGATTATTTATGTCTTTTATGTAATGCAAAAACAGTTGCAAGGGTCAACAAGTCACATGTTCCTGTGTTACATATTAGCTTCAGAAGATTCACTAAAATAATCTCTTCACTTCTTATAAACTGGACTCAGTCACCAAGACAACAGTGAGATTTCACAGTATAATGCATGGGAAACTGGGCAAACAAAGCAGTCAGTCACAGAAACAAAGAGACCTACACACACATCCATGCATACATACACACACTTCTAGAAGTGATTAAACCCAGCAGGTCTGCAGGCCTCAGCACTCTTCTCCTATTTACTGACAGCTTTGGAAGTGTTCACATTTGTGTGTGTGTGTGCGCGCCACACTATTGTCCTCCACCAGACACCCCTCTCCACCAACAGACCCCCCAGGCATAAGCATGTCTTTACATGACACTAATACTATCTGTCTCTGTCTTTCAGTCTACTACACAGAGGTACAGTGGGAGAGAGACAGACAGATGGAAACCTGGACACTAAAACTTGGAGCCAGAATCAACAAGCTGATGGAACAGATAAGGAAACATAATGTTTGGTCAACTGTGCGTGCGTGTGACTGCCTGTATGTGTACTGGAGTACCTCTCCTCCTCTCTCGCTCCTGGAGGAGGCGTAGAGAAGTGAGAAGGTGTAGGCGATGGAGGTGATTGTGGACTCCAAGCTCCAAGAGATCATACTCTGAGAGGTGAAGCAGGTCCTGGAAGAAAAAATAAAAATGCAAAGATAAAGTTAATCTTAAGAGATAGTGCTATAGATAATATCCTATGAACTTGTCTCATAAATTGTTTTGATATTCACACTGAACAACTGTAGTGTTAAAGAACTGATCTTATTGAGATGGAACACTACAGCTTTCAGACACTTTCTGCTCTTTGTGTTTGGTTATCTGTGTTGCTGATTCACCTCGCCAATCCAAACCACCCCAAATACTAAACTGTCATCAGCCGCTCCTACCATACGCACAAGCTCACAGAAGCTGCACCAGTTAACAGTGAAATATGGCAAACATTAAAGCAATTGCTTGTGAAAAAGAATATATCTTGCAAATGTTCTGCGCATTCATGATTTTGCTTAACTTCATAAGTTGGCAGCAGTACTCAGCAGCCTTTTATTGCTCTGTTTTCACTACCTGTATTTACTTAGCATCCTCAAACATCAACAAGACTAGGATGAGCTGATTCTAGCAGCATGAGTGTGACTACTGAGTTCCAGATTGACTGATTTATGACACTAAGAAGACAGGGTATACTTTCTGACAAAAAATGTGCTGCTCAGGTGCTAGGGATAAAACAGTTTGCCATGACGACTGTGAATTAGGTGTTTCAGAATACCACTTAAAATGACACTAGCATTCCAATCACAAAAAGCAGAGATGTTGAACCTTTAACACACAGATTTTCTTACAGGGAAGACACGGTTGTGTTTGGGAGAAGTTAATAAACAGTTTGTCTTGTTGGCTCCAGCAGAGCAAAAGAAAAATTGCTGAAATGACCTCCTAGCTTCCAAAAGTGTGCCGTCTCCTCCCCTCATCCTGCTCCTGTCATTACAGCATTGTCTTGAACACACACACACACACACACACACACACACACACACACACAACAAAAACACATTCTGCCTCACCTCAACCCTCAATGTAGTATTAACGTAAACGAACACACTAACAATAGCCCAGTGAGGGAGAGCCACACAGTCTTTGAACCAAAACTCAACCTAGAAATAATGGAATACAAACCACACCAACACACACACACACACACACACACACACACACAACGTGAATGACACACACTGTGTCATCATAGGACGCTCCCAGCTCAAACCAAGGACTTGTTGTTTTGGTTTCTCAACAATACGACCATTCTCTTCACACTCACAAACACTGCTCTATTTAGACTACACTCACATACAGTGGGCAAACCTATGAATATACAAGCGCGTGTGCACAAATACACACACACACTCAAAAGGCAAACTCATATAGAAACAGTGCATCAAATAACAGTCACTCTTAGTTGCATTCAGCAACACACAGCAGCAGCAGCAAACAAGTTAGAAGTTCTACAAGCATCCACAAACACGTACACATACCTGCATAACAACAGAGGCAATTGCACACAAATGCACTCAAAGACAGTAGCGGGTGGAACCAGAGGGTGACACAGGAGTGGATTTTCACTCCTGTTCCATCCCCCTCCCACACAAAAAAATCCTGTCTCTTCCCATCCTCTTCCTGATTTAAAAAAAAACAATCAGAAAATACCATTTATTCATATTACATATATATATTTTAAATAACCTATGATTCCCGTCCTGCCTACTCCCGTTGACCTTTTTTCCTGTCCTGTCCCAGTCCCACCATGAGTAGTTATATTGACTCCCATCCTGCGAGAACCCCACAGGAATCCAATGACCCACAGGATTCCTGAAAAAATGTCAGCTTCTGCAAGTCACCCACTCACATACATAAACATTTGTGTGCGACGCACACACACACACACACACACACACACACACACACACACAAAAGTTGCAGAAAAACAACAGTTTCCAAACTAAATTTTTAAAAATGCAGACAAACACATAAAGCAAACAAGTCTGAAAACCACAAACACTGCAGAGGTGCAGGCACACATTAACAGGCACGTACGCACACAGCAGGTCATTGCGGTCAACTTGCCTCGACAGCTCAGTAATAACAATTTAGTAAGTTAAAGAAGAAGACACTAGATTAGTTCTGCTGATGTTAACACGTGTGTGTGTATGAGACATGGCTGGCATATCACAAGCCTAATCTATCTCAGAATCTATCTCCCCCCTCCCTCTGTCGTTCTCGTCTCCCTCTGTGTCCAACAGCAAGTTGACATGTTTTCTTTTTTCTTTCTTTCAGATCATACAGAGCTTGAACAACAATATGAACTCTCATACCATTCGTCCAGAGAGTTGATATAGCTGTTGTCAATGTTGGTTTTGCCCGCGTGAATGCTGTTGCAACGATGAAGGTCCATGTGAGTGAAAAGGACGAGCAGTGTGGTACACATAGTGCCGGGCAATTTAGACCTCTACAACAAAATTTCTGATATTAACATAAATCAAATGAGCATGTAAACTTGGATCTGCAGTAACACAGAACTTCTTCAGGCTATTTCTAACTAATTGTTACATCCTGACTTAATGATTTTCTCTGTTCACACTATTCTGTTAATTTATGCAAATAATATTGGGGTTTTATGATCACTGAAATTCAAAATTGACTAACCGTTTTCTAGACTTATTCAGTGGAGCATCTGAAGATTTTACAGGTCATAATAAATTACATCATTTTAAAGAGTTAGTAGATTTGTACACTTTACAGGCATGAATCTGTTAGTAGTGTTGATAATGTTAGGAGAGTGGGTTTTACCAGCATGTTGTGTTAACGAGCAGCCTGGATGACTAAGAGGCACTGAGCTGGATATTGTTGTTATAATACCCAGAGAAAGTTTAGCGAAGCTGAGCCAAACTCTTTGTGCATGGAGGATAGTCAAGGAGGGGTTAGAGTATGTATATTCATAGTTCTTATGCACCCTGTACCTGCAAATTACTCTGTACAGAGACGGTTGAGAGTGAGAGACAGTAGCACCAGTCAAGTGAAGGAATTCCTTTCAGGGCAAAATTAAATTTACCGGTTATATGTGGATTCAAGCTCAGAAAGTCATTTAACTGTGGAATATGACTGAATATTTCACAAAGCAACTAACCTCCAATATAGTTAAGTGAGACTACAACAACTATCCTGTCCTTGTCTCGCCTCATTTTCTCTGCAACTCTGTTCTTGCCCCATTCACCTTCTTTTTCATAAGCTGTCCCAGTTATGCCTTCACTAATTACACCAATGTATTCTGGATAAACATTAACGGAAGGTAATGGAATACTTCATGTCTTATTGGCTAATCAATCTCATCTCCTAGCCAATGGTTGTGCAATGTTCAGACTGAAGTCGGCTAATGGTTGGCTGTTAAAACAGCCCCCACATCTCAATTCAGCCTAATAAGACCAGGATGAAGTTTTATTATGGTGCTTCATTAAGCTGTGGTGGGAAACACTCCTAATAACAAAAGTGGGCTTTACCAGAATATAAACATTTTCTTATACAACATGGGTTCATCAAACATTTACAGAAATACCCTTTAACAGACATGTTACAGGGCAAATTCTTCCAAATAACAAAAATACACGTTTTTTCCACTTAACCCTAATGGAGTCTGGTCATTTAGACAGTGTCAGTTTTATGTGCTGAATCTCAATATTCAGCATTTCTTTGGTGGAAAATAGTTAACAGATGAAATTTGTTCACAACTGCTGTGAGCACCACAAAATAATTTCAATTACACCTCATTATTGTATTGGGGTAAAGGCAGAACTTTCTGAGACAGATATCTCAAAACCAAAACTTTTCTCATGTGAGAAACCACTATGGATAGGGCTTTTTATAATACGGGTTAAATGACCATTTTGTGTGTTGCATTTAAAAATGTGTTGCTACAAAACTAATTGTGGCACTTTTGTACATTTCATACTTACAACTGAGACTCTGGTGAGGACTACTTGTTTGCCTTTTTTACACTAGTGATATAATAAATGCTACTAATTTCTACTGTTGCCCTGTCTTAACTTATGGGTGTACTGTGGCTAATCATTGGGATGCGTTTGGGTATTGTTCTGCCCGGAAAACATGGCAGCTGTCATCATGCTTAATTTTAGATTCACAGTGTCTGTTCAGGTAGTTAATCAATAACTGGTTGGTTATTCAGGAGTTGCAATAAAAGAATAGAACTTGTTGTCTGATAGAACACTTTATACAACCTATGTTAACATTTTCATGACAAGTGAATTCCTGTGGCATTGCAAAAAATAGCTGTAGTTTCTAAGATGCAAAAGTGGAAGTACAGTGTTGCAAACACTCTTAGGGATGTCGGGTGTATTTAAGTGAGTAAATTAAAAACTAGACCGAATCTTAACCACAGAGATGCTAGATCAGAAAACGATTATGAATCGGTCTTATGGACAAAAAATGCATTACCATCAAACCACTCCTACCACCCAGCTTCCCCAGCTGACAGACCAAATTCACAGAAAATATATTATATACCTAAATCCTGCGGCAAAGAACTGCACTTTGAACTGTCGCAAGGTTTGTCTACTGTTGCTACACAGAGAAAGCAGATTTTTCAGTAAAGTCGGCCGACTCCTCCAGATATTTGGCATGCTATTTGTCTTGATTGTCGGGGAGCTGTTTTGACGCGTCCTTGAGTAGTTCACACATAACGACTGGCAACCGCTGATCGATCACTGATTGAACCTGATCACAGCCTGACAGTCACCAAGCTTGCCGACCAGCAAATCGGGCTTAAAATTGTGTAGTGTAAACTAGGCTTAAAATGCTGCACATAAGCTGCCAGTCTATTATAGTGTCTCAGAATTATTGTGGGAATGATTAAAAGCATAACAATCTACACCTCTATACAGTTTCCAGTTGTTTTAGTACCTACAGGGGTGGCGCGGTGCAATAGTTAAGACACATGCCTTTGGTGTGAGAGACCTGGGTTCAAATCCACTGTGAGACACCAATGTGTCCCTGAGCAAGACACTTAACCTCCTTGCTCCAGAGGCGTGCGACCTCTGACATATAGTATTTGTAAGTCGCTTTGGATAAAAGTGTCAGCTAAATGAACAAATGTAAATGTACATGAGGCACAGATGCTCATCCAGATCTTCTCAGAAAGTCTTTAGATTTGTTTCTGTAACCTTGTACAGAAGTTTACTACTGCCTCAAGTGTTTTCTCAAGAAAAGGCAAACCAGTTTTCTTCCTTTATATATACATAGTCATAATAAATCAATAGTTATGCAAATGTCTCTCTAGATTCTGTCAGGCTTGTTGTTTGGGTAGGTGTGTTTGTGTATTACCTCTACACCATCATATTCCTGTTCCATCGCTGTGCAGTACTGTGGCAGTCCCAGTTGGCTCAGCCATCGAGATATAGACTGGTGCTTCATTGTGACACATGTACGCAGATACACACACAATCTGCCTCTTACACTGTTCTTACAGATGGAACCTGAAACACAGAAAAAAATAGAAGATCATTTTAATTTGAATCAATCCCAACAAGTCAACAAAATTTGACATTTATGCTAAAACTACAAATTGTGAAATGCTTATTCTTTAATCTCACACAAAATTTGATTCAATGTTGTGTGATTACTGCATGTAATCTAATTTGAAAAAAACACACACAATTTAAGATTAATCATCTCCTATCTTCTCAGCAACCTTTCACTGGTAATGGCACCGGAATCTGAAAGTTGACTATTAGTTGGCTATTGGCATGATATGAATGTTCACATCCTATTACGGGGGGGTCAGGAAAAGAAACTGGGAAATTCAATCACAGACAAGATGTGGGAGGTTTCACTGAAAATATCCAAGCCATTTCAGTCAGTGTAAGACAATTTGATCCTTTCCAAGGTTGTTCACAAACTGCACTTCTCTCCTTGAGTTTCAGACTGCTAAAAATATCTGTAGAAAAGATGATTATTGGTTCAATTCTATAACGTGAGCATAATCTGGTTGGGTTTCTATTTATGCAATGATGTACAGGAGTCAGACTTGTGTGTACTAAATAAACTATTAAAAGCAGGTATTTTAATTTCAATCCAGCAGCATTAATAATCGCTGAAGAATAGAACAAAGTTAGTCAGAAACATTGCAATCTACAATCTTTGAAAAGTAAAACTGTAACATTTAAAGTAAATGCAGTTAAGGGAGATCAACTATTTCCTCCTGTTTTTAAAATACAAAATTTTTGTCTGTGCAGGACGTGTGGTAAACAGAGAATTTCTTTTTTTTTTTACAAGGAGGCAGTTCTGTAGCCAAGTCTCGTTCTTTATCAGTCTAATGGGCGATTAGCACCAACACTACAACCACTTCAATACTGTGAACACCCCTTGGTGATGATGTCTCAGTCTCAACAGAAGGCTGATAATGAGAATCAAATTCTGTGTCTGTATCTGAGAGCAGTCAAGATAGAGCCACAAAACATTAAACAGAACGTTCAGCAAAAACACCCCTGCTGATTATTACCACTTATCATTTTTACCCAGAAGCACTGGGCTGTCACTACAGCAACATACACACACACACGAACACAAGGTGATAAAATAATAAATGATGACAGTGCTACATGTCAAGATAAATCCTGGTAACTATATAGAGAATTGGTGGAGAAAATCTGCTGAGTTAAGACTGGCTCTGTTTAGAAAGAGCCTGTTAGTGTCTCAAGTTGGCAAGCAGAACGTCTACAGTCTATCTGCAGAGAAGAGTAGCGGACCGAACAGAGCCAAACAGAACAGAAAAAACAAGTGGCCATTAGAGATTGCTAGGGATGTCCTGATCAAGTTTTTTTGGGCCCGGACCAAGCAGCAACCTCCAGCTATAATAATTTAAGCAAATGCGGAAGTAATTTAAATCTGCAGTCTTTCTAACCGCCACCAGGGGGTGACTTCTGTGGTTTCAAGGAGAAGTTGGTTCCATTAGAAATAATGGTAAAATTACCCTACTTCTCACCTGATTTATTACCTCAGTAAATACTTTCCTAATTTGTTTGTGATCTCAATCATTAGTTTCAAGTCTTCTTCAATACAGCATGATATTCATTTAATAAATTATGGTCCCATTTAGAGGAAAATAGATGATGAAGCAGGGTATGCCTTAGGGCGGGATTACCTTGTGATTGACAAGTCGCTACCACGGCAACCTGGAAATCAGGATAGAGGCGACTTGTATCCGCTGCACTGCTTTTTCACCGCTATTGAAAAAGCTTTTTAGGAGTCGGCTTTTAATTTTTCCTGAAAAGTACGTTTTGTTTTAAGCCAGTTTTTAGCTCATCACAGTTTTTAGCTTATCACAGTTAACTTGAATTACAGATGCACCAAGCTAACCAAGCTTGCTAAAGTCACAGTCTGGTCCAAATAAGATCACGTCTGGTGCTTGGTTGCAAAAAAAATCAACATGACAGCAGTCAAACTGCCAAACTTGAGGCTTCAAAACGGTAGTCCACAGACCAACAGGTAACACCACGGTGACTGTGTAACAGAGGTGGGAAAGTCACACTTCTCCAAGTCACAAGCAAGTCCCAAATTACTGTGATGAAAGTCAAGCAAGTCAAGTCAAGTCATTGCTTTGGTCAAGCAAATCACAAGTCAAGTGATTTCTTAGGAATTCAGTTTGTTTAAACAGTTTAAGAGAGGTGGTAATTCAACTGTATGAATTTTAGAAGATGTAATGAGTGTTTCTGTTCTAACTATATTGAATTATACACAAAGGTGTTCCTATTATTTAGTGTACTTTTGGCTTCACTGATAATTGAAATGGAGTACAAAAATAGAGTAATAGAAACATGTGTCAGTAACGCTCATTCAGCGTATAGCCTAAGTTAATTGAATGCAGTTCTTGAACCATTTGGAGTAAATGGATGGTTTTGGGGCTTCTGTGAAAGATAGCACTCTGAAGTGTCTAACCCAAAACTCACAATCACTGTTAGTGCTACTGGAATTGATTAATATATGTTTAAACACAGTAAAAGCAATACATTTTTTGTTTCCCCTTGAAGAAGTTTCCAAAAAAATGCCTGCAACTATAGCTGGGACTTATTAGTTGGAAAACACTGTGGAGCCAAAGCATAAAGCCTTCCCTAGTCCAATTTTAAATTTTATCCCAATACCATGACAAATTAATATTTTATACAGGTTTTTCTAAGGGTACATTTAAGTGTATTTTTTTCAAAAACAGCACTGCCCCTTGTCGGCAAGGCGCTGCTGCTGCATCACAGTCTATGATCACACCGTAGATTGATGCAGATGTGTTTGTTTGATGGTAGAACATGAACTTCCTACTTTAAGCTGTATATCGTTTTTTCAGAATTTTATTGGCTACTAAAGTGCCATTCATCAGATCAATCGGTAGCAATTGGCTCAGCCTACCCACGAAATAATGGTGGCTGGACCTTCCTTACAGCGTGGGCTCTCGTTGGCTTTTGTAGGCTGTTAAAGGGACACATTAAAGGTCAAAGTTCAGTGGCTAATTTGAATACAAGATATTGCATTTGTTTACATCCAAATTGGCATTAGTTATAATGACATAGCAACGCCTGACGGCAAATATTACACAATGCAGCAGCAGTCTCTGGGGATTTATTGATGGAATAATTTGTTTTGTAATCCTAAAAGCTAAGTCTTTTTTATTGACGCTGGTTAAGGAGATCCGGACTGATATGTAAAAGCACACACGGTTGCAGGATTATACCACAAATGTTGGAATGAGCGAATGCAAGTATCTAGTAAAAAAACAAAGTCATTTTCAAGTCATCTGTCTCCAGTCTAAGTCAAGTCTCAAGTCATGAATACCAAGTCAAAGTCAAGTCAAGTCTTTTGTCTGTTTTAGTCAAGCAAGTCTGAAGTGTTCAAATTTGCGAACTGAGTCTGACTTGAGTCAAGTCGTGTAAGTTGAGTCCCCCATCTCTGCTCTGTACACTTCTTTTATACAGTCTGTGGCCTTGGAGTCGCTTTAAAGTGGTCATATTATCCTCATTTTCAGGTTCATAATTTTATTTAGGGGTTGTACCAGAACAGGTTTACATGGTTTTAAAAACCATATTTTTTGTAGAAGCAGAGGCAGTCCCTGACACGGCTTTGGTTCAGCTGTAGGCATTTCCCTTACCAGCTTAGCAACACTGACTGGAGCAAGCGTTTTAGAGTGGTGAGTTATTAAACTGTAACAGATGTATCTTTCATCCTTAAAGTTTTAACTCAGCTCTGTCTCTACATCACAGTCACAACTTTATGTCCATTGACTGCCTGGAGGGTAGCTAGTGTTTGGAAGGGAGAGGAGAGGCAGCAGGCGGACGTCTTGTCACTGCAGCTCAGGGTGTTATCCACCAGTGTTTTGTCTGACTAGCCGCTTGAGCATGTTTCGCTGTAACGTCACACAAAGCGGAAGAAAAGACTGGACTGCAAATGAGCTGTTTTCAGGCAGTTCAGAGGAGTGTTGTCTGTGGGAGATGGGAACACCCATTGGAGTGGACCTTAATATATATAACTCAGTAAAAGGAGAGGGAAAAAGCCAAAAAGCCTAATATGACCCCTTTAATACTGAGTATGATCTACTACTCATATTTATCTAAATATTGACTGAAATAACAGCTGTAGTCTGCTAAACCTGAAAAATACTGAAGGTCCTAGCTAAAAATATTCAGTTTATAAGCTTAAAGTTTTGATATTATATGAATGAAAGGTTAACTGGGAGAATGTGACTCATTCAGCCCACTCATGATTGTAACAGCGGTGTTCCAGAGTGCCGATCGGCTGTAAAAAACGTCTCAATATGATCTAATTTTAAAGCTTTGTTGACATTACGTATACACATTTATGCAAATATGCGGCACTGATTAGTGCTATGCAGCATTGTTTCTTAAACATGTACCATGGAGGGCTTAGAACATTTCATGAAGATGAAAGACAGAAAAATAGTTGTTTACAACACAAAAAACTGAAGGCCAGCTAATTAACTGATTTGATTTTGAAAATTTGCATCACAGATTTTTGATGTTCTTCTGAAATGCTGACAGTGTCATAATATACAACCCTCAAGAATGGAAAAGATGTGAAATATATGTTAATAATTTTACTCCAGATCAATAGAAATTTATTTTCTATTGATAAAAACAGTAATGACTCTCTCTGCTGATTTGAGTACCCCTGTGTCAGGTAGTACCATTGTTTGTGTGTTGTCAGTGTCACTGTGTCCTTAGTGTACTGTGTTATTTAAGTGGCAGAGCACACATGCATGTAGGGGATGTACTGTCATTATGTTTTATGCAAGTGTGTGTGTTTGAATCCAACTGTGTGTGTGGTGACATGTCATTGGTAAAGACAGAACAATCAAAACCTTATCGGGCAAAAAGGCAGTGGAGTCCCCACCCCACCCCACCCAATCACATTAAGTGATGTCACGGAGATGTACATGATGTCACTGACTGTCACCAAAGGTTGTTAGACCATTCCACAGCCAAGCACTTATCAGGATCCATCTACACAGTGTGTGCACACGCACGCTCGCACACACGCACGCACGCACACTCAATCATATCAGTCTAATCTATGAGCGTGTCATCATGTAGATTAGAGAAGAGGAGTCGTTCATACAGTATATGGACTCCTGTCAGTGTCCAACACCATTCCAGTTTAGAAACAGAGGTCGTTCAGGAGATTGAATGACCTTTATATCCCACCAGCAATTAGCTTATACACTGTATACAGCATCAGAAGGAGCAGTCCTTGCCCTCTTACTTATATGTACACAATGATAGTATGTTAAATGATCAACCATGATTTCTACTTTACCTCTCCTTCTGTAAAGTGTGAAGGCCAGCAGAATTCCCTTCACTGCCAATGACCTACAGTGGATGAATGATAAAACTGAAATAAACTGCTGCCACTGATATTTGGAGTCTTTCAAACAGGGATAATCTGCAGTAGAGCTGAAAAAAATACACCAATCATGCATTTCTAAAGGTACTTTAGAGTGCTTCCACCTTAAATAGTCCAGCATATTTAAAACATTAACTTTCTGCAACATCATTTTAAACCTATTTTTATTTATTGTCAGTTTATTATTTTCACATAAACATAAGATTTACAAGTATATTGGTTGAGTTGCACAATGAGTAGGTGGGCTATATTAATAACAACCTCTGTCATGGTATCTGTTATTTTGTTCCACAATTGAGTTGAGAAACTAAGAACCAGACAGAAATGTCTGTTTTTGGCTAATCCAGTAAACTTAAGCACCTGACTAAATTGCTGCATTAATTTGATTTGAAATCCTCTCTATGGGCTTACTTTACTACCTTACTTTAAAAATGTACTTGTCTATTGCAGATCACATTAACTTTGTGTATGTGTTTGTGGTGAACTAGTGTGCCATGAGCAACACTGCTTTTACTATGAGGTGACACACAGAACAGCTGAAGAAAACACACACCCACACAGTCATTGGCATTATCGGCTCTTTCATTATGGTTTGCAAGATACATATTATGCTGATGTTGCAAATATGCACACAAACATACCTCATCTTCATGTCTTACAGTTCATCCATTAACTTAAATCATATTCCTGAATCTTAATTATAGTACTACCGTAACATGCAATGTCACAAACTACAGATGCACCATACTTACAGTGATGACTACAATAAGGAATCAACAAACATAAATAATATTTGTATTTGTACAAATTAGTGTATGCCCTTAAACTGAATTACATCAGATGAATGACAGTAATTAGCTTCAGCTAACTAACGACATACTCACATTAGGCAATCCGTACTATTCCCAAGCACACTAAAACCCCAAAGTCCAGTTCATTTGACCAGTATAATCACATGATACACTCAATTGTGCCAGGGACTGCATGGTACGCATCTAGTGTGATTGCTGACCATGCCCGAGCACGGAACTCAGTAAAAACCAATATTGGACATTGTCATTTTCTTGTTTTGCTGATCACTCACACTGAGGTGCAATTACTAGGGAAGGGGGGGGATCGATACATTATAGTATTGCAATATTTTCCGTGCAATACTGTATCGATACACGGACACCAAGTATCAATCTTTTATTATATAAATTGTACATGAGAATTTTACTTTTTGCCACTATAATAATAAAACAATTGCTTTTTCAGTCCACTATAAAAATAGTTTTCCTTTGGGAACACAAGTTGGAAAAAAGGTAATAAATTCCAGTAAATTGCAATAATATCATACCTATCGATAATATTGTATTGTCAGCCTCTGGTGATTCCCATCCGTAGCAATTATTGTAATTTTTCAAGGTAAGAGTGATTTACACTGGACATTTTGGAGGTTTTTACAAACTACAAACATGAATGACCACATTACCACCACCTTTGCTCACACTCCTTGGGTCATATGTGTGCTTCCAGCCCCATTCTGCTGTTTATTATGTAGACTGGGCTCAGATGAATTTGCAGCCAAACCAAAGGGTTAAAAGCTAACATTGTGTTTTCCTAAGCTGCACAATTTGTAATGCCAAAATTTCATTTGGGTGTTGGGGGTGGGGTGGATCCAAAAAGCTCCCGAGCTTCATTCAGCAAAAGCCTGGACACGTCAACATCAGCCCTTTCTGCCTCCTTTACCACTCTGTATAAAGCTTAACAAACTAGTAAATGAGAGTGCTCTGTGTGAAGTTCGCATGCAATTTACATGTTAGCCAGCTCAAACTGAGGTTTGGAGCCACCACTACTGTACCATATTGCCTAGTTTCCCTTTCACTAATTTAAAAAGGGATATCACAGAGGAAAAAAGGTCTAACGGTGCCCTCCATATGATTACCATAAACATCTGCCATCAAGTCTTACAGTCTGAACAACTGGGGTTAATTGAGAAGCTTCTGCAGCAAAAGGGTGCCAATGAAACCTGTGTTGACCACACCCTGTCTGTCTAAGGCTCTGCCCAACCTTTTACTGCATCTTTCAGCCAGATGATCCATGTATTACTGAGCAGCACAGACTACTGAACAGCTGTATGTCATTTTAAAGTGTTGAGGCTGTTCCCTGATATTGTGAGCGGTTTATCTCGTAAAATTTACAATAAGGACTCCACATGGCTGGTTGATAACTCTCGAAAGATCACAGAACTGAAGACTGAAGGAAAGAGGTTTAGAGGGGGTTAGAAATTATCTGCTCAGAAAAAAGGGAAAATTATGCCTTTGTTTCATTTCCTTTGGGGAAGTCTGATTTCCTTATAAATTAAATGATAAACAAATACTAGTAATAATGTACAACTCAGTAGGGATGCCACCAACTGGCCAAAGAGACATCTCTTACATCTTGTGTAACTCCTGAGGTTCTTGGTTTTACAGCGCTGGCAGTTTTTCTCTTTGTTTACATGGAAGGACATGCTTGTACACATTCCCAATAGTGCTGACAGGATGAGAGAATAGAGAAGAGGTCTGAACTGATGAGTAGAAAAGAAGGGAGCACTGAGTGAAAAGTATTCCCAGTGAACAAGTTCACTATCCAGAAAACTGAACCCGTACTCTGTCCCTAGAGGGTTCTTCTTCCTGTTCGGTCCAATCCAGGCTTCTTCTCTTCTCCTCTCCCTGTCGGTTTGACCTCAGCTTTTTCCCATGACCGCATTTCCCTGGAGCATCGTCACAGTGTCCATTGTATTATAGAATATAAATCGACCTATCCCAGCATGAGGGAATACGCCTGGCTATTTGACAGCCACTCACCAAATACCAAAGCAATTTTGGCAAACATCAAACTCAAAGTCCAGAGCAACTATGACAGCATTAGAGGACAATTTTCCATTTACTCAGCCACTCTCTAATGCCTATACTGGCTGCCTTCTACAGTCCAAGGGCATCCATTTTGCCAATTACATTAGACTGACACAATCCAGCCAATTGAATTAAGCTACAAAAATAACATCAGCATCACCACCAGGCCAATCCCAGCTCATATTACTGAGCCAGGCAGAAGGATGTTTGATTATTTCAAATGAAGGACGCTATGCAGGGAAGATGAGACAATTTCACTAAGTTACAGTCTTAGGCAACTGTGCTAACAATCCAGGTGGATTGTCCACCTGGCAGCTCATTTGTCCAATATGACTAATAAAGACAAATAGACACATAATACCAGCTAATTTAACATAGCTGCAACACAACCAAAGTCAGTGCACCAAAGTTAATTTCATACTGCTCATTCGATACCTGCCATATATACAGAACTCAACAAGTAAAGCGCAAACTGTTACTAGTTGGTGATGTATAAATGTTTCAGTAATACATTTAATTAGCTTTAAATTACGATTTAATTTGAATCATTAAAAAAAATGTATAACATAAAACAATATGACCATATCACCATGGTACCACCAAAAGTTAATAAATTACTTTATATCATTGAATTATCTCCCAGCCATAGTTAGTAGGGTTGGGCCGATAAATGATGCCATCGTCCATCGGCGATGGCTGACAGACATCACGACGTTGAGCTGGCTTCATGATATTAAAACCCCAACCCCCCCAGCAAAAAAAAATCTCAAATTTTCACATTATACCACCCTGTGAAAGCACATTTTAATGACCACGAACATTCTTATTGTTGTTTTTGATTGTGCTTTCAGCACTCTGTTCACTGCTGCTTTACCAAGTCAAAAATGTCCACTGCAACATAGTCTACCATTGTTTTTTACAGAGTGAAGTCTGCGGGAGAACATATGCACATAAGACTACTGCTGCCCCCCGTGTGGGTGCACGCGCCCACGCACCCGATGACATCGTCCACCCCGATGTTTCATTGTAGACATCATCCGATGGAAATTTTGCAGACATCACCCAACCCTGATAATCAGTGTGTAATTTTAATGCACATGTAGCCTCTCTTGACAGTTTACACTGTAGGGCAGACAGATCTCAAGTCAAATAACCAACCATCATTCCATCATTGACACTATGCTTGCCACGCAGCTTAACCCAGCAAAGCTCAGTCATTTTGTTTATTCAGTGTTGAAGGAAAGTAACTACCCAAATCCCCACCCTGAAAAAAATGTATAAATTCACATGAATACCCTTTGACTTGTGGTTTGCAATACTTCTCAGCTACAAATGTTGGCTCTGCATTAAAAACAAAGCATAAAACTACACCTCTAACATGTCCAACCAAATCCATTTTCGCTTTTCTGTGTTCAGTGGCCTGAGCCAAGAGATTAGGACAGGAAGATTGATGACTGATTATTGACATGGTCCATGACCTCTTCTGAACTATTTCTGAGGTGTGAACATAAACATTTGACAGAAGGTGGAATATCTTTTTCTCTGTGGTTGTGTGCTTGCCTTGAGAACATGTCTGAAGCTGTCTGAGTGTGTTTACCTGTAGGTTACAGTAACTGTAGAAGCAGCTGTAATATGACAGGAGCATATCACAGGTAGACAGTGAATAACTACTGTTTTTTACAACAAGGAGGCAGTAATCTTAGGACTGGTTAAAACTACTCCCCTTTTCTTATTTTCCTTTCTTGTAATTATCCAAAGAGTTTTCAATCTTAACCTCCTCTCCTGATGTCTCCTTTCACCACTGACTGTGCTGTCACCTCCCATCTCCCCTTCTTGCCTCATCTGGGTTTTTCTATAGTACCTCCTTCTCCTCCTCCTTATTTCTGCAGTTTTATGCATAATTTCTGTCTCCTTTTGCCCCTCCCTCCATCTCCCCTTTGTATTTCTTTTCAATTTACTCTACACTTGTTCTCAGAGAGTTTAATAAAGAGTTAAAGCTGCATGCAATTGTGTACATGTGTGAGCTGAGACTAAACCACTGCTAGAGGGGTTTGTGCAATTGACAGCTTCATCAAGTTATCGCTCTCAATCACACACACATGCAGGTGCATATCAAGCATGGCTGGGCTTGCAGCTAAGTAGCCACACAGCAGCAAACATCTTATTTGTGTGAAATGCTAGATGACTTTCACTGTGTCTGTGCTGCAGGCAGAGAGGTATTATCACATTGCACCACAATATTAGCAGTTTTCATTTGGTTCTGAGTTTTTGCCTCCAGGAGGTTGGATTTCATTTAAAGTTTTTCTTGGGTCCCAAACTGATTCAAATGTTTTCTCAGAGGCTAATTTTCCTTGCTTATTCTGTATTTAAATACAAGTGTCTCTGTATTTCTTTTACAAGCCAAGGGGAAGCAGGAAATACTTAAATGGCAGTGTAATTTAACACCATAAAGTTATATATTTTCCAGTGAATGTTCATTTCGTGTACTTTCTCCTTGAAGGAATACTCTCATATTATTTAAATCACTGACAGCGATCAGTGGAAGCATTTTTTTACCCCAAAAAATTCTCTGCTTGGATCTGCTTGAAAAAGGAGCTGAGAAAGTGAACATGTTTTTGCATTAAATGCTGCAATATAAAACACACCTTGCTGGATATGTAAAGAAGCAAATTGCAAGTAGTAATCACTTGTATGGAATTTTCTCATTTTATTCATCTTCTTGGTTATTTTAGTGAGAACTTTAGTGGAGTTTGGTTATTTCCAATATTTCTGTTGTAAAAAGTGACAGGGAACATTTGTGAATATAATTTGTAATGTCACCACAGACATCAGATTTTATGAATTTTATGGAGAGGAAAAATATTTTAAGACTCTATGCTTGAAAATAACTTTAGTCTATAACTGTAACTGGCATTTTAGATTAAATGATTGTGGCTTGCTGATAACAGCTTAAAGATAGGAGATGGGAGACAGAAGGGAGGAATAATTTGCATGACTCAGCTCTGAGGTAAGGACATTCCTCCGGGGAACGCCTGGATTCTGCACATACTAGACCTACAAACAGCTTAGCAGCATCTGTTTTTCTACAGGACCCGTGGAGCAGATCCAACATGGCATAGGGGGTCCCCAGGAAAGAGGAATACTCTTTTGTTAATTCCTGTAGGTTACAATGCAAGAATCACCATAATCATTTTAGAGGATTCAACTCTGTTTTATTCAGTTCTATACTGAATCATAACTAAGAAGCAGGAATTAGTGGTCTGAAAAGTGCATCTTTTTGAAAGTCCTTGCAGTAAAAAGATCTTTGAAATACTTCCAAATACATAATTCCAAGATGTCAGTGCAAACATTTTAAAGTTTCTGTCACATTTTTATTAATTATTTTTGTCTAATTTGAAGAGGGCATTAAATTATGTTCAAGTTGCAAGTCAAGTACATTGTTTGCCAACATAGTAAAACAAACGTGTATCTTGCCAGGGGAAGGCAGCAATGGTTGTGGGGCAACATTTAAAATGTTTTGTAGCATTGCTGCATTTTCCCCCCATGAAATGTTCATAAATGTTCATATGGTGTCAATCATTGAAGTAACAAATAATCTTACCTTATAGGAGGTGCAGGGCAACACACAGAGACACGCAGGCGGTGCAGCCGACTGCTGCATACAGTATGCACACTTGCTGATGATATATTGCAGTTGATACAGGAGCCCACGGTTACAGCACTGATTATAGTAGCCTCGTTTTGGCACGTTGTACTGGGGTCGGCAAAGTTTTCATTGGCGAATGACATCAACCTGAGTTGCTGTCGACACCTCAGCTGAGATCTGGAAAAAGCCACAACCTTGAAGTACCTGTCAGCACCGAGAGAGAGCGAGAGAGAGATGATGCATTCACGCACAGGGATAAAACTTCGTCCGCATCACATTCTAGTACTAAAGCAGAATAACAAATTACAATTGACATGTAAAAGTGGTTCTTCGGCAGCTAAAATTACTGTGTTCCGCTGCGCAATGGGAGAATGAGGAGTAAATGCAAATTAAGGCAATGCTTCAAGCAGCAATGTTTTAGGGGAGGAATAATTGACGTGTAAGCTCTCTGATAGACATTGGATTGTTTTTTATATCCAAAATAGTTTATTTCATGTGTGCTGTAGCTGAAGCCATTGATCCTGCGCTGATATCTGATATGTGTTGTCACTTTGTAACGTTAACTGAAGCCTAAATGAAACTACAAAGACAATGCAATGAAATATTACTGACTTAAAAGTGTTTCAAAGTTGTTAATTAGTTAAAGGCCTAAGGGTCTGTAGGGCCTAACCTAACTTACAAGAGACATGACGTTACATCTTAATTAACCACGCATTTCAGCTTACGACCACTGTAGGAATTGTGGAAAACGTCTAAGTTACTTTATCATCAACGCCCAGGAATAAGTTTTCACCTTTTGGGACTCTCAGTAAAATCTGAACCCCGACTTTGGTGTCCCATTACAACTATGTTACGCTAACGTTAAGTAAAAGTGTAAGAGTGACATTATAACATTAGCATCCCGACCAAGTAGTCTTAATTGCTTGATTGTCTAAGTTAAGTTGTGCAATTTATTGGTTATGGTGCCTTGAAAAGCCACTAAGCTAAGCAAGCTAGCAAACAGAAAATCCAAAACAAAAGAAGAAAAGTAAGATTAATATAAATAACGTTAACGTTTCTCTTAACTGTTAACTTAAATTTAACGTTACATCTTTATTTTGCTAACAATTGTTAACTTTAGCTAGCTAACATTACCAACGTAGTAAATTTATCATATATAAAATCACTAGTTTTCAAACATAACTTAATTAACTCGAGGACAGCGAGGATATTTTTCAATAAACTGCTAATTTTAGACAAAACACAGTATCTCTGCTGTGTAAATTGACGTTACCGTCCTCGTTACTTATCTGTTACCGTCAATCGCCATTTTCATACACGACCGTGTTCCTTTCAAACTAAAAGACTTCCATCCTCACAGGAAGCTACAGAATAAATGCCACAAAACAAAATACGCAACACGAACCCTACATCAAACGAAACAAAAAGCACACAGAAGCTGGCACATTATAATATGCAGATTTTTACATGCAATTTTGTGTCAGATGTTTTCAGTGTGCTGAAAGCATATGTTTTGGCTTCACATGCTCATATACATTTTGTCACGTCTCTTGTCCATGATTCCCTTTTCTTTTTTATAAACTCCTACCCCATGTGGTGTTTTTCAGTAACTGCATCAGATAGATAGACGTGCCTTTCTAGGGTCAATCTGAACTGCAAAAACAAACATTGCAGATCATGTATTTTCCTCACAAGCTGAACCCTCTGTGAAATGTTCCTTTCATTTTAAAAGGTGTAACTGTGCGCTATAGCCTACATGCATTTCAAGCAAAAACGCCAAATGTTAATTTGTAAAACTGTCTCTGATATGTCAGATATAGTGTCATAAAATAATTCCCCTCACTACTCACTGTAAAGCACTTTAGAGTTACCACAATTTATTAATTGGGTCTCATGAAGACAGTTAATTTTGGAGCAGGCTTATGAGTCTGTAAACCTGTTTTTAATGATGACTGATTATAATGTGAGATTAAAGAATACAGTAAATCCAGTCAAACAGAAATTGAATTTAATATTAGATGTGACAAAAGGTGATGGTGGCGCCACTCCCTGAAATGAATCCACCAGGTTTGCCCAAGGACAGTCTTTGGTTTCGAAAGTTGCATATGGCCAGAGCGTGGGCCACAACCTGAGATTTCAGAGACTGTGAGAATGCTGTGACTGGCTGTGTATAAACCATACTCCACTAGAGAATTCTCATCTTCAGGGGTGAGAATCTGTTTATGGCCATTGATAGAACCAGCGTCTACTCATCCACTGAGTCGGTCATTCAGGCTGGACGTTTGTATTTCAAATTTCTGTGCTGCATGCATAGCCGTGGGAAGTATGGGTGCAGAGGGTAACTGCACCCCACACACCACCCCTTCTGGTCCCTGTCACCGGTGATAAATAAATATATATATTTTAAACATATATTTTATATATTTTCAGCAATACTGGTTTACTGTGGGCAGCATGGTGGTGCAGTGGTTAGCACTGTCGCCTCACAGCAAGAAGGTCGTGGGTTGGGTGCTCCAGCTTTCTCCCATCATCCAAAGACATGCAGGTTAATTGGTGACTAAATTGTCCTTAGGTGTGGATGTGAGTGTGAGTGGTTGTTTGTATAGCCTATGTGTGGCCCTGCCATGGACTGGCAACCAGGGTGTCCAGCTGGGATTGGCTCCAACCCTGCGACCCTGCACGCAGGATAAGTGGTTGACTGATGGATGGATGGTTTACTGTTTCCATTTGAATGGCAAGTTGAAGGCCTACTGGGACGTTGATTCAAATTAGCTATGCTCCAGTCCCTGAGTTTGTCTGTATATGTAAGGTGATAAAAAAATTGCTCTTGTTACTCTTTTTATGTGGATAATTAGACAAAAGTTTAAATACATAGTATTTAACCCTATAGCCAAATTGTTGCGGGGAACGTGGAAATTATTTATTGTAGTTTATGTATTTTGTCTAATTATATTCACAGTTTTCCAGGTGGATTTCGCACCATTTGTTATTTCTTTGTATAAACCAACACTAAAATATTCTGGACAGAAACTGAGAATTTTAGAAGGAATAAGACATTTTTCTTTGTTTTTTAGGAAACATTAAAAAATGGAATCCAAACCAGTGCCTTTGCTAAGCATGGTACCACATTTTGTTTTTGTTTTTTTAAATATGGCAGTGAAAACCTTTTTTAACACGGTGTATGCCCATAATGCTATTTTTTCTATTTTTAATACTTACTACTATATAACCCATATGTGTTTTGTTTGTTCCTACGTTTTTCCAAGCTCTTGAAAACTAGTAGTTAACATGACGCAAACACTATTTATGCTTGTATGTAATATAACTGATTATTTAATTGTACTGTATATATATATATATATATATATATATATATATATATATATATATATATATATATATATATATATACAGGTAGTACTATTATGTAGTGTTCAACCAGCCACAAATAATGAGGAAATACAGTGAAACGAAAACTGAAAAATGTCATGACAGAGGCAGATCCATGCGTTCAACTGTGACAGCTCGATAGCCAATGACAACATCAAACGCAATACGAACAGCAACTATAGCCAATGAAAATCGAAAGAGGGCGGGCGCTTTGTTGTTGTGGTTGACGGTTCACTTCCTGCTTTATAACGTAAAATCAATAAACTTCTGCGGGAAATAGTTAAATAAGAGAAGAGAAGAAACCCAATATCTGGTACTGGTAGGTAGTAAAGAGCCCTTTCTATAAAGATTTCAACTTTAGCCTAAAGTGTAAACCGAAGAGAAAATACTGAATTGAATTGATACACCCTCTGCTGCTCACAAGACTGCGGCATGTGATATCGATTAGAGAAACACACACGGGACAATATAGCCCTTTTCCAGCTCCCGACAGACTGCCAGAGATGCAGGGAAAGTTGAATTCAATATTTAAGTTGAGTTATATGTTGAGTGAATGCCTCGGATGTCGACAACATGCTGATATTTTAGAGGTAACTGTGGTGCTTTGGGTTTTGGAGTGATGGTTTTCGCTTGATGTGATGACCAAACAGGGAGGCATTCGGGTCAGTGGTCTCTTCTACAAAAGAAGAAATATGTAAGGTTAGGAATGAATGCAGATCGTTCTAGTTACTCATCCAGTCCAACAGCTTTCCTGGGAACTACTACAAATATGGGTTGCATCAGTCATTTTCAATGCACTAACATAATTCAGTTTATCTCTATTGTACTGGTCATGTGAAATTATACCACATTTCCTGTTAGTGAATTACTAGCCTACATGTAAAAGGTGTTTTACACGTGATATTACGTTAGGGCAGCAAACAAAGATTATTTTATATTTATCTATAAAAATGATTTTCTTGATTAATCGTTTAGTCTGTTAGTTATGACGGTGTGTTTAGAAATAGTGGAAATCTGTCATTGTCATTCTCTCAAAGTCCATGATGATGTCTTTAGTTTGCTTGTCTTGTCAGTCCAAAATCCAAAGATATTCAATTTTCTGTCAAATATTACAATGAAAAACAGCAAATCCTCACATTTGAGAAGCTGAAACAGAGAAGCGTGTGGCTGTTTTGTTGATGGACTAATCTATTAATCGTCTAACTGTCCTTCATGTTATGTACAACCTATCTGAACAGTTAATACCACAAGAGGCAACTGAGAAAATATGTTTTTTTGGTGGTGACCTGAACCTGAATTTTACTGTATGAAAACTTAAAACTCTGAAAAATGTCTCTTTATAGCCTGATATCATGATGGAATGTTTCAGTTGTCCACCTCTTATAAGTGTCTTATATTCTTAAGCGGGATTGCATTGGACTTAATTAAAATGCTTTTGAACCTTGTTGTTTTTAAGTGATGGTTGGTGTCCTGCTGGATGAAGCTTCCAAGAAACACAGATACAGGAGTAGAGAATATAGATGTCTCAACCATCAAAAGAAGAGAAAGCAGCTGTAAACAAATCAGTTAGATTTCCACCCTGGACGCAATCCTCTCTCCAACAGACAGACTAAACATGGTGCATGTCTACAACTGCCATCCTTTCTCCTCACAGCAGATAGTACAGGTAAGTGAAGTCTGGCTGGTGCTGATTTTGTTTAAACAAAAAATAATAACCAGTGATGATCCAAATGTATTATTTGTATATGTTTTACTAATCTACCGTCCCTCTCTGTTGCTCAGGTGGAGCAGGAGCCTGGACTGGTCTGCTGTGGAGGTGGAGCCCTGTTCGTGGTGGCTACTGGAGGATGCAAGGTTAACTTAAAATATACACATTTTAAACCATAGTTGTCCCGTTTTAGAATTTATTTGTGGGAAAATGACCTGTTTCACACAACTAGACTCAGTGGTAGAAACATGATGCCTCATTCAATCTGTTTATTATTAAAAAGCTAATATTAACCCTTATATACAGTATAAGTGTAACCTCATAAAAACATACCTAAATGTCTGCAGATGGTGGGAAAATAATTAGTTTATCTTTTGGAGATGAAAGATTTCTGCTGGATACTGACTGTGTTGTGATGCAATGACCTAAACCAAGGTGGATGCCTACAGTGTGGAGAAGGAGGGCTGCCCTCTCATCTGTCGCTTTGCCACCATGGGCACTGTGAAGAACATCCAGCACAGCAAGATAGGTAAAAACATTTCCTCTCTTCCTTTGTCAGCAACAGCAGGGACACACATTTATTGACATTCACCTTTAGCAGTTCTTTAGTTTTTCGTGTAATGTGGGAGCAAGACAGCTGATAACAACAGTGGTAACAGTTTGAGCTGGAGAGATAAAGAGATTAGTGATAAAAAAGAAGCAACATTTTTCCATCCTTGTTATTCTTAACTTGCCCCTTACATCCAGGAGATTACCTGGTGACCATTGAGGAAAAGAACAGCGCAATTTACCTGAGAGCCTACACCAACTGGCTCTACCAGGTACAGACTACAGCTAAGCTTTCTGACAAATACTATATCATAATGCTATGAGATGTAAGTACACTATATTCTGCCTTCTGCTTTTGAAATGATTTGAGATAAAGATTTGTGATCTTAATTTAAACTAAAATATCACTTTAATGTCATCTAAGCTAGGGAATAGAATAGAAACAAATAGCAGGTTTTATTTAACAAAAACACAAACAAACTAGAAAGCAATTTCTCACAGTCTGGTACTCCATAGTGGCATTAACATTAAACCTGGTTTGAATTGATTCTGTGGAAATGTGCCCAAGACACATGAGCTCTTAAAAATACTTTCTTAATCTCACCAGTCTGACAGCCAGAAACTGAGGTTTAAACCCTTTTAAAAGCAGTTTGATGTCAATCCTTCCACCTCCTGGATGATCATCTATGACTGTGTATCTGAGTGTGAAGCATAGTATTTCACCTCTTTGACTTCTTATCAATCATTCATTATTTTTATGTAGCTATGTTGTGCTTCCTGTTCAGGCGGAGGAGAAGGCCCGTGTCGGGGTGCGTTTGTTGGGCCACTTGCTGCGTGGAGCGTCTATGCGGGGCGGAGTGCAGATGGAGATCATTGAGATGCCTCTGTCAGAACGACCTGTTGCTGTTGCGTGTTGCTCCGTAACAGGAGACCTTCTGGTCGGCTGCGAGAACACTCTGATTCTGTTTACTTTGAGGAGACAGAACCAGCAAATCCTGGTAAGAACCCAACTGCTAATCCAGGAGTTTACCTCCTCTGTGCACTGTTTATATGAATTATCTTAATTTAAGTTAGAATATATGTTTAGACATACTAGTGCAGGATGAGGTCACCATTAGAGTGACTGTTTGTGTCATTGTTTCCCAGGAAGTGACAGTTTTCCACAACATTAAAATGTCTATTGTATTTGGTCAGTAAGAGTTAAAGTATTAATAAAATATTCAAACATCAAATACGGTACATTATTAGAAGGTTTATCTGTTTTTGTCATTGTCAGTTACCTACTATAAGAAAGTGGACTCTCATTGATACACTAAATGTTACACTATCATAATGTTTCTTTCTCTGGAAAAACTGCAGATTCAGAATCAGCAGAACCTTCCGAGCACCGGGCCGAACACTCAGCAGACCTCCAGTCAGAGTCAAGGTAAGGAAAGTAACACTTGCTGTGAACACATTCATTCATCAAGCAAAGACTCAAAAAAACAAATTGCCTACGCCATAAAGCACACTGGCTGAGCGCATTGTCTGTAGAGTCCTCACATAGAAAAGAGTGTCCATGAGGGGTACCAACAAAATGAATTATCTCTGTAATTCAGTCATTATGTGTTCAGTGTTGTCTTTTTACTAACCTTTTAAAGGACAAATGTGCTCGTAAACAAATCATTTACTGTATGATTAGTGGTGAAGGAGGTAATGGGCTGTAATGAAGGAAAACACGTCTGCTTTGCTGACTCTTTAATGGTTTCGTCCTTGCATTTAGGTCAGACCTCAAGTTCGAACCAGAATCTTTCTATCCTGGATTTTGAACGCTCAGTTATCCTGCATATCCCAAAAATCAAGCCGAAACAGGTACTAATAAACACTTTTTATTATCCCAGGATATTTGTCTGCTACACAATCAAACAAGTAAATAACACTCCTTTTTACTGGTATTTGGTTTCTGTTGTTGAGTGAGTGCATAATCTCTAAAGTAGGTATTATCCATAATAACTGTATACAGCCACATAAATAATCTGTTGAGTTTTTATATGCAATTATAATCCATACTAAATGTGTTTTACATTTTTATCAGATTCTGTTCCACCCAGTTACGTTATGTTTTCAGCTAACTATGAACAATATCTGGGGCACATAAATACAAAATCCTAAATAGTTCTTGATAATTTCACAAACAGACTCGCCTCTGATTTTGTTTAGATATTTCCAAAGTTCACACTACTTAAATTGACTGTCTGTGTCTTTTGTTACTTTAACACCTTCTTTGCACCCTTAGGTGGCGCTGTGTGGAGGATTTGTAGCAGTGCGGGCAGAGCTGGAGGTGCTAGTACTGAAACTGGATGCATCATCTGAACCTAAAACTCTGGAAGAATCATCATACACAAATAATGGTTGTAACAACACCTGCCCGTTTTTTTCTTATGTAACAAAACAGACTGTAAAAAAAACATATGGATGTTCCATCAATGTGAAAATATGTTTAAGCTTCTATAATTTACATTTTGGGTTTACCACTGGTAGCAGTTTTTGTCTGTTGCGGATGCAGAAAAAACAATTTTAGGGCAAAGGGTCAAGGCCTCATTGGTGCTGAGGTCATCACTGCTGAATGTGATTGGCTAAAACACTTCTCAATCAACCAAAGTCACCCCAAAACAAATGTCATCATAATGATTCTCAAAATTGCCATCATGAAACACATATTAAAGACAATTTAATTAGTGAGACCATAACGCCTTGTGGCGAAAATGTTTGAACTCTGTATCACGTCTGTATCTCAAAATGTATCTCTCTATGTTAAACAGAATGGATGTTGCAGCTTTCATTACTACAGTTTTCCCAAGGCTTCATGGCAGCTGATGATTAGGGATAGCATTCAAAGCATAGACTGTATAAAAACAGGATCCCGGTTTCCTTTTTTGTGGTATAATTCGATGCAACATGCACCAAGAAAACAACATAACAAAAACACAAAATAATGAATACATTTTCCATCACTAAAAATCCCCCTCCATTCAAAATATGTTGTTTATTTTTACTTTTCTTGGTTGTTTGACCTTCATTGTGTGAATGTATGGAGTTTTACACTAGAAGACTGTTTTCACATTCATCTTCACTTGTGACATCACAAGTAGTTTGGAAGCCAGTCATAAACCAGTATGCACAAGTGTGAAAATTTGCACTGACAATAGACTTTTCTGTAATGACTGATGAAGTTCCTGCTTTAGTGATGTGTGTTTGTGTATTTGTGTGTGTGCAGAAGATCATCTAGAAGATCAGTCTGACTTTCTGTTCCTTCCGAGACACCAAGAGTTGCTCGGTGATCGTGCTAAAGAATGTGACATCCCTGTCAGCATTGAAAAGACCGGGCTGGAGGACAGAGGACAGTACACACTGTCATATGTTCTCTTCAGGTGTGTGCTTGTATTTCTGCCACTCTTTACAGGCAGTGTATTTTTGCTATGTGAGTTGTTTTTGATGTGTTATTTCTCTCTTGCAGGCGTTTTACTCCAGACTTCTCCCAGGGCTGCAGTGTGCAGGAGACTCAACTCCACTCCCTACAGCTCTACCCTCTGTTCACTAGTCAGTACAGCATACAAGATGAGATACAGAGACGCATGTAGACTGATATATAGAATTTAGGGATGTCACTATCAAAGCAGCATATATTGTCAAAGGAACTTACCATTATGTTGGTATTACTAATTAGTTTCTTCTCAATAAAGCAATAAATGGGAAACTTTTCATTTAAACAATTTACATATTCAAGTCATTTATACCGTAATTTAACACTATTGTTCAGCTGCCTACCTTGTTGCACTGAAACCCTGCATAACATTCACTGCAGCTCCCTTATTTCTAAACATTTTAGATTCAAGATCTAACTTGTTTAGTTGACTGAGATTTGTTTACACATTATCAGAACAGTTTCCCTTCTTTTTCAAAAAAGTAATTGTCACCATCTTAACATCTTGAAACATTACAGACTAAGGATGAACAAAAATTCTAGGAAGTTTAGAAAACAGAGGTCTTAATTTGTAGATCATAACCATGGGCAGCTAAGTCCAGAATAAAAATCTTCTACTCTTGAAGTGAAATTTTGTCAGTTTTGGAAAATTCTGAAATTATATCATATTCTTTCACTGATTGAATAAGATGAAATATGTAAGTTAATACTAGGTTTTTCAGTATTTGTGTGAGGTTTTACATGAGTGTCATGATGTCTGCAAATGTGTGTGTACATTAATTAGTGACCATAATATTGTTTACAGAACTCTGTCATGCTGTTGAAAGCTCTGAAAAAAGCTTTTGAGAGTGAACATTACAGTAAGATTTTTTTTGTCAGACATTGTTTCTGCTTCTGTCTTTCTCTCTCCAGGTAAACAGTCAGTGTCTCTGGAAGAACCAGCATGTGTGTTCTGCTTCTTCTCCCTCCCCACTGTCGGCTACCTGTACAGTCTGAAGGGTGGCGTCGAGCTTCTCTCAGTCTACCAGTATCCAGAGAAGGTCCTGGAGGCGGTGCTGACGGACCACCTGCTGCACGTCATCACAAAGTAAGTCTGCCGTCTGATTTGTCATGGAAAACATTTCATCTTCTTTGTCAGCTTTGCACTGAAACACTTGATATGACAAATCCACATCATTCTCACATTCTTACATTCTTTTATTAAAAAAACAGTCTTGACGAATCATTTAACTAACATTTAGTCTTTTGAAACTGAAACTGGATGGTTCACCTTCATTCCTTAGCCTTAGTACTGGACTAAGTGACTTAAGATGGAATATGTTTAATACTGTAGTCTGAAGATTTCTGTTTGGCAAGTTTGTCTTCTGTGTGTTCCTGGTAGGAGTGCGTTGCAGTGTTTCACCGTGCGCTGTGCAGCAGTAGCAGCCAGGATTGAAGACCCCTACATTGATACCACCATGAAGGTATGAGCCTAATCTTAAAACCTTGATTTTTGGGCTCTTACTGTGCGGTTCAATCTCATCACTCACCTTAACACTGTTTCTAGCAGCTGTTTTCAATATACTACTTGACACACGCCACATAGCTGACATACAAAGTCAGCAAATAGGTGGTGAAGAAAGTGGAACGTCTTGCTGCTAAAGAGTTGTAAATTGTTCTCAAGGGTTGGTGGAGACCAAAACACAGCTAAAGAGAGAGTGAATATTAGATTTTGATTTTGTCATGTTGACACAAATGTGGAGTCCAAACAAATGAAGATGTTGCTCCGTGATTGCTGGATTTGAATCTGTAATCAAAAGCACAATAGCTTGTGATTATATTGTATGGTGTTGAGCGTACTAGAAGATATATTTGAATTTTCGTGTATCCTTAAATGTGTATCCTTAAATAATCATGTATTGAATATCTGTCCGTGTATGTTTGTGTTTGAAGGCCTGTCCGCCCTGCAGCCTGGAGGTATGTGCGCTCAGGATGCAGCTGTTTATTGGTCTGCGGTCAGTGTGCGTCTACGGCCGCCATGTCATCCTGCTCTCCACAGCTGACACAGAGACACCAGAGGAGACCGAACGCAGCACACACCGCAGAGGCCTGTAAGTCCCATTCATACGCACACATACAAAACACTGAGTTAAACACACACCCATACAGAAACACACATGACTGTGATGGTCTATAGATCATAAACCTTTTAGTTTTAGAAGCTTCATCGGTTATGTCATCAGATACCTCCCTGCGGGTACCACAATACTCTAAAGAGGGGTTTCTCAGCACTGGTGATGTGTGTACAGGCATACATGCATCATAAACCTGTTTACTGTATGTGTGTGTTGTTATTTTAGCGAGTTGAAAGAACACACCATGCTGACTGGTATTTTCCTGGCGGTGGGAATCGATCCCGCAACCACCCCAGCTCTGGAGAGCCTTCTATCACGCCCCTTCCTGTAAGACAAAACCCATCCACCCCCGTCAGTGTCTGTTGTCACTTCCAGGCCAAGCTGCAACACCAGAAACACTCAAAATACTCATATTAGCAGATGAGTGTTAATCAAATCATCTAGAACATTTTTTATTTGACAGTTCAGCAAAAATATTATTAAAAAAATGTATTAGATGCTCACTTAATTATATTGAATAAGAAGTTAAATATTTCTGATAAATTCAGACCTAAATTCTGAAATTATGAAGCTGATTTTGGATCACCATTGATAGTGTTAATCAAGTACTTAGAATACACATGATCAATGATATACAGTATATCAGGTATATATAAGGAATGGCAAACTAGATCAATATTTACACAGCCAACAAAAAGTCTTTCATTTCAAGATTACATTTGACAGTAGCAAAATATTTTCCTGCCAAGAAAAAGAAATTCTTTCATTCAAGAAACATTTTAAGCACTGATTCTTCATATTTTATATTTATTTATCTTGTATATTGTATTGTATATTTTATTTCGTTCCCACTGTCACTTGCTCAAGGTGGGAATTGTTAAGTAAATAATATTACATTACGGTATGGTCTAGACCTGCTCTATATGAAAGTGCAATTTCTGTTATGAATTGGCACTATATAAATAAAAATTATATAATAAAAATAATAAAAAAAGAGAATCTGCTTTCTAAATAAGCTTAAAAAATATTTACCTGTTTTGTTACTAATCATTTAGCAGTTAAAGCTTTACCTCCTGTACAAGAATTAATAACTAAGCTCTGAGGCCCTAAAACATGGCTTGGTCTAAAAGTGACAACATTTCCTGTTTTAGTTCCTAAACCTATCCAACCATAACCTGCCTAACTGCTCCCAGTGTGTGTGACTTTTTGCTCACAAACTAATCACGTTTGAACTAAATAAAAAGTTTTGGATTTTACTCGGCTAACTAAATAATTATACTTCATTGGACAGGTTCCTGGTTTTTAGTAACATATGCATTTAAATTTTTTTTCCTTAACACTGATGCAACGTTGCACACACCTTCAGTTTTATCTAGATTCAACACCTTAAAGGTTCAGTGTGTAATATTTCTGAGGATCTGTCGACAGAAATGCAATATAAGATCAATAACTGTTTTCAGTGGTGTAAAGACCTCACATAATAAACCATTATGTTTTTATTACCTTAGAATGAGCCAAATATCTCCATAACTGCGGGTCCCCTCTTCCATGGACGTCGCCGAGTGCGTTTCCTCACTACTTTCTTCTTCTACTTCTGGTCGAATTCAGGCAGTACAGACACTTATTACTATGTTGAATATGTACGTTTGAAGAAGAAGAAGTAGTAATAATATACAGCAGGGGTCTGCAAATAAGTTTTGCATTGGAATAATATTTTTAACCATTAGATGGTGGATGAGAATATAAGCCATAATATTGACTCACACAGGATTTGCAACCTAAGAGTGGGGGGTTCGATCCTACCTCAAGCCAAAAAATTTTTTTTTCTCTCTTCAACAAATGGATTCTGCAGCGAATGTTTCTCAAATCACGGCATGTGTTGCACTGCTTTTGTTTCAGTGTTTGATCTGCATCCATTAACCTACGGACCCTTTTGCAATTCCCAAGAATCTCCAGGCAGAGGACATTTAGGGGAATCACATTTTGTGGCGGCTCTTTCATAGGTGTGTCAATCAGGCTACAGACTCTTTTAATGTTGTTCAGAATTTTTCATAGTAAAAGCTCAGTTCATCTCGAAATACTACATTACAGTAAACAAGCTTATTGCGCTTTTATTTTCTAGGCAAAACCACTAAAAAAGGAAGTGTTTGAGTAGCTGTTGCTGCCATGACTAAGATCTGTTTCAGCACCGCTATCAAAATATTTATTTATAATTTTTCCTACCATCAAAGCACCATAATCTGACAGCGGGTCAGATATTATTGTTGGTATTATTGTTTGTGCTATTGTCAGCCACCGTAGCTGTCCTACACTCTTTGAAAGGTTAGGGGGCAGTGGTAGTCTGGACAGATGGTTGCAATTCACAGCGCTCGCCACTAGATGCCACTAAATCTTACACACTGAACGTTTAAAAAAAACAACAAAAGGATTTTAAGAAGCATCCTTAAATATGACGACAGGCAAAAATGGCAGAGACAGAGAAGCACTTTGCGAGTATTTCACTGTTTGACATCCCTGTCATGCACAAACCCCTTACCATGCAATCTATTGCAGAACATAACCATAAACATACACACAAATACATTGTACTTTGAGACCATCACACCATGTTAACCTGTTCACTAACAGTTCACTAACTGTTTGTTTGTAGTACTACATTAGAGAATTAGTTGATGTATAATATATCACAATATCCAAGAGGTTGTTTGATACTGGGAGTACTATTGGCGTATATGATGCAGAAACTAGTAGCATCCATGATGACAGTATACAATCTCATCTCTGGTTTAGTAGTTTCTAATGCATGTGCAATGTCATGACACACTTAATTTTTCAACTTAATTTAATGAAAACCTGTCGTGTACCGTTCAGTATTCTGTTTGTGTATGTCTTGATTGTATTATCAGTATTCTGTAAAGATGCATCCACAAAGACAGCCAGTCACAGATAAAACATATATATTGAAAACCTCTCCAAACCAAAGGAACCAGGGTTATTTTAAAAAATTATGGTAAAGAAACTGCAGTAAAGAACACCAGTTCTGGTTGATATTTGTGGGAGTCCTTAGGCCATTATTTTCCTATAGCTTTAAGGTTAATTTAAATAGGAGATATATCACGCCGAATCCCAGTTTCAAGACTTCAGTCCAGACTGGGGCCAGAACATTGATGCATGGCATCTAACGCACGTTTACGTTTTCTCTCATTGTCCTGTGTCATCAGTGACTCGATGAATCATTGAAAATTGACTTTGAACAGTAGATTTTGAGTTTCAAACATTTCTGAACATCTACTCTGTGCGATAAAAACAGTTATTGGATTTAACTCATCTCTCTGTTTGAGTATACTTTGTGTTACCTGTCTGTGTTAACCTCTGACCTCAGGAGCAGGAAATGGACAATCTCTTCTGTCAGAGAAACCAGTTCAGCAGGACATGGATGGAACATCTATGTGGTCGACACCGTCTCCCCCCTCACTCTTTACCAAGAGATGGTAACACAGACATGATCACTTAACAAAAACAAACAGCTCAAGCTGAATGTCTGTTCTTGTGTTTGTGTACTTGTTTATTTTGTACATTTATTCAGTATGCAAATTATTAATGACAATTGAAATGAAAGAATAAATAAATAATACCAGAACAAAAATCAAGGATTTAATCTGCAAGTTTTATTTCCTAAAAAAGTAACTTTTGTTAGTGTAGCGAGATTAACTTCTTTCCATGGCTTATTCTTTTGTTTTTAGATATTTTCTAAAATTATGATGAATTTTTGTTTATGTAATTTTGTATTTAACTTAATTTAAGGTTTCAGGACTCGATTACAGACAAAAAAGGGACTCGAAAAAAAACAGATTTCTTACATGTAAACTGTATGTTTATGAGTCTGTACACTCCCTTATGTGTCTGTGTGTAAATCAGGTTGAATACAGCCAGAGGTATACAGAGACCAACCCGCAGGGCCAAAGCCTTCGTCACCTCCTCAGTGAAGCTCATCTCCTCCTCCGCGCCTCCTTACTCCGAACATCAGAGCAACAGACAATGGAGAACAACCCTGAGGTGTCTCTGCAGGCAACTGCGGACGAACCAGCTGAGAAACAGACAGCTGCACAGACAGACCGGAAAGAACTGGAGGAGGCACTCAGGCAGAACTGTGCACAGCTGGGAGATTGTTTCAGCAGGTAAAACACTTTTAAAAACAGCTTTAGAAACACCTTAATAATGTTTTAATCTATGCACACATTCCTTAAAATGAACTTAGGTTACAAGAGTTAAGCTAAAAGTTGTTTCACCACTAATTCTTTATTGTTGTCTGTTCTGTTAGGGGCAGTCAGAAGGACTGCCACCTGGCTTTGCCGTACTACAGGATGTCAGGTCTGTCAGTCACAGAGGTCATGGCCAGGAACCACCCTCTTCCCAGCAGCCCTCACTCTTACGGCCCCGGCTTCCTGTTTTACCTGGTGCATTACCTTTTAGAAGAAATGGAGCAGACCTTCAGTCAGGTACACACAAACATAAAAAAACATAAAGCTTCACATGCTGCTTATATCGTGCTTGTGATGGAAGACTTTTGCAGCCAGATATTTTGAGATTTGTTTTAAATGTGACATATTGAATAAGTAGTTATTACATTACCCTGCAGCACTACAACATGGAAGAAGTCCATCACCTTAAAGTCATCAGTCTCTATGTGCTTCTGTGCACTTTATCTTAGATAGCATCTAAATTATCTTTGAATAAAGCCAACTTTAGATGTTAATGTCTTAGCTTACATGACTACAAGTTTTATTTACAATTTATAGGTTATATCCCAGCCACTGTATCATTTTTATATCAGTTCATCAGTTAATCAGAAGCCAAAATATCCTGTACGTGGACGCTGACGTCTTGGACCATTGACATCACGTCTGTGTAGCAATGATGATGTCAGATGTTACCACTGGTACCACCCGGTGTCCAAAATAAGATGATTAATATACAAGGAAACTTAAGGAAAAGTCAAATGAAAGAATTTTCTTTCAACAGGAAGCAGCTGATCAGGTCATAGACATTTTCAGCCAGTCGGAGCCCTCTCAGCTTGTCAGTGTGTGTGCCAGCCCGTCCATGATTAACCTCAGTCCTGCCCGGACGCTACGAATCTTACAACATCTGGAGGACACAGCTGGTGTGTCGGTTCCACTGACAATCACTATGGCAACTATGATGCTGCTTTTGGACGACCTGCCACAGTACACACAGCTGATGGAAAGACATGCTGAGGTTAGAGGGGATGGGGACAGGAGTGTGTGTGTGTGTGTATGTGTGTGTGTTTAGGGACGCTATATAATTATGAAGAAACTGAAATATGTACTTTACTTTGTAACAGTATGCATTGAAATGGACATTCTGTCTCCAATAATACAGACTTGCTATTAAAGCACATTAACATTTAGTATCTTTTAACTAGACGACCAAGTAATGTACGATCAGCTACTTGACATCTAGTTTTTATAATATGTAATTTACACACTATAACCATAAACATGTACTAGGTGTATATGAATAAATTGGATAGTACAAATAATTACAGTATAAGTCAATTGCTTTCAAATGTTTTTTTATATGCAAATAGAAGCTGTGAATAATATTTTCATGTGACACCAGTGGGATGCTATTTGTACAGTTTATTATGTTTGTATTAAATAATTCTTGAATATAGTATCTCATAGGGAAAAGCAAATTAAAGAAGCACTTTTGACACCTTGGATATGGAATATTAAGCCACCACGACAGACTTTGTTTTAAGGCTCACAGTGATAAACATTTTATGGTAAAATATGAACATTTTCATGAGTGTTGTCGTATTTGACTCTGTCAGGATGTAAGTAATTATTTCGCCCGAGTCCACAGAAAGCGACATTTTCTAATGAACAGAAATGTGAAATAAAATATTACACGATACATGTTCCACTTGTGTTTCTCAATCCAGTGTGATCTGCACGCAACAACTTTTGTCTGATATCAAATATTCATTCATGCATTCTGACTTCAGTTTCTTGATGACACTCTTGTGCCAAGTTTAGTAAACTTCTGAGGTGTGTGTGTGTGTGTGTGTGTAGATGCTGCTGGTGTACGGGTTCATCGAGGAATCGAAGCTGTTGCTGCATGGTGGAGGTGGAGGCCAGCACACAAACATCCGTCCCACAGCACTTACTCGCCAGATGGCAAAGTCCCAACCAGGACTGCTGGTCGCTGCCATGGTGGCTTTACATGAAAACAACAAAGTTCAGCTGGAACAGGCTGATCACATATTCAAGGTGCGTCTGTGTGTGTGCACCTGGTAGTTCACTGCTAGGAGCCTTGGAGGAAAATCATCTTACTGATTTCTCACATTACCTGTTGTGACTTTGAATTTATGCAAAATTATAGCTTACAGGCTGATTTAAAACATGGTGTCTTATTTGTGTCTATATTTGAACTATCCCACACAGAAACTACTGAAAAGAATAGCAATATAAAAAGGTGTGTATGTGTGTGTCTAGGAGCTGGGCTATGAAAATTGCTTACTGGTGGATTTCTGGGAGGCGATGCTCATGGCCTCCTCGCAGGAAGCTGTCATCCAGGAACTTTTGTTCCGACTGACATCCGTCTACATTGACCGGCTGATGAACACAAGCTCAGATGCACACCCCAACCCTCGACATACACCTTCAAGACGCAGGTCACTGAAGAGTGCTGAGGACCTGGTACATTAGCTGAAAATTACTGCTGTTCCGTTTGTTAGAGAGCTGTTAAATTGAAATGCCACATTTTTAAGACATTTACTGTTGAACTTGTGATGTTTGGTCACCATCTTAATTTGTTGCCAAAACAAATGTGCTATGTGTATAAATAGTGTCATATTCAGAAATCAGGAAATCGCATGGACATCACTCTCATACACTAAGAAGCCACATATATTGGTGTGTGTTTCAGATCAACTCCTGCTCCCATTATGGTGCTCTATACCCATGGCTTACAGTTCTCAGTCCAGCTCAGACTACCAGCTTCCAACACCAGGAGGCGCTTCATAAGCTGCAGGTAATTGTGAAATGTTGTGGGGTGTGGACAAAATATGCCTGCTTGTAGGTGGCACAAATACATTTTCCTCAGCAAGTCTCTCTCTCCCCCATTGTTTCGTCTCAGACAAGTAGCATACACGTAACTCAGAAGAGAGCTCCGGTCCGGTGGATTTCAGGTATAAGAAAGGGAATTTGTGAGCAGATGATAGTGTGGTAGAGAAGGAGGGGGCCACATGTTTAATAATGGCTTTTTGTGGAGCTATTTTTTCAAGGTGACTCCGTCTACAGCAGAACTGCTGCTCTACAGGGACGTCAAAGTCTCATCAAATGTCACCTGAGTGTCCAGACTGAGGTCACATTTAAAAAGATCCTATCTGATTTAGACCACATATGGAAGTGGCCCAATTCCGAACTGGAAAAGATCAGATTCCATGTGACTTGGCCTGTTCACACTGCCATAAAAAGATCAGATCTGAGTCACATATAGCCAAAAAATCGGATTTGGGTCACATTGGCCTGCAGTCTGAATGTAGCCAAAGAACTCTCTGAGGATCTAAAAAAAAGAATTGTTGCTCTAAATAAAGATGGCCAAAGCTGTAAGAAGATCCAAGATCCTGAAACTAAGCTGCAGCACAGTTTTCTGAAGACAAGCACAGTTTCCTGAAGACAGGCAGACTAAGGACATGGATTACTGCAACCATGTCCTGTGGTCCGACAGAAACCAAAATAAACCTGTTTGGTTCAGATGTTGTCAAGCGTGTATGGCAGCAACCAGTTGAGGAGTACAAAGACAAGTGTGTCTTGCCTACAGTCAAGCATGTCATCTGGGAGTGTCATCTGGGGCTACAGTTCATTGAGGGAACCATGAATTCTAACATGTACTGTGACATACAGAGCATGATCCCCTCTCTTCGGAGACTGGGCTGCAGGGAAGTATTCCAACATGATAACTGCCCCAAACAGTCCGTGCTGAAGAGGGTTAAGGGCTGGAAAATAATTGTGGTCAAACACAATATTGACACTTTAGGCCCAATTTGGACATTTTCACTTAGAGGTGTACTCATCAAGGACACAGAGGTCATGTCTTTAGTACTTTTTATCTGGGATTTGGGGATATAACATTCAGGGACATAAAGCTGTTTTGAAATGATTGAAACATAAAAATAGAAATCAAACATGAAAAGATATTGTGGGGCTACTTGAACATAGCGCTTTAGTATCTTTAAAAACGGGCCAAAAGGTTAGCGAACTGACGTAGTTACACAGCACTATACATTCAGAGTTTACAAACATTAGCTAACATTCAGCCTTTTTTTCTCATTAAACAAACTTTGACATAGTGGTGTTATTTCATCTGTCATTATTTCCCTTTCATTCACATTTTTCTCCTGTGATTTTAATGTTAATAATTCCTTTAAAATATATAATAATATCCCTGTCTCCAGTCTCTCCTGTGTGGTCCGTCCCTGTCTGTGGGCTCCATCCTGCCTCTGATGGAGCGTCTGTCTGAGGAAACCTTATGGGGCTTCAGCCTGCACCTCCTCTGTGCCACCAGAGGCGGGCAGTACGAGAGCAGCATTGAAAAGCTGTTGGACCGATGTCCTCAGGCCATCATAGCCTACGCCAATCATCAGTTACAAGAGAAAAATATGGTCTGTACTGAGCAGTAGCAGAAGGGTGTAGCCTTCTTACTCACTCTGTAGCATGTCCAGTGCTTGAAGTGCGCGCACACACACTCACACGCAGACATACCAATACTATTTATATCACCACAATTACGTTAAGAGAGCTAGAACAAGAGGAACGTGTTCCCCTTAGGAGAAGGTGTCTACAAGGAGCACATATTGGCACAATGGCCTCCTGGCTCTGGCTAAATCTACATTTGTTCAAAGCAGAGAGGAGAAGGCGTTACTAGTAGAAATTAGTATATTACTATAATATTTTAACATTAAACAAAACCTTAAATGTTATTATAATATTAATATACTTACACTTAATTTGAACAGTCTGCCTACAGATTTTAATATAGGCCTACATTTAATTATATATTGTGTGTGTGTGTAGCATGAAAGAACAACAAATTTCATTTTGTTATACAGCCTTGTGCTATATAATGACTAATAAACAACCTTGTACCTTGTACCTAGATAGTTTATAGAGTATTTATTTGTAATATTTACACAGCTAATAAGTTTTGATTCAACTATTCTACTGTTTCACAAATAAAAAAAATCCTGAAATTAGTTATTAAAATATAATATAATTAAAAGTTTTACAAATTAAAAATTCCAGTTACAGCACTTTCGTTTTTGTAGGTTGTTTTCATTCCATAAACTCTTGTGCAGAAAAATGCATTAGATGGTCGTTAGCCTGGTCCAACTCGTTCTATCTCATCAAGAATCATAATCACTCATGCAGAACAATGAGATCAACGTTTTGTTTTGTTTGTTGTAGGGCGTAAATGTTTTTTTACGTCACGCCTCATCCAGGCTATGATTAGTCTGTTCACAAAGGGTAAAACAGACTAGCAATTTTATGCACATGCTTGAATAAAACCATACTCTGTCTCCACCAGCAGAGACAAGAAGGAAAGGAAGAATAGAGTAGGTAGTGCATACCAATGAGTACCGGCCCACTTCAAGTACTGAGCATGTCTGTATTTTTAGTATATTTTTTAAGCTGTCACCCTGTGTGTCTTGTTCAATCTCTGTAGGTATTATGGTGGAAGAAGCTGCTCCCAGAGCTTTGTAATAGGACGAGAGCTGCCGCAGACAACAGCATCCTGTTGGCTGCTCTCAAAGGTAGAAGCTTTTCTCAAAACACCGTCAGTCTGTCAGAAGTACCACAGTGGATTTAAGGCCACACGATCACTTGAAATACTTTTTTAAAGGGCCATCTCACAATTCCCTGGAGTTATTTTGAACTAACCCAGAGTGCCAATTTGGCTTCTTTGACTGCTAGCAGTAACAGAGTCAGGAAATTAAATTAGAGCCGTTCATGATTTTCCTCTATATTGTAGCAGCCTATAGCCTATGGAATCTATATCATCTTAATAATTTTAGGTATTGTGTATTTATATTTATATAGTTAAGCAATACGACATTGCTTAACGCGGGGTGGTGATGGTGCAGTGGTGCAAAAGACGCATGCATTTGGTGTGAGAGACCAGGGTTCAGCTCTCCACTGTGACACATCTACCAATTTGTCCCTGAGCAAGACACTTAGCCCCTAGTTGGTCCAGAGGAGTGCAACTTAGTAATTCTAAGTCGCTTTGGATAAAAGCTTCAGCTAAATGAAATGAAATGTAAATGTAATGACATAGATGAAGCACAATGTTACCAATGATAATAACAGAAATAGTTTGAACATTGGTAATGGTAAAGTCACACCCTAGACATTGTGAGCCATGCAGCACAGAGTCGCTAACACTCAGTGTTACTAGTTACCAGGATAACTAATGTAAAATAAGATGGAGAAAAAACCCTGTTGAATAATAATGATAGCAGTAGTAATAATAAAAAAGTACAAAAAATAAGAGTAAATAGAATATATAAAATCAAGTATAATATGACATTTTAAAGGAAGTACAGCAGTAAACAAAATGTGTTGAAGCAAAGTGCAACAAAGTGTTTAATGCCTGAATCAGGAAAGTAATAACTAGTTAAAAATGAAGGCGATGGGCTAGTGTGGAAATGCAGAGGGAACCTTTGGACGTCTGACCTCAGTATTTCTAGTAGTAGTTTAGAGTAACTGGACTGATCCTCTCTCACACCAAGGGCTGACATTTTTTATTAAGAATATAATAAAACTAGAAACATCAAAGAAATTGTCAGAAAGTGAGATCAGCTATGATGTTGATGCTCGAATGCCTGCGTTTAATGTGTTTTCTTGTTTCCATGTCAACAGAGACGCTGATTGTAGTTGCAACAGAGACGACGCCTGTAGAGTTCTTGGAACTGATACCTGACGACGGTACTGCTGCGTATTTCCTGCCTCACCTGCTGACATGTACCCAGAGACACCTGCTGGCCTGACACACACGCATATGCAGTGTATACTTGAATAGAAAGACAAAGACAAATGTGCAAATGTGTTAGTCCTTCTTAAGTGAATGTCTGTTTCACATTTATCAGTCCAAACTGATTTGTACAACTGCAGTCTTCTGTTGGCATTTGAACTGTGGCACTGGAGCAGTTGGTGGTTCAGTAATTTGCTCAAAGGACACTCAACAATAGGGTTTGAGGATGATTCAGCCTGGCACATTCAAAACATAATCCTGATTCTCAAATCTGTAAGCTAGGACTAGCACTTTGTTTGTCCTCAGACAATCATGTACAGGTTTAGCATGATATGTGAGCACTATACTTGACCCACTTTTGAGTAGTAAGCAATTAAACTGAACATTTAATCAGTCACTCTGTGGATATATTCTCTGTTTTTTAGCTGATATAGAGTTCAGTACAAGCTCATGTTCCTGGGAGTCACAGTCCAGCCTATATATCCAGTATGCTTCTTTTTTTTCCTGAATTTGTAGTGTGTTGTTTGTACATTGAAATTGCTTTGCATTTCTGAGTTTTGTTTGCCATTCATAATCTAATGTGCTAACGTTTTTAAAAATGTTAAAAATAAGTTATATAACATATAAGTTTGTTTATATCTCTCGCTGCCACAGCTGCATAGACAATTTTCTAAATGTGGTCCATACTAAATGTGGAGATTAAAAAAAGTATTGTTTAGCTACTATGAGAATTATTATTGTATATTATATTATTATAATTATTACCAAAAATTATATCAATAAATTATTATCATTTTTGGTACAATTTAGAGCACTTTAGAGCTGTTGGGTTCATATCCAGATATCTGTCCTCAACATTGTTTGATCCTAAATATGCAAAGGTCTGTAGTCATGTTCTTCTCTACTTCACGCAGTAATTGCAATTAATTAACATTGAAAAGACATAATTTCACAGCTGTTGAATACAAAAAGAATCACAATCTACTTGATTGGCCAAGTATGCATCCACATCAAAGGTATTTGACAGGGTTTCTTCATTTCTCTGTGTGCTTACACAATAATGGACATAAAAGCGAAGAACAAGGACAACAAAGCTAAACAAATAAAGGTAATGAACAGACAGCACTATTATGTACACATGTACCTGGGTGAAAAGTTTTATATATAAATGTATTTTTAAAAATCACCAGTGACCAAGAATTTATTGGATAAGCAGTTATTCAACAGAAATATCTCAATAAATATCAGTTAGACTTTCTGTTTCTGTTTAATTCATACTGTCACAGTAAACTGCAATCAGCACGTCAACCGATACTGACTGCTTTGTAACCTTTCTTTTCAGGGGTTGATGGCATTCATGACTATGACATTGGATTGTCTAGAACTATATGCTGGTAAAGAACAGGCATTAAGATTCTTCCTGGTTTGCATGCATGAAGTTGCTGATAGACAAATGTTTCTTGAGTTGCTGCATCAGATGACTGATACTGATTACAAATTGTTCTGTGTGTCACTGAAGTTTTACCAGAAGAATGAGGTGCAACTTTAAACAGACACTTGACCCAGAAAACACAGGATAAGATAGTTCATCACTGTTGTGTAGTATCTGCAATGTGGGCCTCTGCTGAAGTCAGCAAAGTTAAGTAATTTAGCAGTTAGTAAATCTTGTCAGTTGTTTTGGCACTGTTTGATTACAAAGCTCAAGAAATGTCTTCCTTTACTTGACCAGAAAAGACACTAATGTAGATAATTTATGAGGTATGGATCCTAAATGTGCCAATATATTTATAAAATCTGTTTTTTTTATGTTAGAATTGATTACTTAGTAACTGTAAGATTACTTTGGGGACAAATATTGGTCCAGTGCTAAGTGATCAATACAACGACTCAATGATCAAGTTAATGATGAAACTGGCTACAAAGAATTTGTGATAAAGGGTTGATCAATGACATCAGTTGTGTTTTTGTCTTTACAATCTTGAGGCATCTGACACAATCACCAGTTGAGAAACAACAACCCAACATGTTAAAACTATAACTCTAAAGACACTGCAGAACCAACCAAAGCTAGTTCACAAACTTCTCAACCAATGAGAACTTCAGAACAGTCAATAGAACCAATCACTCCCCGAGAGCTCAACTATGAGCCAATCAACTTAACCCTCTGATAGATCTCAGCTTGTGGTAATGAGAGCTAGCTGAGTATGAAGACCACCATTACCTCAAGAATACTTGGAGGTTCAACTAGGCGGGGTGGACTAGAGAGGAAGAAAGCAGTACCAAGCATGAGAACAATAATGACAGACAACAGTCTGAGATCAAGGCAATAAAAAGCAAAAGCAAAATATACAAAATAGCAGAGAAGAGCTAAGGACAAAACACAAAAAGGACAGAGAGGACTAAAGTAAAGGAGTGGAAAGTTGATTCTTCTATCAAGGAGTAGAACAACAAAGCAGAGTAAGAATTACAGGAGAAAAAACGTTTTAAGTTGTATCAGAGAGGATGAAGTTAGGCGAGAGGAAGGCGGCGTTTCTGGCCATCACAGAAAACATTGAGATGGAGCTTTTTTCTTCAGAGGAGACCTGCGTGGTGATATCAACAGAGGAGAAGAAGGAGGAAGAACACAGCTCCGAAAAGGTGTGTCTTCTGTAACACTGCAGCAGGGCATGCAGCCTAAATGTCAGGCCAAACAGTTTGTATAGAACAACTGCAGTCTTCTGTTGGCATTGGAACTCTGGCACCGGAGCAGTTGACAGTTCAGCAATTTGCTCAAAGGACACTCAACAATAGGGTTTGAGGATGATTCACCCTGGCAACATTCAAAACATAATCCTGATTCTCAAATCTGTAAGCTATGACTAGCACTTTGTTTGTCCTCAGACGATCATGTACAGGTTTAGCATGATTATGATGACACTATACTTGACCCACTTTTGAGTACTAAGCAATTAAACTGATCATTTAATCAGTCACTCTGTGGATATATTCTCTGTTTTTTAGCTGATTAAGTAGAGTTCAGGACAAGTTCATGCTCCTGGGAGCCACACAGTCGAGCCTATATTTCCAGTATGCTTCTTTTTATCCTGAATTTACAGTGTGTAGTTTGTACATTGAAATTGCTTTGCATTTCTGAGGTTTGGTTGCCATTCATCATGTAATGTGCTTACATTTTTAAATATATTAAAAATAAGTTATAACATATAAGTTTGTTTATATCTCTCGCTGCCACAGTCTTCTGTAACACTGCAGCAGGGCATGCAGCTTAAATGTGAATGTGAAAAAAATGTAACTACAAGAACATTGTAGTCTTCAGACTTCTATTTGATGTCTTTGTGTTTAGTAACACATTTGCCTAATTCATTGAAAGTCCAAATAACATGTTCTGCAGGTAAACCACCCAAAATATAAACAATGGATTTCTCTCCGATTGTTGTGTGTAAATGTGTCACTTTTTGCCATTTGCAGTTAGTCATGTGAGCTATTATGACTCCCATATATTAGGACATGTGGTGAGTGGAGTGAAATTCTATTCCTTAACAAAGGGTAAAGTTCATGTGACTGGTTAACATGAGTGATGGTTTGAAAACTTAGCTAGCTGATGTTACATTAGCAAGTTATATTTTGTTTAAACCTACTACTGAAAGTCTCATTAACACAAATAAACAGATTTCTAGCAATGCAGATATTTTTTTAAGATAAGTTTTGAGAAACTTCTGCTACCATCCTATCACAATAAAAGTCAATACTATTTTATTTGTTGTGCTGCTTAAAACTGTCTACAATGAGATTCCCCAATGCTTTGAGCACCTAATAACAAAATTCCACTCACCTCAATTTTGGGCTGGCAGCAGAAGTCTTAGGTGTTAATCTATCAAAATTGAAGTAATATATCACCAAAATGACTAGATACCTCTAAGAGAGTGGATCCAACCTTGGGGTCATAAGACAAACATGAAAGGTGATTGAGGATCAAAATAAGGATAAGAAAACAGAAAACATATTTCTATTACAGCAAGATTATGTATACTAATCTTACTTTTTTCTTTGTGAATTAGTGGATGATTTTATCTCTAAAAATATTCAGATAAAACAAGTGAAAAAACTCTTTGTTTGAACTGGCCACTCCTGGTAGACCCACATAATGTGTGACAGGTTTTGCAAGTAGACATTCCTTTTAAAGGCCAAAAAGGCTGTGTGGGGGAAATGTTTTTGGTTGGTTTGCGTGAACTGGCTGTTGTGAAACTATAGATTACTAGATATATACCATGCTTGAGTACAAAAATACAAAGTGCATAACAAGGAATGAAACAAGAAGCTAAGGTAGTCATGGCGATGTAAACCTTATGGTTTTGCAATAATCAAAAACTGTGTTGAACTTTGAACACAGAGATACCTGGAGCATCCTTTGGTCCCTGACTGTGAGGGGGAACCAGAGCTGCAAGTTCCGACCCAACCCAGGCCGCTGGCCAAGCCCAAAGCAGAGCCTCCAGCCAAAGAAATGGCCAAGCGCTGCCCCCCTGTTCCAACATTCATGGAGGAAATTGAGATAGAAATGGAGGTAAGTGAATATGGATAATGTAAGTAAATAAATTAATAGTTGCAGTGAAAAAGAGCATCCTACCCACTCATTGTCAAACTGTGAAAAAGAAACTGAAATTGAGGAATAAAATACTCTTTGCTTATAAGCAGCTGGTTGGGCTTGTTTAGCGTATGATATCATTACTTTTTATCAAAACGTTTTTAAGAAAACACATTTCCAGGTATTTTATGTTGATATGTTTGATATCCTTCCCATCATGCAGGTGTTTCCTCCCCATAGAGTGTCAATGTCAGATGATCCTACGCTGACCCCGGTATGTCGCCTCAGGGTTTATTTTGTAACTTTCTAATCAGTAAGTTTCTTTTAGTGATGTGTTAAAATAATTTTATCTGTATGATGATCGTTGTAACCACTGAGCCTCCTTGCAGCTCAATAATATACTATCAGTTTTAGTGAGCTTTGTCATGCTCTAATCTTGAGTGCACAGGTAAAGACTGAATCAATCAGCACTTATCTCTTTCCCCGTCTTTTATCTGTGTTGAAAGTCTATCAGCCAGTCAGTGTGGCATGCATTGTACAGGCTTTTGAGGAAACAACCTAAACCCATCAAAAAGTCAGGTCTTAATGTCAGAGGGGCCAACTAACAATATTAAATGTTGGGTGTTTTTGCTAATTTTTCACATGAATGTTTTCTAAAAATTATGTTGTCTGTTGTTTTAATGATTCATTTTTCAACTGATGTCAGAAAATAAGAAAATGTCAAAAAATAGGGACAAATGCCAGGTGCAAGTTCCCGGAGTCAAAGAGGTTGTTTAATTTAGCATCAGTTTGAACCCAAAGTTATGCATTTTATAATTATTTGAGATAGAGACAAGCTCTTAGCGTTCAGAGAAGCTGGGACCTACTATACACATTTTGGGATTAATGGTTATTAATTAATCATCTAACTGTTTCAGTGATGTGGTTATATTTTGTTCCATGCTGGAACACTTTTTTTCCTGCTATACTTGCACCCAATTGTTTTTTTTTTTTTAAAGTTTAAATTGTTGTGCAAAATGAGAAAACGTGTGAGGGCATTGGAAATATGTTTTATCTACCTGTGTCTGTTCATTTACTTCATTTTGTGTGTTGTGATGGGTGCTTCACCAGCCCTCAAACTGCACTCTGCTTTGTGGATCCATCATGTTGATTCAGAGTTATGTTGTACTGTGTGCTGCAGCTGTCCGCAAACAAAGCTGGTCGTCTCAAATGGAGGAGTGTGAATCTGCAGAAGACAGGACTAGTGGTCAAAGATGTGGTCTGTCTTCCCAGAGGACACAGTCTGGCACAGCTGGAGAGGTGAGAGGTGTTATTGTAGCGTAAGATCATGTGTCTTGTCTTGTAAACACTACTGGGCTCAGTCAGAATTAAATGGGTTGTTTTGCTTGTTGGATCTAGACTGCAATGACTGGAATGATATGAAATTTCGTGTCTATTCATGGTCTCTATTTGTTGATTCTTAATATTTTTTAGTGACCCCTTTGACATTTTCTCCAACACCAACCTTAGGATTAGGATATTCATGGTCCTTGCTGTCTCCTGATCTTTCCTCTCTGTATATAAATGTTCTGCTTTTGCCATATCACTATCAACATCCAGTGGTCTGAATGCCATGAAAAGTATTGAGCATTTCAAGCTCCTCAGCTTGGACACTGTGGCCATTTTTAGCACCACCACTGATCAAAAATGTATCGAACAAATGCCATTCACATTTGCTAAACACATCATTGCTCAGTTAAGCAGCTTGTTTATTATTTCAAGAGTAATGATTACAGCAACATATTTGGATAATTTAATTTGTGACCAGGGTCTCTAGTGACCGCTGGTTAAATAATCCAACATTGTTGAAATGTATAGAAATTCTAATATTTAATAAAAAACATATCAATGTAGTAAACTGTTTTTCCAGACTCCTTGTTCCACAAGGTAAAGAATGGGCAGCTCTAGTAGCCATGGGAATGTCGGCTCGCATCACCATTGACTATGGTTGGTCAGCCAATCAGATGGAGAGTCGGCTGGCGGCGCTCTTCAGGGGTCGGTTTGTAAAACGTGCAGGACAACGGTTCTCCTTCACATATTTACAGGTGCTTAATGTGTAGTGTATTTCAATCCCTGTGAGAGCATGTGAATATTTTACTGGTTCTTTCTTTCTTTGGCCTAGAAATAAACCGAAATAAACTTGGGCTTTAAATTATTATTGAATTTAGGATAAAGTTTAGCTTGCCACAAAGTAAATCAAATCTGTAGTAAATTACAAGTTTCCTGCCAATTCTTCCATATTTAGGAATATTTATATCTGATGGTGTGTGTGGTCTATAGTGTGTGCCGGGCTCCCGGGTGCTGTTTGTCCCAGAGACCCCTGCAGAGGGCTGGACTGGAGAGCAGGTGTTCAGGATATCTGGACATGGTGCTTTGTACATCCTCAGCCATCAGGAATACCCACAGGTAAAGCACTCTGTTTCTCTTTTAAGCTTAATGTCATTGTTGTTGTGTTAACAGTGGAAGCTTCTGTCTATGCAAAAGACCTTTCAGCAATTACGATTCCATAAATTACATTTCTAACATATTGAGTGACCCATTTTCATATTACATTCTGTTTTGTTCCCATTGAAATATTCCTCTAAATCTTAATCACAATTTAAAGACGTTAATCAAGTCAAAAGAATCCAATTGATGCTATACATTAGCTTCCCTAAGAGTTATGCGAGTATTCTCACGCATATGGATTCATTGCTGTGGTTATATATATCATAAAAAGAATTGATGCGAAAGTGTTCAGTTCTCCTTTATTGCTTTTTGTAGCATGTTAAACTCATTAACCTAGCTACATATTTCTGCTAATAGTAATAATAATACTCTTGCCTCAACAGGCAGAATCTGAGAAATCAGCAAGTGAAACAGCTTTGGTGAACAGGTAAGAAAGCATCAGCTGCAAAGAGACATTAAAATTGATAAATGTTGAACCATATAACTGAATTACCTAAATGTATGTGTATTGTCTCTTGTAAGGGAGGAGTTTTGTCTGGAGGCCAGCACAGAGAGCTGCCAGGACAAAGACAATCACCTGAGTAGACAGACCCAGTCTTATACTGGCAGCACCAAAAAGGAGGTGAGTTTATTTCACTCACAGCAGATGAGAAAAGGTAAAAACTCAAAGACTTTGTTTACCAAATCTTTAAAATATTTTAATAGTCCAAGAAATTCTAGGATCATTAGAAGACAGAAAAGACAGCATTTCCTCTGTGGCTCCCTTTTGAACCTGCTAAACCTGGCTCTGCGGTGTGCAGTTCACACTCGACCTGGACTCCATCCTGAGACTGTTCAGACAGAAGAACATGGATCGAGGCGTAGAAACCCACATCCAGGTGAGAAGGAAAGACCTGCTCCACAGCGCTGTGAAGGCAGTGAGGAGGCCGGGCTTCTGTTTCAGGACACCGCCCATCATCTCCTTCAGTGGAGAAGACACAGATGGCCACGAGGGACCTCTCAGAGAGTTCTTCAGGTTATTAGCTTATGATTTGCCCCATATTTTTCCTGAAGCACACATGCTGTTTTTTTTATTGGTGATTTTAATCACACTTCCTCACTGTTTGTGAAATATAAACAGAGCTGTGAATCTCTGATAGATATCAAGATATTTTTGATTTCTTCTCACACAGATTGACTTTGTTGGAGCTGCAGCAAAGTTCTGTGTTTGAGGGTCTTCCAGGACGTCTGTACTTGACCTATGACCTCAACGCTCATAAAGACAGGAAGTATTACGAAGCAGGCGTTCTGATTGGCTGGTCTCTGGTTCACGGCGGGCCTGGACCGCGTTGCCTACACGCTGCTCTCTACCAGGTTGTGTGCATACCTCACTCATGTAGATACTTGTAGAAATGTTATCTGAATGATGGTATTGTCTGAGATTCTTGTGGTTGTTACTTTGATTCCAACTTGCATGCCAAGTGCTAATTACTGTTGCTGCTCTAGTAAACTTAAAACATGTATCCTTCTATTCCAGGAGGATTTGTTTTTTCTATAGTGTTTTTTTATTTATTATGTTGTCAGTCAGTGATCGTATTCTATGCAATGCAGAAGAGGATTAGGACCATGTGAATTTTTTTTAGAGTTCTGAGATTAAAGTCAGAATTCTGACTTTTTTCTCAGAACTCAAAAATTTCACATGTGGCCCTAATCCTCTTCCACAGTTCTAAAAGGGCCATTTAGTAGACTACTAAAAATCTGATGGACTACAGACAAATTTCAAAATAAATGTAGAAGAATCAATTTTGTTTAGTTTAAAGCTGTTCTAATCAATATTTTATATAAACAATGTATCAAATCACTATGTGTAATGTGAAAAAAGTTGCTTTTAGTATTGAACTCACATTATAAAAGATGATTATAAATCACCCAACAATAACATGCTTGTAAAAAACTGTATGGAAATAATGTCAAAATATGTCAACATAGTGTTTCAAGCTTGTTGCACTGCCCATAAGTGGACAAATGAATGATTAATGCAAGCATGCACAGCATGGTTATACAACAAATTGTATATTATGCCTAGCAGCTGTGTGGTATTGTATCTTCACATTGGTATTGTTTTCATCATTTGTATTTTATTATCACAGTTGATGTGTGGCCAGAATCCATCTTTGGAGGACTTTAGCTGGAGTGACATTGTTGATGCTGAAACACAGAACCGACTGAAACAGGTAGCACACACACAGAAACTTAATTCATTTAATGCACTCTGCTTTGTATCATTGTAGTTTATTTAGTGATTTCACTATAAAACTATAAACAAAAAACTATAAAATATAACTTTAAATGATCAAATAAAAAAGTATATAATTCTACCACCAAACACTGTAAACACAGCCTCTCACTCCAAGAGACCTTTTGTTGTTGGAATGGCGGATCACAGAGCTCTCTACATGGCTCTGGGTTGCCCCAAGCAAAATATTCACTGCAGGTTGTTGTAAAACGCATAATTTCTGGTGAAGGAATGTAACCACAGACACCAGATTTAAAAACTCCCAGTATACTGCGAAATACCAGACGGATTTACCTTGCAAATGGGCAAAAATGCTCTTAAAATTTAACCTGTACAGTATTTAACAGTAGCAGTTGTAGGGTTAGGCTAATCTTTATTTTATAAAGCATAAAACAAAGTGTAAGTGAAAAAAATAATTAAAAACCAATATGCAGCTCTGAAAAAATCATGGTATGCTTTCCAAAGATGGTACACAACATACACAACACACACACAAATAACGTTCCTCTGCTCCTCTGGTAGCTGCAGAGTTGTACTGATATGAAGTTGCTGTCTCCTACGCTGTGTGACTGGGTGTCGAGCTGTGGCATCCCTGGAATTTATTCAGCCCATTCTGATGACATAGCAGTCATCTTCATCAGCATTGTTAAACATTACATCTACAACAGGTAGGTAGCATGCGCGCACACACACAACACACAACACACACACACACACACACACACACACACACACACACACACACACACACAGATGAGACTTATTTTATTTGAGTATGTGTTGCCCTCTGATGTTTTATTTCCAGTATTCCTATATTTATGTACTGTACAAAGATTGTTGTATCTTAATGGCTGCTGCAAGTTCAGCTGCCCTGAAAGGGAATTTAATGAATTAGTGCTTTCTCATTCTTGGGTGTTGTTTTTTACACCCAAACTCTCTCACTCTGTACTTTAGGGTTGCCAGTATGATCTCCCAGTTCACTGAGGGGCTGAACAGCTGTGGTGGATTGTGGGATACAATACAGTCTAACTGGGAGGTGTTTGTGCCAATCATGACGAGCGCGCAGCAGCAGCCTCTGACTCTGGAAGAGTTCAAACAGCTTTTTACCATCTGCTACAGCCCTACAGACAGCCAGCCAAGGGCAGCTGAGGAGGCAACAGCTAGACACTGGGAAACAGCCCTCACCTTGGTCAGCGGTAAGAATGGACGGAATGGATGGAGGATGGGAATGAAGAATATAAAGCATGCACTGAAAGGAAAAAGTTTAAAGTTACATGAAGATGATGAGTGTTTCTGGGTCCCTATGAAAGCATTTAACTAAACTTTCAGATGGCCAGGCAGATTTTTCCTTTGAAGACCTCCTCGCCTTTGTCACAGGAGCTGATCATCTGCCTCCTCTTGGGTTCCCCGGATTGATCTCCCTGCATTTTTACTCCCAGGTTGGTATCCATCAGAGGAGCATAGATCCAGGTGATATTAAAATGGGGCAGCTGCAGTTGGATATGAGTTTGATGAGAACCTAAACTGAACCCAAACAGTAAAGTCCAGTCTGTAAAAGCAAAACATGACAATCCATTCTCTCCTTTTTTCTTTTTAACAGTGAATCATGGTCTAATTATTCAAAGTAGTACAACATAATAGTTTATTTGCAGAGCAGATGACAAAAGATATAAAAAATAAAGGCAACAACAAATGTTTCTGAGCTTCTTGTGCAGCCAGTGAATATTCAGATAACAAAACAATCTCTGAACCAATCAGCTATCATCTGATGATGAGTAAAATGCTAAAAGCTTGTCAGATGATAGCCAATGGGTTCAAAGATGGTATTAAGTTTTGTAAATATTTTTTTTCAATGTGAAAATCCTGTTTTTTCCACAGAGTCTGTATGCTATAAAGCGTGGGTGAATATATTTATTTTTATTGCATAGCCAAATAAACTAGATAGGCAGAGAGTAGTGACTATAGAATCCTGCTGTGGGATCTACCATGTGAGTATTTCACCCTCATACACACCTAAAAATAGATCCATGTGAACCGAGAAAAAATATTTACGAGTAAAGATTAGAAACTATCGTTATCTTCTACCACCCTGCACCTCCCGGCAGCGGGAGCACAGGGTTAGTTACACTTTTCATGAGCAGATCAATCACAGACTAGAAAGGGTGGGACATTAAAAAAAGCAGGGCTTTTTGTGCTGTGCCACAGCAAGTTTTTCAAATGTCCAAAATGTTGTACATCGGTTTTACAACAGCATTTGTTGTAAATATTTACACACATCTTCTTTAGGATGCAGACTATCACAAATGTCTGTGCTACACCAATCCAGTTTAGTCTATTGAGCTTTGTTCCCTTCTGGCCTATTTGAATTATGTTTTTTTGATACAATGGTTTATAGAAGTTAGCACAATCTAAGACTGTTTATTTTTACGGTCTGTATTATGTATGTATGTAGGCCCTTAGTAAAATAAAGGGGTTAGGGTTGAATTTTACTTTGATATCTGTATATACCCTGAAAACTGACAGACTGGAATTTCAAGGTGAATTCAATATGAATATTCTAGATCAGTGGTTCTCAACCTTTTTTGGGCCAGCGCCCCCCTAACCACTATCCAGATCCCTTAACGCCCCAAACCAAAAAAGATGTTGACTACTTGCCCTGAATATATTTTGATTTTTTTATTGTAACTATTGTTATTAAAAACATGGAAAAGGTAACAAAAAATCAGGTGAAAAGTAATTATATTTAACTAATAGGTGAATGTTCCTCCCAGAAGCTGTGTATGAAGCAAAATACTGTTTTCTTGGATGGGGCACTTAATAAGTGGGGTATGGGGTCCTCCCCCAGAAGATTTTGAGCATTAAAGACTGAATTTCCTGCATTCTGGTGAAGATTTCTCCCCTTTTCTGCACCAATTTAGGGTGGAAATGTCAAAAACCTCAGGTGACAATTCAAAATATATAATTATAATAGAATACAATGTAGTGAGGCTCTCAGCATTTTTCTTGCTTTTGAATATTTTTCTCCTGTAGATCAACTTATTTAATATCATCCCTGCTGAGTCAACACACATGATTAAGTCTTACCTCCTCTTTTGTGGTGAAGTAACTTATTTGAATGTGTTTATGGCCCCTTTTCATCTCAGTGATAAATGAATCCGTTTTAATTCAGTAACTGACCGGACTTTAGCTCCTGTCAGTGTTTCCCACAGAATGACAGTGTAACTGTGCTGCAGCTGTACAGCTAACCTCGAAAACCCAGCTGTATTTTAACATTAACTTAGCTCTCTTCATTTGCTAGGCTCATTACATGCTTACTAATAACTTCTATTAGCTGAGTCTCCGACATTGACTGCGTTGTGCACCTGCGTTCACGAGGGAGAGAGAGAGAGAGAGGGACGAAGAGGGTGAGCTCCGCGGCGAATTCGCGCTGCCTGCAGCTCTGCAGTCAAATACAATTTTAAATAGGCCTGGTAAATAAAATATAAATAAAAAATAAATATGTCGCGGTCAGCGTTTATATTGTGACGGGCCGCCACAAATAAATGAACGTATGGGAAATACTTTAACTTATCTGCTCATGTTCAAAACTTTCTGCACATTCAGCATCTCTGCCACAGATCTGTGTTCTCTGACATGTAGGCCTAAAGAAAAAAAGAGGTTATAGGAGACTAACGTCATTAGCCTACTTAAAGAAAATTTACTGCATTATGTTACTGATTCGCTTCCCCTCGCCGTCTGACAAAACTGAATGAAAACGAAACTAACCGACAACACCTGTGATCACACAGGAAGCTCACGAATAATTCCGCACAGCTTAACTTCAGCACCTCTGACAAAGTGCTGCTAACAGTCCCCAACAGAGCGAGACAGGGCTTCAGTTTTTAACGTTACATTTTTATAGCCGACTGAAACTACCTATATTTCCGCTTTGGCACAAACTGTCTGCAACTCACAGCGCGAGGAGGGTCGACGTTACTCGCTGGTGTCGCTGCAAAGATGCTTTCAGGGTGAGTCCGACAGCGGAATATCCCTCTTGTAAATGTGTAACCACTGCGATAACAAGGCGTTCGCGGTGTATTCGTCAAACAAATAAACACTTTTGCAGCTAGAAAGAGAGCGTCAGTTTTCTAGAGTTTACACAGTAAACGCAATGTGGGTAAAATTTTAGAGATGATACTCTGACTTCCCGTTCCCCTGAAGGCAGCATGAAGCTGCACCACAAGTTGCTGATGGAGAAAAAATGCACAGTCTCGTCCAGTCGCAGTGGACTAACTGGGAGGTTTTAACGTTGCAGACCACAATTTTTTGCAAGTAATTCAAAGTTTAAACTCGTATTGTTGTGAATCTTAAGTGTAAACTCACCTTAGAATTTCCATCCAACAAACGCCCCCCAAAAGCAGCTCAGCGCCCCCCTTTCTAAAATATTGCTTTCAGCGCCCCCCATCGTCCTTGGAACGCCCCCGTTGAGAAACACTGTTCTAGATGATGAATTCAGTGGTATTTCACATTAAATACTTCCACAATTAGGCATTCATTTGCTTAGAAGATTCAAATTGTCCAGTTTACTTTGATATATTTTTTTCTGTCTTGAGATAAATCTTCATGTCAAATTTCCATTGAAATAATTTTCCAGGATGCAAGCATGTCAGGGGTGCGTCTGCCCTATGCCTCCACCTGTGCTCTGGAACTTTTCCTTCCAAGGGGAGTTGCAGGTGCTGCAGACCTGTTGATGCTGCTGAGCAGAGCCGTGCATGAGACCCTCGGCTTTACACATTTCCAGACAGAGGGAGTTGGAGATGACAGCTGCATAGAAGTGATGACTTGGAATTTATGAAGTGGACACCCTCAAGGTGCTTGGAATTCCTGCTGAAGTTGACTTTGTGGAGCTCAAATGGTTCTGCAGGATATGAACAATGTGACCGAGAAGAAAGCCTCCACACAGTTGGGGGTAAAGGGGCTGGTTTGTGAGCAGATTGTTGCATTAGTCTATAAAACTCATGTGACCTGACGAGGGAGCCTAGACCAATGTTTGTATTATTTAAGCCTGTATTCATTCAGAGTCAGGTGCATAATAGCAGCTGTGAATCATACTTGTGATCATATCAAGGGTTGAGAGTTTTGGCTGTCTGTAGATCAGATATGATTGTGCTGACATACTGTGTTGTCATTTGCAACCTACTAAGGTTATCATCCATGCTTTGTTTTAATCTTTTAATAGTTATTCCAATAATGTGTAGATACAGATTCCAAAGACGTTCACCTCCAGCACACATTTTACATTTTACAGGATAGCTGGTTTGAATACTTGATGGATGTTGAATAAAGTTTTTTGAATGATTTATTATTTTGAATGATTTATTAAAACAACAAACACAAAGAATGGTGCTTCAACGAGATGTATCTTTTTATTCATCTTTCAAAAGAGCATAATACAACATAAAGAATATAACTGCTAATATTGTGCTATAAATAGTGTTAAATCTAAACAAAACCAGGTGGTCTTTAATCCTTTGGCTGTGACAGAAATGGTTAAATAGCCTTAACTGAAAGTTATCGTGTCTAGAAACAAAATGTTACACTAAATAATTGTTCTTAAAGTGTAATTTGCATCTGAACAATACACATGAATATATTTAAATCTATTTTTGATTGAGAAGAAGTGTATCGTCAGGTGTAAAAATAAACACTGATTACAAAAAATTACGCATCCTACAAGCCTAAATTCAGGATAACACATTCACAAATAGCTTATCCTGCATGTGTCATGTCATGTTTTTATGCACGTCTACATATCTCAAGCCTAGTAAACTCAGTACCAGGAGAGGGAAGTTTACCAAATGGACAAAAGACTGAAGCAGAGGGAAAATAGCTCAAACCACACAAAACTAAACACAAACATACCCACTTAATCATTAATGTGTGCCTCAAGCCTCAAATAATTTTTTAAAGTTAACCTGCATACAAAATGTCCTTATCTGTACTGAAATACGTTGAAGGTGTTGCTTCACCTCCCACTCAACCAACAAGCATATCCTACTTTGTCAATTAAATGGAAAGACATTCTGTAGGATGTATAAATCAATTATAGATAAGCCGGAAAAACTTTACTAGTTTCCTGGTTACTGGGCTTGTCAGCATGACAGGTGCTCGTCCAGCCACAAAGCATGGGAGTTATTGGTACCTCTTAAAACCTCTGGTAGATAGATTATATGCATGGTTTCAGCTTCCCATTGTACTGTATAAATTATCTGACACTTGATCCAAATGCACCTCTCCACTATTTACATTCCTGGGAAATACAGCCACCAGTGTTTGTAATGAAAATATTGTTTAGGGATTATAGAAATTTAAAGTGGGTCCTAGTGTTGACTTGTAAAGATGTTTTTTTTAGATTTAATTTGGCAAAATGATAAAGAAACATTAAAGGGGAGTGAGCCTAAAGTCCTCTGTGCTTAATGGAAAAGACCTTTTCTCAGACCTTGCATCCAGTATAGGTTCTTCTGGTGATTTGGAGAAAGGGCTGAACAATTAATCGAAATTTTATCAAAATTGCAATATAGCCTACTGCAATTTTCAAATCGCTGGAGGGACAATAGTTGTTAGAGATACCATTTTAAATTAAATATTGTCATGTTGCAGAGATGTCCTGGCCTACACATTCTATTCTAGAGACTTTTAAAAAAAAGATGTTTTGTACAGATCCCGCAAAAATATTCATTTTAATGTTTTTTTTAATAAAAAAAGATGTGTAAAGGATCATTCCCCCTAGTATTGCAAATCATATTGCAAATGCAATATTAGTCAAAATAATCACAATTAGATATTTTTTCAAAATCTTAATTATTTGGAGTTGTTGATTGTAGATCACAGCAGCACAGTGGAATACAATGGCTTTTAATGTGTTGTGATCAAACTGTGGAAAACTCAAAAGAAACAGATATCTTTTCCAGATATGATGAAATCGTTGATGTGAACTGCTGTCTGTATACATTCACTTTTGACTATTTCTGTCCACTTGAAGCTTCTATGGTGCAACCCTTTGGATGTCATGGTGACTGCGTCAGTACACTAGAAAACCAAATGGAGAGAAAACACAGATAATAAACGTCAGAAGATCTATCTCATTCTCTTTAGCCAAACCCGTTATGTTGTGTATTTGCATTATCTTTGATAATATTAGCTAAAGAGCATTGACTTATTGCAGTTATTTTACACACCTGGAGTTGTGGGAGTTTCTGGTCTAATGCTTTTCACAAAGGCACTGACAGTTGTTCCATTTGGTAGATTATTTTGAAAGAACTAAATTCAGAGAAAACACAGATATTTATATTATGTTTGCGTTATTATTTGATAACGTTAGCTGTACGTCCTTCACATATCTGTTATTTTATACATTCTGTTTTACAAACCTGTTTAATAAGGTCAGTGATGGTTCCATTGCTGACCTCTCCATAGGAAGCTATCTTCACCTGCAGGAATGCCAGTATTTCCAAGCCTGTGGGGATTAAAAGAAAACATTACATGTGGAAAATAATAAACGTGTTTTTAAATATCCGGGTAAATGCCACATGTCCTTGAACATGCAATTATTGCAGTTCCATTACTAATGTTAAAGATAACATCATTATCACTAAATTAAACAAATTAGAAGAAATGGCTTTGAAAGAAGTCTTTACTGATCATGTATTTTCATTGATTTTATTTACAAATCACAGCTTCCTGCAGCCACACACTCTCATTCACAGCCCTCTGCATTGTTCTCTCAATCTGTCCCTGTCTCTAGCCCCAACTCCCCAGACCTGCCGTCCTCAAGCATCCTCATAGACTATGTCTATTTGTCTTACATTACTGTTTGCTATTGGTTTGTAAAATATGATGCTCTGCTGCCAGCGGACTCGTCCATGTTTGCATTTGGTTATCTGCTGCTAACACTGCCTCTTTTATGTGAACTGGCCTTCTCTGCTCACTCCTCATCTGCAAATCATTCCTTAATCAGCTTCTCAAAATATATACCAATTCACTTTCTTTCTTCACTTGCCAGGTATTTAATTATGTTTCTCTGTTTTTCATGTCTTGGCCTGCAGTCACTACACCTGTATTGTGTTTATCTGTTTATCTGAGACCAGTATCTAGAACCTGTTCGTCCCTGCCTGACCTGTGCTTTTGACCTTTGGCATCAGGCCAAATTTTTTTCAAGCTGTTATATGGTAGGCCAGAACAAAGTCAAAGTCTTTTATTTTGGAGGCACAAAGAGTAACTGTAGCTGTCACGACTGAGATCTATTTCAGCACCAGCCACTATCAATTTATTATTATTTTTATTTGTCTGCTATCAAAGCAATCTATTCGTGGGCCAGATATTATTTCTGGAGGGTCAGATCTGGCCCGAGGGACGCCTATTGCTGACCGCTGACATATGCCTTTGGATTTCCCTGTTATGTTACATCAGTGAACTGCATCAAGCTCTGCCTCAGTTGTCTGCACTAGGGTCCTTCCCCTGTGTTCCTGTTAGACTGCTTTCAAGAAAGAATGGTTGAAACCAAATCAAAGCAAACAGACCTACCTGCATTATGGCCAGGAAAGTGAGTGAGAAAAGAATTTAAGGGAACTCACATACCGTTGGTTGGAGCAGTTGTGGTGGTTGGAGTGATGGCGATTGTTGCTGCGGTTGTTGTTGCTGTGGTGATGATGAATGGAACTGCAGTTGTGTTGAAGGTTGGCTCCTCAGTTGTGGTGGTGATGTTGGTTGAAGCCGTAGTTGAGGTGGTGGTGGTTGGAGTGGTGGTTGTGGCCTCAGTTGTGGTGGTGGTTGGAGCCGCAGTTGTGGTGGTGGTGATTGGAGTGGTGGTTGTGGCCTCAGTTGTGGTGGTGGTTGGGGCCCCAGTGGTGGTGGTGGTGGCTGGAGTGGTGGTTGGGGCCTCAGTTGTAGTGGTGGTTGGAGCCGCAGTTGTGGTGGTGGTTGGAGTGGTGGTTGTGGCCTCAGTTGTGGTGGTGGTTGGAGTGGTGGTTGTGGCCTCAGTTGTGGTGGTGGTTGGAGTGGTGGTTGTGGCCTCAGTTGTGGTGGTGGTTGGAGTGGTGGTTGTGGCCTCAGTTGTGGTGGTGGTTGGAGCCGCAGTTGTGGTAGTGGTTAGATCTGGATTATTAATTAATAATAAAGATTTTCAGCAAAACAATGAATGTTAACACTAATTCTAAAGGAAACATCAGGACATAATCACTGAAGAAAGCAAATGAGAACAGACAACAATGCCCTCTGCATTCGGACTATCCTCTCTCTGTTCCTCTGTCCTTCGGCCCAACTCCCCAGACCTACTCATCCTCATGCTGTCCACCAAATACCCAAAACTTTCTCTACTTTCCCCATAGCCCCACCCATCTCCCGACCAGGTCCCCCTTCTCATCAGCTCTGGCCCTCTCTGCCCACTCCCTTGCTGATACTCATTCCTTCATGAGCAACTCACCAGATATACCCGTTGTCAGTTTGTTTGTTATGTTATCTTGTTTTTCACGTCTTGGCTCGCTAATCTCTGTACCTGTACTCTGTTTATCTGTATACCTAAGACCTGTATCGTGAACCTGTTTTGCCGCCTAATCTACAGTCCCTCCAAAAGTATTGGAACGGTAAGGAAAATTTATTTTGTTGTTCACTGAAGACATTTGGGTTTAAGATCAACAGATGAGTATGTGACAAAAGTTGAGAATTTCAGCTCTCATTTCCTGGTAGACACATGCCTGTTATTGGCCTTTGGATTCCTGCCTGCTTGGATAACTTTCCCTGTCTTGGACTGCCTTCTGGCCCCATCCCATAAGCATTGGTACCTCTCTTTTTTGTAAATGTAAATGTTCCGTACTTGTATAGCGCCTTTCTAGTATTTTCGCTTTTACACTAGTTCTGCATTCACACACACATTCACTCACTGAGCGTAAGTGCTCAAACAGAAACTAAACTAACATTCACACACAGGCAATTCAGGGTTCAGTGTCTTGCCCAAGACACTAAACCCCACACTGACGCAGCCTGGGGGAGCCGGGGATTTAACCGCCGACCTTCCAATTAACGGCCAGCCTGCTCTACCTTCTGAGCCACAGCCGCCACACCATAATGTAATTAAATCATCAAACTTCCTGTTGTGTTAAATCATTGAACTGCATTAAACAGTCATCTGCCTTCAGGTCCTTCCCTGTATTCCTGTTAGACTGCTAGATAGAGGCCAGTTAATGTAATACAGTTAATCAAGATTTCCTTTTCCATGACCACCACAGCATTAGATTCTCACTGTCATAGATAAAATAAAAGTCAAAAATACTTGTTATGGTATCTCTTACCTAGAAAGATCCGTTGGAACCAGAATTGTATGCTTTTAAGTTTTGGCTATTTCATATAGCAATAGAAACAAAAACAACACTCTATTCTATGAAAAATTACACTTACACAAATCTATAAAAACTCATACAGCAAATTTCAGTGAGTTGAGGCAGTTACTGTTCGTTCACTTTCTTTTTCTGTGGAGGGCGGGCATCGCTCTCAGACAGGCTACCATTATTCACTTTAAAGAGCCAGCTCATAAAGCCAACTCATTCACGACGGACACATCACTAATTTGATACACTTGGAGGAAAATGTAATATTTGAGGAGTGTTAAGTGTTGAATCAAATTGTACAGATGACCAATCTCAATGCTTTCAAATACAAGAGAATTCCTGCATTATTGCCAGGCAGCCCCAGACCTCCCTGTTCAAACTGTCAGAGTTTTGTTCGTATATTATTATAATCAGACACATGACATTGTAATTTAGCTACATCAAAATGAGACAGTTAATTGTGTTGTTCTTAGTTTTGTTGTGCCGTATAAGTAGAGGATGTTTACTGTTGCTTTACTGCTTAAGGGCCCGAGTCCACCAAAAATTTTTTTGCCAGCTGAAAACGCCAGCTGCTCTTCTGAAAACGCCCAGCAGGGAGCGGTAGCGGGTGTTTATGAGGCGCAGTGTTTTTTCTGACCGCTTTGGTTGCTATGATACATTTGTTGCAAGTGGTTCTACCTGACTTTACTGGATGTAAAAATGTCAACACAGAGTTGAGCACTTGCTATGACCCTTGCTCTGTATGAAGAGAAGGCTGAAGCAGGTAGAGAGAGACGGACTGTGGGCTCATGTGATTTTGTGGGTGAGGAAACATCTCGGTGAATACCATTATTTAGTCCAAGAGCTGAGGTTGGACGAAGCCCAATTCCAGGATAGTAACCGTTGCTATGGTGTGGTATTTGTCCTGCCTCTCCTCTACTGTGATTGGACAGCTGAGGAAAAAGTGACAGTGACGAGCGCAGCGTTTTCCCCAAAGCTGAACATTTTTCAACCCTCGGTGACCAGAAAAAAACGCTTAGCGCTCAGCGCGGAAAAGACGCTCAGCGCCTTGTCACGCTGCTGGCGTTTTTATCAGGTTGAAAAATGAGCCGCTCCCATTGGAGTGAATTGAAAAAAGACGCTGGCGTCAGAAAAAAACGCTTTGGTGGACATGGGGCCTTACAGACTTAACTTTGGGGTGGGGTGGGGTCAATTATTATGTGAAAATATGAAGTTTTATGGGCTGGGCTAAGCCCCAATGTTTCAAGATCCTAAAAACGGCCCTGTTGCCAGGAAAGTGAATGAAAAAAGAAAAATCAGGTTTTCAAATACCTGTTGATGTTACTCCTGTATCTGTGGTGGTGGGAGCTGGAGTTGTGGTGATTGGAACTGCACTTGTCAAGGCTGGATCTGTAGTTGAGGCGGCCAGAGTTTGTGCTGCAGCTGTGATTGTAAAGAAGGGAAACAGTGAAATCAAAGATCTCAGTTTTACATATCTTGTCATTTTCATTGTATAAACTGGCTTCAATCAAAGAGTGGAAATAATAGGATCTATTATCCTGGTTGAAAATACTTGAAGACATTCCCTCTCATTCAAGCTTCTTAATTCTGACTTTCTTTGCTCTCTATCTGTAATATGTACATTGTTGTCCTTGAAAATTTGTCCTTCAACAACAATGTATAATCTGCAGGAAGGACAGTTGGTTTGAAAGAGGAGTAGAGAAACAATCATCAGGGGAGGAGGTCTGTGACACCACTTATCCCCCGCTTACAATGCTGTGCTTTAAACCCTTCCCAGTAAACCTAACACACTCATGTGACTGCAACAACGACGGTCATTCAGACTTGGCCTAAGGTGATTCTGATGACCATATGCACCTTTAATTTGGAATTAGTGTTTTAGGGTTTTAGTATTAACCACAATCAGATATAATGTATTGATCAAATTCTCAATTTTTAAAAATTCTTTTAAACCAAGATTAATACAAAGTACAGATAGAAACCTATTGAACTTTTTTTGTGTGTCTTTGTCTTCAACCATGAGGTGACCCAATGGCACCTCATGGTTGGGCCTATATTTATGCCCTTGTTTGTTGCTCTCCAAAGTCCTAGACAGAACCATTCTTGGAAACATTTTACATCCAATTTCTTGTTCGATCTTGTTTTCTGCAAATGACTAAAGTTTATTTCATTAGACAACTATTAATTGCTTTTATAAAGGATAGATCAAAAACAGGTAATAACATATAGCAATATTTTATAGAATGTCATATAAAAAACACAGACTTAAATAAAAGCAAAAATATCTCTCCAGTAGTTACCTTGTCCAGACAATGTATGTAAATATCCAAGGACAAATATCCAACAAAGGATTCTTCTTTCCATGATGGCTGGTGTTACTTCTTACTCCTCCAGGTACAGACAACTATTCTGTCTGACTGTATATTGCACTTAGTTCAGAATTGCTCCTCCCTAAACTATGGAGGAAGTTAGGACACTGGTGACAGGGCCGCTTTTCACTTAACCTGAAAAACCAGGTCAGTCACAGACACACATGTTAACAAAAATTATAGGACCATATAAATGAAGTCATAAAACACATCATATAATTGGGGAAAATTTTCTGCAGTGACCATGCAGCATTAAGTAGACAATCCAGTAATTAATTTAACTGCTGCACAGATGCTCTTCTAGTTTTCAAGACTGATTTATTGATTTGTCATTATTTTTCAGGTTGAATAGTCTTAACACTTTGGGCTTTTTCATCTATTAATTTTTTTTAAAGGATGGCAATTCACATTTCAGGCTATGCTCATTTACAGTTCATTATTAGGATAGGTTTGATTTCTCAAACTCATGATTAAAGATTGCTAACACAGAATATGCTATTAGTACCATTAGGGTTTTTTAGAACAACTTTAGTTGGTATCAAATAATTGTAATTTATGTGATTTTGTGGGAAATCCCCTTCGACATTTTTGGTTTTCCAAATGCCATTAGACTTTGGACCATGGGCCATTGCCAAAGAATTACTGGAAACTCTCATTAAGGCTGTCAAACAGGTTTCCTCTTGTGTAATGTAATTCCTCTCCATCTGCTCTTTATTCCTTTTGGTTAAATCAAACTCCGCTATTCTACATTATTAAGTTATTTTTTATCACTACTGTCATCCACATCCTGTGAACACTCAGCTCAACTCTAATAAAAAACTGTGCAGATTCTTTTAGCCATTGGCTTTTGCTGATAGGTTTCATTATGTTTCTGTGTTCTGTGCAGGTGAAAGCATAGTTGGAAATTCTACAATAAATTGTGATAGATATTTTACTTCCTAATAATATTAATAAAATTGCTATAAGGGAAGCTAATATGGTGGATACATTGTTCAATTTGATTTAGATTTCAGTTGAATTTTAAAGTTTTGTTTTTTTCAACAATGGATCAAATAACTGCGTGTGGAGAAGAGCTGCTTAATTCAATTACAACATCGAAGAGAACAGTTTGCCACATTTAATGTGAAAGGAGTTGCTTTGATGATGAACCCACATCATAGAAGGTCATAATAAATCACAAACAAAGCAACAAGCAAACACATTCAGTTGTTTGCAGTGAAATACTCTGCCCACTGTGCACTACCTGAGCAGCACCAAACACCAGAGAGACACAGTGACTAGCTTGCAAAATAGTGGAAGATTTAGGAATATAAATAAACTGTCCATAAAGCATCAATATGGAAAAGAAACCTAAGGTGGTGTTTAAAGCTTGTTGCACTGCCCAAAGTAAATACAGGTTTAACTTAATTTTTAAAAGCATGGTTATAGACTGACATAGGATGTGACATTATATCAATGCTTGTTGATTTTTATTCTATTGTGTCTACTACAAAATAAAAATCATCCAATAAAACATTTGTATTTCATGCATAGGCAGAATCTATGTTTGATAGGTCGCCTCCTGCTGGCCATTAGAAAGAATACATGTTTAAGGCATTTCTGCATTTTACTCCTTCGAACCACCCAGGAATTTCCAAGTTTCAAAATTTCTGACTTTCGACCTCAAAGCCTTCATATGCATAATGATGCATGATGCTGAAAGTGGACGAAAAACATGGCCGACCGTGACAAACTTATGTTTCTTTGTCAAGTGTGCACACAGCTTAACCCACAGTGCCCTTAGTGTTCATTAAAAGGATGGGGGGTTTAATGGAAACGAGTGACATAAATAGCAGTTAAGCTACATCAGTTGGTAATTCTCAAAAGTTAGTAAATGTTGTAAGACCTAGAGGTTCCCGCTTTTATGGAACCCATTTAAAGGGGAATCTAGATGCGTGCCAAGATGGCGGACTGTCGAGCAGTCGTACTTTTTGTAGGCTCTCCAAACTGACTTTTAAAAAACCTTCAAATTGTCCAAAACTTTCAGTCAATATCACATATGTATAGTCACCATTGTGCACGAAATACTAACAGCAAACTGGACAACTGGACAACAAATTCAGATGAGATTTACCTTTCTAACATACCTTTTAACAATTCCATGGTACCAGGGTTAATTGAGCTTACTGACTAATGTAATCTTTATGACTTGAGATAGAACAGACAGGTAACTATCAATGATTGTTATGTATTAATTTAATAAATCTCCAATAAAGTTAGAAAACAGCATGTTAATGGTTTGTGTCTGTGAACTGTCTGTCAGAAAAATGAGTACGAATGTATAGTTTCCCAGCTGACATGGAGAGGAAAAAATGGTTGAATCAGGTCAACAGGAGCGACCTTACAATCACTAAAGAGGCTAACAATAAAATATGTGAGGTACTTTTTCCACAAAGAAAGAACACATCACTGGCTTTATATTTGTTTTATTAAAAACATCATGGCAGATGATCTTCAGGCTCCACTGAACCCCTGTGATTCTTGTGCTGAGAGAGAGAGAACAAGAGAAAGGGTTAGACAGACCTACACATCTGTAAAGGTTCATCCAGGTCATGTTTGTCCAAGAAAAGTTGAATTGGGAGCATCTGGACATTTCAGAAGAAGTCCAGTTGCTCTCAATTCAACCCTTCTTGTAAATGGCTACAGGTTTGATTGAGAAAGTTATGGATTGTTAAATTTTGGAACTTCATTAACAGCTTTTGCAGCTGATGTTGGCATCAGTTACTGTATTAGCTGTTAGTGAACAGTTCTCACATACAGGAACTTTGATCATGATGTGATATGAATTTGTACAAAGTAATTATGTAATTACAATAAACACATCCAGTAAGAATAGAGTGTTCACCAATATGGTGCATTCAGCCACTATGATGTATTAATGTGGGTAAATAAACCTGAATTGTTGTGTAGAAAATAAGCTCATAAGCTAAGACAGGATGCAGAGACTGAGAGAAGGGAAAGAAAGTATAAGAAGTACATATATTTCTTATAAATGGTATAATCATGTGTTGTTTACAATACCAATGTATACGTGACTTAAAAATTGTGTTGTGCAGCATTTGCAGTACAAAGTAGGAAGAGTGCAAATATAAATAGTGTAAATATAAATTATTAAAGGAGTTTACATATAGAAATATCTTTAGACCCAGCTATTTTGGGTCCTCAAGATACCCCTAATCCAAAATATACACACTGTCAAATATCAACATGGTTATTCGTAAGGACTATAAAATGCTCATATCTCAGTTGCAAAGACATGGGTGCAAAGTGGCATATAGTTACAGTATGTTTGTACAATATCAAATCTCAAGTGCAGGTAAGTGCAGCCTATGTAAATTCTAAATGTTCAATGATTATGATATTAGACGTATTGTCCCATTGTTGCACATTCTGCCCCATAATGTCTTGTAAACATGAAAGTTATGGTAATGATTGTAACCTGTATTTGATTGTGTACAATGAAGCAGCAAAAAACGTGCATTGAACAAAACGCAAGTCAAGGGTCTTGTCTAGGATCATGAATTTCACTGGGCAGCTCTATTAAAGCCACTGCTAAAGTGGCAAATATGAGTGGTTGCAAGAGACAATAAACCAGAAAGAAAAACAGACTCAACAAACAAAGATTTGCGGCGATGAAAAGTAGGCTCCAAAGATTGTGCAATATACCGCAACCTAAGAATCAAGCGCCACCTGCTGGACAGAGCCAGCCTTCCTGGTGAGCATGTTCTCAGCCCTCATCCTGCATGGAATCAGATTTGTGCCAAAAATCAAACAAAAAAATTAGAATTTGGTAGAGAATAATACATCATTTCATCGTATAACCTGTAAAACTTTCGTGGCATTTTTCCTTGCAAATGCCGCGAAATCAGTCATTGATCTCAGATCACAGCGAGCTGATGCAGGTAGAATGTGTCCAGACTTGACGACGCCGATTGAACTTTCTCCCACCTGAAAGTCCTTTAGTTTAGGCTACAGCTCCCTCTGCTGCTCTCTCATTGATCAGACTTTTGCTGTCACTGTTAGCTTTGTGGTTAGGTTGCCTGCTCTCTCGTTTTAGGCTGTTTGACATTTTATTTGCAGTCTGACACAAATGTCTTGTCATTTTTTCAGGGGTGTGTAAATAGAGGCTATAGGCTACTTTATATTGCTCCAAACAGTGTGTGTGTGAGAGAGAGATAAATTGCACAGAAACAGCTCCTACTTAGTGACATGTCATTGCAGCTGAATGTATTTCCTCAAGCAACAAACGGAGAACCATTGTTGTTTGAATAATGTAACTTCATTATAACATTATTAATTAATTCTATTCTATTTCTGCTCAAAGTCAAATTTATTTATAAAGCACATTTAAAACAACTTCTGCTGACCAAAGTGCTGTACATATAAAATCAATTAATCAGAATAAAATAACAAGATAATAAAATACAATAAAATACAGAACATAAAATAGTGGAACGGCCAATGTGACCTGCTTATTCTGTGTTAAAAGCTAAAGAGAACAAGTGTGTTTTTAGCCTGCTTTTAAATTGATCTACAGATTGTGCAGATCTAACACG